>JAWZSL010000009.1:11847500-13047500 GCA_034769285.1 Lutjanus argentimaculatus | reverse complement strand
AACTCGAAGAGAAATAGCTGGTAAACACACTTAATGTCAGCGTAGCAGCCCTCTAGCCGACACTTAATGGTATATTGAAGGTTGCAATACCTCATTTCATTTTCTTGTACAACAACTTTCACTTTATCTCTCTTTTAATTCCACAGTCGGAGGGAAACATTGGGTCAGGGTGAGCTGGTTAAAGAAGAGTGAGATGTGTTGGCTGTTAGTGTCAATACATCTTTGTGTGGAACTGTGTGAGATATATTCTGGCAAAAATAACTGCTGCATTCAGTCTTTGGTGGTCCAGATGCTGCTGCCAACGCAAAACTGGAAGAGTGCGTATTTTACTTCTCATTTGGAATGAAATCTGACAATATAATTATACTAATGGATATGACTTACCTTACTCTCAAGTGTTTTGTGTCCAACGGTCAACTGGACATAAGGACTGGGCTCGCTGCTGCTCTTCTTCGCAGACTATTAGAGAATCAGAGAGAGGGGTTGTGAGCTGATTCTCCTCACTGTGGCACACAATGCAGAGACGTCAGTAAGGGACAACATAATTACACCCAAACTCAAGCAGCAGCTTCTTGAGACTCTGTTTCAGGCACACAATGGCGAAGACAGTCCGTAGTTCAAAAGGGAAGGAGCATTACCATACGTTTTGACAAGCAGGGCTGCAGGCAGAGAGGCTACCAAGGAGACTGCCAAGCTTTGTCTCCTCTGCTTTCTAATTTTAGCATGCTGGGTTTTGACAGCTAAGTATTATTCAGGACTCCTTACAGAATAATAATACCCTCCATATCTACAAGGCAGGGGAAGAGTCTTAACTTACGTGTTAACTCAGCCCATCTCTTGAGGAGGCTGCTTAAATTTGACATCTATTTCTCACCAGCATTAGAATTAAGCTCCACATTGTACGTGCAGGCTGATTAACACAATCCCACACTTTGATATGCTGTAACTTCAACTGAGAGGCTACTGAACACAAAAAACAAAACTTTTGTTTCTCTATATTATAATTCTAAAAGTGCTACTTCTGTCTACTGTGGATAAACAACACCTGCTGCATTATTTTCCCCTTTTTTTATCCTGTTAAAATTTTGTTTTTTTGTTTTTTCTTATCTGAATCGAGGATGTACGTGCAGGCTGATTAACACAATCCCACACTCTGACATGCTACAACTTCGACTGAGAAGCTACTGAAGAAAACCAAGATCACATTTTACAAAACACTGATTTTCAGTATTATTTCCATATTTTTGTCATTGTGGTGACATGTCTTTAAAGAAGCAATGTGTAAAATATGGCCACTTGTCGACTCCATACAAACGGAGGGAAGCATAACTGCTGACGGCTGCTTACTATACTCTCTTCTGTAACTATCTTTGGGTGTAGCTAAGTTAGCCATGGAGACTGATGGAGGCCGGTTTGATGACAGAGAATAGGCTACAGAACTGAGGTGATTTACAGCGGCTCCGATCAGGACTCTGACTCTGTGGGCGACGAGGACGACAGGGACAGGAGAGTGATGCAGAAGAGCGAGAGGGAAACTGCACATCAGAGAGGCAGCGGGGAGCCAGAATATTTTGACATCTAAGGATTTATTTTCAAGCAGTGGAAAGACAAACCAAGATGTTTTTGGTGAGTTTCATTTTGTTTTTCTCCAGTTTGAAGTGTGTTTTATGATAAGTTAGCAAGCTCATCTTAGTTCAGTAAAAGAAACTTTAATTTAGAAGGTGCACGTTTTATTACGGCCAATAGGTGTGAGAATATTTCCTCTATTGACATTTTGTGAGTATATTTGCTTTATTTATTAGACTATAAAAGCTAAGACAGCTTGTGAAAGTAGCAAACTTGCTGCTCTCAGCTGAAACTACAGGGAGGGATCCAACTTGTCCCTTGAGGCACAAAGTGGTATTACTAGGTCTAGACGATAGGGACAAAATCAAATATTGTGATATTTTTGACCAAATACCTCTATATTGATAATTAATAAAATTGCAGCAGTAATGTGGATATAATGACAGAGTGGTAAATGGTAAGTGGTATGGGCAAATACTGTAATAGCACAGCTAGAGCAGTCTGCTAAGAAAATTCAATTAATGTAACGCAGCCTTTAAAACCAGGAAAAGACAACACATACTGTACATATCAGAGTATAGTCATATTCAAAATCTAAGACAACAGATATATTGTCCTACAAGATATTAATACACAGGACGGGTAGCTAGTTAGCATGTGAGCACAATACAAAGACATTTTTGACATAACATCATAACTGTTACTTCTTCACATTCTGTTGATTTAAGTTAATAATTTGTTTTAAACTACAATTCTGGCCACATTTTACACATTGCACCTTTAACATTCAGTCACATTTTCAAATATCTTCCCTTCATCAGGTTCATCATAAGACAAACAAGCTGAAAACTTTTGAGGTAAACAATGTGTCATGACACAGAGAGTGAGAATGTGTTTACTCAAACCAAAGCTCACGCTGCTGTCATCTCACTGTGTCTGAACAATCAAACTTAGAGACATATCTGCATCTAGAAAATGTATCAGTATCAAGTGATGCTGAAAGACCAACAAGAAAAGCAAATAAAAGTAGCATTTCAAACAACTTCCCACTAAAGCTGCTGAAGAAAATGAAAGAAAGCTGCACACCAGCTCAACAGGTTTATATCAGTTTGTTAGAAAATGCAACCAAGAGAAGCGGCGGCTCGATCTATCACCCGCTAACAGCCGGCCCAGCCAGGTAGCAGTCAGGATGACAGAGTGACCTACTGGGAGCAAACTGAAAGTATCTGTGGTCCAATTTCTCTGTAATGCCAAATGATACTGTCACACAATGCAGCAGCGAGTTTCACTATGAACTTATGTTGCAATGAGGGAGTGCCACCGTATGGGAGGCTTAAGCTTCCTGGAAAAATTACAGGCTATAAACGACTTATGCTAACTGGAACAATGCAGCAGTGTTTGTGTAAGCTGAAACTGTGCTTGGATATGAACAGCTATGTTGTAACACAATATATCGCCCGCTGATGTTGCAATTGTCGTTGTTATGACAGCTGGTTAACAGAATTAACACTGTATAGGAATATTCACTCCTGTCTGCCTCTTTCCAACTGTATTAAGGTAATGTTTTTATTTTATAATGCTACATTTAGTGCCCACTATGTCAGGACATTTGGCTGCTCAACAGCATGACAAACGAGTTCCTGTTCCATACCATAAGTTCCGACGTGATCAGCTTTTTGATTAGCTAAAACAGGCCAGGTTGCTCTGCAGGTTTGCTACTAAAAACATTTGTTTCCAATGCAATAAAAATGGGCACATGTGGGGACCAGTGAAAAGCCAGGAGATCATTTCTTTTTAATGTGATTTCTGCAAAAGTGGTTCAATCAACCAGAAAGATTGAAGGCACGATTTTCATTTCCCCTAGAGAGTGCAATATTAGACTTTTGCATGCAAGATCACACAGGTTAGAAAAGGTGGAAAATCATGACATATCATCATTACCGATAAGAAGAAAAGAGCGTGCAGAAGAAAAGGGCATAAAACAGACAAAGCAATCATCCGTCTTCATGCACATCAAGACAGTTCACTCTGCTCGCTCGATAATCATCACCACAATCACGTGACGCTGGATGGTGCACTTGAGGCCACAGACGGAGAGCAACAGATGAGGGGTGAGTGATCTGTGCATGCAATCCATTTTTCCCACATTACCTTCAGGGCCTTAAAGACTGAGACTTGCTTCAACCCGTCATAGGTGAAATCTGACAGGTTGCTCTTTAAGCCACAAGGAGATTTGGGGGAGAAAATCACACCCACAGTTAGTAGGACGAGGGTGAGTGGGTTAAAAGGCATGACACAAAAAAAAATCCAGAAAAATACGTTGGAATGTATTGGAACATGGTTTATATGGGTACACTCTTAGAAATTAAGGTTCCACAAGGGTTCCTCCTTAAGTGCTGAGGTAGAACACCCGATTATGTTCTAGATAAAAAGCCTTGATTGTGTTCTAGATAAAACCCTTGGAATTTAAAAAGGTTCTTGGTAGAACACCCTGACCGTGTTCTAGATAAAGCCCTTGGAATATCAAAAAGGTTTTCAGAAGAACCCCTTGATTGTGTTCTAGATACAACCTTTGAAATATAAAAAGGTTCTTGGTAGAAGCCCCCTTGTGTTCTAGATAAAAAACCCTTGAATTGTGTTCGAGATAAAACCCTTGAAATATAAAAAAAAGTTCTCAGTAGAACACCCTGGGTGGGCTCTTGTTTGCACTCTTAGAAGCTGGAATGATTCACGATAGAAATCCCTGAGAGGGTTATGGGTGGAACCATGTTGAGTTCTAGGTAGAACTCTCTGACAGGGTTCCAAGTTGAATTATTACAAAAGGTTTTCCTAGAAAGCAAAAAGAGAGGCACTGCCATACCTCCTATGGGAACAAGCCGAACAAGCTTTTCCGGTTCTGGTTAGAACTTGTATTTCTAAGAGTGTAATAAACAAAGCGCAGCATGAAGGCTGATATCGTTGCCGCTGCAGGGAGCTAACAATGAAAACGCAGGTCAGATTAATGAGGTTATTTCCTTCAGGGGAGATTTGGAGGAGCTGTGTGACTTTTTTAACAAGCTGCTTTCTGTATCTGTACAGCTTCACATTAATTGGCTCACTAATAGAGTTTCAGGCCCTTTGTACTGTTGATTTTTCATACTTCAGCCTTGAACTAACCACCTGATTTGGCAGAATATGCATCTGACTAACGAAGCAGGCATAGCTGAGTCCTGTTTTGAAGTGTCTGCCTCATGTTAATGGTTATTGGGCACTCACTCGGGGTAATTTTCATCAGACATTTCAATAAAACCGTGCTGCTAACGCATGCTTTTGAGACTCTCCTGTTACTGTTCAAGCCACACCATTGCACACGGCTAATGCTAACACTATCAGGATGCAAAAAGCACCAGGGGACTCACACATATTGTTCTATACTCTGAGGTATTGCTCTCACAAAAGACTAGACCAGATGCTTTCCTCTCCCTTAAGTTTCCGCCTAAGCAGCCTAAGCTGCCCGTGAAGACGCTCTTGGGTGAAGAGGAGAGAAAGTAAAGAGAAAAAGGTGGCGTTATGAGGGCTGAGATGGCTTAAAAGGTGTCTTTTTGTAGTTGATGGTGAGGAACCGTTTATATGTTTTAACTTAAAGGGATAATTTGGATTATTTGAGGTAGGACTGTATGAGGTACTTATCGATAGTCAGCTACAGTAGATGGAGGACAGAACAGCCCCAGTTTGGAGAAGCAGCAGGAGTTAGGTAATGTATTTCTGTGGAGAGGGTCAGCAGCAAAATGTATTTTAGCTACTTAAAAAAAGGCCTAAAAAATCGATATCAGTTTCAGTGTTTGCTATATCTTCAGGGTGTCGCAATTTCAATTCTAAAATGAAAATGGATTGAAATCAAAAGCAGGATCAGCGATTCTCCCACTGTTTTTTTTTCTCTCCACCCCAGCCTTCACTTCAAAGACAATACAGCATAGCTTACAGATAGCCTGCAGCTGCACATTTCTTTCTTTTTAAGTCCTTTTAAAAGAAGGACTTAAAAATGTAAACGACAGCTGTCAGGGCATAAAACAAATTGAGACTCTATAGTCTAACAATGGCAATAGCCATCAGTGCCCCCCACCCAAATTTGTTTGAATCAAAAATCAAATCCAGTGGTGGATTTAGAGAATTGTAACAGTCCTCGATATTTTCACTCCTTTATCTTGCCATCAAACAGCCTTTTAAGACAGAAAACCATTGTTATACAAGCAAATATCGCTCTCTCCAAAGCAACCAGATTCTGTTTGCAAAAACAGTCATTTTATCTTGCAGAATGTGGGACTTGCTGGTCTTGACTGGTTAGTTTGTTTGTGTTATTGTGCAACTTCTGTGAATCCAAACTAACGTTTTAAAACACCAAAGTCACACAATAACCCAAACAAACTACAGATCAAGGCAGCTGTAGCCCAAAAACTTTTGTGCTCCGCAAGGTAAAATTACTGTTTTGGCTAAAGGGGTCTGGTGGCTTCGGTAAGCAATATTTGGCAGTGGTTTCCAGTCAGAAAAGGCTGCCTGACAGCAAGGTAAATTGGTGCAAATATTCTTAATGTAACATATTATTTTTTTCTTTTGGTGGACCTTTCTTTATGTGACTGAAATACATTTTATTGCTGACCCGGTCCACAGCGGTTCATTGCTCAGCCTCCTACATGAATACTCCTGCTGCTTCTCCAAACTGGGGGTGTGCTAGCTGCCATCTTTTGTAGGTAATACACATTTGGTGCATGAACGCTTATTAGATAAAATAAAAAATAAAAAATAAAAGGATCCTGAAAAGAAAAGGTTGTGCAGATTTTAGCCTCTCAAAAATCTTTACCTTAGATAGAGTCCCTGAACTGTAATGACTCACTTACTGGAGCTGCAGGCTACATTCATAATAACCAGTTGTATTTATGGCTAGGCTGTTTTTAAAGCTAAGATGATGAGGAAAATAACCCTGTCTTGGTTGGTGGGTTCATCTTGAGGTCACTCAAGCGTCACAAAGCATGAAGTGAGCTGGTGTTTCTTACTAAACTGGTTGCTAAATGTGGTTGTGTATGTTTTGGGTGGAGAACAAGAAGCCTGCATAAGCCTAATGCACAAGCTATAGCATCAGAACAACAGCATTGTTTGCCAGCATGACAATAAAGTAAACATTACAGTGTCTTACTGGCAGGTTCTTTGCTGAGTCCAGATAGACCACAAGCAGTGCTGATGATAAGCCGTCATTAGCCAGGCTCCTGTCTGCTCGCACACTTCGCAGCACCTGATTGGGCAATAAAAACAGAAAGTACAGTCACCACAGAGAAAGATGGTATCAACCCTCCATTATCAGTAGCAAATATAGAAACTGTGACAGATAATTTGCTCTGTTAAGGCAAGAGAGTTTGTTTTTTTCCCAGTGTTTTACCTGGTCTAACTTCTCAGGAGTGGAGAGCAGAGACAGCCACTCCAGTTTTAAGTGGAGTTTCCCAGTAGAAGTTTCTTCCAGGTCAAACCACTGCAACAGTATTAAAAAACATTGTCACTGAAGGGACCAAATGATTAATGTGAAAAATAGTTGAAAAAAAAAAAATCTTAAAAAGCTTTAAGAGCTGTACCAAAAGAGTATACGCAAGATTTCTTTTAAAGGAATAGTTCAACAATTTGGAAAATATGCTTATTTGCTCTCATACATGCACGGTAAATATAAAGCTACAGCCAACAGCCTGTTAGCTTAGCTTAGCACAGAAACAACAGTGTACAGCTACCCTGGCCCCACTCAAAGAAAACAAACCATTGCAATTTTAATGAGATTATGTGCTGGACTATTTCTTGGCTGGGGGCAGTGTCTTATTCATTGTGAGGCTGTATTATGAATCTAATCCTTGTTTCCAGTTTTTATGCTAAATTAAGCTAGTTTCATATTTACTGTCCGAGATTTTTTTTTTTTCCCCAGGATGGCAAAGGCATGACCCAACCTTGTCTGCCTCTGATTGGCTTGGGCTTGAAATGTTGTTCGTCCAATCACAGTGAACAAACACAAGGAAGGTCTACAATCTGACAGTACAGCAGCTAGTGTCTCCTAAACACCAGTCATTACTGCTTTTATGGACTAGAATGTGCGTGTGCGAATGTGAGTGAAGAAACTAAAAAAATAATCACATTTAAGATGCTGAAATCAGAGAATTTTGACTATTTTCTTAAAAAATTACTCAAACCGATTGATCGATTATCAAAATAAAGGATGAGTAATTTTGACAATTTCACTATGCATACGTCTTGACTATGAAAGGATGAAAGGCTTGCTGAGAGCTTCCTTGTGATGACCGTTTGTTCACTTTGATTGAACCACACAGTCCTAGGAAAAGCAAGAAAGCGAATATCTTTCCTACAATGTCGAACTATTCCTTTAAGATGTAATTTTATAAACGCTGAACAAATTCTCATTACATAAGTACTATAATTTGGCCATAAAAATGGTTTTACCTCATCAACTTTCTGTTCTTTGTGCAGCTCAGTCATATCGATCATCAGGCTGTGAATAATGACAAATAATTAGTCAAATTGGGAGGGCAACCAGTAAGCAGAGAACTCGCACCATTAATCTGAGCAGAGGGGGTCCAGCTATCGATCGTCTGCTTTGTGTTGTCAGCGCTGGGTGTAGTGTTACAGCCTTGGGGCAAAATCAATCGACTTTGCCCTTGGTCTTGGAACTGTAGGAAAGCACCTTTTCTTCTTTACTTTAACGGACGTCTACTAGCACGGATACCTTCATCACAGCGTCCCCTCAGGTGACCACACTGTGTTTAGATCACACTATGTAATGCCACACCAGAGCCTTAGCTTGTCTATATATAGCTGGACGATTACAACAAAGCTTGTTCTCACATATCAGTCACATTGTTGAGGTGTTTGTTTCTTATGAAGAATGTGTGATAAGATCAGAGCAGAGCAGGAAATGAGAGAAACTCGCCTTCCCAGGAAATCATCTTTGTCTGGGTCCTCATCAAACAGCTCAATCTCAAGGTGTTGACCTGAGTGCTCGTACACCAGCGCCTGATGGAGAAAAGGACATATTGATGCTTGTTCAAGCAGGCATGTCCAATCAATAGACAGATTACCTAATGCAGGTTGGGGGATACACTCGTTTCTATTGTTAACAAATGAAATTGGTACTCAAACTGTGCTGTCATAAACATCCAGAGAAACCCCACACTTGTCACCTCGTAAACTTCGTTCCACTTGGGATGGAGGCTCTCCTTGACCGTCTTGCTCTGGAACAGCTGGTTGCCGATCTGCAGGACGCCGTACGGGTCGGACTTGCCCTTAATGAGCCCTCCCAGAAATTTATCCTTCCCTTCAAGATCCTGAGCCTCCAAGAAGTGAATCCTCAGAACTCCCTGCGGAGACACGCAGAGCACAGCGTTAAGGGGAAAAACTCTGAAATAGCAGCGACTGACACTTCGAGGCCACAGTCGAGTCAGAGTTGATGGGATGTGACATTACCTACTGGGTATGAAGAGGCAATGCAAGAGAAAACTGTGGCTTATCTCTAGGGTTCTGCAGTAACAAAACATTCCAAATGGTGTTATTTATTATTTACATTTGATTTAGCTTCTACAGAAATTATTTAAATTAAAGCTAGTGAATGATTGGAATTAGGGATGTTAATGATAAATGATTAATTGCCATAAAGCATTTAACCATTTAAAAAATGTATTAATCAGCAATGTTGCCCTTTTAATCTAGAAATGGCAGTAATTATGCGTCATTTGACGTTGTTTTGTTTGCCGGTGCCAATTGTTGAATTAGGATAAGCAGAAAGAGCAGCCGTTTCGAGCAAGAGCCTCAGTGTGTTTTATTATCCTGTTTGTTTAAACTGTTTGTGCTTCATAAATTACTGTTTCACATGAATAATGTGCCGCTAAAACTGTTTAAATAAAACTTAAACTATGACATTGCATTTTATAGCTTATTAATTACTCATGATCGATGATTGATGTTAACATGTTTAATCTTGTTAAGGCAAATGCATAAAATTTATAACCCTAATGGGTGGATGATTTTGAATCTCCGCATCAATATCCACTATGTCAATATTTTCCAACTCATTTTGTTTGTTTGTCGATATATGCACAGATTTTTTCGCTTCATTGCAGAGAACAGAAGTCTCTCCTGTAGTGGTATTAACATATTATTAGTTTTCTAATCGTGAACGTCCACTGCCAGATGCAAACATACATAAAATGCTTTTCAAAATAAGGAAACTACTGCCGACAGGTTTTTTTCACTGGTGCCTGTTTGTCTTTGTTCTTCATTGTAATGATCGGGATGACAGCTCTTAAAATGACTGATCGGAAGGAGACCGCAAAGATCTTCAATTCTGACCCCTCCTTGAACATGACGTCCAGTATATGGTACAGTCCCCTGCCTATGTATCGATAATAAATCCTCTTTTATTGGAAAGAATGGGTGCAAAAAGGCATT
The DNA here is from genome assembly GCA_034769285.1 of Lutjanus argentimaculatus. NCBI lineage: Eukaryota > Metazoa > Chordata > Actinopteri > Lutjaniformes > Lutjanidae > Lutjanus > Lutjanus argentimaculatus. The sequence continues at coordinate 13,037,465 of JAWZSL010000009.1, read as the reverse complement.
AGAGTGCTCGGTGACCTTTACATCCTTCAATGACTTACAGGTTGAATTTAAATTGCACAAACAACAAACCTGGCGGCATGCGCAAATTCGTAGTTTGCTGAAATCGACTTTGAAAACCTCCTCGGGCCCCCAACATGCACAGAACCCTGTTTATTAAGGTCAACATCCTTTGTAATTCAAAGTGCATGTCATCATGTGACATTCACACTGGGTTAATTCAAGTTAACATTATTAAAATAATGTATGGAACGCCCTCCACATTGTACAGGGTTGAGCCTAAAGTCCTGATGAGGATACATGAACTGTGTTATTGCTCCAAAGGACAAAACTTTTGGACATCTGTTCATGATTGTATGCAAAGAATTGTTTGTTAGGAAATCCCTGTTTGCATCTGTTTATTTCTCTAAGAGGACCCGTCTATCCTGATAGACACAATTCCCGCTATCTATACTTAATTAATCCAGACCGCTACCCGACTCACAACGATGTGAGTCAGCTCACACACACCATCAATTACAGACTGGCATAATCTGCTTGTTAGGGTGGCAGCATATGAACAAGTATCCTTCTCTCTGCTGGTTAAAGTGGCATTCGAAATGGGAAAGATTCTTTCACTACTTTAATGGCCCTTAGAGACAAACCCATGACTTTCACTCCCTTCTGTGTACAAACATCCATGCATCTGCTCACTTGGTCCCAGTTACAGCACTGCCACTTTTCTAATTTTATTCTACTTGTATTTTATTTTCCTCTTTCATCAGTTAGTTAGTCAGTTAATGTCTTAGTTATCCGTTTCAAGTTGTATATGTATATATTGCCCTCTTCTTGTTTTGTGTGTCTTTTTAAAGTTCTATAAAATTCCAATCATAAAAAAGATGGACAATTAAATTTGTAGTGTTGAAGGAATATGTTTTGGCTTCTCCTCGCATGACTGACAATGAACGATCATTACAAATAGCAACTTTCTTAAAATTTCAGACACTTGTAAAAATCCTCCACACCGCAGACATCCTTACACCGTGTGCGCATAATTAGAGCATCATCTTATTGTCCTGTCATATCAACAGGAAAGTTCATTTCAGCAACCACATTTCATTTTAATACCTACGACATGCTGATACTACTGTGCGTCCCTAATTGTAAAAAACTAGAGAAAAGAAATGAAACTGGCAAACTATTGGCATTAAATCTCTAAAACCGTTTCAGGTGTTCTTAAGACTAATCTGCAAACATGCCCCTTAGCAGCCATTTTCGGTGTCCCCACTGACCTGTCCACACTGAATTCTAAACAAGCGGACATTGCTGCTTTCACGGCTCGCTTGGCACGTCGCATAATTCTTCTTAAATGGGAGTCCGCACCACCTCCCTCCATTTCTACTTGGCTCACAGATGTGATGTTCCTTCTAAAACCTGAGAAAGTTAAGTTAAGTTTTCTCTGAGGGGTTTAAATGACACATTTGTTCAGAAGTATCAACCATTTATATTATTCCTCAATGCCCTGCAGAGGCTTCCTGCAGATGACGGGTTGTTAACAGGAACTGAGTCATATCATTGCCACTGACTCAATTTGCAAATTTGATTTTATTAGTTCCCTCACACACCTATTTACTTTATTTTATTTTTCAGCTTCACATTTCTATCCCACAATCGCACGATTTAGCCTGCGCCCCACTGCTTAAATGTTACATCACAATCAGTTGTGCATCTTTGCATCAATATATGAGTAACAGTTTAGTAATATGTTTAATTTCATGCTCATGAAGGTGACCAGAGCACCTCCACCAGCAAATGCTGCTTCTAACACATGTGATTCTTATTATTAACTTAGTCTTTTATATTTTTTCAACTTTATTTTCATTTTTGTTGTTACCTTCTCCATTTTCCTTCCTGTTGTTACAGGTGGTGGGAGGGTTTGGGTAGGATTGTTATTGTCTGTAATGCCCTGCAAAATCTCAGTAAAATATAATAATAAAAATATAAAAAAGAAAAATACAATCTGAATGGTAGGTGTTGTGTATAAATGTGTTTAAAATAAGACAGTTACATCAATATCTGCTTGTATGCAAACTTGAAATTGAGAGCATTTTCTTTCATGAAGTGTAAAACTTCCACTTTAATTAGATTGTGTGTGCACATGTGTGTATATGTAGTGTCCATTCCACTAAGGCTGCAATTAAAAATTAATCTGTTAATCCAAGAGTCAATGAAGCAAATGATTGTTTTGTGCGACCAACAGCCTAAGACTCAGAGAAAGCCATTGAATTTATTTTTAGTAATTTCTGTAATGATATAAAACAGAGAAAAGCAGCCACATTCACTCTGAACTGTTTTTGATTAACTCTCCATCCAAATTTTCAGTCGACTCTTTTTACTTGATCAGCTAATGTAAAGTCATTTATACTAGAAAACTGGCCTGAGCAATAAAACAATAGTAATATGGATCTGCAATTGACACTTCATCTTCATACTGTTGTTAAAATGTTCAGTAGTTTCACTTAAATTTAAAAGCCGTGTTGTTTGGCTGCACCATCTACATGTGATACAACAACAGAAACTGTGTGTAGAGAGAAAGTGAGTGCAGGCATCAGGAAATTTTTGGTAAAAAAAAAAAAAAGGAAAGGTCAGCTCGCCAGTATGTAGTAGTTTTTTGGGTCTATTAAGTCTGTTATCTGTGTGTTTGGTAAATAAAGTGGTTAAATTCAACCTTTTCTCTCCTGGTCTTTGAAAATAAATCATTAAAAATAATCAATAATTATCGATTTTGACAAATGAAACATTTTATCGTGATCACTTTCTCATCTATATCAACCCAGACCTACTGGGAAAAGAAAAGGATGAAAGTGCATGGGATAATTACAGCCTAAAATATCTTGAACATCACAAAATAGTTTCTCCTCAACAAGGACGCCGCATGCATTGAAATCCACTGAAGTGTTTATCTTGTTGCCATGGATACCGGTGCCAGCGACAAAGCCTTGAGATGCTTTTTTGCTCCTATTGTTTGGTTCTTTTTTAATGCTGTGAGCTACCTATAAAACCTGACACCTAATTTCTTTTATAACATCAGTGATCATAAAACACATTTCTCACAGAGCTCCAGAAATTTAACGATCAGCGACTTTTAGCATCTAACCGTGAATTCCCTGAACCTTGAAGCAATCAGTGTACGTTCTCACAGAATATTAAACCTCATGTTTAATTGCATTCTCGCATTTCATCAGTACCTTTGGCATGGGGAAGCGTAGCATGGCCAGTTCCACATCGCCGACCAGTGGGATGGTGATGCGATTGGGTAAAACCAGATAACTGTAGATAATGTCTTGAATGAGACTGTCGGAGAAGCCGCTGTAAGGACAAGAGAGAGGGAGGGGTGTGAGAAGGAAGACAAACAGAATGAAGCAATGAATTATTTAAGTAAGGGTGCCCTTGGGTTATAAATATTCTGCTTTAATCTCAGCTTAGTACAGTACATTTCTGGAAAATTGGAGTCAGTTCAAGCATGTTGTCGCTGCTAGCCAACAAACCTCTGAATGTCTCTCTGATCCACTAATGATTCAACACTTCGTGACAACAACAATGACAGCGAGGGCACAGAATGGCATTACCGCCAGGCTTCCCTTGATTCATTTAGCTGCTGCGCCACAGCTGCAAAATTGCAATCACGGCTTGAAAAAAATGGAACTACAATGAAAATTTATCATCTGGTGTTATTGCTCTGCCTGTCGCTTGAAGAAAAACAGTTGTGATTACTGGACAGCTGTCCATGTATCATCTTGTGGATGTCCTAATTAAAGGTGTTCATAAACTGCCCGAGACACAAAATGGAAGTGATCCTGAAGTTGTCTCTGGAGTGATCCCAGGACCCGGAAAACATGCCGGCTAAAACTACAAAATGGGCTGCGGGAAAGACTAAAGTGCTTCCATGTGAGGTACAACAACATGGTCTGTTGACAAGTAGCCAAATAAATGGGACATTTACTGAAACACAAGACTTGGTGTACTCATCCCATGTGCCTTCTAAATGTCCACCAGTGTAGCAACTTACAGTAGCTGGATGACAGTCTGTATGTAATTGGTGTTATAGATTAAGGAACTTAATATCCAAGATGTCTTGTTGAATTAGGCCCAGGATGTTTGGGAATTGCGCCCAAACCAAGAACATCCACACTGATTAAACAAAATAGGGATGGGCAGTAGTGTCACAGTCACCCATTAGGGCTGTTGGAAGAATATATCGCCCACTGGCAATGGGCTTCAATGGGGGGGCGATTTATAGGGCGAGATTTGTATTTTATTTCGCTGATGTAATGGTCTGCAGGGTGCAGCAGTTGCTCCACGGCGTGCTCTCACCGGCCCAGTACACACCCAGTCAGCTGGACCATGAGTGTGCCGAGCTGGACGAACAAATGACTGAATGAATTAACTTTATTTATAAAGCCTGTACACAGGGAGGAATGTGTATAAAAGATCTAGTCTAGAGCTGGTTATGAGCCACATTTAAAAGATAAGTTTTGAGTTGTTGTTTGAAACTGTCTACAGAGTCATCAAGTCTAATGTTTAAAGGTAAAATATTCCAAATTTTTGGAGCATAATGGCTAAAAGCAACATTACCAAAGTTTTTGGCGGTGACCCTGGGGATAGTTAAAAGAACAGTGGTGAGGATCTAAGGGTTTGTGGAGGATCATAAAATGAGAGGGAGTGTGTGATATAAAAGGGGACGAGGCCATTTAGTGACTTTAGTGACTAAAAGAAGCACTTTAAAATCAATTCTAAAAGATACAGGAAGCCAGTGTAGATTACGTAAAACAGGAGTTATATTATCTCATATCTTGGTTTTTGTTAAAATCCTGGCAGCAGCATTCTGAAGGGTTTGTAATGGATGATAAGAGAGAGGCAGAAATCCAGCAGATACAGACTCTTTTCACATCTAACACGGTGAATTAATTATTTTGACTTGTTGGTGATTGCTGGAAGAATGTAAAGACTAACAAAGGCAGTTTTGGTGAGTGTTACATGTTTTTCTGTCAAGTTTGAATGAAGTGGTTGGTGGGCTGACGGTGGCTGATTGAAAAATTTCAACATGTCGCCCAACCCTGTGGATTTTGCAGTACTGTCATTACTGTGATACATGTATTCGTAGAACTGGAGTTACATTCAGTAACTGCTATTTTCCTTGCGCCAACTTCACGAAAGGATGTAGAATGTGAAAGGTAATGATATAAGTGAAGCCCGCCAATTTCTCTGTTGTTGGCTGAAAGAACCAACATAAAAGTTTCTATTTACCTCCATCATCTGAGGAAGTGAAGACCCACTCTTGGACATGTCCCCAGAACAACTGAAAAACTCATATGTGTGCGCTAAGACTACTTCAGACTGCTTTCTTAACGAGGGCCAGTAAAACGCAAGCTTCGCTTCAAAACGATGGATCAATACTGACTTCTAACTTGGAAGCTGTACGTTATGCTATTTGTTTGTTGTTTTATGTCTATTTTACTATTTCAATTTCTATTTGGAGCCAATAAACACATCTGTTTTTTTTTTCTTTCATAAGATATGTTCCTTTAAATCATGAATCATGTTTTGAGTGGAGTATTATTCTTTAAATACTGTGATATAATACTGTTACCGTAACATACAAAAATACACCATCATATAAATTTTAAGCCATATTGCCCACATCTGCTGCAAAGTATTATCAGAGTAACTATATATTTGGTCAAAGCTGAGTTCAATCAAATATGACGACACCTGTTTTACAATATTAACAAGCCATAGAAACAGACAAAAACAGACAAACTGCAGTGATGCCAGACTCCTGTTTCCAGCAACATCCACATAAATAATGTAGCTAGCAGCTACGTCACTTCACATGAGAATAAAGTGACACAAGATAAACTAGTGCTGCTAAAAGGTAACTAGCCTGGCTTAGCTGAGTAGCAGTAGCGGCTGTCTCTGCAGTCTATGACTCGATGATTAATGATTAAGCCACCTTCAAATAACACATTCAATTAAACACGAATTAATTAAACTAGTTCCTAAGTTAAAAAAGAAACACAAAAGCTGAGGAGGGATTTGTTTTGTTTGTAGATACTGTACACCTATTCGACTGTCAAAATGTCAAGTGAATCATTAATAATCAGCTGAAAAGAGGCACAAAATTAAGGTTTTATGACTTTTGTATCTGTTACACAGTTAGCTAAGAGTCCTCAAACTCCAAAACCTTTCTCCTCAACTTCTCTCTTGTCATTGCACTTTGCTGTGTGATGCTTTCTGTAGAAATGTATTCATATGATTTTTTGGCTCACAACCACTCTGCAGCACCAACTAATCTCCTCTCCTCTGTCAGCTCCAATGGCAAATAGGTCAGAGTAAACTAGGGTTGGGCCGACGCCATCATCCATCGCCGATGGCTGACAATCAACAACCACTGAGCCCCCTACCCTCGCAACACTGTGATTTAAAAACAGTCTGTATTTGAGGTGGTGTGTCCCCTCAGAGTTGCCGTAAGGCAGGAGCTGTTGGCAAAGTTCTGTTTTTGACACCTGGGAAAGAAAACAAAAAGATGTTGCTGCTGGTCATGGACTGTTCATTATTTTCTTATTAAACCTGTCCGATTGGTCACTCAAAGACTCTTGGTTACATTGGAGGCAGCTGTGGTTTTTTTTTTTAGAGCCACAGTGAGTTTGTTTCTTTCAATCGTGCCGTTGTTTTCGCTATTCATTTCCAAACTTAGCTAACTTTGTTTCAAGCTTCAGAGGCTGAACAATTAAGTTACCATAGCAACTATATCATCATCCATTGCAATGTTTCACTGTGGACATAAACCTTAGCGCACGCCCTAACATACACTAGCAAACAGAGGCTAAAGGTCGAGTGATGTGTCAGGCTGAAAGCTCCTCACTCAGCAGCTCAGAGACCAGAGTCTCTGCCTGCAAACAGTGAGCTGAATTATGTAAAAAACTATAAATGTCAAACCAATCAGATGTCAGCAATTTACAATTATCCAGCAGCTGTTTGACATTTCAAAGCAAAGAGAGGCTTTGAGTTTACTGGAATTTAATTGTAGGTGTTGTTCAAGGTTGCAAATCAGTTTCAATAGTTCAAGTTCAATATGTAAATAACTGCCTGCATTGATTACAACCTTGCAATCTAATCTGGAGATGAAGGCAACTAACCAGCCAGTTAAAATTCCTTTAAACAGAAAACTTCCTTTGCTGCTCTAAAACAGCAGAAAAGCAGCACATCATCGCTCTGACGAAAACGAAATGAAATAAACTCAATTTAGCTGCCAGTGTTTGTGTCTGGAGTCTGAGAAACATTCATTAGATCAACCCTGAGCTTATCTTCCCGTGAAAGCGGCGGGCTGCAGCTCTTCTCCGTGAGCCGATTAGAGACTTTATGATTCTCTGGAGGAGAGACTGATCAGAGCTGCAGCTTTTCTCAAGCAGAGATCTGAGGGTGTGCAGGGATTCCTGCTGCGTCAGCGCTTATTGCTGCATTTTTGCTGCTCCCCGGCGTAAACACTGGAACACCCCCACGTACTGTACCTGCCTGTGTGTGAATGCATGCACAATAACAAAAGGGATACTGTTTAATCAGTCATTTTAGGACAACAGTGCTGACTGCAGACATGCAGACACTCATACTTTATAATATACAGAATGTAGAATATGGAACTGTGTGTTTCACTCACTCGTGAGCCACATCAAAGACACATTTTTATCATCCTTTGACAGACAGTAGTGTCAAACGTAATGTCTGTCAGTCCACCACTTCAGTCCAGTGTGAAATATCTTAACAACTGTTGGATGGGTTTTCATTCATTAATTTATGATTCCAGTTTTTACTTATCCAGTAAAATATCTCAAAATCTAACAAGCAAAACTTTCTGCAGACATTTAATTCTAGGAACTTTTCATCTAGTGCCAACATCAGATCAAAATTCAAGTTGTTCAATACTTTTGTCTTTGACCAAATACAAGCAAAACTGATATTATGTACTATACTATGTTTGCATGAACACTACAATAATAACATAGCCAGTACATTATGTAAACATAACCATATCACATGTGCATTAAACACATAATATTTAAGGTCTGCTGCGTCTCTCTCTTTAAAACAATAACGAATGATGTAGTTTGATGATGTTGTGAAGTGGTGTGGGATTGTGGGAGTTGTTGTCTTCATTCTTAAACAGCCATTAAAGCTGATGAAGCTCTATCTGACATGACTCAAAGAGAGATTTATTCGCTTTATGTTTAGTCACGTTCGCTGCGCCTGTGTCTGGGAGACTGTTGCTAACTTTGATTGATGCTGGACAGTTTTTCAAAGGTATTACTAGCTGTCAGGAATTTAATCGTGGTTTATCGTACAACCTGTAAACTCTTTGTTTTATCCCTAACTTTGTGTTTAGTGCCAACTATCAAATACTTTTTTCAGGCCTGGTGGTACGCGCTGAGAACACACAAGACACATATCAGCTTTGGTCAGATGGTGCTGATGGTTCTGTGCTATTATAGGGGAAGCACTAATTAAATGCTACCATGCTAACACGCTATAATGAAGATGGTGGCATGGTAAACATTACACCTGCTGACAGGGTGCAAAATTAACTTTTTTTCCACTGGCAAAATGGCTAGTGAATGTTTACATTTTACCAGACCATCAACAGATTCCCACTGTGTTTTTGGCTGGTTGAGTAAAGCAAATCTACTATCTACTTGCATATTTTATCAGCATTTGGCCGGTGGCTGGTGCTAATTTTGTGCCCTGCCAGCTGAACCTCAGCACGTTGTTACTGTGGGCTTGCTTGCAGTAGCGTTTTGCTGAGTGCAGCCTAACAGAGCTGCTAGCATGACTGCAGACTCTTAGTCATGTTTTGATCCTGATTCTAAAACCCACTCAACAGCAATGACATATCAAAACATGTAAACCAGTTTGACATTTGTTGCATAATCATAATAATAACAGGGTTAAAGAGCGACACACTGGGCGAGCCTTCAAGCAGCCAGCTGATGCTGTCTGTCTGCCCACTGCTGCATTCAAGGAACACTCTCCCTGCAGCTACAATTTCACCATCTGTGCCTCCACTCCAGCAACTAACCCCTCTGTCTCTGCACGTGCCCCCTTCCTCCACACACACACACACACGAGCACACACACACATACTGCATTGCACAAGCTACATGGATCCATTTCACCCACAGAGGATTGAACAGAAGAGCTGGCGGAGACCGGCCATTAAGCACTGCCTGCATGTGTGAACATGTCTGCCCACATCAGCACAGTGCATGACAAGCGTCCGTAAATCACATGCAGCATTCATGCACGTGTCAGTGTATTTGGGGTGTAAATAAGTGATGAACCGCTCAAGACAGCAGCAAGTAATTGTGCTGGGCTGTTAGCAACTCTTAATAGACTCTCGTTTACTCTCTGCTCAGCCCACACAACTACCCAAGGGGGAAAAGGCACTTAATGTAAGTGAGAAAAAATAAGCAAGAATGAGGAAACAGGCACAGACAGCACATGTCCTGATCTGACCTGATTTAGACCAGTAAGACTGTAAGTATGTAAACATACTGCATGTCTGAAAATTTAAAGAGTATCTCATACTTGATCTCTAGCTTGCAAAAAGACGAGTTAACCGACATTAGCACAGTCTGGTCCGCCTCTTGATCACAACAGTAACAAGGACAAGAGCACTTTTGACATTCAGCAGTAAAACAAAACCTTTGGCAGAAAAGACTTTCGGTGCATTCGGTGGAATTTATCTTCTCAGATACTGGACAAGAGAGCCTCCAGTGAAAATAGACCCATAAAGTCCAGTGACAGTAGCCCTATTTATTTTCAGAAAAAGTATCACTGGCAGTATCACAGAAACTTTCTGTCTTAAATCTTAAGTTAAAGCAGGAGGAGACTATGACAGGATTTTTCCCAAATTGGTATTAAGCAAATCCCAACTAACTTCAGGAATCCTTTCTTATCTTACTTCATCCTATCTTATCTCAGGTTAGGAAATCCTAAATATTCGATCCAACACACTTAAAATACCAATACCAGTATTGGAAAGGCCTCAGCCTAAAACGCTGGAATCAGTATCAGGGGTACGCATGTCTATGCACTGATCCAGTATCAGGTAATTTACCGATTTATTATTTTCTCTCACGTTTTACAAATGATTTAACCTGAGCCAGAACTTACAACAATGATAGCAATCATATCCACACAGTTTAAGTTAGAAAAAGAAAATTTACTTTACTGTAAAATTTTGTTTTTTTTTCCTTTTCAGGTCCTAACCCTCATTACCATGGTTACTAGACAGTAAATATAGCATCTGCAAGTTAGGAAGTCTCTGTGATACAGCCCCAGGTGCATAATAAATCTTTAAAAGTTCTTTTCATTTTCTCACACTGGCACCAACAAAGACACAACTTGATAAGCAGGAGAAGGGAGGTTGAGCTGACTTACTTGAGTCCAGGAATGTCAAGTATATTAGTGAGGCCAGTCCAGTTTATGTCCAGAAGCTAAAGGAAGAAAAAACAGGAGAAGAAAACACACCAGTTTATCTGGCTGCAAGAGTAAAAAGTGTGAATGACTTTCAATTGATCCAAACACTTAACTTTATTGTTTCCTGCCCTCTGTGCAACATTTACCACATCGCTGCCTATTTTCTGGTCAACAAACCCCAGCTGATTAAAAACAGCAGAGACTAAGAGCCCTACAGAACACAAACTGCAGCAAAATAATATAAATCAAAAGGTCTGTGAAATAGTTGCTACTGTTATTATCCATTTTTGAAACAACACACTGCTTCACTTACTATACTGTTACTGAATATTTAAGAAAAATGTGATTATCTCACTGCACACCAGTTTAGCAATGGAATATAAATGAAATATAAAACCTTACATTAATGAAGCTTATTGTTTTTACCTTTTCAGGATTTTTCCAGTTAAGTTTGCTTTACCGCCTTAGGCAACAATGATTAAGCCTGATTAAATCATGGTTTATGTTGCATCTGACTTTAAAACTAGATTAAAATTGAAGAAAGATTAAATTTAAACCTCTCTTTAAAACTCATTTTAGTTTTTACTCTATAACGAGATTAAAAATAATTCTGTTGCACCAAAACTTTAAACTCCATTCTAAAATGAGATCCAATATTAGATTTAAATTTACACTTAAGGAGGTAATTCTCAAAAGGAGGAGAAATTAGAGCTTTTCTTCAGAGCCATCATGAGTAAGCTAACTCGGCTAACTTTTAGCTAAACCTAGTTTTACTAAACTCTGATAAGAACTAATCTTAGATTAAATTAATCTTTGTTGGTTTAACCCAGTCTAAGTGTTAAAATGGATGCTGTGTGCACAATTTGCAAAGGTTTATGAGTCACACAAGACAGAGAGCACAGATCCTCGTATTGAAATAAATACAAAAACACCTGCTACTAAATTATTTATGAAAGTAGCAGCAGCTCTCTGGGGTCTCATTAGTTTTCATTGTATAATGAGGTCAGAGACAAAGTAGTTATCCATGGTCAAAAGTACCAGTTTTTACAAAGTATTCTCAAGTCAAAAACTGATACAAAACCAACCAATTTAAATTCCATTTCTGGATAAAACCGGGAGCAGGTTTTCACATGTTTAAAAGAGAAGACAGTAAAAAAAAAAGTGAGTAAATCAAAGAGAGTGCGGATCATCAGCATGAGCAGAGACGTGAGACACAGGCAGATCCTCCCTCACAGTGAGCTTTGATCTGTTTCTGCCTCCAAGATGAAGTGGCTCTGTTTTCTTAATGAGTCTTTCCCACCATTCTTTTCTGCCCGCGTTGCTTACACTGCAGCAGATGCTCTGAGCGTCGCAGGGGAGACGGGAGCACTGCAGGGCTCTGAATGATGAGGTGGGGAGGTCTGAGTGTGATGGGGACGTGATGTGGAGGGACACAGCCCTGCCTGCAAATCACTTCTACAGAGCCATGCTGTATTTGAGTAACAATGATGTACTGGAAAAGATCTTCCAACTATAAACTGGGCGGTAGACAATCAAGATTAGAATAACTGGTCACTAAATCAATTAGTTGGATTGAAAAATAACAAGACATTTATTTTGATCATTACTTTATCCTAAAATATTCCAAACATTTGCAGGTTTCAGTGTTTCCATTTTGAGAATTTGCTGCTTTTCTGTTTTGAACATCATCATTAATTTAATATCTTTGAGTTTTGGATATATGGCAAGATGAAATGGGAAAAATGAATATTTTTTGGGAAATATGCTTCTTTGTTTGCTTGCAGAGTTAGATGAGAAGACATCACTCTCGTGTCTCTGTGCTCAAGATGAAGGTACAGGCATCAGACAGTTAGCTTAGCATAATGACTGGAAACACAGGGAAACAGCTAACCTGGCTCAGTCCAAAAATAACAAAATCCTACCAGCAACTTTAAAGCTCACTATTTAACTTTGTGTCTTGTTTATTTAATCTATACAACATCCAAAGTGAACCAGAAGAGAGCCCTTGGTAGAGTGCAGATCTGCGTTGGGTGTGTCTGGGGGTACTGAGTTCATCTAAATCTGCACATAGCATAAATCATCGACACACCACCCACCCGAACATATTATTTTCTGTGATTTAGAGATCTGTGCTCAGATGGACATTTCACTCCACCTCTACCGCTCCCTGTATGTAAACTAAATTGCCTTTTAAATTATGTTGAGAGACGTGAGCTTTCCAGGTGATTTCTTTGCTGTGCACTGCATGACAGCCTGCTTTCAGTCATTTTAAACATTTCCATGTATGTCACTGCAGCAAATATTGTGGAAGATTTAAAGAGAAAAAACGTAGTTATACTGTAACTGTAGTTATAAACTTGACAGGGCAGAGGAAACAGAATTTAACTTTTATCTTCTGATTTTTTTTCTTTCTTTTTTTCCCAGAAAGCTGCATAACTCCAAACAGTTTCACTGTATGAACCTGAACTATCTGCGTGACCTTTTGGATGTATAGAGGAGCACAGGACGTTAATTAACATGAGATCCTTCTGACCCGTCCTGTCAGTGTGTGGGGAGATTTAAATAATCAACGACGGGGGAGCCCTGGTAGCTCAGTTGGTAGTGTGCATGCCATGTACTGAGGTTGATTCCAGCCTGAGGCCCTTTGCTGCATATCGTCCACGCACTCTCTCCTCTCCGTTTCCTGTCATATCTTCAGCTGTCCTACAAAATAAAGCAGTGATTCCAAAGTGTGGGCGCACTGGTGGGCTGTGAAGCCCCGTGGGTGGGCCTTGAGAGGTCTTGAAAAGTTTTCAATTTTATAAGTTTGAAATTGCTATTAAATATGTATGATTAATTTTAAGAAAGTAATCAGAACAAAGAGTAAAAGAAAGCCATGGGATTTAAATTTCATGCCAATCTTCAGTTTGTGAATGGCTGTCATCATGTCCTTTGTCAGTGTTTTCACTGATGCAAAACAAACATGTTGCTTCTGCACCTGCGTCTGGGAGAGTGTTAGTAACTCTGGTTGATGCTGGACAGTTTTTCAAAGCACGACAATGAAACGTGGTTATTACAATAATGAAAATTTGAAACAATAACACTAATTATCATGAAACTGATTATCATTTCATTCCTACAATGAAATAACACTGCTGTGCCTTATATGTAAACGCGCACAGGGGAGACGCTTCACCCTGTTTCACCCACCCGCAACCCATCCGCCATTAGTCAGAATGTTAATTTTTATGACCTGGCCCACCTGATCCCCAGATTATCTGCAGAGCCTGTGGATATAACTGCGATCTGAACATCGCTGGACTCTCGCTGTATGTGGGTGGGGAACAGGGAGTGCAGGGCAGGCTGTGTTTCCAGCATGTATGCTAAGAGTAGTGGGCTGAAGGGGAGACATTATGCAGGTAACATTTTCAAGGTGTAACCAGAGTAGACTGGCTTCATGAAGGCAAGCCTCCAACCATTTCAAAACACCAAATATTTAGACAGGGTGCAGCTTAAATGAATTGCTAAAAAAAACTGAACAAATATGATAATGAAGAAAATATAAACTAAAAAAACAAGCAAGAGCAACCGCGACAGGCTATATGCACAGTCAGCGCATGCAGACACACACAAAACACACACACAAAAAACAACTTTCTGGAGTCTACAAGACATCATGAATTAATTACACTGGATTTTTTTTTAACCTTTGGACAGAAATAGGTCAGCTGTTTCCCACTCTTCCCAGTCTTTATGCTAAGCTAAGCTAACAGTCTCCTGGCTGGAGCTTCATATTTTGCTTACAGACATGGTATAAAAGTTCTCATCCAACTCTCTGCAGAAATTTCTTATGCACTCTTTTAGCACAGCTCCTAAATGTTTTTGAAATGATTTTCAAGCCAGTCACTGATATAATAGTTTGGTTCCCTCCCTTGACATTTTGTCACACGGTTGCAGCAGAGAGTCCATGTCCAATCATCTGTTAATTCTCACTTGACTAAAAGATTCAGTGACTGTTATTTCCCAAATCTCTAACTCTTCTTTCAATGTGTGTGTCCAGTGTGTAAGATTTAACATAATATTCATAAGCGTCATTAGTTCTCCTGCTGGCTTGGAAGGAGAAGGTGAGGCAAGGTGTAAGCTGTTTAATCTCACCGCTATTTGCCACTAAATCCTTCACACGGGCCCTTTAAGACATCAATTTAATAATTATTGTGGACATTTTGCAGCCTAAAGATTAACTGAGTGATCTCCAATCCATTAATTAATCAATGCATTAGTGGATAATGCATAGAAGTTCACAATATAACCAGTAGTACAGAGTCGATATCCTCCACTGCTGGACTTAAATCCTTATTTAAAGTGTCAGACTGTTCAGCTGAGCCAGAGCAATGAAATCTCTTTAGTGGTCTCACAGCAGAATGTGTTGCATCTTTTTATTTACACTGCACTGAGTCACATTAGTGCAATCACACAGACCTGCCGCGGCCAAGACCTCTTATGGTCTGGAAATGTTTCCATTTCATTTGGCACTCAGGATCAGGCCTTGTACGGTACGCTGCAAGAAGGACGATGAGTTATTTGAATTCCAGGACGTGAAATACCATGATTTTTTTTCTTATTTTTTATGAGATGGGGTTTTGCAATTTATATCCTTTCTCCTCCAGTATACCAGTGTAATGTACTCATCTAGAAGCAGGAAGAGGATTGGGATGCATAAGTATGTGTGTATACATGTGGGACTGCACCACGATTTACTGAGAGCTGCTGCCTTCAGCCTCCTACTATAATATCTCCACCTTGAGCTTTAGCTGAATGCCCGGGGTAGTGAAATCTGCCAAAGTAGGGCTGGCTTGATCTGCAGCTATTTAAAGCTCTGCTATAGTTCCACTGGGTCCTCTCATTTGATATAAATCGGTCAAACAATTTTAAGCTGTGCAGCAGTGGCTCTGCACAGGGGTTGAACAGGTAGACTGATGGGATGTGCACCGGAAGATTCAAACAACTGGTAATGTGAAATGCAAACCATGTAAAGTAATGCAGAGTTTTTTTAAATAGAAATAGTATCTTTAAATCTGGACCAACAACATTTTTTATGCCTGGGCTAGGTTGCAAAACAAGAAGCATAGATTCTCAGCATTTACACCTTGTCCTAATAATGTTCCTCCTTGTGCTAAATCTAAATCACCCTGTATTGTTTTCTGCACTATATGTTCTATGAACAATATATCGGTCCAGCTCTAAAATTTGTCCACTGCAGCCACTAAGCTACAGCGTTACGTCAAAGTACGTCAACTAAAAGTACTTGTTTTAGCCACTGACATTCATAGACTATATAAAGACATAAATAAATAATATTAACCATGAACAAACACTATATTTTTCTGTTCAAAGCGACCAGTCTTCCAATGGGAGCATCACGTCTTTACACTCTGCTACAAACGGCTGCAGCGTGAATGAGGTGCTGAATATATTTTCAGCACTAAGCACTGACTGTTTTTTTCTTAACGCCCAAAACGCCACCCTTGTCACTGTCATTTTTCACCCAGCCATCCAATCACAGTAGAGGAGAAACAGGCTACCACAAACTCTTTGCTGCTCGTACTCCTTGAACCAGGCTCCATTTAACTCCCTTAGCTCTTGAAACAAACAGCGATCATACACATGTCTTGGTTTCCTTCGGCACGTCAGCCCAGCACGGCAGGGATTTAAATATCCTACCCACATGAAAATTTTGCCTTTTTGCAAAAGACAAGAGCTTAGCTGAGTCGAGTAGCTGTAAAACGATGGATAAACAGTAACCCATGACTTTGTTATTGCACAGGTTTGGTTAGAAAGCAGCAAAATTAGGAAATGTTGGGTTTTCGGCAGCATTAACTTAGCACAAGATTCCCAGAGAGGTTTCCTTGTCCACTAAATCTCATCAGCCCACACAAACCAGCAGGTCTGTCCCCTTAACCCTTCACGTTTTGGCTTTCCCTTCATCCAAAGCAGGACCAGAGTAAACTGCGCTTGTGCCGACATTTTCACATTCAGAACACTTTGATAATAACAACTAGCATTATCTGCGTATGGAACATAAACGACTTCTGTAGATATTCGGTATCATAGCAGCTGAAGCATCTCAACTGAAATAAATGCTCCTCCTCCAAAATGCTCTCATGCGCACCCAGCTGAGTGTTTTCAGAACAGCGCCTGGCAGGGAAAAAATGCTTTAGTGGAGACAGGGCCTTACCTCTCTGGTGTACTGCTGCTGCTATGGGTTAATCACACAATAACATAAAATAACCACAATAACACAAACAAAACGTTTTTGTCAATGGAGTCTGGTAGCTTTGAACAGAGAGATATAGTGGCTGTTTCTAGTTAAATGTATCTTACCTCACCTCTTTAGCTTCAAGTGTCAGACACTTAAAAATAACAATCTGATCCCGTCAGTGGCAAAAACAAGCACTTTTAGTGTTGTGCTGTCCTGGCCTACTGACATCATGTACTACAGACTTAAAAAAAAATCTTTGTTTGGTACAAATCCCCACAAAAATCACACCATAATCATTTTAATATGTTTTTCAATGAAAATGAGAATAAAAAAGTATGATTTCCTCTATTATCACAAATCAAATCACAATTGCAATATCAGTCAAAAATAATTGCAATTAGATATTTTTTCAGACTTGTTTGTGCTTTGATAGTGCACAGTTGGAGGGAGTATCTTGCGGCTCAGTTTCACTTCTGCCGGCTGCAGCACTCTCCCTCAATACCCCATCAGTCACAAAAACATGGGAAAGAACAGTCCAGGTTGAAAAATACCCAAGTTACCCTTTAAGCTGCAAGAGCACAGGAAATGTCAATACCAATGCCAGGGAAGGGGAACAAACAGATATTAAACTGGAGGTTTTGGCTTAAAATGAAGATGAATGAAGAAACACTGTGCGCTATGATTCAGCTGAGATTTGACTTATTAAATTAACACTTAAAAGTCCAAACTACATCCATTATTTCTGCCTGAGAGAGGTAAACAGTGTGTGAACGGCAGAAAACCAAGGACCAATTTGTTTTATGAGGTGCAATTTCAGGCAATTTAGTGAGAATATAAAATACACAGAGAACCAAACTGGAGTAATAAAACATATTCAGTACAGTTTGTGATATTTACAGAAACGGGGCGAGCCTGAGCAAAAATTCTGAATACAGAGAACAAGATTAAAGCAAATGCAGAACTCTCATTATTTCTCAAATGTCATGTAGAATAATAATATGACACTGCTGCACCGTCTCAAGTGCTGGGAAACATTTAGGAGAGACGCGGTTTTGTATTTCAAAAAACAAATCCCGGTTTAATCGCCTCCCACTCTAATCATATTGCGTTTATTCAGACTGCGGCGTCATTATAACTTCCACTGCTGCTCTTTTAAACAGCTTTAATTGAATTAACGAGTGTCATATTATCGGCGTCTGGACTTACTGGCTTCTTGAGGAAGAACACAGACAGAGCTCCAACAAGAGGCATATCGCCCAGCAACGGCTCCATCACCACCCTCAACACGCCGTGGATCTATGGAAACACAAGAGGAACACAGTGACACACAGATACACAAAAGGGGAAGTCACGCCTCGCTGGCCCTTGACATTCTTCTGCAGCGGGGCAGTCGTAGCTGTAGCACATGACGGGTCGGAAACTCGATCACAGCCTGGTTTCGCACACCTGCCCCGTGTCATCCTCCACCTTCTCCGTAACATATTAGGACAATTACAGGGATTACGGTACTGGAAGTGCTTTACGTATGTCATGTGGACACCACACAGCTGCTCTAATCCACACCAAGGAACAAAGGATGGTCAAATTCCAGCACCAGTAGATTTGTTTTGAGGTTATATTTGTATTTTTAGGATGGAGAGTGAGAAAATCTTGTCCAACCAAATCCAATAACATTCTTGAAACAAATACTAACAGGAAGGGCAGTCGGAGTGCGCATGCCCACTCCAAGGCCAACAGCCCAGTATTCAGTGGTTATTAAACTAGTAACTAGTATCAGGTTGAGTTTGTTGGGGGGGGTCCCCAGCAAAAGGAGGAAAAGAATTGGGGATGCTAATCATTAATCATTAATTGCCATTAAGAACCGAACTGATTAAAATTCAATAACCAATAATGTATGTTTTGTGTACTATTTCTCCAGAGTTTTTCCTCACAATTTGGTTTTGTCTGCTTTGATACGACACCCCATCTGACCTTTATTTGAACCATTTGCTGAATGACGGCAAGAGCAGCTGTTGCGAGTAAGAGCCTCATGTTTTTAACTGTTTTGTTTGCTTAAATTGCTTCCTAAATGAATATTTCACATTACTAATGCGCCACAAGAATTGTTTAAATAAAACTTAAAATGAGAAAAAGAGGTGCGTTTTATATCTTATAAATTATTAATATTTAATCAGTTGTTAACGTTTTAGAAAAAATGCACAAAATTCACAACCCTACAGAGAATATTTTAGCTTTTATCATATTTGTGGAAGTTGGACAAACATATGAAGGAAGAGGGTTGGCTGTTTTCCCTGATTGTAATTGCTAGTGATCCTAGTTTGATCATTGATCCTGCAAGCACAACCACTATATATGTCTGGATGTATTTCCAGCTATTAGAATTAAGTCAAAATATGGCTGTGCCAAAGTGAAACTGAATTAATTATGTTCTTTTGAATTTGTTTCATTTTGTCATCAACACCAGTGTTGAAAGGGACTTTCTCATAATGTTAACACAAGTGAAAAATCATGTGTGTATCCTCTCGTTATTTTGATCTGCTCCAAAATTTAACACATTCTTCCCTCCTTGGCCAATCCCGCTCTCTTCCATCAAGTTTCATGAAAACACAGTCAGTAGTTTTTCTGTAATCCTGCTGACAAAAAACAAACAAAAAACAAACCTGAAAGTTTAACCTTCTTGGCTGAGGTAATAAAGCTCTTTTAGTGTTTGCATGCAGCTCTTTGAAGTAAACACATTCATTTTTAAGGCTTTGTGTTATTTCTGTGGTCAAGGTGAGTTCAATTTGACACATTATTTCCTTTGTCATCAGTGAGATTAAATCAGCTCTCAGAGAATGACACAGACAGAGAGCCCGCCACCCTCAGTGAAGTTTATATCATTGAATTTATGAGCAACAATTTAAACCTTATTTTAAAGGGATGAATTTGCACAAAAAAGACAAAGAAATGTTTTTACACAGTCAAGCATAATTTCTGTAGCTTGCGAAACAGTACACGAATATTTCAAGTATGGATTTATCTGTCTTAAGGACTAATAATGTCTTAAAGGCAGGGCGACACACACCGATGCCTGACTGGAAAGGAAACGCTCACATAAACAGATCTTACATGCAGTAATGGATTCATATATTTTTTTAAAAATGACAGCAATTTAAAATCAATCAGAAAACGTAATTTATTTGCAGGCTTAACAGGCTTTTTATATACTGTAGCTGTGGTGAGGAGCGGACCTCCATCACTGTGGTGGAGCCACATGACAGGCTGATATTAAAAACATAATAAAAGATCAATATCAGCCGGAGTTTAACCCCACTCCTCACAAAGCCATCACTAATCTCAGCATGATCACGGAGTCAAATGCACCTGCTCTGTGTAACGTACACCAGCTCAAGGAGCGGCGGGGCCTAATGTATTAGTGGTTGATAATGAGTTGGGGAGATATGTAGGTCTGCCCGAGTTACATAATGAGGGTGGTGAGCAACAAATGTCTCCCAGGGACAAACCTAACAGGCCTCCACGGAGGCACACTGATTGTTTTTTCGGCCTGCTTTGTTTCCCTGCAGCAATACACAAAAGGGTCAAGGACATTCAAGAACACAATACATACACACACATAAACATACTTGTGTTGCCAGGCACAGCAGAGAGCAGGGGAAACTTCTCAAGGAGGATGGTGAAGGTTAAGAGGTGACATATTATGTTTTTATTGTGTAACTGCATTACATTTGTTAAAATTATGTTAATTACATGCATTTGATCTGTTTTAATCTGTTATTTTTTGGCTTTATTGCTGACACACATATAACCAAGAGGATTAAAGAGCAGTGGACCCTGAGATGATCAACAAATGCAGTTGCCATCTTTTGAACATGCAGTCAGATCAGCTGGATGCACCGCTGTGGGTGACCACCCCAGGAGGAGTGGAGGTGAGCGGATGACAGTCATGCCACAGCTGGTACTTAAGGCTGCATGAATAATGTATGAACAGGAAAATTAAAGGTACCACAAGGTACTTTTCAGCTCTAATGTCACTTCACAAGTGAGATAATGGGTCTGCAAGCCGCAAGCTCTCCAGCTAGAACCCACTAAATGCTACATACTGGTCCCTTAAATTGTACAGTAAAAACTTCCAATAGCTACACTTTTATCTCCTTTTATGTTATGATGTTTTCTCTTTAGCCACTCTTGGGCTAAAGGAGTTATAATTAAAATATTATCTTTGTAGTTCTCAACTCCAGACCCACCCATGGGGTCTTATTATAAATCTAGGGGGCTACAAGACAATAAACAGGATTAAGCAGGAAGGAAGAAATGAAAAAACATCTCTGCAGTACAAAACTATGTTCATTTTTCTCAAATCTGTCTCTCCTTTTTTTTTCTTTGGAAATACTGGATAGTTTTACCTCTCAAGGCCTCGCAACAAGATTCAAATTAAACATTCTTGGAGGAGAAAATGTGTCTTTGGTTAAACTGTTCACAAAGTTTTGACGAGGGGTTCTCAAAGTTTAGATGATTCCTAATTTCGGGAGCCAGCATTTGATTGAGGCAGCCAAACCTTTAGCACAGAGTTCACCTGTTTGCAGATAAGGTAGATCACTTTCTGTTTCTGTCTGAGACTTCGAGCGTTCGTAGTGGCTTTTCCATCTCACTTCCACACTGAACTTGAGTTGACCACTGAAATATAGCACTAGTATTGATGACAGACGACACTTACGAGATACCACTAGTTGCCACGCAACCAGTAGCTTTCTACAAGCTGTCATTCCTAAACTGACAAACACTTGGAGGGTGCAGCTTGACGCAGTAGCTGAGTGATGTATTAAAGGTTGGCTGTTGTGAGTGAAAGTACTGAAATGGACTACGGATGATTAAAATATAATGGTTTAGACATGTGCAACAAGTTAAAAAAGTTTGTGAAACAGTGCTGTAGGGAATTTCATAAAGGTTATTTACAAATGCTCTACATTATTAGCACAGGCTCATCAGTATGAGTACACAGTACACATGAGTCATCTGTGCTTTCATCTCAGCGTATGATGAAATTATACCCTCATGCTGAAAGCTTTATTCATGCCGTCATTTAATAGACGTTCCTGCACAGAAATAATGAGAAATAATGCTCTAGCGACAGGGAAAAAGCCTCTGTCCAAATACCTTCGTCATCATGTTATTACATAGTGTACAAAAATCAAACTTGTTGTTCATCCAGTACTCGAAAAAGCCTCTCAAATTGGAGCCAACAGCACAGACCTTTACCCGAAGTCACTGTGTCACTTTATATCCAACGCTTCATGTTCCCTCTCTGACAACCGTTGTAGAGGCAGAGACTCATGCTGAAGGAGAGTGCCCCTGTGAGGATGTGAAACAAATCAGACGAAAGAAGAGGTTTTCTTACCTGGATGCTCTTAATGCCAGCTTTGCAGTAGTAGCGTTTGATGTCTACATCAATCTCCGTGTTGCCAACGAAGCTGAGTGACAAAAGCACAAAATATGTGAGATTAAAAAAAAAAAAAAAACATTACCAAAGTTCCTTCACTTTTTCATCAATTTTAAAAAGACTTTCAAGGTCGTGTGCGGTCGGATAACACACTGGTCGGCATGACAGTGGTTATATTAAGACATCATAGTGACTCAATGTTTTATTCATTATTTTGCTGTAAAAACAGAAACACAAACATGCATCATAAGGTTTCCCTCTAAATATAATATGATTGTAGCACTGAGTGCATTGAGGCATATTTAGCATTTTTGAATCCTGCTGTTTTCCAGACCTTCAAAGTTATAAACCCTTAAGATTTAATTAAATCAAACCTTATTTGTGAAACTATTTATGTTCAGCATTTTTTTAGCCATTCAATGTATTTATGTTAAGAATTACCTCTCTTAGTGTTTTTTATTGCTCGTGGCAGAGTCTGCCATTCCTCCACTGGATTCAAATTATCTCATCGATCTCAACCTCACTGTTTACTGCTCAGGCTCATCTCCTAACACCATATCAGAGCTGTAGTGAGTTACTGCTAATGCAAAATGAACATCTCCTGCTGAAGCTTTACACTAAAGACAGCAATTTCTGAGAAAACTGCAGCGTGACTCAATGTCGAAAAGTTGATGCTAAACTGCATTGCTGACTTCAAATGTATGTAGATGGAATTGAAGGAAAGTATGAATGAGTAGATAAGAGTTGAAAAATGCATGAAGAAGTGCTGGAAGGAGTGTGAATAGTTGGGAAAATGGTAAAAGGGATGAAGGATGCAAAATATAGTGTAAGTTAGGAGCTAAACTGCATCAGTTGACTAATGGCTGGGAGCTAAAGTGCATAGCTGGTTTATCTTTGTATGAAGAAGCAGCTGTGGAGAATAAATAGCAGCAAAAGTCTGAAATCGTCTAGTTCGTATAAATGGGACAGAAAAGTTGAATAAATCTCCTAATGTATGAAAGATGTGGAACAAGTCTGAATGGGGTTCCTTGCTTAAAGTATTTTGAGATTTAAATTAAGTTTCTACATTAGAAAATGTTGAAGTAAACTACAAAAAGAAATAGAAGATAAGGAAGAATTTGCTGTGAGAATACTGGATGTGGTGTTAAACAGCACCGCTGGCCTTGAAAGTTTAATAAAACCAATAATGTATAAAAGATGTGGAATATTTTAAGGTTTGTTGAAAAGCGAAGACTAAATTGCTTTGCTGGCTTTAATTATGTAGAGGCAGTTGAAGGAGTTTGAAGAGTTTTCAGCATCTTTTTGACAGTGAACGAGGTTGAAATATTGCAGGGAGAAATGGAATGAGAAGGAGCAGCCAGACTGAGCTGTTAAGATGAAGAGCTCAAGGCGACAGGCTGCACGCCTCCAACTTCTCAGAAAGGTAACCAGCACACTTTCACTGAGTGCAGCTTGAAATCGGGTCACCTTTGCAATTATTAGTGACCTACTTCTTAAACTTATTAAAAAAGTGTATTTGTTTGGCTGGCATTAGCTGCTCTTCTGTTGTATTTCTGAAAAAAGTAGCCACTCAACAAGTGTTTGCCGTAGCATTTTATCACACTTTCTTTTATTAAAAGTTACCATGGGTGTCGCAAAAACTTTTAACTGCATTATTTTATTTCTCTCAGACTGACAATCCCTTAAAGAGGGACTCCACCGACTTTACACGTGGTTCTTGGGGAGCACTACTGCATGTGAGAGCAGTCGTATAAAGCCTTTTGTGGCTCCAGAGGGAGCAAAATCTGACATAGTGCCTTGAGTGGTGTGACGTTAGCCACCGCTAGCACACCTGAATCCCCAACCAAACCAAGTGGAATAAAAAAGACAACATCTCCAGTGTTGCTGCATTAATTTTGATCCATTTTTTAACTGTCTATTATGAGTCAGACACTGTTATAGGAGAACATGCTAAACTGGTGCAGTACTATTTTCAGAAACCATTTTATACCCTAATCATAAAGACAATAATGATCTGGTAAGCTCACCTGATCTGTAGGTCCATGATGATCTGTCTCTTATCCACATTTTCTGTATAAACCTTGACCCCGTTGACCCTCAGGGGCTACACCGCAACACAGGGAAAACATTATGGCCACTACACCACTCCAGTCCATCAACACAACCCCAACACCTCCACCCCTCCCAAACCCCCACGTGTTTAGCACAAGGTCGACCCCTCTCCCGACCCCACGTGAAAACTATTTATGAAACATGCGCATATGTCAGCGACACGCATGTGTGTTCGCGTTCACACACCCTCACCAGCTGCCCCGGCGGCACCTGCTGCCAGTAGTCTGTGTTGTCACTGCTGAAACAACACATGATCAGCCTCAGAACCATGCAGGAACACTAAGAGGTGGTGCTCACTTTGTCTCCTAGGTCGATCTTGCTGAAGCAGAAGGTGCTGAGGTGGGAGTTGGACTCCTTCACCGCCGGCTCGATCGTCTCGTGGAACAGTTTCTCCACAAACTGGCAGATGTACGGCCACATCTGTTTCACTGTCTGAGGGGGAGACAGGAAGAAAAGGCTGAATTTTAAAAAGAAATAACCTTAAAAATATTGCCATTTTTCATCACATAATTACTCTAAATGGCATGTACATTTAACAGCTTAACCCTCTTCAGGCTATTCCTGCTCCCTCATACAGGTACACGTCCTACACTGTGAATGATACAGTTACTTTAAAATATTCAAAATTTAGTTCTATTTAAGTCACTCATACATATCAAGCAGGTTCCAACAAATAAAATTTTCATGTCAAGGTCTAGATCACTGCAACGTATGCTCATCATGAGTGCTTCAAAATGTACATCCATGGTTGTTGCCATGGGGATTCACAGGAGTTAATGCATTTCACCGTGCTGCAGAGGCAGGGCCGATGGTTAAGTCAGATGTGCTGCAGTCAGTGTATGGCAACATTCACAGCCCCGGTGGGAAGAGGAGCGACAGACATCCCATTTACTCCAGCTTATGAAAAGCAAGAAGGAGGGCTTCACTCAAGCAAGCAAATTCAAGAGACAGCCGCTCAATTCTTTACCTTGTTTAGCCACTCCACTCGCTCTACGTCTGGGAAGTGGACCTACAATGGAGAAAACAGAGCAGATAATCTTGAGTCTTTGGAGGTTTCAGCGAGGATCCATATTCAATCTATGTGGCAACCTGACGTTAAATGATCTGTTCAAAATTCTTATGTGATCAGTTAAAATGAAAGCTTATATTTAAAAGACAATTTTTATAAAGAGAACTCATTTATATGTGAGAAATCTCCACTTTGAAGAAAATCACAGCACTCAAAACCAGCTAAAATTGCCCTGATATAAACCACAAGTGTGCAGAAAATTCCCTTCTCACATTTCAAACAGTTTCAAATTACTAATGTATGTAGTACACATTTCAAGTGCCAAGTTAATCTTCTATCCGAACCTTTCTTTTTCTTTTGAAAAGCTTTCAAAGCCGCTACTCGGGAAAAACCAGTTTGAAGATTTCACATTTCTCTTGGGCAAAACATTTAAACGAACAAGGCATCATATTTTGTTCCAGTATTAAAAGTTCTATACAGCAACACAGTTTATATTACACCATTGTTACAACACGACAAAGTCTGCAGCTTCACTTGCAGCTCTGTTATTTGGCACAAGCTGCGTGCTAATTGCTAATGTCACCATGATACCATGTTCATGATGACAAAGCCATAGCAATGTTCACAATTGTTTAGCTGTTAGCACACTAATACTTGCTAAATTGCACAAACACAAACTACAGCTGAGGATGATGGGAATGTCATTATTTTATTGGGTATTTTGTTATAAACCAAGGTGCAGCATTGGACAAACAAAGTGAAACTTTGATGGGATCATCACAGTTTTTACTACTCATCCTGTACTAACTACTACTTATGGCAGTCCCTCCCGTAGCTGTTGAACATTCATTCAAAACTACAGATGTCAACCTAATGGTGGCGCTAGAGCAAAAAAGTCAGCAGGAATCATTCTCTGGGCAACAGCCTGGATGTTTTGCGTCTAAGTGACTAATAGGGACAACAACATCGTTTTTTGAAATTGGTCCTTTATTGAGGCAGAGTGCTGCAGCTGTCAGAAGCAAAACTGAGCTACGACATTTATGGTGCTTGCTTTTTACTACAGACTGTCAAAGTCTGTGCCTTTGCCTCATTCCTCAAGTGTTTTCTCTGTGTTTCTTGTGGTTCCTTGTTTGTCCCTCTGTCTCTGTGTCTGTGTCTCTTTGTGTGGCTCTCATCAGTCCTGCTGCCAATCAACTCCTGCTGCCAATCAACGCCTGCTGCCAAAAATACACCAGCTCTGCAGTCCAGTCTCCACTAGATTGTTTGTTAGTCTACATTTGTGCTGCTAAACTTCGGCCTACTTGCTGCTTGTTTGTTTTTTATTTCCTAGAACTTAATATTTGTCTTAACCTTTGTTTCCTCGTGCCTCAGATCCACACTCACGGTCACCTGTTACCAGTCCTGCTCAGCCTGCCTGCCTTGTTTCACCTGAAAGCCCTGGATCACATGCTTTCTTTATTTGAGAATAAACCCACTTCAAACTGAACTGTTGTCTGAGTCTCGCTTTTGGATCCAGTTTTAACTATACAACACAACATAGACAGGCTCAGATCACTATTCTAAGTATATGACAGCATTAAGGAAAGGATCACTGCAGAGATAGACCTTTTTTTTTGGAGAGTAAGATATATATTTGGTCAAAATAAACCCTTAATTCACTGTTAGATCAGGAGAGGGAGATCAGATATCAGAGAACCAGCAAGGAGAAACAGCGTGCAAAGCCAGATTATTTTCACATCTAACACTGCAAATAAGCAGTTTATTTTAAACAAACAACCGGAGTTGGTGATTGTTGGAACAGCGGAAAAAAAAATGTTTCTGTCCAGTTTGAATTAAGCGTGTTTTACAATTATACAATTACTGTTTCTGTAAATGGAGTCTGATGGCTTTGGTGAAAGCAATAAAACAGACAATTCTGGTTAAACAAAATGTATCTTACTCTTCAAAAAAAGCTCTATCTCTGTTGGAATCTTCTCCATAATGCCAGACATTTATTATAATCATAATCCGGGCCTGTCAGTGGCAAAAACAAGCACATTTAGTGGATGCACTTCGATGGAGCACAATTGTTCATTACATTAAGTTAGACTGCAGCTCAGTTTTGCCTCTGCCAGCTGCAGAGCTCTCACTCAATACTAGACCAGTTTCACTTATTACCAAAAATATGGTAGAATAAACAAAAAATACTTAAAGTTCATTGCAAGTATTTAAATTCGAAATTTTTAACTGTTGTATGTCGCACAAATTTAAAGTTACTCACCCTTACAAACTCCAAGGTTAAATTCTATTCTTTATCTAAACTTAGGCCTATAATTCTGCTGCACAGAAAAGCAGAAGCTCTTGCCCCTTCAAAATAAAATAAACCTGGCATTCTTCATTGCAGGTAACAATAAAAGAGTTTGATTACATCATCGCTGCAAAACAATTCATAGGAACCGTTTGAATTGGGGTCTGATGACAACTGAGGCCAGCTGTTGCAGGAGCTCTTTCATATGGAGTGGCTGCCTGATATAAAAGGAAAGAAGATGATGGAAAAAGGAGGATGAAAAAGAAGTTTCAAAACACTCCTCAAGCAAAGGTCACTGAATTTCTCCATGCTTTTTATTTGTAGCTGAAGAATGCATTGATCGTTTGACCTTTCTTTTATCATCTTTGTGTGTTTATCAAGATAACTGACATCAGGGTAAACCTTAAACCTTTTCTTTCTTCACGTTGAATGTGAGCAAAGTTCATTCTCCAGACCTGCAAATCTTTGCACTCCTGACTGATTCTCTGAGTGATTCTCTCTGAATATAGAGTGCAATGATTTGATAATTCTGTCTGATATCAGGCAATTCAGGCTCTGTTATTTCTGTTATTTGCCCAAGAAGACAGAATTAAGATTACCTTAAAACTGTGCTTTGTAATGTTTCTAAATTACCAGTATTTAACAGCCGGCCTCACATTTCCAGACCTCCACAGATCTCCTGTGCTGTGAGACTGAGCTGCAGTTTGACTAATCATCTCGAACGGCCAAAGTAAATCAGGCATTGATTTAACACGAGGTAAAGGAAATGCCTGGAATGAAGTCAATACTGCGCACAAAGGTGCAGCGATGCACACACACTCCACCTTAATAAATAACAGATAAACAACTCTGACTCTCTCCATCAGGGTGAATTGAAGGTGTTTATTCCCTAATCTCAACAGTAAGAAAAAGTGACGCATATCTGGCCGGAGTGCTGGTGAGACCTGACATGTGGTGGACAGCTACAAGGGACAGCACTGCTCCTTATGGAGGCAGCAAAATGCTTATGCAGCATTCCTGTCAAAGTGTGAATAAAGTGGAGACAAGAGCAGGAGGACGGGGGACAGAAAGTTCCAGTTAATATGACAGATTGAGGCCCATATTGTATATCATGATGGTGGAAACAATATAATCTTTGGAAGGGGCGCTGGCAAGGCTTTATTATTGCGGCTGACACAGTGACCTTATTCACACAATGTAGGTGAAGTAATGGATGATATCCTCAAAAGGACACGTTTAAGTGCTGGCAGAGAAAACTGAACAGTGCAGCAGAGAGCAAGGAGCAAAGCATCTTAATTATTTAGCTCATTGCTGTAC
The DNA here is from genome assembly GCA_034769285.1 of Lutjanus argentimaculatus. Classification (NCBI taxonomy): domain Eukaryota; kingdom Metazoa; phylum Chordata; class Actinopteri; order Lutjaniformes; family Lutjanidae; genus Lutjanus; species Lutjanus argentimaculatus. Next base: position 13,008,556 of record JAWZSL010000009.1, on the reverse strand, counting down.
TGTCATTGGGGTTTATGTCCTGAGTGCGCTCGTGTTTTGAAACTATGAGGTTTACTCTCCCTGAGTTCAAATGAGGACTGCAACTAACAATTATTTCATTATCAATTAGTCTATTGATCATTTTCTTGATGAATCAATGAGTTGTTTGGTCCATAAGTTGTCATATAATGGTAAAAAAAAAATGTTCAGTGTTTCCCAAAGCCCTAGGTGACGTCCTCAAATGTCTTGTTTTTGTCCACAACTCAAAGATATTCAGTTTACTCTCATGGAGGACTAAAGAAAACGGAAATATTCACATTTGAGATGCTGAAATCAGAGAAATTTGGACAAAAGAGCTCAAAACAATTAATCTATTATCAAAACAGTTGGAGACTAATCTAACAGCTGACAACTGATTGGTTAATCGTTGCAGCTGTGGCTCAAATCACCTCCACTGAGCACACAGAGTCCGTAAAGTAATGAGGACAAACTCGAAACACAAACTGTTAATGAGGCATCATATTTATATAAAGTACCACATTCAGAGATGCAGTAGTCGAACTATTTGATTCAGCTGACATCTACTGATTTCAGACACATAATTCTTACCTTTCAAACTATAATTACAGCACAATACATTTCATAAGTCACACTGACATATTAAATGCCTTTACATGTCTGTTATAATGCAGAATATCTGACTCGTCTGTACAACACACCGATCAGAAACCTGAAATCAAGCAGCATATTGGCCTCCCTGTGCTACAGCCTGTGTCCCACGTGACAAAAAAAAGAAATGTTTTATGTATGATAAGACTGGGCTGCACCAATAAGGATTCATTTAATCCATGATTAGTTCTAATCAGAGTTCAGCAAAACTGTTTGAAATGAGTAAATCCAGGTTTAAAATTAAGCAGAGCTCTGCTGCACAATTCAAAATAATTTTTGTTTCCAAGTTTATTGATGACAACTGAAAGTGAATAGAGTTCAGTCAATGTGGAGATTCTTCCTTAGCCAAAGACTCAGCCAAGTATGAAATAGGGGTGATAACGGTTCATTTTCAGCTGCTCTGTATTCCTCAACAAAAAGTGACATTGTTTGCTGGCTAGCCAAAAAGTTAGTTACCTTATTGGCTCTAATTCCTCCTCTTTGAGCAATAATGTCAATTAAAATCAGATAAAAAAAAAAACACAGTTATGTATGCTAGGGATGCAGGCCATGATACTTGCTGAACTGATATGACTGCTTAATAACATCATTACAGTTCTTACAATGACTTTATTTTCAACAAACTGTTGTTCCTGTTTCCCGCAGCTCACATCAGCAAACCTTTAGATGTTTTTATCCAATTGTTTGTGTCTGAGGAGCTACTTTTCATAAAGTGGTATTGTGTGTGGTGGTATCAGAGTAGTTTTGTCAGTACATGAGCACAGTATTGGACCGATACACAATACCTGTATCAGTGCATCCTTAGTGTACAGCAAACAGGTCCCCACCCACCCTCAAAAATCTCAGGGCCACCAGGAGTATTGAAGGTATAGCTGCATTTCTTTCACTGCTTGTTTGTTTTCAATCTCCGTTCCTTATCTTTCTTTGGGGAACTTGATTATTTTGTTCAATCCATCTAAAAAAGGCAGCCATTTTACAAGTTAAACCTCCTCAAGTGTGACTTCAAAGTTCATACTGGATCATGTTTCAATTGGAGATTAAAGTTTGGGTGGAAAAGAATTTAATTTAATCTTGGTAAAAAACTAAACTGAGGTTTAAGGAGAGATTCAAATTTAATCTCTCTTAATTTAAAACATACTAGGAGGAGTTTTTAACTGGTTATGCAAGACTTTTAATTATATTGATGCCTCTATATGACCTACATAAGAAATGAGACCATCAGCAAGAAAATCAGCTATTTCTCTACAGTTACTCTTGATGCCTGCCACCAAGTCAGCATTGAACCTGGAAGAGCCTGTGTTTACATTTTCCCAGGCAAAGTTACAGTGAGGAGTCAGTAAAAAAGAAACAGGAAGACATTTTTCTTTAGATAATTGTGCTTTTTTGATGTTATATTTTGTGGTTATGATGTGGAAACAGTACCCAACACAAGAGTACTTAATGAAGTTTCTTGGTTCTTAGCTTTAAAGGGACAATTCAGCCCAAATCAAAACCACATATTTTGACCCTGGTCTTTCGTACAGTACTTTTTTGCTGTGAGCTGCAGGGTTTCGGCTCTAGAGATGTCTGCCTTCTCTTGGCTTGTGCTGCTCAAAGCACCCCAAAAAAAAAAAAAAAAAAAAAAAACATTTGAAAAATTCAAAACCAGTGTCTCTTTCCAATAATCATAACCCAGTTACTCAAGATCAGATGATGCCATTTAGTTCTACTATATTAGAGAGAAGGCAGACGGTCGATATCTCCAAACTTTGGCAACTCACACCACAACATCAAGATGGATAAACAGCTCTATAGGCCAGGGGGAAAATATGTTGGCGTTGGGGTGAACTGTCCCTTTAAGCTACTTTTTAAAGTTTGGTGACACATAATTTAAAGTTGATCTATGATTTAATCAGGTTTTAAACAGTTGCAATGTGTTTGCTCAAGGAGTTTCATTCACCAAATGAAAGTCATGTCCTTGGTCCTCTGATTGGAATTCAACCATCATCTATTGTATATATTTATGGACCTGCAGTAACACTTGCTCAGACATCTGACAAAGCAGATCAGAATGTCATAAATTAATAAATATACCTGCATTTAGAGCAACACGGTGCAAGATTTTCTTTTTGTTTCCCATGTGATACTTAACTAAGACCCATACTGATACTTTCTGTGTAAGTAGCTGCTTCACCAGCCAGCCAATGACTCAGACTGGATGAATACAGCTGATGGTATAAACTGGAACAAGGAGGAGGAGTACACTTCACTAATAGAAGTTTGGGAATGGAGGCACTCCACTAAAAGAGCCTGTGTGACAGCAGTGATGTGTCTATTAAGACTCACCTGGCCTGCTGGGGAGAAACCGGCGCTAGCCGAGATTTAGGAGCCATCACTGGTGAAAATACCCACCCCTGATGACAGCGCAGTATTGATGCAGCTATATGTGCTCAGCCTGTCACTCAGTCTGGGGATGCTAATCAATCGCTGTAAAGGTTTTTTTGAGATAGTTACACACAGCCACAGCAGGGATGACCAGAGTACATGTAGTGCTTGACTTGCAGTTTCCTCTAACAGCCGCAGACTTACGGCCGGGGGTGCAGAGGCCATTCAATAATGCCTTTTACCTCTAAGTGGGATGCTGTGGCTCTACCCCACCTAGCTCCTCCAGCCCCATTTAATAGCCTCGATGCCTCATCAGCCATGTGTCAGCAGAATAACCCTTTTACTCCAAACACGACGCTGCACTGAACATCACAAACCAGCTAAAATGTGAAGTGTGTGATTTATAGTTTAGTTCAGTAAGTTTAACAGGTACGTTGGCAAAGTTAAGCAGCTGACACTCGATGCTCACTTTAATTTTCAGGTTATATGAGCAGTATTTTGCGCTTGGTTAGCACTCGATTAAATGCAATCTATACTGTTTCCTTAGTGATTTCCAAACTGGACTCCTGAGACTATCTGGGGTCCTAAAAGAGAGTCTAAGATGTCTCTAAATTTCACTCTCTTCCACTACAGAAGATACACGAAGGGACTGATCTCTGTCCTTTGGACTTCCAGTAGAGCCAATATGGAACAGAATATGAAATTAAAACAGACATTTCAACACAAATTCAAAAATACATATTTTTCCTCTCAGCTTTAGTGCTGTTTATCCATCTAAATTGCTTTGGTGTGAGTTGCCAAGTTGTGGAGACAACAACCATAGAGATCTGTCTGCCTTTTCTCAGATATAATGAAACTTGGTGGCACTCAGCCTGTGGTGCTCAAAACACCAAAAAAAAAAAAAACATGTAAAATCATTTCATGTGAAACCCCTTTTCTTTCTGGACTACACACACAAACCATGTCACCATGCAGAAGGAAGTTTGCATCTACTCATGGACGAGCAGTTACAGCTCAACTGAGGAAGATGCCATTAATGTTTACAACCGCTCTGTCGTCCATTTCAGCTATCAGCCGCCCTACACCGCTCTCAGATCTTGTCCCATTATTTGACCAGATGTCAAAGGTCAACGTTGTGTCGAGCTTTCACAATTAAAAAAAAAAAAAACATGCAGCCAGCTGGTTAGGCTCAGCGGATCTTAATGTATCCGACGCTGTCACGAGCACAAGCCTCTCGTCCATGAGTAGATGCACGCTTCCTTCTGCACGGTGATGTGGTTGTGGGGCGTAGTTTGGTAGAAAGAAGATAGCTCCTACATGAAACTACTCACAACAAGGTCCCCTGAATTATCTTGAGCGACCAGATCATTATTTCTGGAAGTAGACAATGCTGTTGAGTTTTTACTTTTTTTTTTTCTTTCTTGGTGCTTTAAGCGCTACAAGCTGAGTGCCATCTAGTTCCATTATATTGGTGAGATGGTAGACATCTCTTTTCTGATATCTCCAAAACTCTGCAACTTAAACCAAAACTAACCAGATGGATAAAAAGGACTACAGATGGGAAGAAAAATATGTATTTTCGATTTTGGGGTGAACCATCCGTTTAAATTATTGACACATGAACATGTATAAGCTTCATTCAAGAAAATATTCATTAATATTAAATACAAATGAAATATGTCTCACACTCTATAAAAAAGCTAACCCATCTACTTTGAGATTTTTCCCCCTGATGATACTATCATAGCATCAAGGGGATCACAAGCTCCCTCCAGGCAGTGGTTCACAACATGGATTACATGATGTCTTACCAACCTCTTTCAAAGGCACTAGTGCGAAGGAAAAGTCACATGACATATGGCTCTGTGACAAAAAGAAATATGATTGAAAAGATCTCAGACTTCTCCAATGAAGAAGAAAGAAGAAGCACTCACGAACATGGATCTTAACAAATTTGAGAACAAAATTTGAGAGAAATAAACCTCAGACCAAAAGTCTAAGTCTTTCACTTCAACTCATGAAAAATGGGATCAAAAACAAAAGCGCTGCATTTATATTTTTGTTGTATGTATAATCTATTATTGTGTTATTATCCGTGTTGTATTTTGTGTTTAGGTATGTATGTTATCTCATTGATTTACATACTACTGAGGGTCTTTGAGGATGTTTCGGGAGATTCCCAACATAACCCTAAACACTAATCCGTTAACCCTGACAAGGAAAAGTCAAGAACTCCAGTGTTATCTAATAGTGTCTGACAAGTGTTGCAGTAATAGAGTGGGTTACTGCAAGAGATATTGCAGTCTGGATCCCAAAATAACAGGGACCCTGTGGGCATGTTGCCTTTCCAGCGTGGTGTCTGGTTTACCATTGTACCCTGCTGTATTTAGACTGGGACTCAGTCTAATGTCAGTGCTGGGGGAACAGCTGCTCCATCACAGCTTTACAGCTCAACTCTGCTCCTCCTGCTCCTGTCAGCTGATTGTTTTTTCCTGGAAACTCAAACGTATTGATCACAAAAATACCACGAGTCTTCAGAGAAACAAGCTCAGCTCGGACTGTGGACATGATTTCATCTATTTCCTTTAGTCAATCTGCCTCGAGCAGCACATGTATGGCATGATGCACCAGCTCATATCAGAGAACTTGCCCCTTACAGGTCCTTCTCTAGACAGTTAAGAACACAGCTTATATGCAACCAAATCTGTCACCGTCAACGCAGAAGCCTTCAGATGCAAATCAAAAATTAATACATCGCTTGTACTGCTGCTTGACATACCCAACCTTTTGCTGTTGCTCTGTTTTTGCTCTTCAGCATCTTTGCTGATGCTAATTTGTGAAGTTGTTCTTATTTTTTTCTTCTCATGTCTGTCCTTGCTTGCATTTGTTTGTTGTTGTTGACCTTGCTTGTGTTGTTGTTGTGCTGTTTCTGGTCTTTCTGAAGTGTGTCTTTCTTGCTCTGCTTTTATTATACTGTTGCGGCTATGATTACTTTTAATTGTTATATTGAGTTTAGGTTGCCACTTACATCTGACCAGGAAAACCGGCCTTTTTGGCTAAATCTTGCATATTTACAGTAATGCTTATTGATATGCACCGTCCCTAATAAATGAATGAATGAATGAATGAATGAGAATGAATGAATGAATGAATAAATACCCATGGTGGTAGATCAGAGGTGGTCAGACTGTGTTTGACACTTCTCTCCTCCTGCTCAAAGAAAGCCAGAGCTCGGCTCAGTCTGCTGTGCTTCCCTCCTGTGTTCCTCCTCCACCAGAAAAAGATAACAAGTCCGATCAGCAGCCAGCTGAAGCTGAACTCAAAATAGCCCAGTGCGTAAATGGGGAAAATGAGAACAAACGTTTTAGCGAGGTGGACCCAGGTCTGGGTCAGCTCGCTGGTGGAGGACACCGGGGGATCCTCGGGTGTGTTCCCCGCTGAGGGATGGGGAAAGTTGGGCTGAGCGGGGCTCGGCGCGGCGTGTCCGTTCTCCTTCGGTAAAGAAGCGTGGCTCGCACTGTGCGAATGGGCTCCTCGTACCTCTGTCATGCTGTCTCTGGACATGTCTCTGTCCACCGGAGTCCGTCTTCAAACTGTTAAAACGCGGGTAAGGTTGGGTGACAGCGGTTCCCATGTGCGAGCGGTCCCTCTTCCTCACGTTGGCTCACCTGCGCACCAGCCCATCGCCCTCGGGACAATCGTTGGCATTGATCACTTTAATTTCCAAAACGATTAAAAGCTTGGACGTGCATTCCCTTGGTCAAAATGGGCAGTGGGTCCAGTCTAGTCCGCGGCTCTGCTCGCTCTGCCGCTACAGAGGTTAGAAACGAGCCTTTCCAAAAGCGCTCAGGGATCATCCACCGTGCGCTCCCACCGCGCTGCCTGCGCAGCTACAGAGGGGAAATACCGCCATCTGGTGTTCACCAGCGATAAACACAGTAATGATCAACTGTGGTAAAACTTCAGTAACGTCAAGAACATATGAATAGATGTTCCTAAATTATACATGAGAAAAGAAACTGCTTCAAATAAATATGTATCTTACTCTGTAGGCTAACAGCTAGATATCAAATGCCAGAGCCGTCAGGATAAGGCCGTGTCTAGAAGGGAACCTCTGATCCGCGAAAGATCTCGCGAGAGTCACAATTTCAACATGAATCCTGATTCCTCCCCAACCCTAATCTGTCTATAAATCTACCCATATTTTCACCCTCAACTTCTTCATATTATACAACATAATCGATTTGCAAAACATGCACGATGAAGAAACAAATCGAACAAATCTCGCGAGAGTTTCACAAATCAAGGGTTTCCTTCTAACGGGCATATAATGACGAGCACAGATAAATTGATCAACAGTCGAGTTTTATTTCCTATAGCTAAAACATGCCCTGCAAATTGTTTTATTGCTAATGTTTTTACAGGCATCTATATATTAATAACACGATATAGTTCTTAATCGTACCATGTTTAAAACACTGATATTTTCTGTTCTTGTAAACAATATTATTTGCTAATGATAATCTAGAGACGCTGCTCTGAATATTGATTGATTCATTATTCGAAATTTTATTCAAAAAGAAATTCCCAAACCACTCCAAGACATTAGGAAATTTTTTACTTGATACCTTTTCTAATATGTTTGCTTTATTTGTTGCCCGTTGTTTTATTCTTATTTGACTAAATATTTGTTTATTATACCCATCATGTTCCAACATTTAAACAGATTTAATATAATCTAATATATAATATAATAAAAAAACAAAAACACATTTATCAAGAGAGTCGTTGACCGTTGCTGTGGCAACTGACTGTTGATTCCAGGGATTGCTCTGCTGCTGATTAATAAGCCTGTTGTCAAGCTGAAGTGACGCGAGCTCCTTGGTTTCAACTAACTGCGCATGCGTATTAGAGGTTTGCCATCATGGCGGAATCATTACAAAAATATGAGCTAATTTTCGGCGACTGAGAGGCTCCAGAAATACAAACACAGATGAGAACATGCAAAGCGGCAAGGTAAGCGCTTTATCTTTGACTTTACTATTCTGGACTAAAGCTGGGACGTGTGTTTTCAGTAGATGATGTCATGTCTGCCGTGGTACTTATCAAACGTTGAAACCTGTGGTTTAAGTCTAAGTTATCTAGAAATGAACGTTTTCTCGCTGAATCTCATAAATTTTGGTTAAACTTCATAAAAATGTTTGTATGTTGTCTTTGAATGAGCATTGATATGGTCATTCTGTTAACACAAATAATCTGTTTATTTAGAAAATAACCAAGGAAGACACTGGAGACCAGCTGACCTGAGAAAACACATCAGGGTAAGTTTTTGAGGGTGTAGGAGGTGTTGCAGGTGGCGGTGATACAAGCTGTATTTATATCCACAGACAGAATTGCATCCAAATGATATATTGATATTCTTTCTTTTTTTTTTTTAGGAAGAAGGATATAGTGGGGAGAGGAGGCACCGTGGTGGGGAATCCATCGAGAGACGCCACAGAGACCCGGAGAAAGAGTCCAGGCGAGACAGAGACAGGCAAAGGGAAAGGGAGAGCACAAGAGAGAGAAGAGATGGAGACGAGAAAGACAGACATGCTGATCGACGAAAAGAGGGCTCACGGGACAGGAGAGGCGATAAGGAAAGGGACAGAAGAGACGAGAGGGACAGGGAGAAGAGAAGGGAAAGAGACAAGCCGGTAGATGGAAAGAGGTATGACGATTATAAAGAGGACAAAGACAGGAGGAGAGATCGAGAGGAAAAGCATGAAAGGGAGAGGGACAAGGAAAGACACAGAGACAAGGAGAAAGAGAGGGAAAGGGACAGAGAGAGACGCCATGAGGAGGACCGGGAGAAAAGGAGGGAAGAGAGAGACAAGGAAAGGAGGAGAGAAGAGCGGGACAGAGAGCACAGGTCTGAGAGGGAGAGAAGGAGACACGAGGAGAGTGGAGAAGGAGAAAGAGAGCGGATAGAGAGGCACGAAAGAGAGAGGAGAACCGGCATCGAGAGAGAGAGCGACACAAGGACGAATATGAAGACAAGAGGGATGACAGAGAAAGACGAGAGAGACATGGAGACAGAAAGCATTCAGAATTGAAGGAGGAAAGGGGTAAAGCCACAGCAGTGTGTGCAACTAATTTGTCCGTATTCACAGGATTACTCTTTTCTCATGTGGGTCACCATTCATGTCTTACTGATTTCAGAGTACACAGATCGAACATAGAAGACATAAGGAGGACAGAGAGAGGAGACACAAAGAGAGAGGATATCAGTAAGCATCTGCAGTAATATTGATTGTCCATCACTATTTTGGTTGTAAATAAATGAATTAACATTGTACTTATATTCAACACCTCGTTTCACTTCAGAATTGTGACCTGTATTCTATCCTTCCTGCTCTGGCTTTACAACTTGATCAGTCTGTTATCCCTTTTAAATTGAGCTCCTTTGGCTTTAAGTACCTGGTATCAATGTGACCAAAACATTAACTTCCCTTTTTTCTGCCTACCGCTCCCTTTTAGTGTCTAAATTTAAGTCTGACCTTTAAAGATGGGAGAACTCTTTTGTTGCTGGGAAGAATGAACACAGTTAAAATGAACATCTTGCCTGGGTTCCTGCTTCTATTCCAGCGTTCAAAATTCAAAGTATCTTTATTGTCCCTCACCCAGCAATCGATTTACAGCCAGGATCATACAAAAACACACATAAAGAACATGCACTGGTGGTGGACAACCAGAAAACAACAGGACATAGATTACAGAGTGCTTCAGAAGAAGATTCTGTAATATCCAGGTCAAATTACAAGTAGACGCCCAACCAACTGTGCAAATAAACAATCTGAAGACATAGTTTAAAACTAACTGCCATTTAATATATGAATGGCAGCAGGGATCTCTTGGGAAAAAAAAGAGCAGTGACCTGTGTGGGTTTATGTATTTGTGTCAAAATCCTGTGGTCACATGATTTTATCATGTAGATTTTGCTGTTCTCCAGGATGAAAAGCGGAAGCATGACAGTGAGTCCAGGGGGCATCGAGACTCGAAGGGGTCAGGCGAAGAGGTCAGGCATCACCGTGGTGACAGAGAGCGAGCAGAACGGGACAAACACAAAGAGAGAAGGCACAGAGAGGAGGAGGAGGAGGAGGAACCGGAGAGGAATCATCACAGAGACAGGACCAGCACCAAGAAATCTGCTTCTGACAGAAGTCACAGGCTGAGACTAAAACTGAGGTGTGTATGCACACACGTTTCATGTAGATCTGTTTATTTTCTGTTTGTGGTTTCTTAATAGATTGAGTGACATGTTTCCCCCATATGTCATTTTTGTGATCCAGGATGTAGCAAAGGTTTCTGAAACAGCTAATGTGACAGATGAGGAGAATCGGAGGAGCCCGTAAGATGCTTGGTTTCTGTCTTTGCTGTGCATTTCTGGGGGACTTCTTCTTCCTTTTGATAACAGGCTGAACATTTAAGAGACAGTTCACCCCAAAGGCAGAAATACAGATTTTCTTTACCTGTAGTGCTTTTTATCTGTCTAGATCATTTTGGTGTCAGTTACTGAGTTTTGGAGAGATCATCTGAGAGATGACTGCCTTCTCTTGAATGTAATGGAATTGGATGGCACTTGTTGCAATCAGTTTCATGAAGGAACTATTTTTTTTCTACCAAACTACATCCGCGAACCATATTAATTAAACATATTATCTCGACTGCAGTATTGCTGGAACATGCAGTGGACAAGCGCACAAGGTCGCAGCCTTTGTGTACGCCGATGACATCACTGTTTTGGTCAAAAATTAACTGGAGATCGGTATTTTATGTAATCATTTGAACCTGCATGAAAAGCTTCAGGTGCTAAAATAAACCAATAAGACATTTCTACAGGTGATATCTCCAAACTCCACTCACACCAAAAAAAGAATAGATGAATAAATACCACTACAGGTCAGTTTGATCTCACAGCTACTTTTCCTTTACTCGCATGAAAGCAAATCTTTTTTAAGCTCATGCTGCTTATATGAAGTTATGAGCTGAAACTGAACAAAATAAGCTTGAACTGATCGCAGGTGAATTCATATTGTGAGCCATCTACTGTCTGTCTTGCTTGCTGCATGTTATGCACTCTTTTTCTCACTTCTACAGTACTTTTAGCTTCAGTTTCACTGTAGTGCTGCATCAACCCACAGAGTTTCTGCACACTTATTAATGCATTTGAAATATTTTATTCTGATGTCACATCTGCAGGTTGTCAATGATGAAGATGTGGCTGATCGGGAATATGAGGATGACTTTGAGGTAATAATACTGTACAGCCTTCTGGTTATAAAATAGGCCACATGCTTTTATTTTGGTTTTCTCACCATGTTTGTTTTTTAACATTTCTTTACTTATGTTTGTGTTACTTTTGCATGCTGTAATCGATTTACATTCTAAGAAAATGGTGAGTATTCAGAAGCAGGGTGCATCTGTTTTTATTCTTTATAAGATGCGAAGTTTGTGCTTGTGGTTATTTCTTTTCCTATTTTGTGTTAAACATATTTTATATAGTAAGTGATGGTATTTCTCTGTTCAAAGGATTATGAGGAGGATTTTGAGGAGATGGATGAGAGTGCAAACGAAGAGGAGGACGAGACAGAGCCACAGCGCCCAGAGGTGGATGAGGAGAAGGAGAAACTTACAGCCCAAAGGAGAAAGGAAATTGAAGCCATTCAGAGAGCGATGGATGAAGAGAACGAGAGAGTGGGAACAGCTCAGTCCAGACAGATTACGAGCAGAGAGGAGGAAGATGAGCCTAAGTGGACCAGAGGTAGTCAATCTTCTGTCTCGTCCGTCCAAAATATACCTTTGAGCTAAAGCACTTGGTTTTAGTGCATGTCACAGTGTACCCAGACGTCTTTCTTCACATCTCTTCTGATCTGAAGAAAGTCAGTCAGTGTCAGAAGACTCTGAACAGAATTTTAGGCGATACATGTGTATGTGTAATATAATGCATCTGTGCTGCTCTGTTAACAGGATCTGAAAGGAACCAGAGTCGAGGCTCCCAGCGTGGAAAGTTTATTCGACTTTGTGGCCGCAAAGCAGCGTGAAGTCAGCAAGAAAGTTGCCACAAAACAGAAGTAGGTTAACTTGCAAAAAACATATTCAGGTTAAATGGATAATTTTAAAGGGATAGTTCGGATTATTTGAGGTAGGAGTGTATGAGGTGCTTATCCATAGTCAGTGTATTACCTACATGAGATGGTGGTCAGCAGGCTCCCAGTTTGGAGAGAAAGTTAAGAAAGCTAAGCTGTCCTGCTGTGGACAGGGCAGAAGTAAAACATATTTTAGCCACCTAAAAATAATAATAATAATGATAATTATTATTATCATCGTTATTATTTCCTGAAATTGACTTATGGTGACTCACCTTTTATGTTTTCAGGACTGGTTTATGTGGTCTTTAATTGTACCTTCAATGTGTATTTTTCCCCGACTACAGGAAACGCAGCACGGAGCTTCTTCGCTTAATCGATCTGGATGTCTCGATGACGTTCTCCCTCTTGGATCTACCACCTGTTAATGAATATGACATGTATATTAGAAACTTTGGAACGGCAAACACAAAACAGGTGAGTCTTTGTTTCTGTTGTCTCTTTTAGTTTACACACTGCACTGTGACCAAATTATGAAAGAGAAAAGGGGAAATATTGTCCACGTCTAAATAACGTGTGAAAACTTTGCCCTCGTCAGGCTTATGTTCAGTGTAATGAGGACAATGCAGACAGAGACATCCAGACAGAGGAGATCGAGCTGTGTGAGAAGTGGACACAGCATCCTCCAGAGCACAGTGGAGCCTGTGGTGGTAAGAAATAAAACAAGACTGTACTCAGATGAACTCAGTGTTACCATGTAGAAGTTCAATAACAGTGTTTTTGTTTCGGCAGATCCGAACCTGTCACATGAAGCACGAAACAAAACCATGAGTGAAATGAACTTTGATTCACAGCGTCTGACAGCGTTTCTGCGCTCAGCCTCACAGGTACGTTTTTGGAACAGTCTTGACTTCCTGCATGAAGGTTTTTGAGGCTACAACTAACACATGTTGTCTTTTGTTTCTGAATCAAGGTCATGGTGGTCCTGCTGGAGGAGGATCAAGCTGAGAGAAAATCCCTGAGGAAGCTGAGGTCTCAAACAGACACGCCGTCCTTCAGCGATGGAAGTTTACAGCTCAACACCAAGTTGCCTTTTCTTTATGGTACACACAGTATTTTATCAGATGTTATTTGTACCTCATGCACCATAACAATGTTCAAAATATAAATAAATATAATATAATATAAACCAGCTTCCCCTGGACTGCATCACTTTCAGGTCGCAGCGTCAGCCTGGTTCACTTCTCTCAGGTCCAGAGACACACCATGATGTCAGTCCACGGCCCGACAACGAAACCCAGCGCTGTGCGTCTCGACAGCTGCACCATCATCTGCATCTGGAACATCTGGGAGCCATCCAGACCTCGAAAAGTCCTCGTGTATGAATCTGAGGTAACATTTTCAAGTTCCTTTTTCGATTATAGCAAAAACTTAACTTTTAGGACGTTTTAGAGACTTTAAACTTGAGATTGATTTTTTTTTTGTATGTCAGATGCAACGTCAATTCATTTTTTAACCATATCAACATACTAAAGATTCATGAGCAGGCCTTGTTGCTCTGTGTGCCAATAACCAATAATTACCTGCTTCGCATGGCCAATACTGATAAGAAAAAACAATAATTTCACGTTTTTATTTTAAAAAGACATTAAAAAAGAAGTGACCAAACCAAATCTAACTGTAAGTCATCGTTACAACAAAAACAAAGAACAGTTCTGACTCTTCAATTGTTGATTTTTTTTTTTCTAGAAAATAACATCAAAGACATCACAAATATATTTTTTTCATGGAGCATTTTTCTTAATAATTCAAATGATTGTTTGTTGTTTGTATGTTTTGACATAATCTGTCAAATCGGATATTATTATTATTGCCAATATTTTTCAGCTATCATTTAATTATCAGAATGATTAGTGATAATATAAATTTCCCATTTTCTGCTCTGATACTTATTGTGCATCCCTTATATGAATGTTCACAAAAGCCCAGTCTTAAAATGCAATATGCACCAAAAAACAATTTTCTGACCTGAAATCAAATCTGATAGGAACCAAACTCACTTCACCTCTCACATCCTCAAAAACTACTCCACTAAAACACCGACAGTTAACCCTTGTTAATATCTCTGGTGCAGGTGCAGTGTTGTTGCTTCAGCCCTGGAAAGGCCATACTGGTGTTTGCAGGTACGTCAGTGGGCTCTGTGGTGCTGTGGGACCTGAGGGAGCACATCAGTAACCATTACCGCCTGAAGATCGGAGAGGATGAGTGGACTCTCCGACAGCCCACCTTCTCCACTGGTATGTTACAGATGAAGGTCGACATCAGAATTCAGTTCTTTACATTACTAATACATGGACACGGCTGGTTGACAGGATAACACCACAGATGTTTACTTTCATCTCTGTTCCACAATGTCTCAAATTTTGTTATTTATTATATAAAGAAGGTGGTGATTTCCCCAGAGGGTTTCTGCAGCAACTTCATCAAGTTACATTTACCCTACCTTACCTTTTTCACAGTCATATCAGCCAAAGTGTGTATAATATCAGTGAAAACTAGCTGGGATGATAAGGTCATGATTAATTACTTACCAAGGGAATTAATTATTGATATTTATATCACATTTTTGTCAGCACTTCCAGCCGTATATAGAAATAATTTCTAATAATATCATTAATTACTCATAAACATGACCAGGACAAGGATAGGAGTGATAGTGCTGGGGGGTTTTGCAGCCATTTTTTGCTGAAACAGCCTACAAAAACATTTTATAAATAATGTCACTGCCAGTGCCTGTATAGAAAAAAATGTTTAAGCCCTTGATAAATTAAATCTTTAATACCATGTAGGGCTTTTTTTTTTTTTATTGTTTACACATACACAAGAAAAAAAACTGACATTATTATCAATAAAGTTATCCAGTGCTGATGTCTTTATTCCACAACCTAATTATTTTTTTCCATTTCCTGTTAAACATCTTCTTTTACTCATAGAAAAAAAGTCATTTTTTCCTTCACAAATATTTCCTGCACTAAATCAAACCACAGTCTGTGTCTGGATGGGTCAGTTTAAAGGCAGTTTCTTGACCCTTTTCCCAGCTTTAAATATATTTTGACCAAGTAATTGTCTCCCTTTAGCACCACTTCAGTTATATTGCACAGGTATAAATTGCAGCACTTCTTGGAGATAATATATCTTAATACCTTGTTCAAAATTAAGTTCACTGTATCCCAAAATGGCTCGATTTTTTGAAAACTCCAGAAGATTTTGCATGATTTGAATCCGTATGGTGACATTGCCTCCAACATATTTGTTGCCCTAGAAGTTGTTTACTTTTTTATGTTAGGTGTAATTAAGTAAAATTAAATTCTCACAAGTTACATGACTCTTAAAGCCTTTTTTAGACTTGCACATACCTTTGTTTCCCTGAATTTATATCATGTCCTTGGTCATGCTGATTTCTGTAACCTTACACCAAGCACGTGTACAGAGTGCTTTTTTATTTTGAGAATATAAAGCCCCTTGATCTTTAGTAGTTATGTGTTTTTCTCTTTGCTTGTGCAGTTTCAAGGAAATGTATGTCAGCAGCCACTAAACGGCAAACATCTTTATATACTGTTTATGGTGATTCAGTGTGGCTGCTGCCCTTCGTGTCACCTAAAGTTCAGAGGCTGTTTTTCTTATGTAACAGTGGCGTTGACTCGGTGTGTGCTAATCTCCTCTCTTTTGTCACCTTGTCAACACAGATGCGGTGATGGCTGGCTCGGGCCATTTCTCCTCTGTGACATCCGTAGAGGTCGTCCCCTCCGCTGTAGCCGGGGAGCTGAGGCCAGAGGTCCCCCTGCTGGCATCTGAGGAAGGTATGGAATAGTGTAGGAGTGGTAAACCCAGTGATCACAGATGTTATGATTATCTGTTTTTATAGCTCAGCATTTCCATTTTATGTGTAAACTGTGGTTATAAATAAAGTTTATAATTATTTTATGTTGTTATAACCTTTTGCTTTTCATAGATGGTTTTATAATTAATTATTATTCTGTTTCATCATACAGAATCATCAGGATTGTCGTTCCAGCTGGCGTCTCTGGACGAAAGCGGGGTTTTAAATTTCTGGGTAGGTTGCGTAACATAGCTGTACGTATGTAGTACATTATTTACACCACTGGTTTTTAAACACTGAGGCATGCTTTCCCTGAGGTGGCAATGAGGACGCAGAGTTGTGAGGCAAAAATACAGCTTGAGGTGAAAGTGACAGGTGTGTGCTGATGTTCTAAAAACAGCAGAAAGTTAGTTGTTGCAGTTTGGCTCGATGATTTAGCTGCTCATCAGCAGGGTCAACAGGGGTTGTAGCAGCAGTGGCTTTAACACACAGCTCACGGAGGCAATTATGGTTTTGACTTTGCAAGTGATTTATGAGAAGAAAATGCACAGAGTGCCTTGGTGAAAAATAGTGAAAATGTAAACAACTTTTATTTTATAGTTTATTTACAAGAAAACTCAAGAGGGCACTTTAAAAAAATATAGGCTAAAAGCAGTTGCAGCCCGCAGCTAACTCACTGAATCCATTGCACCATTATACTAACCATTTGTATCCTGCCAAATTATGGGAACTGTAGTTTCAAAACTTTCTGCATGAATTTCCATCAGCAAGACAAATAAAAGTAATAATAGGAGTGACAAAATCCATTAATATTAGGTGTCTTTTGACATTACTAAGGCTCAGAGTGGACAGGGTGACTTTGAAAACCTCTGCTCTACACAAACAGCCAAGTTCTGCCATGATTAACTTTCTTGACTTCCTCTCTGCGTCCTTTAGGTGGTGGTGGAACTCCCAAAAGCCAACGAGGCAGGCTCTCCAACGGAACTTGGTAAGGCCGTCACGTTTAAGAGCACGAACAGTCTCAACTTTCATGTGGTACCAGCTTCAGCCTCTCTCTCGTTCTCTCTGTCTCCCTCTCTTGCAGGGCTCAGGCCCGGGGGCAAAGTAAAGTTACTTCACAGCTCCTCCCTCGTCACTGCTGAGAGGTGAGATTGATAAATAGCTTGATGATCATCCGTCACTGCCAGCCGCTGGGCTCAAAATACCCCACAATGTCTTTTCTCAGTGGAACACAGCTGCTCCGTCGTGGTCATACGATCTTGTTTGTTATGACCTGCGGGGCTGTCGTTTGTGTCACCTAAGGTTTGATGGTCATACGTGTGCAGTGTGAATGTGATGCAGTGTCGCTTCCTCTGTTGCACAGGTTTGTTTTTGGCTGGGAATGTTGTGACCGTTCACCTCTGGTTTGGCGTCTTTCTCCCCCTCAGGGCATCCCCACGAGATGCAGTGAAAACAGGACCTTTCCAGACACTTCATTTAAAGTTCCTGCCCACAGACTCTAATCATTTCTTCATCGGCACCAACATGGTGAGCGTAATACTGTCCGCCACAAGAACCACAAGATTCAGAAATGATTTCCACCCTAATAACAGTTGTTTTGTGCCATTTCGTGACCGTGTATATATATAATTTCTGTCCAGGGTCTGGTCAATCATGGAACGAGTCACGGTTTGAGGGCTCCACCAAAATTTTACAGGTTTCAAGAGGCTGGAGTCCGACCTGTTGAAGTCAGCTCCATCCACTTCTCTCCCTTCATGCAACACTTGTTCTTGGTGAGAGTGCATTTTTTTTTTTTTTTGACTTTATAATGACACTTGTTCAGAAAATCATATTTTAGTTGCCTCTTTAGAAATGTTAATGTACAGGAACAGTGGCCTGCAAAGATTTTATTCTGTGCACATGCCGTGAGTGTGATTAGCTAAATATTTAAAATTGAATTTATCGACCAGGGATGCACAGACGATAGATTCTTTTCAGAATGAATACCACAGGTAAGTGTCAAATGAGATGCTGTATTGCAATAATTGTTAAACAAATACCACAGACTGAAATACAAACATGAAATAGGCTAGGCTCTGCTAGCATCCTGTTAGCCACACACATGCTACATACACAAACTAAACTGTCATGCTGGCTGAAGTCTGCAGAATGGCCCACTGGCCCTGTCTTGCGGCTCTGTCTCTGCAAGGAGGGGAGGTGCAGTACCTAGACAGAGTGCACGGCAAGAAATGCACACTGTGGCACATAACATTGACATCACAGCAAAAGCCAAAAACCATAAACCTGTGTGAGAGACAGGGCAACATTCAACACAACAGACTAATAAGACCTCCACATAAATAAAAACATTAAAAGCTAAATAATTATCTTTTTTTTCCAGGTGGGCTGTGGGGACGGCAGCATCAGGCTGCACTCAGTCAGCCAGGAGCAGCCTGTAGCAGAGTGGAAGAACAGTACAGCTGGTGAACCGGTCATCTCGCTGCAGTGGACACAAACCAGACCGACGGTGTTCTGTGTGCTTGATGCGGCCTCCAACCTCCACATATGGGACCTGCTGAAGAGCGACACAGAGCCTGTGGTCACTGAAAGGATTAATTCTGACAGGTAACAAATTTGGTCGACAGGTTTTTCTGAATAATTTTACATTTGATGTATTGACTTGTGGTGTGCGTGTTGTCCTCTCTTCTCAGGGTGACGACCATGGCTGTGTTTGGAGACTCGGGACAACAAAACACATATTCAGGAGTAGCACTGGCTCACGAGTCAGGAACTATAGAATTGCAGTACTTCACGAGAGATTTTACTGCACTCATGGCTGCAGAAGAGGAGAAGCTGGAGAGTTTGATGACTGAAGCCTTCTGAACCACTGCTGCATTTAGACTGACTGAAGGGATTTACAGCATTTTTACACTCTGGAAAGCATAAAGATCAATTTATAGATATGTTTTTGTCACAGTCACATTGTATATCACGTCATATTTCAGTTCGATGTGTATTCTTCATATGTTTTGACAATTTTACATTAACGTAGTTCTGAGAAGAATGTCACTGAATACCAAAGATCCTCTACACATTTAGTATCCTCCATAAATATGTTATAAGAAACATATGTAAATGTTTGTTGGTGTAAATATTTCTACTGTTTTACTAATGTAAAATATTTGTATGGTATTAGCAAGTTTAATTTTGTACAATAAACTGAGTATATCTTTAGTTTGTGTTATTTAAGCACCTGTTTCACCCCACAAATGGATCAGGGAACTGGAAGTAAACACAAGACAGGTTATCATTTTATTTTTCTTACTTAATTTAGATGCAGTTTGGGTATATAAAAAGTTTTTTTCATCCTTCTTTGTTCCCCTGGTACATTTAATTGTTACTCCCCTGATCCCCTGGACATTTCATAACCAAGATTTTAGAAATCCAAAGGTCAACAGAACAGAAAAATATTATATATTATATATTTATTTACTTACTGGCCTGAAAGTATTCAAAATGTCACAGCATAAATACCTGAAGAATCTTAACTCCCAGTTTCATACTTTAGGTTGTGTCCTCAATGTTAGGATGCGTGTTTGACTGCGGGGACACTTCATGTTTATTTCATTTAGAAAAGGTGACAAACCTACAAATATTGCGTGATTCACTGCATTTCACTGCTTGCAGTCAAACTTGTGCGGCCTGCAGCCATGGATGCAGCCGAGCAACCCGTCGCCTAGCAACACAGACCGAGCTCCTCGACGCTGGGACCCGAGAGAACAAACTTTCAGCACTTATGTCAGCTTTGTTCATATTTCAGCTAAATTAACTTAACATTCAATAGATTACAGATATACTGTTGCATTAATACTAATTGATAGAGGGTGAAGACAGAGCTTAGGTTGTTTTACCCTCCTTTAGGCTGATACCTAAAACGTTAATTCTGTAAATCTTAAAAGACCTAACAAAGCAGAGGATGGAGCATTAAGATAGTCTTTAGGTCGGAGTAGCTAAAAGGTGAGTCGTCTTTGTTTTTCACATATACACATTTTAGAAGCTAAAATCAGAGAATCTGGATATTTATACTTAAGAAAATGACTCAAAACGATTAATCAATCATCAAAATAGCTGTCGATTAATCTGTTTTTCCATTAATAATCATTTAATGGTTGCAGCTCTAGTCCAGTGTGTAAGATTTGAAAATTGTAATGCAAAACTGATCATTTCCATAAATCTTTTTTTTTTTTTTTTTTTTTTACAAAATTATGCAGCCCTATGTATTTTTGCAGCCATCATAACCTGTTATGTTCTGTTAACTAGAGTTTTTTAAAGCAGACAAGAAAATAATTTGAATCCCATCTAAAGTTTTGTTTTGTCTGTTTTTTTTAACAGTGCCCTGCACAAGTAAATGACACATAAGCAACAACAACAACAACAACAACAAAAAGGGGATTTGTTTGACACAGAGTCCTGTGTAGGAAGTGGTGGAGATGGTGGCTCCAGGTGAGGAGACGAGAACGACAACGGTGGTCCTCCCCAGCCCGCCCTGAGGCTGCTGTCTCAAGGGAATGGGACATCAAATGGGAGGACACTTGGAAAGCACAATTTGTTCAAGCAGGACAAGGTAAACCCACGTCGACATGATCCTTTTTTTTTTTTTTTTTTTTTTGCATAGGAATAAGTCCTGTTTTCTATTTTATTGTAGAAAATAGATTGCTGAAGCTACTTTTCTCTCTGTATTAGATTATGGTGATGTTATTTAAAGGCATGCTCCTGCATCTAACCTTAAATATCTAGAGCTGTCTATCACTCAGCTCTTAGATTTATTACAGACGACTCATAGGGTGGGCATCACTGCATTTTGTATTGCAAGGTGGGCTGGCCCCATGACTGTGTGAGCTTTAAGTCAGAGTGACAGCACTGCATAATGTTATGAGAATTGTATGATGTTTATAAGACATTGTTCCATTTCAGAAAGTTACAATTTATAATCTGTTATGATACATTAGAGCTCTTTGTGTTTTCATTCTGGCTAAAGTTATGGTGGTTAAAATGTGCTGTGTAAGACGAGCACCAACAAAGATGAGGAAGAGGAATTGCCAGAAATCTCAAGCAAAGCCATGTGGAGACACAACGTGTGTGAATTAATAGATTTTAAAACATGTCAGTGGCACACTGAAAAATGTGTTGGTGACTGTTTTCTCCGTCTGTCTTATCTCAGGAGTATGAGAGTGTGGTGACCTCAAACAAGGACCTGGCTGCTCTGCTAGAAGGCACAGTAAAATGCAAAAAACCAAAACCTCCCAGTACAAAGGAAACCAGGAAAGAGGCTTTTGATTGCTACATGAAGATGATATATAGGTTGCCCCCCGATATTAAGGTTCCTTCTTCATCTTTCCCTTTCATTTTATTATTTTACCTGCTTCTTTTCAATACAGTGCATCCCGGACGAGCCCCCACTCTGTCACAGCCCGGCTCAAGGGAAGGACAAAGAGGAGTGGACAGCACAGGACTTAACCTTAACTAAAAGATTTATTTAATCAGAATATAAGTTAAACAAAGCAATTTAAAGTATGTAAATCAGTAGCATCAGGAGTGTTTTGCATGTGTGAGTGAGTGTACAGTGTACAAAGGAAATAAGGAAATAAGGAAAAATCTAATCCAAACCAGAGACTGACTGAATCTCACAGTTTATATATCTGAAGAGCAGCAGCTGCACATTTTCATTATGCAGAGAGAACTGTATCTGTTACTATTAATAGCATAATGTTGTCATTTCAGGTTGATTTGGAGGACATTTTTGACCCAGATAAAATCACATTTTATCCTGTACCATATAAAAAGAAGCCCTGTAACCCTCCCAGCTTAAAAGAGGACGTCCTCCCTAAACCTAAGTTAATCATTCCTGTGAATGTGGAGGAAAAGAAGGTAAAAACTGTTAGCACAATAAGCGAAACCTTCAGGACTTTAGTTGCAGAAATGTACAGTAGTGTGTACAGTAAGAATGTCTGGAAGTAAAGTTTCGATCTGTTTCTTTAACTGCAGGAGGAAAAGGCTCCAACAACAAACTCTAAACCAAAGACCCTGATGCCTATTGTCACACCCAAGAAACCCGTCATAGTGGAGAAAGAAGAAGAGGTTAGACCCTGAATTGTCTTTATTTCACACAAGATTTTGCATAAAACAGCAGTTCTCATCTGCGTGTCCATCTGTGTTGCAACATGTGTTTATCTGTACTTGCTCCTGTAGCCTCCGGAGGTCATTTCTCCAATAGAGCCACCCAAAACTCCCACTCCACCTCCTCGTCGTCCAAGGATGAGGACCCCAACACCAATCCCACAGCGTGAACCCTCCCCTGAGTTGCCAGCGTTCCTCAGACAGTTTGCACATGCAAGCTGGTTTAAAGACCTGTATCCTGATAAAAAGGTTGCCTATGCCAAACATTTGTATCTGCTGTTCACCCGGAAATTATATCATAAACAGTAGTACTGTTAAGTTGGTTCAGGTTGTGATTTTGATGAGTGAATGTTTGTGTGCAGTACATCCCGAGCTTCCTGTCTCCAGACGACTTTTCCCTGCAGCTGTTGGGCTGTCTGAACACCTGCAGCTCTGCATTTAAGATGAAGATCCTGGCTGCGCTGCAGGCGCTGCACACTCAGGGACTCTTGCAGAACACAGATAGGCTTTACCAAGGCCTCATTGACCTGGTGCCCAAAGTTGTGAGACCTTACATGGTACTGTGTGTGCAGGATCAAGATTGTCACTGTGAATTTTAGATGTAGATGCGTCTAATTGTTTTTCCTGCGTGTGTTTCAGTCACCTGTGGAGCGGACTGTGCTTGTTGAAATCTTGAATCTATTGATGTATCTTAAATCTGCCGGCTATGACCTTGTGAAGAGGCTGCTCACTCTTCTGGCTTTTAAAAAACTGAATCTGCGGTGAGTCCATCAATGTTAAAATAACAGTTAATGACAATAAAAGCATCTTTACCTTTATACTTAGGCATATTTTTAGAATAACAATGTATAAAATGAAAGTGAAAACAGTGACAAGGGGTTGCTTGTAGTGATGAACCTACAGATAATCTGCAGCTCCCTCAGCTTTACACAGCTTTATAACAAGTTGTTTAGCTGTCCAGGCCCACAACTTTACTGTTTTGGTTTGCTCTCACTGCTCTAACGCTTGGACCACAGAGCCTGGTTGTACTTGTGTGTGACTGCGACCTTGCAGCTCACACGTCTGTGGTGTCCTCACAGGCAGAGCTTCTGTTGTAGGGTTGCTGCTGCCAGCTGTATCTTTGTGCATTGGTTTTGTGGAAGAGTTTTGGCATGAAGAAAAGAGCTGTATTCAGAAAGCCCTGTGATTTTTTTTCTCCTCGAGAGAGGGAAGGAAAGAAGGAGAGAGAAACTGACAGGAAAGAAAGTAAAAGAGAGCTCACTGGAAAAACACTGCCTTGCACCCGATTTTTTCATGTCTTTGACATTGAAACGGATGTGTTGCTGATATGATGTTGACATAACTCTCAACACACGCACCAAAGAAACATGTATCACATGGAAAAAGCAGGCAAGACTCTGAATCTCCAGATGAAGCATGGCTGCAGCCGCTCTGCTGACATAAAAACCAACAGGTTCCACTCATGCAGTCAGTGTGGCCCAGCCATTATTACATTATTTTTAGCTGCATTTTTTTCAGTGGAAAAGTTTTAAAACCCACTGTCCACTACCTGCTCAGCACAAAACAGCAGATACAGTTGGCAGCTAGCTAGTAGTGGATAATTTGGCAGCTAAAGAGCTGGTGGAAACCAAAACAGGCCACAGTAAATTGTTGGCTAACAACTTAAGCATATCAACTTACTATAAAAGGTGATGCTACAGTATGTGAATACTGTGTTCACAATCACAACTTGTTTTCTCTGTCCACAAGAGGCTAAAAATATTTATTACAGGTTTAATCTATGAAACTTCTCAAATAAAATTGAAAGTTGAACTTTATGAACTGACTGACGGTTTGTATTATCTTGTTCTCCTGTAAATAGAGAAACAGTGCTGCGCATACTGACTACATTAGGGGTAAATGAGGCTGAGCAGTGGTTGTGGCCAGAGCTGGAGAGCTGGGACTCAGAGCTGCAGGACCCGTCTAACATCTGGAAGAGCCTCCACGACAGAGCAGACAGTTGGCTGGAGTTATGGATCTCCAAATACAAAGTAACAAAAACAAGTTTCATCTAATCTTTTGACCTTCAATTTTTTGATTTACATCCAGAAAAAAAAGAAACATCTTTCACAATCATTATCACCATCCATTCAAGTATTTTTGAGTGTGACAAAAGGGCAGAACAGGTGTTTGAAAACTGAGAGGTTCTCCTTCTGTGAGTCATCTGCACTGCTTCTGGTTTGTCCTTTACTGTGACCCTGACTCCTCTAAATAGGAGCACACGAGAGCTTGTCACAACGTTGTTGACTGGCACGGCCTCTGGTGTCGTGGCTGGTTTTGGCTCGCTGCTGTAAGTGATTAACTGCTTTCCCTCTTTCTTCCAATGCCACCAGGAACATGACAGGTATCTGTACCTCAGGAGCACAGCGAAGTGGAGGCCACCAAACTTCAGCGTGGTGGATGTGCTGAATTATTTCTGCTCCGTCCAAAAAGACGAGTACATAAAGGCCAGATATGTTGCACCTGCTGGTCGCAAAAACACAGTGCTTTTGCCCCTGTATGACTGGTATGTAAAAGTCTTGCACAGTATGGTAGTTTGTAGGGCTGTACCATCATTTTTATACAGTTTAGCTTCTGCCCTAATAAAACAGGTAATCTACAACAAATATTTTTTTTATCTAATTGTCTACATTTGTAGTAGTTCTCAGCCAATCCTCCGTCTAGGAGAGACGTACAGCATGGCCAGGATATCCAGGCCACCAGGTAAGACTTCACTCTACTTTAGAAAACAATGGTAGAAACAGTAGAAAAGTTATTTTCTAACATCAGATGCATTCTTGTCGTACAGGTTTAATTCTGCCTCCCCTCAGAAGCCGCCCCTTCCTCACACACGTCCCCAGTTTCATCTCTTTTCCGTTGCCTCGGGTCACTCTTTCCCCTTTTCACATCCACTCAGACGACGACTGGGTGAAGGTCTCGCCTCACCGCTACTTCATTCTACAGCAGTCATACATAGATTACTACAGATGATGCCTTGACGGGCCATAAAACAGACAATTTGAAATATGTTCATTATTTTTGACAATTAAATGACTCTTAAAACTTTTCTTTATGACTGATTTATTCTGTGACTTACAGTATGAAAATGCATTCATCTGGTACATGGGTGATTTGATGCAGCGATTTCCTGATTATGGTGATTGTTTTTGACTCGATATCCAAGTTAAGTTAATACAAAAAAAGCAAAATCCTGAACATTTTAAAACAGACATTCAAGAAATAAAGTATGGCGATTAGAACAGAACAATAAAAAGTATGTTACATAGTAAATAAAGCAGAAAAACAAAATACCTGGTTCACTGGTATTAAAATAAACCAAAATAATTTGCAGTTACATTCATTTATTCTTTAAAGAAAAACTAAGCAAATATTTAGCCAGCACACAGTATTTAAAACATTAAACTTTAATTTTGGTTGTTGATGTGTAGTGTGTAAATGTAATATCTGATCAGCTGTATCTGAATGAATGTCTTGTATTAATAAAGTAATGGTAACAGTTGAAGGCACGAGGGCAGACAGCTGGTAATCTGTTAATCCTTTATAAAGCACTAAGAGGTGTCAGGTTCGTCCACTTTGACGGACGCTGCCTCAGAGGACCCCTATTTCAGATGGACTGCTCCCATCCTTTCTGTGGTTTCACTCAATGTCCCGCCCACAACACTTTCTGATTGGCTGAATGTTGAAGTTCTAATTACCTAATGAACAAAGGCTTGAACGTATTTTATGGAATTTTTGAGTTGAATTTTTGTACTATGCTAAATTTTGACACAGAGATAAAGTGTCCCAAGCACAGAAAAATTATGAAAAATACAGACAGAGGGCTGCAGGGACACCACCATTATGTTTATATATTTTTTTAAAGAAAATGTTGCACATTATACCTTTAGCTCTGGCTTGTCATTTCGATTGTTGTGCCCCGATGGAGGTCTGCATTGTACTGACTGTCTTGCTGCTGTGTGCCAGTTGTCCGTGTTTAAAGGGACAGTTCACCCCAAAATCAAAAATGCACATGTATGGCCTGTAGTGCTATTTATCCATCTAGATCTTTTTGGTGTGAGCTGCACAGTTTTGGAGATATCGGCCATAGAGATGTCTACCTTCTCTCCAATATAATGGGACTAAATAGCTTGTGGTGCTCAAAGCACCAACAAAACACATTTCAACAAATTCAAAACCAGTGTCCCTTTCCAAAAATCATGACCCAATTACTCAAGATAATCCACAGACCTTGTTGTGAGCAGTTTCATGTAGGATCTACTTTCTTTCTGCTGTACAATCTACTGGATCTACTTTAGAATGTGCTGGCACTACTTACTTGTCCACTAGAAAGAAAATATTTCCTACACGAAAAAGGTCACAACAGGATCTGTTGATTATCCTGAGTTACCGTAACTGTATTTTAGATTTTTGGGGTGAACTGTCTCTTTAATATAAATATAAATGAATGATTTGTCCTTCACATGAGACACATGATGGTAAAGAACAGATAAAAAACGGATATTTGAATACCACCCCATCATTAGGGTTACAATCTGATTGTCGTGTGTGTACATTGCTCTGGCAAACTAAAAAGAAGCATCTATGTTCTTCCCTTCAGCTCTGCTCTAGTCCACCACATCTTGAACATAATTGAGCAGGTCACATGTCAGAACGAGGTCAGAGCGTCCGCTGTCCATCAGCAGCCTGTTGAGCCGACTGCTGGTCGTGTTGATGATTGTTTCGTCATCCAGCGGCCAGTCTAGGAGCTGGGAGCTGGAGGGCAGGTCAGGAAGGCCCGGCTGGTAGTCCTCCAGAGGGTTGGGGTACAGCAAGTGACGGAGGGAGGGGATCCTCACTGCCATCCTCAACAGGTTCATGAGGCCAACCATAGAGAGAGGGTTCAGGGCCAGAGCCAAGCTCTTCAGGGCCCTGCAGCCTCCCAGTGAGGGCAGTAATCGTCCCAGCAGGCCATCGGTCAGGCCGCAGCCGTTCAGAGAGAGGTGCTGCAGGCTGCTGGAGGCCTGGGAGAGGAGGCGGCAGATTGAAAGCAGCGTGTTTTTCATCCAGACGGTTCTCACTGAGGTCCAGGTGCTGCAGCGTGGAGGCGTGATGGCTGCACGACAGATAGGAGAGGTCGGCCGGGCTCAGGCTCAAATATGGCAGCTCCAGTGTCTTCAGAGGCTGAGGTAGTGAGCTGGAACAAAAGACAGGAAGAAAGAACAATTAATAATATTTATTATGCAATCAAAATATTTATTAAAGAGCTTTAATTGTTTGTGTTTAAGACTGTTAGTTTGGGCAGATTTGCATTAAGTTAAAGATTAAAATCAATCTCACTTAAGTAGTTAGAGATTAGGGCTATGACTAATTAAAATGTGCATCAGATTTTTTTGTAAAGTCAAAGGTGTTATCTTCAAATTGTTTTGCTGAATAATAATCTTAAAATCAAACATAATTAGTGTACTATCAAACAAAAGCTACACATTTACTAATTGTAAATGTTGGAGCCACTGATCCGTCAGTCAATTTTGCTTCAAAAAAGACTAATCACACATCACAGTTTCTTAATTCTAAAGTTCGACAGATATTAATAAATAAACTATATTTTTGATAACTGGGTTTCTGCAAGTTTTATCTGCCGATCCAAACTGTGTAAAAAGGAGACGTGCTTTTGTAGTTGTTTCAGTGTGATCAATACAAAGTTTTTCTAAAAACACATTTAAAAGTGAGAGGTTACAGCAACTTTATAAAATAATTAAATCATTTTTTAAGACCTGTCATTTTAAGATCTAAATTTTAAGATTATTGGATCTAATCCCTAGATAATATAGAAACCAGAAGAAAAATGTAACACTGTGCTATTTAGGCCCAAAGTGTAGGTACAAAGTCACAGGACAGCACTCATGTAATGGAAGGTATACCTGAGCAGCACACGGAGCTGTCCTGGCAGGCGCAGTGCGGTCAGACTGAGGCGTCTCAGCTCTTGAAGCTGTGCCAGACCCAGAGACAAGTCCCTGAGGACCTCCTCCTGGCCAGGGTGGTCTCTGCGAAAGTCCAGGTTACAGTAGTGCAGGCGGAGAGAGTTGAGTGCAGGGAAGGTGGCGAGCAGAGGCAGCAGCTCAGCCAGGCCGCCACCCCGAGACTGCTGTAGCGAACATCGATGCCCAGGAGACCCTGACGAGGCAGCAGGTCCAGCAGGGTCTTGATACTGGACACTGAGATCTCCTCCATGCGCAGGTATCTGCACTGAAGCTTGAGGAGTCCACCTGTGCTCAGAGCCACGCGGACACGCTCCCACGAAGCGAGCGTTCACAAAGAGATCAGCTCTCACATGCACCAACACATCACTGTTTATATCTTCTGTCTCCTGTCTGCTGCCTCCTACATCTGTCTCTGCTGTCCCCCTTTTCCTCTCCATCTCCATCCTCCTCCTCACACCTGTAATCAGCTCCTCTTCACTTATAATCCCACATGATCCCCTCCTCTCTCTGTCTTTTCCCCCCGGCTCCTCATTATCTGTGCTCGTCTTGTCCCCAAGTGGTTCCTTCACCCTCTTCCACTGTCCCCTCTCTCTCTTCACATCCTTCGCTCTCTCCAGAGCAGAGAACCTCTTCCTTTCGCGCTCTCCGTCTCTCCTCTGAGCCTTCTGAGCTCCTCCAGCTCTGGCCTGAGCAACGATGGTGCACAGAGCTACAGTCAGAGACCAGCCGCCCATGGTGTCTCCCATCCCTACTTCATCTCCCTGCAACCCACAGAGGTCCAGCACCTGCAGGGAACACCTGGGACAGAGGAACAGGTCTAAAATTACATTTTAGTTACAATTTAGGCTGCATGATGTGATTTTTAAAAAAAAAAAAATCATATTGCAATTACTTTGACAGATATCACAATATAATTTAGAATTAGTGGAATGATCAATGCATCACAATTTTCAAGTGGTAAAAAATAATTAAACTATTCAAGTATTTTTAAAATAATTAATTGTTAAAGTAATTTTTCATGCAAAAATGGCAGAAAATGCTGTTTTCAACCTCTCAAATATTTACATTTCCCCCCTTTTCTTTGTTTATTATCAAATTAAACTGAATATCATTGGGTTTTACACTAACAAAACCAGAGACACAGGTCTGCAACCTGTGGCTTCCGGGGTTCCATGCCGCTCTTTAGCCACTCTCCAGTGGCTCTCTGTGACTTTGGCAAAAAAAAATACATGGCAACGAATAACTGTTGTTTATTTAACATTTTAATTTTAATTTATCATTGCTGTACATCTTTGAAAAAAGCTGAGGCAGCTCAAAATGTATGCTAAAGAGTTGTTTACATATTACTAATCTTTAGTTGAGATATTTTACTTTTCTTCTTCTTTGAGTTTTAGAATCCCCAAAAAAACGTACTTAAAAAATAATTAAGTAAATTAATTAAAGTGAAAGTGAATGATGGTTAAATTTTCAATATTTTCAATTGGAAAACCGTTTAATTTTCAGGCACCAAAATTGTGACAAATCAGGTTCACAGTTCACTGTGACCAAACTTTAAAATGCATTTTTTGTGTTTCTAAAACTCAAAAATTCAAGTTTATCTAAAGAAGAAAAGCAAATTATCTCAACTAAAGATTATAGGTCGGCAAAACCTTTTTTTTGTTTATAAAGTAATTTAAATAAAGGTTTTCATATCCTGTCAACTAACATGTGCGTCAAAGCCTGTGTCTATGGCTCCATAAGTCTCCATTCTTCCTTTCTGGTCAAAAATGTCTCTTTTGATTGTCAAGGTTGCAGAATAATAGACTGCTCCTGACCTTTGGTCGGACAGCCCTCTGACCACTGCCAGTAACAGAGCCTGGATACAGAGTCGATCAGGAGCAGTCTGTCCCGGTGTCCTCCGTCCTCCGACCCTCAGGGTGCGTTCAGGCCACCTCTGCACCAGCTCACCCACAGCCAGCGGTCTGCAGCGGCTGAAGGCGGCCTCCAGCAGCACCCTGTACAGCTCCCTGGGCACCCATCTCAGCCAGCAGGGAGACGAGCTGTGGTCGCTCACCACCTCCCGGGCACACAGGTTCACCAGGGACAAGCAGCCATGTCATAAAAAACAAAAATATGAAGCTGGTCGTAGAGATACTAGCTCCTCTGCGGGGACAGCGGACTGCACACGAGTTAAAACCAGCTGAGATTAACTTTGTGACAGTAACTTAACGCGCTCTTGTAAAGCCTCAAAAAAGACTTTATAACATCATCTGATATCTGCGCGGATTATTAACGGTACTGACTTCTGCAGCGACGGCTGGAGTGAAATATTAAACGCTGGCACATCTTGTTAGCGAACTCCACAAACACTGAGGAAGCTGCTGCCTCTGTTTACATTTCAGACTGCGCATGTCAGTGACGTAGCACGTAAACGCGAGACGTCACGACTAGAAATTAGAGCATAGATTGGGTCTTATGCGCATGTTTTTTTTGTTTTCGTGCTCTTTTATTCTTGATTTTGTACAATTATCGTGCATAAAAAGCTTTATTTTGTTAAATGAATATTCTGTACATTCAGGGTTTTACAATGCTGAACACCAGGTTCTATATTATTCTCGTATCCCTCCAAAACAGACATCTATTTAAGGAGATAATACTAGGAAATGTTTTTGACTTATGTAAAAATTACATCACGGAGATCAACCCATTAGACATGCTTATGAAGCGCTGCCATTGCTGTCAAATTTAGCCCTTGATCCTTTTTTATTAAATACGTTTTAATATGTACTTTTAATATTTTTGTGGTTTTATTTTAGTGGAACACAAATGTACAAAAGAACTGAGCAGAGGTAACACAATATAGCTCATATGTTATCAGTAGCTGGCAGGTTGAGAGGATTACTTTAAGAATGTATTCTAATACAATTACTAATTACTTGTTAAAAAATGTAGTCAGTAACATAATCCCAGCATCACAATATTGAAGTAATGTAACTTGATTACTTTGGTTATTTTTGGATTATCTCGTAGAAATATGGTGAAACTGTTTAGCATAATATAGTATTTTTGGGATGCAACTAACAATTATTTTCATCATTATTATTTTTTCAATTAATCGATTAGTTATTTGGTCCATTAAATGTCAGAATATGGTGGAAAATACTGATCAAAGCTCAAGATGACTACCTCAAATGTCTTGTTTTGTCCACAGCTCAAAAATATTCCCTTTAATGTCAGAGAGGAGTAAAGAAACCACAAAATATTCACATTTAAGAAGCTGAAATCAGACTTTTTTCTCAAAGATTTACTCAAACCAATTAATTGATTATCAAAATAGTTGGTGATTAATTTAACAATCAATTAATCATTGCAGCTGTAGTCAAGATAATATGGAGAAATGGAAGTAAAAATGGTGAGGAACATTTATGCACAAATTAAGTCTTACTTAGATTTATTAATAAGGTCAAATGTGAATTGGGTCACAAGTGTTTGTCATTTTTAAAAAGTTTATTGCAGTATGGGGAGAAGTGAAATATTTCTTTCTGAAATGTATTGAAGTTGAAGCACAAAGTTAATTAAGACAGTTTTAAAAAAGTGTTTTAGTTCGGGACTAGTTATGGGCCTTTTAATGTTTATTCATTTTACCTGATAAATAATGTTTGTTTATTAACTAGCCTGTGGCCTCCTGTCATTTAGCAAAAGTGGCCCTCAGGCAAAACAAGTTGAGTGTCCCTGGTTTACAGAATATTACGACTGTTTCAAAAAGCAAAACAAAGCGACTGAGAAAATGTGAGTGAAAATATGAAAGATTTACAAGTGAAAAGAATATAAATAAAGAATAAAATTATGAAAATACTATGATAAATAAATAAAATAAAGAAATAAAGGAGAATAAATTACTATTTAAATAAAAAAAATAAAATTATAAAGAAATACAGATATTTGTTATCTGATCTTGGCTTTACTTAAATTCATTATGAAGAAATATTATGATGTTTTATTTGTTTTCAGTCAATGAGTTCATGAAATTTCTACAAATTATAAACATTTTCTTATTCAGCTCTTTTTTTCTCATCATTTCTTCATAATGCTTCTGAAAAGTTGATGATGTTGAGCTTGGCATCTGGCATGCAAAGGCTTTTTTTAAGCAGTGTCCAGATTTCAAAGTGACCTGTCCTAGGTTATCAAATTCAGGCGGATTTCTTTAATTAATTGAATTAGTTCTTAATAGTTATATTGATTTTAGGTTACATTTAGCCAATAAAAACTAATTCTGGCACTTTTGAGGTTTGATTTTCTGTTTGAGAGTAAACTGAACTGAACTATTGTCCAGTCTAGAAGGGAACCCTTGATTTGTGCAACTCTGGCGAGATTTGTGCGTTTGTGTCTTCATTGTGCACCTTTACAGACTCATTTTGTTTTAAATGTGAGAACGCTGTGGTTACACGGTTAAGGATTACATTATTAATTTACTTTAGATATTTTAGGTTGTACTCTGGGAGGGGAAAAAACTGAACCAAACAACTGAAACCTGTCCAGAGATCTCTTATTAACTTCGATGGGGTGATGATTTACTCTTTGTGGTAAAAACTAAACTCAACCACTAAAACTTTGCCACAGATCCTAATTTGATTTGTTTCAGTGAAGAGGGTTTACTCGGACCAAATTCTGAGATACTGAACTGAACAGACTGAATTCTGTTTGCTGTTGATTGCTGAAGTCCTGAAAAGCGGTGTTTTTGTGTTCACCCATGAAGAGTTTCAGGAATATTTATTTTTGGACGCAAATAAATGTGTTTTTTTCATTGTCCCGTCCACACACTGATTTATACTGAACTGACTTGTGCTGCATTGTCACCCTGATTATTTGCTGTGATAATTTGTGTGCTTTTGGTCTGGTTGTTCTTTTTTTTTTTTTCTTTTTTTTTCTTCTTAATGAAAAGTTAATGAGTGTATTCATGTATCCATGTGGAGGAATGCCTTTTAAAATCTCAAACAGTAAATTGTTAGATGAACTCTGACCAGCACCATAAAAACAATGATTATTTTGCTGTCAATCAGTGCATCATAGTGATTTAGCAAAATGTTGATCAGGGGTGGAAGTAATGAATGACAACTCAAACTACCATGATCTAAACATCTTTTCATAGACTAGGCCTCATTCAACAGAGTTTTTCCCACAATTTGAATTGTCTTTTTTACCCACATCCATCTTTTTAGACATGTTTTCTTATATTATTCCAGTCTACTAACCTACGTTTTCTATTCTTTCAGGTGATCTGTGCTGCAGACTGCTGTCACTAACTTGAATCTCCAGAATCTTCCGGGCCTCTTCTTTCTCAGCAGCAGTCACAGGTAGGATTATGATATTGTATTATATTATTGTGGTTGGCATTATTTTCAAACTCTTATGTGCACTCTGTGCATTGTCAATCCTTATTTCTTCATTCAGGTTTATTATATACATGTGTTTTGCTCTATAATGCATAGGTATTTTTAATTATTAAAAATACTGGTTAAGATTTATGGCTTCATCCTGATATTTGGGACAATAAAGTAAAATATATGCCTCCGTTACTTGTCACAAATGTTAACCACCTTTGAGGGATCGTTGCAAAAAATGTGTTCATGTATGTATGCTGATATATTCTTTTTTTAAATAATAGGCTCTTATTTCTCATGAACCTGATAATCTTAGTTCAGTATACATATACAGTGCTGTGAAAAAGTATTTGTCCCCTTACAGATTTCTTCTGTTTTTGCTTTTTTGTCACACTTAAATGTTTCAGATCATCAAACAAATTTTAATATCAGACAAAGATAACCTGAGTAAATACAAAAAGAAGCTTTTAAAAGATGATTTCGTTTATTAAGGGAAAAAAGCTCAGAATCTTTTGGGCCTCTTCTCTTTTTTTAGCGACAGTCACAGGTAGACTATTTTTAAAACTATGAAACACAGTTATGAGACATTTCTGAAATTAATTACTATTATTGTGGTTGGCATTATTTTATGTGCACTCTGTGTGTAGTCAATCCTTATTTCTTAATTCAGGTTTATTATATACATGTGTTTTGCTTTATGTATTTTTAATGCATAGTTATTTTTATTTATTAAATATACTGGTTAAAGTTTATGGTTTCATAACCCTGATATCATTTGTTTCCAATTAAAATTCTTATTTTTTTTGATCAAATTTAATAATCTAGGATAGTTAATTTCATTGAATAATACTAATTTAAAATTTATTTATATATTAAAATGTTATATACATTTTCTCTGTGTCTATTGTCATTGTAACAAATGTCACCAGCCATAATTATCAAGGATGACCTAATATAAATACATAATGTAGACTCTAAATAATCAACATATTACATGATAGTCTGTAAATCTACATGTTAATCTCTTTTGGAATGATAGTGTATGTCTTACAGAGATGGCAAGTAACGAAGTACAAATACTCCGTTACTGTACTTAAGTAGATTTTTCAGGTACTTTGTACTTTTAGAAGTCTTTATTTTTCTGACGACTTTTTACTTTTACTCAGTTACATTTTCAACATAAATATCGGTACTTTCTACTCCTTACATTTCCCAAAAAGGCTCGTTACTTATATAGCCTAAGCATATATTTTTTATTTTTTGGCGCTGCGACACCAATGCGCGTGAACTGTTTTGGGTTTTGAAAGACGCAGGAGGAGACACGGCTGTCTGTGTGTGTGTGCGTGCGTGCAAGCGTGCGCGCGTGTGTGTCAGAGCAGGTGTGCCACTCCGCCCACACCTTTATAGCAGTTGCACGAAATGGACAACGGTGAGCAGTCCGTCGACGAGCAGCACCCGTGGCCTTATTTAAAAGAGGTTTTTGAGTTTGTTGGTGCTAAAAACAACTCCTGGCGAATGCGTTGCATCTTGTGCAAACCAAAACTCCAGGAAATATTGGCGTTCAAGAACAGTCCGTCAAACCTCAGGAAACACATAAAGGTAAGTCATTAGCGCTAGCTACGTGTTAGCTAGTTAGCTTGCACTAACGTTAGAGCGCTCAAAGATAAGCGCTTGCACGAGCACAAGGCTAGGTTAGCTACCGTTATCAGACTATGCTGAAAGCTGGCTAGCATTAACGTTAGCTGCCACAGTCGGTTTGGGTTTGAGCAGAAACAGCGAAATCGCGCTTTTTTTTTCTACTAGTCAGCTGTAACGTTATGACCAGTGCTGCACATAAGCTGGTGCTCAGTACTCATGAGTTCTGAAAATATTAAAATGAGCACCACATCCAAGTGTGTTAGTGCTCATTTGAGTACCTAACATTTTACAGTGCAGACATTATTGCTATGAGCGTCTAGATTAACGTGAATTCATGTTCTTGTTCTTAGGGATACAAACATTGTCTGGGGAAATGATTTTGGGTAGGTGGTGCTACTGTTAAAATTCAAAAAGGTAAACAGTACTGTTAACAGCAGTAATGTAATAGTGAAACCTGTGGGTTTTTTTTTCTTTTTCATTTCATGAAGTCAGATGTAAATCTGTAGGTTTTATTCAATTGCCAATTTTGTATTGAATCTTATTTTATCAGAAAAAATAGCTGAACCATGACTCAGACATGAAAAAAATGAGCGCCACCAAGAAACAACCTCTGGTGCTCCTTGAAAACCAGATCAAAATTGTTGTGTGCACCCCTGGTTATGACATAAGGCTAACATTGTAGGCTGAAGGCAATGCCGCCCCTACTCACATTTGTATCACTTGACTTATAATGGCTCTCCTACATTTGTCCCTCTAGAGAAAGCACGAGAGACACCTGGAGAGGTACACCAAGCTAGCTATTCAGAAAAGGAAGCATGACGAAGATCCGAATGACCAAGCAGCACCCAAGCAGCTGAAACTGTGGGATACACCTCGCGTGACACAGAAAGGTGTGGATGAGCGTCTTGTTGATTTTGTGGTTAATGGCCTGCACCCTCTGAGTATCGTAGAAGAGCCGGGTTTTCAACGTCTAATTAAATACCTCCAACCCAATGCATCTGTCATGGTTCGCAATACCATGAAGAGCAGAATCGACAAAGCAACTACAGAGATGAAAGAGAATCTCAAGGCGGCGATGCACGATGTGGAGTTCATCGGGACCACCACTGATTGCTGGACAGCAAACAGAAAGGGCTTCATCGGTGTCACAGCCCACTGGATACAGCCTACAAGTCTGCAGCGGTGCTCTGCTGCACTAGCATGCAAGCAACTGAAAGGACCACACAACTTCACTGCACTTGCAGATGCTCTGACTAAGATCCATACAGGTATGTAGGCTATTGGTAGGTTTAGTAGTATTTACTTGAGTCCAATCCAGTTTAAATATTTAGGCTTGTTGTCACATCTGCATTCATTCATTCATTTTAATACGTTGCCTTTAACTTTGAATATCTGGATTCTTAACTGCTAATGTGTGCAATCATGTGTATGTGTCTGTGCTTTTTCCCTTGCTACTGTGAACTTAAATTTCCTGTGGATCAATCACGTATCTGTATGCCTTTTTTCTTACCCGTCTGTCTGTCTAGAGTTCAACATCAGAGACAAGATTGTACGTACGACAACAGATAGTGGGTCCAATTTTCTGAAAGCCTTCAGAGTGTACGGTGTTGATGATGAAAACAACAATGCAGGACCACTCGGGCAGAGCCAGATGAATCAGGTGAGTGTTGCATATAGGGCTGGGCGATATGGCTTGAAAATAATACCTTGATATTTTTTGGCATTTCAGCAATATACGATATATACCTCGATATACACATTTTCTCTCAAATAACATACTGTAAATTCTCAAATAGTTTTAACATATGAAGTTCTTATAGAATATGATGCATTGCTTTAGATTAAACTACCCAACAGTATATAAAGTAGTTAAAATTAGCACAGCCTTAAACAGCTACAGCAGCAAAATGCAACATACATATTAATGAAACAGTAATATTGATCCAAAAACTTCAGATATAATAGTAAAACACTGACAGGGACATTTTTACTGCAAAATGAGTAATGTTACATTTACTTTTACACTTTCAGTATTTTCTATAATAATTACATACTTTTACCTTAGTAAAGTTTAAATTGCAGAACATTTACTTGTAGTGGAGTATTTTCAATGTGGGTTTTAGTACTTTTGCATAAGTTTGGGACTTGAATTACACACCCACTACACCTGTGTGTTATCGGCGGAGCCTTCCCCTTTAAGAAAGGTGCGCTTGTGGGTAACCTGTGTGACGGAGGTCGGAGGTCCGGAGGGGTATGTTGTGAAAGTGAGCTAGCTAATTAGCCGCTGTCTAAAAACAAACTGTCTAAAAACAACTGGAGGTCTTCCAGATACTTTTCAGAGCTGGAAGCCGTGGGTTCAGTAACAAACGTGATCAGACGAACTATCACGTTTTCTCATGTGATTTTTTTTTTTTTTTTTTTTTTCCTCTCCAGTTAAGTTAGTTTTCACAGAGCAGCTCTGCTGTGAAGAGTACAGGGAGACGCTGGAGTAACATTACTTAAACAGGGACTTTTTATTTATTTTCTGTTGTAGCAAACACAACACACAGCCTTTCAGGAACTATTATTCTGCAGCCTGAGCTAATCTACATACTTGATGGCTGACTGAAGGAAAATAACTGCCCCTTAGCGGCGACCAGTGGAAACATTGAAAACTCGAACATGACGATATGGTCATCTGCTATATCGCGCATCAGTTCATACTCGAATATAACGAATATAATCGATATATCGCCCAGCCCTAGTTGCATATTGGTTTGTGAAGATGACATAACTACTGTCAAGTGTTTGGATATCTTTAAAAGCACCCTTGGATGCTAATTAATATATTATTTTATTAATAAGGAGAAGAGGATGGTGAAGAGATCATGATGGAGGCTGTTGAAGCCGGTCCCTTGTTGGAGCAGGATGATGGTCTGGAATACCAACTGCCAAAGCACCATCGCTGTGCCTGTCATCTTATGAACCTGGTGGGTGATTGATTGAGTTTTGGATTGAGTAAAAATGGTAATCCAAGGGATGACATGTAAGTTTGAACACTTATTCTCAACACGGTCCTTTGATATTCACAGGTGGCAACAGTTGATGTCAAAGCAGCGAATGAAGACCGGGTCTACATGAAGCTCTCGCGCTCATCGTTTGCAAAGTGCCAGGCTCTCTGGAACAAGAGCAGCAGATCCACCTCAGCTACAGAGATCATTGAAGAACACTGCAAACTCCAGCTCCTGAGGCCTTGTGAAACACGGTACACTTTGCATTTTGAGATGTGTTCAACCCTTTGAATCTGTTTCAGATGTAAAGCACTATACAAATATAATGTATTCTTTTTATTGTTACAAGGTGGAATTCTCTCTTTTATGCTGTTGAGAGGATTGTACGGCTCGTGAAGGAACAAGGAGAAGCAGCCATTGCAGCGGTCTGCAGCGCGCTGAAGATTCCGATGTAAGTTTACTTTGCATTACCACCTAACTGTAGGGTTGGCTGGTGTAAGTAAACATGTAGGAGATAATCAACAAGAGCAGCTAGCTTCTTTATTCACCATCTTTTTAGGTGATACATTCTTCCCTGCTGTTCTTCTACCAACACTAAAGAAGGTGATAACCTGTAGTGATAACTTGTAGCGCCACCTAGTGCCTAACAGGGAGTAGAACTAGGTAATAATGCCATAATGCGCTTTCAAAGAACACAACACTAACTGCTTGCCTTGGATAGTTTTAGGTGTTGTGGGCATTATTATTCCATCATGTAAACATGTTTGACTGCTTAGACACTGATGGTTTTGTGCATCTGTGTGCGTTTCTCAGGTTCAGTCCTGCTGAAATTGCTTTTCTCACAGAATATGCAAAGACCATGAGCCCAGTGGCAAGGGCAGTTGATATTCTTCAGGGCGAGGCAAACGTGCAGATGGGGTGGCTTGTACCCACCATCACACTGCTCAAGTCCAAGCTCCAGAACCTTCACACCACCTCCAAGTACTGTGGGCCATTGGTGGATGCTCTTCAAGCAGGGCTTGAACGTCGCTTTGGAGAGATGCTCGCTGATCCGGAGCTGATTGCTGCTGCCATTCTTGTCCCCAAATTCAGGACACACTGGACTACTGATGAAGGCATCCTTAAATGTGGTATGTGCTGCATCACTTTCTTTTATTGTATTGTTATATTTTTTAAATTATGTTTATTATGCTTAACACCCTAAAACTCACTCCCCTCACATCTATATGTACATTCAAACAAAGTGGATCGTAACCGACTGTTGCACCTGTTAAATACCACTTATAACCCCACAACCCTTCCCTACCTCCTCCTCCACACCTTCATCCATACTCCCTCGTTTCCTCGCCCTCCCTAGCTCTCAGTCCCTCCTTTCTCTGTCCATTCCCTTCTCTTGTATGCTAATTCTGTTTCTTCATTTGGTTTCCCCCCCCATAGGCCTTGACTACATCAAACCCACCTGAAGGAGCAGAGTAGTGCAGCCCAGTCAGGTGACTCTCTGTCGTCGGCGGAGGAGGAGGACTTCTTTTCGACAATCAAGCAGACAGATCAACGGGACGGTAACACCAAGCAACTAGAATCCTACCTGGCCAGTCCAACTGATACCATGGACATCCTGAAAACATTTCCATCTGTGTGCCACCTGTCTCTTAAGCTCAACACACCACTACCTGCCTCAGCTGCCTGTGAGAGGCTTTTTAGCACAGCAGGAATGATTTTTAGACCCAAGAGGGCTAAGCTACTTTCTGAGAACTTGGAAAACCTGCTTCTCATGAAGCTCAACAAAAGGTTTTGTTAGATTTGTTTTGTTTATCATGCTTTCACATTAGACTCGCATAGATGGATAGAGTGATGCAGTGTAGAGAGATGGAGAGGGGGTCTAGTATCTGTTGTGTAGGTGTAAACATATAATGAGTTACTTATCTGAGGAGCACAAGAATTGTGTCTTTAATGTGAAGGGTTTTTCATTGAGCTTCACTGAATGCACAGTGTGCAACTTTTTCTTTTTTCCATTTTTAATTTATTTGGCAGGGACATTGCACAGTGTTTATTGTACCAGATAATAGCTAGAGAAGCTTAGTTATTTTCATCTGTAGTCCCTGGGTGTGCCACTCACAATAACACACCTGTACAGTGTTAAACAATTGTTGCCTGATGTGTTATTAAAATTGTGTGATTAAGAGTTGGGAACTTTGAGAACCTACTTCTCTTGAAGCTCAACAAAAGGTTTTGTTATATTTTTTGTTTACCATGCCTTCACATTAGACTCACATAGAGGGATGGAGTGATGCAATGATGCAATGTAGAGAGATGGAGAGGGGGTCTAGTATGTGTTGTGTAGGTGTAAACATAGTGAGTTACTGTTCAGAGAAGCACAGGAATTGTGTCTTAATTGTGAAGGGTTTTTCATTGAGCTTCACTGAATGCACATGTGCAAATTTGTTTAGTCTTTTAATTTTTTATTAATTTAATTGGCAGGGACATAATGGCTAGAGAAGCTTAGTTATTTTCATCTGTAGTCCCTGGGTGTGTCACTCAATAACACAACACCTGTACAGTGAGAAACAATTGTTGCCTGATGTGCTATTAAAAAAAGTGCTATTAAAAAGGTTGATCAAGAGTTGGGCCTATGAGCATGATTTGTGACACCATAGTTTAGAAGCTAATCCTGGTCCAAAATTCAATGTTCAGAAGTGTGATGTGTTAACCTTAAGTGTACAATACAAATGCCCAAAGGACTATATAGTGAAGTACATTAGGATACTAGGCAGGTAGTGTTTGTTCAAACAATAACATTGCTAAAGTAGATTCCACATAAATTATCCTGTGTTTAATAGCTTTGCAGCCAGTGAATTGTGCAATAGAAATACTTTTTTACTTTTAAAAGTACTTTTGAGTACATTTCAGAGCCTGTACTTTTTACTTTTACTTGAGTAGATATTTGGATCAGTACTTTTTACTTTTACTCAAGTCGTTTTTTTACATAGGTATTTTACTTCTACTCAAGTAAGGAATCTGGGTACTTTTGCCATCTCTGATGTCTTACTATAGTAACTGACCCAGAATTTAACTTACCCAAGAATGCAAATTCTGTCCTCTGGCCTTTGTTTGTACAAAGGGTGTTTGTTTCATGTCTCACAGTGGAGCCTGCTGACTTTTATCAAATCATTACATCACTGTAACTGCTTTCTATCATTGGGTTAATGTCCTTTATGTCTGTGTTCTTAATGTGTATTGTTGGTTAATCTTTCTCACAAATAAAGCATTTTTAAAAAGTCACATGTCATTGTCCTCATAATAGCAATTGTACTTTTATTAAAGAAGAAGGAGATATATTGGATTGTTGCTCCTTGTTACAGTGCTGCCTTTGTTGTCAGGTGAATATTCAGTCAGTCAGGTAAGCAGGTAAACAAAACATTGAGGAAAAACAGACAAGACATTTCAAAACTTAATTATTTCAAAACTTATTGTTTTGAAATACAATCCATGTAAATTGTGTGACTTAGAACATGCAAGGTGCCTTCTGAATGAGATAAACATGCAGATTATTTACAGGTTATTATGTAAAATTGATTATATACAAACTGCTATTTTGTTTATACTCATAATATGTCATCTTTGATAATTGTAACTGTTAGTTACAACAAGAATAGCTACAGATATATGTAAAAGAGATACAAATAGGAAAGTATTAAATCATTTAATGTTTCATTAAATTAGATGATACTAGATTTAATATGATAAAGATTTAATATGTGAAGCTTTCTTTTTCATTGAAGAAGGAACACGACACTGCTAGCCGGCGTCTGAGTTATTAATTTTTAGCATAAAAATTTGTGCAGTGATGCCTTTTAGAGTAGCTGAATTAATGTGATAAAAAAAATACAGCATGCTGATTATTACTGCAATAACGATTACAATGCTGTGGTATGGTTATTAAATTTACAGTAATCATACTGTGAAGTGTATTTACAGCAACTTACCAGCTAATTGCTGAAAGTTACTGAAAAATTTACAGCATTCTTTTTACAGTGTGATACATTAGTTAATAGAAGAGAAGTGAAAAAGGGGTTAGAGAAATGTAAGTTTTTACATCTATGTCCTCTCCTTTTTGTTATTCATTTATTTATTCATTCATTCATACTGACACTAAGAGGATTATCCTGGCGAAATCAAGTAAAAGTAAAGTAAAAAGTGCTCAGTGTATTGTGTCCTTAAACAAACCTGTGTGGATTAATCACTAGATGGCACTAAAGGATCATGGCTGACTGTGCTCTGCCTCTGCCTTACAGCAAATCTGAGTTTGTTTTTTTTTATTGCTTTTTAAATAAAAACAAGACTTTTATGAATCATATTAAGTTGCTGTCCCTCTGCATTGATGTTACTGATTTATTCCAATCAGCCATTGGTTCAGATAAATTTGACTGTATTTCATCCTTCCTCGACCTCAGAAGTGTTCTTGTTTGGCACTGTTGAGACGGATTATGAAGACGATGACTTTCTCAGTAAGTGGATTCATATCATGCAAAAAAAAAATTCCGCTGCTCACTCAGGCTTTAAATTTATATCTTAGCTGTAATTGATGCTTTGTTTGTGAATGTTATTATCACTTTTTCATTTACAGAGGCTGAGGGACTCATTTCACAGAGGGCGCAGATAAACAATACTGTAATACACCCACAAGACACACACACACACACACAGCAGAGGACACACACCAATAAACATGCTTTTACTTAATTTATTGCTGCAATCTCTTCAGGTTGCAGGGATCCATGTCCATTTCATTACTTTCTGCCTTTGATATAAAGCAGTTTAATACCACTTCCATCATGATATTATAACACCTTATGAAACAATAAACAGGGGGCAAACTCATTCTGTTATGATAATGTGTTCTCAGTGCTGTGTCTTACATCGGTTTGACTTCAGTTCGGTATCTACTGCAGTTAGGATACTGATTTTTCAGAATTTGAAAGATATTAAGATGAAGGAGAAAACTGCCAACTATCCAAACTGAAATTTTACAGATTAACCTTTGAATGAGTGCCACCATCAGTTAGTCATTTTTCAACTTATGAGTCATGTAAGTAAATCAAATCAAGTCAAGGCAAGTTACGTATAGTAGTCACACCCAAAGGTCCAAAACAAAAACCATATATACACAGTAGTATTTATACCTTAATTTTTTATAAAAAATAACTGTTAATTGTTCTCAGCACATACACTCAACAACCACTTTATTAGGTACACCTTGCTAGAACAGGATCGGACCCCCTTTTGCCTTCAGAACTGCCTTAATTCTTTATGACATGAATTCAAAAAGGTGCTGGAAACATTCCTCAGAGATTTTGGTCCATATTGACACGATAACATCACACAGTTGCTGCAGATTTGTCAGCTGCACATCCATGATGTGAATCTCCCGTTCCACCACATCCCAAACGTGCTCTGCTGGACTGAGATCTGGAGTACAGTGAACTCATTGACATGTTCTCATGTTTTGAGATGATTTGGGCTTTGTGACATGGCGCGTTATCCTGC
The DNA here is from genome assembly GCA_034769285.1 of Lutjanus argentimaculatus. Classification (NCBI taxonomy): domain Eukaryota; kingdom Metazoa; phylum Chordata; class Actinopteri; order Lutjaniformes; family Lutjanidae; genus Lutjanus; species Lutjanus argentimaculatus. Next base: position 12,964,849 of record JAWZSL010000009.1, on the reverse strand, counting down.
TGGAAGTAGCCATCAGGAGATGGGTACACTGTGGTCATAAAGGGAAGGACATGGTCAGCAACAACACTCAGGCTGAGGTGTTTAAACAATGCTCGATTGGTACTAAGGGGCCCAAAGTGTGCCAAGAAAATATCCCCCACACCATTACACCACCACCACCAGCCTGAACCGATGGATCCATACTTTCATGTTGTTTACACCAAATTCTGACCCTACCATCTAAATGTTGCAGCAGAAATCAAGACTCATCAGACCAGGCAACTTTTTTCCAATCCTCTATTGCCCAATACTGATGAGCCTGTGTGAATTGTAGCCTCAGTTTCCTGTTCTTAGCTGACAGGAGTGGCATCCGGTGTGGTCTTCTGCTGCTGTAGCCCATCTGCTTCAGGGTTCGTCGTGTTGTGAGTTCAGAGGTGGTCCTCTGCATACCTTGGTTGTAACAAGTGGTTATTTGAGTCACTGTTGCCTTTTTGTCATCTTGAACCAGTCTGGCCATTCTCCTCTGACTTCTGGTATCAAGAAGGCAGAGAACTGCAGCTCACTGGATAAAATCCCAGTAGATCAGCAGTTTCAGAAACACTCAGACTAGCCCATCTGGCACCAACAACCATGCCACGCTCAAAGTCACTTCAATCACATTTCTTCCCCATTCAGATGTTCGGGTTCAACTTCAGCAGGTTGTCTTGACCACATCTTCATGCCTAAATGTATTGAGTTGCTGCCATGTGATTGGTTGATTAGATATTTGCGTTATCGAGCAGGTGAACAGGTATACCTAATGAAGTGGCCGGTGAGTGTATATCTTTCAAGCAAAATATTAATTAGAGGTGAAATTGGAACTACTTGTAGTAAAGTATCTTTATTTATTGACGAATTTAGGGCAAGTAGGCTTTTTTCCCCCACACTATGCATGTAGATCCACAACACAAGAATACATCTGTAGCATACAGTTCGTAAATTATCAATTATTTAGAATGTCAGCAGCAAAATTAGCCTCAGAAAGCTAGCACAATGGCTAGCTTGGTTGTGTATGCCTCTCATGTATTATCACTACATTAAAATCACAGTGGAAAGCATCAGTTTCTCCAAGATAAATGGACGTTTCAAAAAACCCATCAGGTTGTTGAAAACCACTTTTGCTGTTTCGAAGGCTCGTCTCACAAGGGAGAAACAGGATGAAAGGCTTTTTTTGTTGTGCAGTTGATGGAATATTTTTTAACCCTGATGGTCAAAAGACTCTTTGTAGATCCTGTGAATATATTCAGAACAGCAGAAAGTGCTTTTTCAAACAGTAATGGGACTTTATCTCACAAAGAAACCAGCATACCACTGCTGAATGTGATGCTAATACACAGAGGCACAAACTAGCTGGCTTGGTTAACAGGAAACTAATCACAGAAAAACTACCATCACTCAACCACCACAATAACAGATACTTAAAGAGTGTTTACAGATAACCTTCAAACGAGGTTATTTGAGGAGTTAATAACAGTTGCCTGTTGGTATTTGCTTGATCACAGATGTGACATTGAAAATTCATTATGAGGTGCGTCAGTCACGTCAGGCCCATTAGTCTGTCTTCCATTTTGGTCCAGAATGAAACTCTTAACTTAACGACCATTGCATGGATTTCCATGAAATTTGGCACATTTTCAAGGAAATGAATCACTTCTCCATCATCAGGTTGACTCTTTTGGCTTTTACTGTAATAAAATGGTTTTTGTTTTATGACTAATTCTTGCAAAACCAATGACATTCCCATCACCTTCAGCTCGACTTTCCATTATTGATAATTAGCAAATAAAACATTCTGACACACTAAACTATGATGGTGAACACTGGACAACATTATACTGAATTACAACAGCATATTTGGGTTTTAAACATGTTAGCATGCTGATTTTAGCTCGCCCAGACATACAACCTCACAGAGCTGCTATGGCATGGCAATAAGATTGTAGACTGCAACCAACTGAATACCCCTTAGCTCACCCTCCCCTTCCTTTTAGTATAGTTTAGCTTTTATTTTTGCACAGTTAAAAAATATACACAAAAACGCAAAGATGCAGATAATGTACAAACCCGAGGCTTATTTGAAGCATTCGCTGTAGAAAATTCACAAATATTAGAACTCAAAAGTACAGAAAACGCTGGCCTGGTGAAAAATGCAAAAGGCCTCCATAAAGCCAGTGCTTGGTTGGTCCGTTCTGGGCTGCTAAGCTGCCTCCATAGAAGAGAACCAACTCCCTCTGCAGGAATGAACAGCATTTACACTTTGTTGTGTAGTGTCCCAGTGGTTTACAATAAAAGCACAACTAAAACTGAATGGAATTCATCTTTAATCAACTGTATCATACACACCTGTATTTTTTATGTCAAAATGTCTTCTGTAAAAAGTGATTTATTCTTTCTTAGATTCAGTCACACCACCATTATGCTATCTCTCAGACTTTTTTCATCTCTTCTATTATAAATCTATTACATACGTACGCCTTGTTATTTTCACACATGCTGAGACTGTTAAATGTGCAGCTTATCACACAAGATGAGTTTCTAGATTGCTTTCACCTTCATATAGTGCGGAATCTGTTGGAATTAAATGTATTTTGAATCGAGACCAAACCGATTTGTTGTACTAAAATTGGTGAAATAAACACCATATGCTCAACGGACTGGCAGATTGGACGCCTCGGGCTCTTTTACAATAGAATGGAGAGGAAGGAAAACACCTTTTATTGTTTAGTTGCTTGCTTGTGGTCCAACAACGCCTCCAAGACATATGTACATGAGATTGGAGCCTCTTGAAAATATTCAAAAACACCATTCCTCGGTGCTCCCCATTTTCTGAATTGGGGGGTGACAACCCCTCGAAACATGAAGCCCTTGACTGAACTCTCACATCCTGGTAATTTAATCAATAACCCGTGCAGCTGCAACTATGGAGGAGGATAAGGAATGGGAAAGCAACTCCAACAACCTTCTGTTCAACCTTTTGTGTTGCCTGCTTTTGTTGAGTAAATCTGGTCCCTTAATTATAATTTGCACGATTGCAATTCGTCCTTGCAGTTCCTTTTAACTGTCTAATTAAAATATCCAACACTCAGCTCCATTTTGCATTATGTCTTCCTGATTCACTTTTCCCAAACCAGTCAGTCAGAATTAGAATTATTTATTATATTTATTCTATTAAAACTGATGTTCACTTGATTAATTCTCAAAAAAAATTCAATTTCCTAGATGTGTTGGGTATCCACCACCCTCATGACATTCCCCCTGTCATATAAGTGTCAGTTTAAGCTTGTCTTGTGGTGTATTCTGCAGATTGATTAGCATTTTACAAGGATGCTTCATTGCTGAACCATGACCTGCCCAACCCCCACTACACTTCCATCACACGTACAACCAATATATAGGATGCTTGTATCAGACAGTGGGTCGCACAGGACATCATCTTTACTTTAAGCCTCTCAGTATGACACAATTCACCTTGTATGACTAAAACCATCACTTTTGAGGAAATTAAATGGGTTTTTAAAAATAATTTAATGCTGCTTTGTCAGGTTTGGTAGCTCCTTTTAATACTTTTTGTTGTCTAAATATTTCTAAAACCCATACACAGACATAAAGGGTGCCAACTGCATTGATTAATGAAGAAATAAATAAAAGTGACAAAATGAGGAGAGGTTTCCACCCGACAGCGACAATAGATGTTTAATTCTTCAGCAGCAGCTCTCTACTTCCTCGAAATTACTTTTGGGCTGATAAAGAACAAATTTCTCATCTATTTGCCCTTTGGTTTCAGGTGTATGTGTGTAATAGTTCACTTGCACTCCAGGAAAAACTGGAAATAATAATGCTGTAGAGCAAGTGTTTAACCTTTCTGTTTCCAAACAGAATTACTGCATTGTATTCACTGATAACAAAAAAAAAAGGTTGTTAAAGGGATAGTTCACCCAAAAATGAAAATTCTCTCATGCCCTCTGTAGAGCTTTAGCCTGAAGTCACATTCACATGCTCATCCACACCATCTGAACTGGGTGTGTGTGGTGTGACAGTGTGTGCATGCAAGTGAACGGCATGTCAGGGTTTTAGAAAACTTGGATCACACCAGACGAGCAGTATGGAGACAGGTTATGTATCTTTTTTCGGTTGTTTTTTTCCATTTGAAAACTGGATTCGCTTCAGTTGTTTGGGAGATTCTGCAACAAACTCTGGCAGCGTTTTGTGGACTAAAAAGTGTCACTAATGACTGAATTTTCATTTTGGGGCGAACTATACCTTTAAACTTGCATTGCAGTTAAGTATGCATAAAGAAAAGCTATAAGTACTGACTGAAAATGGATGATAGCTTTCATGTCACATTTTAAGCTTTCCACGCTTGGCGCTAAATGTCACTTTCTTCTTCCATCCTTGTTGTAGTTGTTTGTTTCTTGAAGCAAAGAAGCAAAAATAGTTCTCCACTTTCTCCCTCTTTTAATAATCTAAAACCCATATAGCAGAACAGTGTTTCTCAAAGTTTTTACACCATGTACCACCTCAGATAATGCTAGGCTCTCCAAGTACCACCATTATGACTGATGTTAAGTTACAGTAGTGTTGGCCTTCCCTATTCAGCTGTAATTGTTGTCAGACACACTGCCTTCACAGTACGGCAGTGGTTTACTGGCTTCACGGTTTACTAATCATGGATGATGTGTGTGTGAGCTGCGTGCATGAACTGATATTGAGGCAAAAATATCACAGGAAAGACAAGATTTATTTTAGATTACATTAACTTTTTGAAAGTTTGGGAGATCCTTAGTGTACCACATACTAGCTTGAGAACATAGTCAGTATAGCATATTAAAATGTTCAAACTTAATTTCACATCTCACTTAAATGTTTACATAAACATTGCATTAATGAGACTCTCTTGTTACCCAATTTTTTTATCTGTGCGGTTGCAAAATTAAAGTCTGTTACTCCCACTAGACTAAACTTTGACAGTTAGATATTACCATGAATCACAATGCATAATCTCTCTATTAAAATTTACTTTTTGTTTCTACATTTTTCATCGCAGTAAAGACGAAAGGGAATAGTAACAGAAGAGTGATTGACAGTATATTTGTCTTAAAATTACTGATATCCCCCTCAAAAAAAAAAAAAAAAAAAAAAGAGGAAAAAAGTCAGCTGGAAAAATATGAGTCTCTTTAAAGGTAACTGTCTCAGTTCTAAAACTACACATGGATAAAGCAGTAAAACATGTTTATGCAATTCAGTAGTCTTCTAAAGGTGCCATTTTTAAGAACTGGCTACCTGTCAATTTCGTACTCCAAACAAATGGGGGACAGCATATCACCAGAGTAACTGCTAACTGCTGCTAACTGTAGCTGCCGGTAGCTAGTTAGCTGTGCAGCTAGCAGTCCTACTGGCTGACTTGAGTCTGCATGGCAAGAAAAAACACTTTAGTGTTGTTGGACTGAAGGCAGACTGGACATGATGGTGTCTACTATCCATGGTACAAAGTGGTATTACATGACAGGACGGGCTGAAGATAGCTGGTTAGCATGCTAACCTTAGTCATAATCTCTGCAACACTACATAGATGTCTTTGACATAACATTAAAACTGTATTTATTCACATTCTGTCAACCACATGAACATTTTTAAAGGCTTAAATAGCCTTCTGTACAGTTTTATTTTTAACAATGAACACTAAAAATTTGTACAGTGATTGATGATTTTGTAAGACAGTGAGAATATTCATTGAACCATTAGAAATACAAGATCTTACCATGTAAAACTAGAAAAATTTCAGCCTCGTGTTAGAACTATCCTCATGTTTCATCTAACTTGGTGCCCTTGAAATGATCTGGTAAGAAAAGTGATATATTGACTTTGACAAGTTAAAAGCAACTCCTCCTCTTCAGAGGAAGCACTCTCTCTGCCAGAATCTGTCGGAAACTCCTTGAACCTGTCCCCGTGAACCTCACATGCAACAGGGAACGTCCTACCAGAAGCCCTGCACCTTTTGAACTCCTCACCCTCCTCAGACTTTTCCTGCCTGAGCAGAGTGCATCACCCAAATCATCCAAACCAGTGGAGCAAAGACAGATTTAATGGTGCTGAGACATTTTGACATGTTTTGTCTAAACTGGGTTCTGGGTGAGCAGAATTGCAGTCTATTGCCAGAGGTAAAAACAGAAGTAGTTTCATACCCAGCTGTAGGTATAAAATGCTGTAATGGTATGCTCAATTCCTGCATATCTGCATCGAATCAGTCAAGTTAGTGCACCAACAAAGCTGACCTGCCGCCTTGAATTAACATTACGACCAGGCCACCACTTCTGTATGCATTCTTTACTTTCTGTATTTCCCTGGTGTTGAAATTAGGTACTTATAAATGTCAGGAAACTCAATTCCTGGCCAAAAGTTAATGTCCATGGACCACTTTTTCTTTGCTAACTTGTAAAGATCACTGTCGAGTCCAACTGCCTTTAATTTACGCAGATAATCAGTCGTGTCCGTGCTAAAGACAGCCATGTTGTAGGATTTTTTGCCACTCAGTCTGACTGAGAGGGCACGTCCCGGTGGGAAAGTGACATCAGTGCATGTCCTCTATATGTAAAATTGTAAACAAACAAAAAGTAAAAGTAGAGACCATCTTGCGATGGGATCACCCTTCATTTTGATCCCAACTACACACCAGCACCCGCCAAAGTACTCCAGACTCCTTCCTGCCACAGTAGGGGTCTCCATGACAATATTTGTCCTGACACACACACACACATATTGCGGCTTCATGATAAAGGCATATGTGACATTGTCAACATGTTTTAGCTGCAGAAGAGGCTCGATGTTTACTGTTTTCCTCGGTTGAAGTGAAACAGCTTGAAATTCAGGCTGAAATTATTTTTTTTCTTTTCACCGCATGTTTAACATTCTGTTCAATATGGCTAATTAGTTGTGGGTAATTGTGCAAAACAGTATCTAGGCCAAGAAAAAATAGTTTTGTTATAATTAAGTTGCAGAAAAAGTTTGAAACATTTTTTTCTTTTATCGTACCGAGGCTGCTGTGAATTACTGCAATCAAAGAGAGGTATACAGCATGTGGATCATTATTATGTTGTCAAGGATGAGCGTGAACAGGAGCGGACCAACAATTTCTCAGGAAAACATCATCATTTATTGAGACATGTCTTGAGGTTTGTACCATCCCTATAATCCTGGAGCAGAACATGACATATTCTATATGAAATTTTTATTTTTCAAAGTTTTATCTCTCGCTAGAGAGCAGTTCAACTAAGAAGACGGCGTTTTAAAAATCATCACAGGCCTGAGAAAGCTGAAGCTCTGACGCCACTTGTGTGATTGACAAGATAAACATGAGTTCAACACAGCAGCTGTGAGCCCACATCAATCAACTGTCACCGTGAACCACAGATATGGTTTGTTGCCTCATATAAAACCTTGACATTTTGCTCTATTGCAGCAGCATTTATGATTTCATATCTGTATTGTTGATCATGTGTAGCAGCAGTCATACATGCAGCAGCTGTCATTTAAGAAATGGCTTGTGTTGAGCAGGATAAAGTCACCTATACATGTTGACCCTCAGCCACACAGACTCAATACCTCTCTGCTCTGACGTTAAATGCACGTAAACGCTTCAGATACAGTAAATGCTGCGTGATTCATGCCCACACGTCCGCTCATTATTCACACACACATACAGGGCTGTCATGGTCAAGGATTCTGCCATTTTCTCCTTATAATTTATAAGCTGCGGCACTTGAATATCAAAAAGGTAGTCATATTCATTTTTAACTCTCGTCTGTAGGGTCACACCTTTCATGATGAAGTAGAAAACGCTGAGAGTGAAGCATCAGTTTAATGTTTTGTGAAGACAGTTTAAAGGTAAAAATTTATAGTGGAGGAAATTCCTGTTAAATCAGGCCAGATTTTTATCTTCAAGATCATTTTGGATTGTCATTTAAAAAAAAACCCTGTCCTCTCCTCCTGTCTAATGAAACTCTCTCTTAGTCATTAATCAGGCTGTAATTACTCAGGTGATTTACTCTGAGGGTTAATGACCAGAGGGAGAGAAGGACACGTTCTTTGCTCTCCAAAGACTTTATCATAATCTGATACATTTACAGAGTCTGTTAAACTGATTAGAATTAAGTTAACCAATAAGTCAATTACTAATTAGGTCACTTATTGAAGGGGCAGATTCAATGCTTCATTGCAGGTACTATACAGATTTGAGGTACTTGCACTTTACTTGAGTATTTTCATGTAATGCTCTGCTGCATTTCAGAGGGAACTCATATACTTTTTACTTTTCACTACATTTATTTGACAGCTTCAGTTACTTTACAGTTTAAGATTTTGCAACAAAAAGGTAAAGGTCAACTTTATTGTGACATTTACAACCATAAAAAGTACAATTATACAATCAGAGTCAATCTATGCATTTAACCCATCCCATCATGTCCCTTTTACAGAAAAAGGAGAAAGTTTTACCGAGCTTGCTCAACTGTTATTGGAGTTTCTGCATTTCCAGAAATGTACAATAACAAATTGGGCCTTTCATGGCTATGAGATTTCTTTTAAAAAAAGATATTTGCTTGGTGAATTAAAAATGGAGATTCAGCAACCAGGTAAAACAGGTTGAGTCTCTGAAATGTAGCAATGTACTGTTAGCAACATTAGCATTGTAGCTCATACAGTGCCACCAGGAGTTATAGAGAGGTAAGAACAGAAAGTGTAATACCCTTTTTTTTCTCTGTTATTTAATACACCTTAGAAGTCACATACATGTAGCCTACTTTAACTTCTTTTACTTTTGGCTCTTAAATTTTTCTCATAGTATTTATATTTAAGTTACATTTTTAATGCATGACTTTCACTTGCACATAATGGAGTATATTACAGTATTGCTACTTTTACTGAAGGAAATGATCTCAATACTTGCTCTACTGACTCAGTGTTGTTGAAGTCTGCTTTCAAAAATAAAATCTGGTGATGAAAAGCATGATTGATGACATGCTCTTTATATTAAAAAACAAAAAAAAAACCTAACTGGTTTCCTGCTGGTTGTGGTATTTTGGTATACACTGGCAGGTGGCAGCATTGTGACAGGACAAGATGTTTAAAGCAGTCTGGGTTCCTGTCCCATTCCTCATACATGGCTCATTTGTCAACACTTCGTTGGCGGCTTTGTGCACAATCAGACGTCACAGAGCACTGCAGGCACTTCCTGCTTGCACTGTGTTGATTGGAGGTGCTGAGTGAAGCTTTTCCTACAGGTACACTGTTAAGATTAAACCCCAGCTGTTATGATGACTCCACTCAGCAGTGAATCACTGGATCTCAGGTTGGAGGAGAATTAGCAGGTGCTGCACACTGCCACAGCTTGAGTAATCTTCTGGAAGCAGATTGGCTGCATTCAAAATGCAATGCAAATGTTCTTCGCTGTCAATATGTTGTAATTAACAAACTGTCGAAAGGCGCCAGGGTAGGAAAAAAGCGATTATGAAGACAAATGATGAGGCAACACAACTTAACTTGTTCTTTTTTCGTCTGCTGGAGCCACATTTCCTATAAAATGCAGTCACACAGAATCTTCAACAGCTTTCCCACTGCTGCTGAATGAAAATATGTCTGGGAACGTAAAGTCTGTACTTCATTGAGATTTCATTCATTGTTTCTACTTTTTTGACTCTCTGTGTCTTTGCTATAGAGGGGCATAACCTGATTTGTTTCAGCTAAGCATTTAAAAAAATGACACCAGGCAGAATTTCTTTGTACACTGTGGTTTTCTATTCAGCACAATCCCTGAGTACTTTTTTTTTTTTTTAACTTTTGAGATAATGGGATTTTTAACTCAATTTTTCCACTGCAGGATATCAAGTCAAGTGTGTGAAGGTAACCTGCCGCTTGCCATTACTCAGATGAAACATCAACACGAAGGCAGAAATCTGAGGTCAGGAACAATCAGTCTGGTTAGAAACGGGAGCAGGATTTAATCACATTTTTGTTTTAATATGTACAAGAGTATGTGTGTGAAACAGATGAGATCAAATCTTTGACAAATGGTTGCATGGTCAGCCCAGTGCTGGGGGACATAAATGATAAATTTGTCTTGTTTAAGTCACTTAAAGTGCTGCTTTCCTTTGACCTCTGTTTTGTTCATGAAGGTGAATTAAATCACAAGAGTTGTTAAGAAATTCATAAGACAGAAAAGGGAGGAAATACATGAAGTGCATTTTTTTAGCTGTGGCAGTGGCGTGGATTCCAATGTCTAGACGACTGTTTGATTCTCTCAAAAACTATTGGATGGATTGCCATGAAATTTTGCAGAGACAGGGCTTCGTGTCCTCATGCTGCTAAATGTGACTGCTGACCTTTCTTAGTTTTACTTATGGTCAGTTGTCAGTGGCAGTTTGGTAAGTTTAGGCACAAAACTACTTGGGCAGTTTTAGGAAAAGATCATGGTTTATGGTTAAAATAGACCCTTTCGCAACAGTAGAAAGACTCTTGCAATTACACAAACATGCTGTCAAGGCAACAAGAACTATCCAATCACAGCGTGTAGTAGTGGCCAATTGCAGTACAGTATGGTGGGACTAGGCAGAATAGTCTTAAGAAAAAATAATGGAGCTAGCTAACCTACATTAATTGTTAGCCTGCTAGTTAGACAGCATTTTGCTACTTGTCTTTTAGCAAATAACTAATCTAGATCATTATACATGGACAGCAAGCAACATGTATAACTTAATACCATGTTACAAATTACACGTGAGCAAAAAATCAATATGTAAAACATGAATTAATCAGAAAGTTATAAACTAAACAGTTGTTCCAACTTGAGGCAGCGTTCACGTGAATTTTCCTGACAGGAACTAATTTTTGCCATTATTCTGACACCATTTGAATGCAGGATTAGCCTTGTTCTTTTTTTCAAACACCCCCTTCTAGGTTTGCTGAACAAAATATTACAAATATTCTTTATGTAAGGTTGAAATTTAATCCAGCAGTATCAGCATTACAGCGCTTTTATATCCTGCTGCACCAAATATTATGTGCCTGGATAAAAATAATTATTTTTAATGGACTCCAGCTTTATTTACTGAACAATGAAGCCAGCTTTGTGCTGCTCCGTTGGCTCGACTTTTTGCTGGCAGATGTTAATGACTCCCCTTTGTTAAGATCAGCTAATTGCGGCTGAGTCACCAGATTGACCACGGTGCTATTCTGTTCTCTTGTACCTTTCTGTTAAAATAGTTAAAATTGTAATGAGATGATTAGTCTGTTATCATCCTGACCTCGAATCTCCTTTTCCCTGCATGGATTTTTGATCCTGACACTGTTGATAAAAGTGACTGATTGAGGTTTGGTATTCAGAAACAACAGCTCAACAGGACACACGTCAACCTGTGGCCCCCTGCGCTACATGTGGCGGCGTCTCAACACGCAGCTGCCAGCTGCACTCTATACGCTCTCACTACCACTGCCAATGGAGGTCGATACAGACGTGATCTTTCCCTTGTTCCATTGGTCCCTCGTCCCCCATGGAGCTGTCGAGCTCGCCTTTTCTCTCAAGGTTAATTTCATTTGAACTGCACCAGCTCTTGTACTGGCTTGCTGCTTGTCTGTTTTAAGGTCCTGTCTTTATTGATTGCTGTGAAATGAAATTATGTCTCACTGTAAAGTGGGGCTGAGCCCTGTTGGACACATTAATGATCCCACTATAGCAGATCATATTCCCAACCTCAGCTCTTCTCTTCCTTGTTATACGTTCAGTCCACTATCTTGTAATTAATTAGAGTTAACGTGGTTTATCTTGAAAACAGTGGGCTGCTTACAGTTTCCTCTTGACATTTTTGCAATTAAATTATGCGTCCTTAGCAGCAAGTACTTACAAGCTCTTTGTCCTCAAGGATAAGAATGTAAATACTTGCTGTTTAGGTCAACGTTTCCCAATCCTGGTCCTCAGGTCCCACTGGCCTGCATGTTTTAGGAGTTTCCTTGCTCCAACACACCTGATTCAGATGACCAGCTCTTCATCAAGCCTCTGCAGAAACCTGATAATGACCTGTTCATTTGAATCAGGTGTGTTGGAGCAGAGAAACATCTAAAACATGCAGGGCAGTGGGACCTGAGGATCTGGATTGGGAAACGCTGGTTTAGGTTATAGCTCAAATAGTAGATGGTATGGTAAACTGTTTAAATATATTATTCTAACCCAAGATTTGCAGTAGATAGGCAGTATTGTTAGGGGTCCAAGAAATGTCACTTGCTGCAGACCCCTGTTGTTTTTGTTCTGATTATGCTTTCCTTCTTTCTTTTTTTCTTCTTCTTCTTATTTTTCTCTGCTAAAAGTGTTTGTGCAGCAAAAACTGTAAGATGTAAACTCAACAAAATTGGCAGGTGGGTTGCAAATTCCAGAGGGCAGAGAGGGCGCCAGGAAAGGATCTGCACCTGGTTCATTTAGGCCTCAGTCTGTTTCAGTGGATTCCACGTGAAACTCTTTCTCTCCTCGGAGAGAGGCCATAAGACACTGATCAACTCACCATTTTGCAAAATCACTATGATGCACTGATCACCGGGAGAGTATTTTATCGTGCTCAAGTGTTAGAGATCAATTAAATTATATTTGATCTGAATGCAGAATTGAGTCTCGGATGATGTCAAGAACAGTTTACTTGTCCTGATGTTTAGTGGTCTGAAGATAAGTCCTTTAACCATAAGGTCACAAGTTCAAGTCCATAAGAGGACAATGTGGTGGTAGCAGGTGGACTTTACCTCAAAGAAATGTATGTCAACATTTGTGTTTTCAGCAATTTTCTCTCAGTGTCTAACTTCTGACTAAAAATGTCTTTTTCGCAACCTGCTTGGACCCCATTAAAACCTACTTGCAGGTCTTGTTTATTTTAGTTTTTGTATGACTCTATCTTTACAGGTGCTATTGGGTGAATTTTTGTTTTCTTCAGACTGAGTGGTTTCTGCCCTTTTCCAGTCTTTGCACCATCCAGCCAGGAGAGTTTTGTCTTTAGTCCTCAGCAGTACTCATCTAATTTAAACACTAAAGCTAATCTTAACTCTAATGTTAAGTGTAACCATATTTCAAGAAGATAGCAGCACCAAAATGTCCTTTTGAGAGTTGTTTTCCTTTCTTTTGTTCTGTAATGACATGCGTTCATGTTAAATACAGCAACACAGGAACCAGCAAAGTGACCTTATTGAGTAACAGCCATAAAGGCCATTTATTACCCTTTACAACAGCTTACAGCTCGAACAGGTACAATCCAAGATCCAAGTAGGCTAAACCACACACGGTGAAGAAAATCTCTGCCTCGACTGAAGTTCTTCCTCCTGTGCTAACAACAAAATGCTTTACGTGGAGGTGAGGAGAAGGCGTTCTACTTAACGAACAAACAATAACCAGGCTGATGACTTTGCTGCTGGGCTCAGCGTGGCTGCTGTTGGCCTCCTCTCTGGTGTTTGCTCCTGTGCGTGTCGGAGCCTGTTCAGATCAGGAGTTTACCTGCTCACAGGGGTTATGTGTGCCCGAGGACTGTCTGTGTGACTTCACTGACGACTGTGGAGATGGCAGCGACGAGGAGGACTGTGAGTAAAGCAGCGAAACATGCTGTATAATAATCTGAACCTGAACGATACCAAGAGATCTTAAAATGTACTGAGCATATTCGAGAAAAACAGAAAGTAACCGGTTAAAATAAATGTTACAGATATTTTGCAGTGTTGCTCATTGGTTGTGTAAATGTGCAAGTGAAAGCAACATTTTTAGGGGACTGTCACTGACAGAGAAAAGGAGAAAACTCATTAACCCATTTCCAGTTGAAATGACAATGTTTTTTTTTTTATTAGCAGCTTCACTTCCTTGAGCTCATTTTTTGTTTATTTCCCTCTATTTGCTAATAACCATCATGGAAAAGGACCTATTTAATCCTTTTTAGTCATTAAATTATGTTATGTATTATTTACACAGTACTTGCATCATGCAAATAATCCAAATAAATTATTTACAAAATCATTAATGATTAATGAATGATGTTTAATTGCTTTATACACTTAAGGTCCCAGCATTGGTCAGTTTCTGTCACAAAGCTACTAAGAGATATCCTTTTTCACCTTTGGAGCTAGACTATTTTCTTTTCCTTTATGAAAAAAAAAACAAAACAAAACACACCATTTTGTACTTTTTGTACAAAAGCCCCAGGGTAGAGTTTTGAAGCTATAGTTAATAGTTTAGTAGTTTAAGGATTTAAGACATCAAAGGTTTTATGGCCACATAAACAAGCGATGTTACAGTTTAAAAAAAGGAAAGAAAGAAAAGAAGAAAAAAGAATTACAACAAAAGAAAAACAAAAAAAAAAAAATTATTATAAATACTTTTGTGCCTTTATGTGATAGTGCTGCAGTCTGTCTCATACATGGTCTTTAAAGTAACAACCTGACTAAACTAACTCAATATTTTGAGTTTAGTTTAGTTTAACTGAGTAAGAATACCGTGACAGATTACAAAAATGATTGATAGATGAAATGACATGATTACAAAATCCCTATAACTTTAACCTTAATGTTCTGAGGTAAACTATTTTATTTTTCTTGATGATAAAAAACATTTTCTACGTAAAACAAAAAGTCTGTGTATCCTCTAATGAGCCACGAGATCAACACACATCTTTTAAAATAGACTTTTTCTCACATGATTGTTGCTTTTGAAGTTTACGAAAGCCTAACTGTAGACTTGATGCTATAGTTAATAGTTCTGTAGTTCAAGGATTTTATGGTCACATAAATAGGTAATGCATGTGCAGTGCAGGGAAATGCAGTGTGTACTTACGTATGTCACAACTGTAGAAATCTGTACTATGAAATGTTGTTCATGCTTCAGTGTGAATAAGATAAAATAAAGTAATTATTTATGAATTCCACAACAGGAAAATTTGCAGTGTAACAGCAGCAAAAAGGGGGATAGCACAACAGCAGAAGTATCAATAAAGAGCAAGATACGATAATAAATAAATAGCCAGAATATACTAAAAAAATCAGCATAAGTGAAGAGAAAATAAAACAATAAATAAAATAAAACAATATAAACAAAAAGCAAAACTCCACAGTTGAATTAAACTTATTGCACAGTTTGGTAGAAATGAATATTGCACTGAATTTGTCAGTTTTGGTGTGTGTAGTCTACTGGGAGAGGTTGATATAAAATAAAAAACATATCAGAGGGGACAATACATACTTTTTTTCCCTCAAAAATGTAAGTGAATATTTAAGTAAAATTCAAATCTAGCCTTTAACAACCATTATAAACATATTTGTAATTGGTAGCATTTCTTAAACATACAGTAACAACAATAAACTGTTGTGAAGGGCATCAGTTTAATAGTATCTTGGACGCGTACTAAAAGCATAATTAATGTGCACAATTTCTAATATTGCATACCCAAAAACCATGGCAGCCAAAAAGGGCAAGTAAATTAAAATGTAAGAAGCTTTCGTGAGGACATTCAAACCTCTATATATCTTAAAATATAAATGTGATCCTGTCTGGCATACCTCCGAAGCATTAACACTAATACTTTACGGTCCCTGGTTGCACATTTGGCCATAAAGCCAAATAAGAATCCACTTAGTTTCTGAGCTCAGCTGAGCTGATGAATCTTTATTGTGTGTAGAACCCACAGCTTAATCCCAGTACACAGATTCATGGTGAAATACTGCTTATATTCAGGGTGAAACACAAACAAAAGAGCACAAGTGAGCGGTGTTTTTCTGTTGAAGGCTCCAGATATCAGAGGTGTGACTTTGAGGAGGGAATCTGTGACCTGGTCCAGAGCTTGGAGACGGTCTCTGGATGGACCAGAACCACTGAGGTCCTGGGACTCAAACATGACCACAACAACAACACATCAGGTAGGAATATCTCACATTAAAGCAAGATATATATATATTAAATCTATACATCTGTTTTATTTAGATTTTTCCACACTTCTGTTTCTCCTGCAGCACATTTCATGTCCCTGTTACCTGTCAGAGGAAACAGAACCACAGCAGACCTGATCAGTCCCGTCTTCCTGCCCAATCAGACGTGTCAGGTAACTAAACCTTCTGTTTGACTTTGGCAACCACATGATGACAACTGGTGATATCTTCTTTGCATTGTCACCCTACAGATGAGTTTTTACTTTCATGTTGGGGCAAAACATGGAGATCTTCAGGTGTTGCTTCAGACTCTGGATCAGAGCACAGAGGTGTGGAGAAACTTCACACACCACAGATGGAAATGTGGGAACGGACGATCATTAAGTTTTCCAGCAGTCACAGTTTTCAGGTTTGTAACACTCAATATTTACTACATTAGAGTTTTATATTGCTGTTTAAGATATGAAATGGAACACCCGCCAGGCAGGAAATATACTGTAGGTAGATTTTTCGTTTGGCAAGTAAATCTTTGAAGGCTGTCTGCCAAACTGGTGGGTAAATGTTTGTACCAAAATAGTCTTGCAATAAAAAAACTAAGAGAGTCAATTTCAATTCAATTCGACAAGATTTATTGGCATGAATGTCATATAAACAATATTGCCAAAGCATCAAGTTTAACACTCTACCGCATTTTGGTGTAATTTGCGGGCAGGTTGTTCTAGTTTCGCATAACAAGACGTCTCTCCACAGAGCTCAGTGCTGGAGAAAGGTCTGGCTCCACATATTCACATTCTGCTATAGGGGGGAAAAAACATCCCGCTGTGTTTGCATTTCTTTAAATCACTCACAAACGTGTTGGTGGTGCAGCGATGGTGCTGCTGCAAAATAGTGTCAAGGAGGAACTTGTTTTGGTGGAACATTTGCACATCAGTCTTTAAAATTAATACATCACTGCAAAAGAAGACACAACAGCTGCTAGCTTGTGTATGGTCATACTGTTAGCATTCAAGGTGCTAATTTGCTGTTTTTAGCATGTAGGTTGCAGCTCAGAGGGTTTTCTTGTTTCCTGGGGACTTTGAACATGTAGATTGCGAACGCCGTCATGAAACAAGTGACCAATAGCAGACTTAAACCTGCAGTGTGCATCTGGTGAGTTTGATCAGGTTGCTTCTGTCCTCTGCTGTCTGTGTCAGAGTTTGACAGTCCACACACACACACACAGAAGAACAGGGACTTAATGGTACATTCAGATGCACATCATAAACTCTGAAATCTATCAGTTTGGGGAAAAAAGCTCTAAAAATAGTGGACATTGTACTCAGAAGCGCTAAAAAGAGAGAAAATATTGGACTTAAAGGTACAGTTCACCCTACTTTCTTTCTGCAGTAGTATCTACCAGAGCTACTTTCTTTTCTACCAGAAAGAAAGTAAATAATCTAAATGGAATAGCATTACAGGCAGAGGAAAAATATGTATTTTTACTTTTGCAGTGAACTGTCCTTTTAAATCCATTAAGTCATCAGATACACGACTCTAAATAAATAATACTGTTCCTCTGTATTTGCCGATTGGCAAATATCAATATGTCATTGTTGTCGTTACCAGTTGTGGGAGCAAGTCATTGTTTTGTAAGTCACAAATAAGTCTCAAGTCTTTGCACTCAAGTCCGAGTCAAGTCCCAACACCCAAACAAGTCCTAAACAAGTCATAACGCTCTCTTATGTCCTTTTAACATCAGAGCCTTGACTTACTTAAAACTTCAAATGTCAAACAAGTTGGAAACTGCAGTCTGTTTGTGTAATTGTTGACCACTGCACCATTTTTGTACATGAACAAAATCATGTTTGCTTTCATTTTTTTTCCAACTGGAGCTCAGTAACGTAACATTACAGTAGCTTGCCGTGCTTCTCTCCTACAACTTGATTGGATGCTGTCGGATTAGTTCGAACAAAGTGGATCTGATCAAAAACTGTTCAAAAGCAAACACATTTGTTCATATTTTCAGAGTGTTCGTATGATGCTATGATGTAGCATAAGTTTGCTCAAAACTGATAAAGTCGTCATCACAGCAGAAATGAGCAGAACATCAGGGGCCGTTTATGTGCAGTGAGGGGGTACTGACCCAACTGGACCCTTCAGAGGCCATCTGGAGTCCTGTGAAGCCTGCTGTTTGTGTCCTTCCTACAGTATCTCCTCATACAATGTCAGCGTGTCACCGCTCTCCTCTTCACCATCTGTCTCTGACCACGGCCAGCTCGGTTTCATAACATGACTGAACCGGCGCCGGGGGTAAAGACAGGTCAGCTCTCTGCCAACAATCACTTTCCCCTCCATTAATCTACTTCCTGCTTTAAAGGCAGTTCGGTTAATTGGGTTTTTATTTACCACGGCGATTTCAGCTGATTTTAATTTCAGCCAGTTTGCTTAACGATCTGCACTTTTTCACCTGCTTAATTTCTCCAGGGCTTTCAGATTGTTCTCTTATTATGTAAAATTGTAGAAAACACTTTTCGTTTTTGCTTTATTTGATTGAGATTTGTGCCTATAAAATACTATATGCAAATATTAAAAGTTGGCCTAAAGCTTGAAACAAAAACACAGAAAATCTAATCTATGACATGATTATGGAGTATTTTCTTGGGCTGCTTCCACTGACGATAACTAAGTGACTCAGAGGATTAAAATTCAGAGGACTGTCTGAGAGAGATTTTATTACTTTTATGGCCTTAAAGTACATTTTGGGGGGAAAAAAAAGAAATACCAGCTGTGTGTTTGAGTGCATTTTCCCATCACCCGTGATGACACAATCCACCATTTGTTTAGATTAGTCATACAGTAAATGATGGGCTGTAAACTCCGCTGGTGTAGATAAAGCTGTTCTGTGGACTTTGATCAGTGCAGCTTTGATATTAGTCGCTCTGTGACAGTCAGAGTAAATGTGATGTTTTAGCTAGTTGACATCGTGGCTCTGGGAGTGGTAATGTCTGTCTGTAACTGAACAATCTCAACGACTGTTCACTGGACTGGCACAAAACTTTGCACCGACATTTAAGGTCACCACATGATGATGCCTCCTGACTTTGACCCCCTGATGTGTCCTCTAGACATCTGTAGTTTTGGGTGAAATGTCTCGTGGAATTTGGGACACACATTTATGTCTGACCAAGGGTGAATTGTACTAATTTTAGTGACCCACTGACTTTTTATATTGAGCCATTATCTGGTTGAAAATTTAAATTTGGGTGCGGCTGACCTTTCAAGCTGCTCACCGCTGTAGCAGAAGTAATGGAAGAAAAAACGTTTAAAACATCTTGCTTGGAAAAATAATGAGAAATGTCAGCAGTCCAACCAGGCTACCAGATTGTGAATATGCATATAAATACAAACTTAAATAGTGCAAGTCTCATTTCAGCACTCTGCTGGTGCTCTAAGCTCCCAGTCTGGGCAGTTTAGCTGAGCCAACCAGCTAACAGCAGCTACATTTAGCAGCAGTTTACTTTACTGTCCATCAGGAAACTCTGCAAGTCAAAAAGTGTTGAGGCAGAACAGCCAAACACCCGAAGGACATCATAGGTAAAAACAGACAACATTTTCTCCATTAAAAATGATCCAATTTCACCCAAATCAGTGACATAGTTGACTTAGTGCAGAGAGAGGGTTACACACTTGTTGGAACCCACCCAACAAAACAGGGTTGCAGGGTGGAAATGACTGAGGCTCCATTCACCCTATTACAAGTCAGTGTAGCATCAAAAGATTCTGAAGCTGTTATTTTGTGGTAGAACAGTTGTAGTTTTATGCTGGCTTCCGGTTTAAGGGCAGATGGCGCAGACACAGTTTCAGTCTCCCTTCCTGCAGTTTTCAATCAGCCAACCCTTCAGTAAGTGGATAATATGGATCCTAAATAACATATTACAGAAATATGGCAGCTAAATCAAACAAGCAAAGCAAAATATCTGAATCTAAAAGCTCCACTCCACTGAGGCTACGAGTAATGAAGTCAACATGGGTCCATAGCAGTGGAAAAGTCTGAAGAGACTGACCGGACCATATTCAAACTAGAGAGATCAAAACACATCAATAAGGCTGCTTTACTTTGCTTTTCTATATGTTCTGGACATCTCCATGGCTGACAGACCATTGGTCCAATATATTTAAAACTGTTTTATCAGTGTCAGTATTATGCTGTGTTCAAGATGTCAGAGGTTGGAATTTGCCAGTTAAAATCTCACTTTTGACCTCAAAGCATTGCAGGTGCACAATGCTACACGTATGCAAAAAAACCCAAAACATAGCTGATTGTGAAAAATGTTCACATACCATTGAACCCTCTGCAGTGCAGCCCTGCTACATAAATAACACAATAACACTGACACATGAGGTTAGCCATTATACACATATCACCATTATACAATTTATTTTACTACGCTTAAGAAAATTGAAGGCATATTTTGACATCATTTACTGGTTTTACTGTATGAAAGTATGTATCTAGGCTTCCATGGTTGCTGCTGATGGATTTGCCCAATTTATAAGTAGGAACTCTGACTTTGATTGGCGTTGCATTGTACTTTTTCTCGTGGGAGGTTGGAGATTTTTGAGTTCCAAGTTGTCCAGAGTCTAACACACAGAAGTAAACATATAAGACAAAGACTGCATGCAAATGCTGAATGTGCACACAGACAAACAATTGTGAACAGAGGTAATAGAAAATAAGTTTTCTGTGTGCCTACCAGGTGCTGATTCGGGGGCAAATTTCAGCCGACAGTGAAGTCCTCTGAGGTCCTGGCCATCGATGACCTATCCTTCAGTCCCAGCTGCGTGACTGCGCCTGGTACTGCTACCATTAATAACACCTCACTACACAGACGGGACAAGTTCAGACCTTGACATTTTGAAATATCGCCACACATAAACAGACCGCCACAAACTTGTTTTGAATACTGATAACAGGGGGGAGACATTAAAGCAGCCAGGACGGGATTCATAACAGAATAACTGAATCATTAAAATAATGCTTACGACACATTTCCCTGCACTGAATATGGAGCGCAGTCAGTGCCACGATGTATGGGTTTATTTATGCCTGCTGGAGTGCGCCGCCTGCACCTCAGTGATGAATGTGATGCAGCTGAACATCTTGGGCGGGGACGTTTGATAAAGCACCTCAGACTTGGCGTTTTGGACAGAATTTTTACATGTTGTCTCGGTGATATACAGGTATTACAGCTGCAAGCACAACTATAACATTTTTACAGCTGCTATTATTCATCCTCTCTGCCTGCAGAACAATAGCTGAACCCTCCTTTATTGATTGTCTCGTTTGGGCTACAACCTGTGGCCTTCAGGTGTTTTAGGTCTCTTTCCCTGGTGAAGCATCAGCGCCAAAGTGGAGTCAGAGCTGCTCTACAGGCAGGATTAACATCGGTGGTCTGAGCACAACACTTCTTCAAGGATGTTTGCTAAATTAATTGCAAAGAAGGATTTTTTATTTAATATATCAGTTTTAAAAATCAGCAATAATCCTCACTTCCTCATTCATTCATTAATGACCCTGAAAGGTCTGCAGGCAAGCTCTCTAACCCAGATAATTTATTTTTGGCTAGATTGCATCTTTTTTTTTTCAAAGTAGCAGAAGTGCTCAGTAAAGTTTGCCTTGCTTTTTAGCCAACCTTGAGGCTGAAATTTCCCATTTGTCCCTGAGCCCACAATGAGCTGCCGTCCTTGACTCCTGTTGTTCCATGTTAGCTCACATCATTCAGTCTGACTGTCCTGTACCCCTCAGGATGTTTATTGCTACCTTTTTTCACTATTACTTCCTGTTAGCCTGTACCTTAGGCCATTGCAAGTTAATACTGAGCAGCTTGGGGCCATTTGGTTTCAGGAGCCTCAAAACCCTTTTATGGGGACATACTGTATTTCTGGCAAAATGATGTAAATGCAAATTATTTAGGTACTGCAATTGCATAAATAGTTGTACAAGGATGAAATTTGATAGGGAGTATCCTGAAACAAAGGGAAAAAAAGCATAAGAAGATTCTGGGGCTGACAGTGATCTTTAAGGAATCAGGTCTTATCAAATGAACCAGACACTCATTTCCATTTATCCTGTAATGTCGAGAAAACAAAAATTGTTTTATTGTGATGAATTATCTTGTTATCTTGAGAAATCTGCCATTTGTTTTCTTGAGACAGTGAGAGTGAATATTGGACTTGAGTTTATCAGGTGGCCAGAAACACTGTTCTAAATGAACACTGTCCATGTCTACTGGATGTATAAGTGGGGAACTGTTTGCAACTTGTTCACCACCAAAATTTTGTTAAGCTGCCCCTCAGATGGTTGAACAAAATCAATTAACGCAAGTTTAACTTGAGTCAAATGTGTTAAATAAGAGCAAAAGACACAGTGACAAGCGTGACAGATTTACAGTGGGAGTCTGTTGGCTCGTCACCAGACCTAGTTTAGCATGTCTAAGTGGACGAGACAGGTCAGTGTCACCTTGGCACCTGGTCCCTGAGCTTCCATCTGTCTTCTGCTCCCAGCAGTGGATTTGTGAGACGCCCCACAATACAAAAAGCAAGGTTGATGTTATCATATAAAACACATTCAATCTGACTCTGAGCAGTAGTGCTTCACGGCACCAGAGCAGGTTAACCCAAGCCAAATTCCAGGATCCAAAATACCACACTAAAACACCAATAACATTTAAAGGGTTAATATGCAGGACAAATCTGTGTAGTCTGACTCATCCATGTGAGGAAAGACAAGGATATTATTTTGATATGTGGCTCTGATCTAATATTGCAATCTACCTGCCATTATGGTCACTTACAGAGGATTATTTATGTCCCATGTCCTATTATTCATTATATTTTCTCCATTTATTGCAGTGAATTATGGGCTCACAACATCAATTAATTAAAATTAAGTGCACTGTCACAAATAATGGCATTATAATCATTAAATAGTGGCCTGGCAGAAATGTGATTGTAAATTGTATTTTTAGCCAAATGTAACACCTCTTTCACACCTTATTATAAATCACACTTTTAAAATGTATGAGTATCTTCAGGGGTGTTTCATGTCTGTATATGTTTTGGGAATGAGCTGGCCACTGTATAATTTATACGGCCGTCCTTTAATTTGTCCAGCTGATACTGGTCATTTTGCCTGGCCAGGTCTTATCTGGCACACGTTTGAGAATATCCACCCTACTTTTGTCATATCTTGTTTTGCTGATGTCTAGTCAGCCAGATTAAATTTTTTTTTATCAAAAGACGAGAAAGAGAAAGATTAATTTAGCCAAAAATTAGCTCTAATCAGAGTTTAGCAATGCTAGGTTTAAAATGAATGAATCCAGATTTAAATTTAAGCAGAGTTCCTCTGCACAAAAACTAAACTAAATCCAAGTTTATTGTTGTAAGCCTTAATTAGAGTTTAATTAATTTTGAGATGCTTGCTTATCCAAATTAAAATAACTAAATTATATACATTAATAATGATTGCTAGCTAGCAAAAAGTTAAGAAAACATTACATTGTTTTCGAGCCTGCTAAAAAGTTAAGAAGATATTACGTTGTTTACAAGCTAACTAAAAAGTTATGCATTAAGTTGTTTGTGAGCTAGCTAAAAAGTAAGAAAACATTATAGCTGCTGCGCAGCAATGGTCGGGGCCGGGCAATTTTAGGCAAAATTAGGCAATTCTGAGCAACAAGCAGAGTGTAGGAAGATGAAAAAAAAAAGGTGGCATTCTAATGTGCATATTGACTGATAGCTAAGCCAAATAAACAGGGAAAAGAGACAAGGGATAACAGGGAAAAGTGTTGATAAAGAGTATTTGTCTCTCCGCAAAACTCCCTGAATCATAATTATTTTAACCTTAGTAGTCTCAATCCACATAGCATGATCCTGAACATAAGGCTTTCACATTAGAATGTCCGTCCTGCCTTAGCTGAGGCTCGAACTCACGACTTCTGACACTGAAGTCCGTCTTTTATCTCACTGAGCTAATTGGCAAGTGATCAGTTCATGTGTGGCTTCACAAATTGACTAAGCCAAGGATCAGGGTGCCAGGCAGCAGCCACCCATGCCATGGAAAAGCAAATTTCAAAGTGAAAGTTCCAAAGCTGTAGCACATATGGTTGATTTGTTGTGAATTTTCAAAGTTTTGAAATTTAGAGGCTTGCTGTAGCTTAGGCTGCCAGGACCCTAATTACATTGTTTGTGAGCTAGCTAAAAAGTTAGTTGAGTTAGCCTACTTACTACCACTTGATTATTTTGCTCAATCCATCCAAAAAAGGTTGCTATTTTAAAAGTTAAATCTGTAAATTTAAAGTTAATACAGGATCACACTTTTAATTGGAGTTGAAAGTTTTGGTACAAAAGAATTAAATATAATCTAGGTTTAGAGTAAGACTGAAAACTGAAAAACTGAGGTTAAAATGAGGTTTAAGGAGAGGTTTCAATGTACTCTTTCTTAATTTTAAGCCAGTTTAAAAGATTGGTGCAACATAATTTAAAGTTAAACTATGATTCAACGGGATTAAAAATTAATCCATGTTGGTGCAACCCAGCCTTAAAGACTTACTTTAAATAGCCAGCCAAAAGCCATTTGAAAATTGGGCTATTTTTCACTTATGTTTTCAATACTCCTCATAAGTGGAATGAAATTGAGCTCATTTTGGAGAGAGGGTCAGACGTACTATTGATCAGAATATCTGAACTTCATTCATTACATCACAGTTGAATCTAATCTTCCATAACACAGCTAATGTACTTCACTTTCGGTGGGCGCAGCTGAGCTCATCTATATTAATCCACCATGATCTCCCATGAGCCCTCTGTAATGATAAAATCCCATGATAGGACTCTGTGATAACGACTGTAACTCTTTGCATCTTGTGTGTCTACATCTGATTTCATACCTCTCGCAACCGAGGACTGTTATTCCATTAAAAATGTCCAAATGTATTTTTCTTTTGCTTTTTATTTCTGTGGCAGAGAGCAGCATAGCCCCCCCTCCTGTTTGCCCTCCCTCATGGTTTGCCTGTGGCACTGGGGAGTGTATCGAGGAGAGCAAAGTGTGTGACTTCACCCGACATTGTCCCCATGGAGAGGACGAAGCCAGCTGTCGTAAGAACCTTGTTGCCAAGTAACACATTGAAAAAATTCGCATGATCCTATTTGTAGTTTGGTGACTCATAGGCATCCTCCTTCAATGGTTAAAGGCATTTTTAAAAACACTGACTGTTAGCTGGTTGAATTCTATTTAGTTTTCTCCTCTGTTGCTGGACAGAAAAACAGTTCGAAGCACAAACCAGAGAGGCAGTGAATTCAAAATGCTTCAACACTGAATTTTTAACCAAAACCTCACAACATATTTGCAGAATTAATTAAAGTTGCTTGCCTGGTCTTTAGCTTGCTTCTTAGTGTTTTATTGGTGGGTCAGTAGCTAATCTAATCTAAAGTAGCTAGGCCTCAGCACAACAGTAACCAGCCTCGGAGGCCAAGCCAGAAGCCGATCCACTGGATTGGTTAGACCACAAAAATATTATAGCGGCAGCTAGTCTTTCTAGTGGGCAATCACAGTATTGCAGCGAAAATTCTCCACTGGCCCAAAAAAGCATTTTCTCCCATAGGCCACCATTACAAAAGAAACATCTATAAAGCGGTTGAAAGGACATCTTGAACTGCAAGATTTTTTATATTTATATTTGTAAAACTTTCTTCAAGCCACAAAAAGCTGTCACAATTTTAAGTCTATGGGCAGAGTGGGAACTTGTAAGGGGGGACACTGTTGTGAATATTCAGCAGGCTGTATAACCAGGAAGCAAACCTGGAAGCAAGAAAACCTTTTCGGCTCATGCACCAGGCGAACAACTCTCATTGGACTGATTGGGCGCCATCTTTGCATACACTATCAAGTTCATTATAATATATCTGGGTTAGACCCACGAGTTACTTCCTTGGTTGAGTCAGTAGTCACCTGCTCTTTTCTCACTGCTGGTCAGCTTATCATTAGCCAGATTAGTAGCTTGCCTTGGCAACGACAGAGCCTCTGCTGTCTTAATTTTTGCCTTAACCGGCTCCATATCATTCGCTGTTAGTGGTTTATTTAACAGAACTTTAGGCTACTTGGGAGTTGTAGTTAATTTTTCCCTCAAAGTTTTTCTGCTCTAAGGCTTGTACCTTTGACTTTTTTGGATCAAAGAAGCAGATATTTTCAAAAGCACTTTTTAATCTTTTGAAAGGATTTAACTGAGAAAGTTTCACTTTCATCCAAATCATTGAAGTGTGAGTTACGGCCCTCTGGAGTTTTTGATCATATCACATAGTCTTCCTCAGCAGATAGGGTTTACCCAGTTGTCATGGGACTGTAGACGTTCAACATTTTTCTGAGCACTTTAAGGACGTCTCATCCAAGCTGAGATTGAAAATTTAATCTTGACTTTGGAAACAGAAGTTGACACAACAAAATCAGCCACAGGGTGCATCAGTTTGCCTGATATCAGATGGAATTGAGCAACTCCTTACATCCTGTTTCCATCTTCAGAGAATCAGTCAACTCAGTGGGCAGATTCAAAGTCTGGACCCAGACAATTCATCAGTAGCTGTTCTAAAAGAACAAATTTCATGCTCAGAAATGTGGAAATTCCATAATAACTGTGCCTCCTCCATCTACTGAGGAGCTGCTAATTGACTTTGAGGAGAAACTGTTTGGTAAACTTCTGTCAAGGTCAAGAGTGAACTCCCAGTCTCAACTTTATTTTAATGATTTCCTATCTCTCTGCTCACTCAGCCTCTGAGTGTGACTTCGAGGGTGGTTCTTGTGGCTGGTACGAGCTCACTCCCGGTGATGGCTTTGACTGGATCAGGGGTTCTTCTATGGAGGTTCCTCCACACTACTACGGCCACCCTCCACCCCTGGACCACTCAACCAACAGCACCGACGGTAAAGAACCAAACACACCACACAGTCGCAATGTTGCCATCAACTATATCAATCATCAGTCACTAGAAGTAAAGGTGCAAACAAGAACCATAAAAGGTTCTTCAACTTGTCCCCATAGAAGAACTGTTTTGGGTTCCTGGGAGAGCATTTTATAAAGGTTCCTCTTTGCACCCTTTCTGTGAGTTGCACATAGAAGCAAACATAAAGAGTTATACCAAGAACCAGCTGTGAAAGGTTTCACCCAGATGAGAAGTTGATACAATAACAATAACACAGGTTCTACCAAGAACTTTTTTATATTCAAAGGGTTTTATCCAGAACCCTCTCAGGGGATTGTATCAAGGAAAATTTTATATTCCAAGCAATTTATATAGAACCCACTAAGGGGGTTCTATCAAGAACCCTTTTATATTCCAAGCGTTTTATCTAGAACCCACCCGGGAAATTCAACTGAGAAACCGTTTATAATCTAAGGGTCAATAAGCCTTGTATATCCCAAGGATTTTATCTAAAACTCAAATGGGAATTCTACCGAGAACCCTTTTATATTCCAACAGTTTTATCTAGAATTTATGTGGAGGTTCTATCAATTGCCCTTGTATATACCAAGGATTTTATCTAGAACCCACCAGTAGGATTCTACAGAGAACACTTATATCCCAAGGGTTTTATCCAGAACCTAACTAGGGGCTCTGTCAATAACACTTGTATATCCCAAGGATTTTATCTAGAACACAACTGGGAATTCTACGAGGAACCCTTTTATATTCCAAGGGTTTTATCTAGAACCGATCCAGAGGGTTCTATTGAGAACCCCTTTTTATCCTAAGCATTTTATCTAGAACCCACGCAGGGGTTCCACTGAGGACCCTTTTATACCCCACAGGTTTCATCTAGAACCCACCCAGTGAGAACCCTTTTATGTTATGGTACAAAGAACGCTTCCCTTGACTGAAAGAGTTCTTCAAGGATAACAACAATCCTTGAGGAACTCTTTCTTTCCAAAGGGGTTCCTCAGAAGCAGATGGCTCTGGTTCGAACCTTCGAGAGGAACCCTTTTGGAGCCCTCGTTTCTAAGATTGTGGGACAAGAACGGAAATATGATGAGCTGATAAGATCGATATGATTTTGCTGTGTCCTGGGTGTTCAGTCAGAAATAACGGGCAAAAGATAATATTATCTTCAGATCAAATCAAGGTTTTTTTTTTTGGAGGGAATAAAATCTGATTTCTGCATGTTTTTGAAAGATAAGCACTTTGTGGAAAAATGCCTTCTCAGCCATCTGAATAATAGAAAGGAATCGACACATGCTGTACCCATTCTGCATATTAACTCCACATCATTC
Organism: Lutjanus argentimaculatus; assembly: GCA_034769285.1. Classification (NCBI taxonomy): domain Eukaryota; kingdom Metazoa; phylum Chordata; class Actinopteri; order Lutjaniformes; family Lutjanidae; genus Lutjanus; species Lutjanus argentimaculatus. The sequence goes on along the minus strand of JAWZSL010000009.1, from coordinate 12,936,608 downwards.
TCTGAAATACACAGTATTATGCTCACAGTGAAACACCATGTCTCTTCTCGGTTTATGCACCACAACATGTTACTGTATATATTACGCCTCATTACATATTCATATTCAGGCTTTTCTGCACATTTACCCTCCAAAAAAATGAAACTCTTAGGATGTATTTAGGGATTTAACAAGAAATCCTGTTGTAGCCTGACTTGGTGAGAGTTTTTTTCAGCAGCACCATCTGTTGTTTTGTTATGTACATTGTGTGAACATGCTGTGAAAAGACGCTCTGTCAGGCTCAGATTTGGCGGCTGTGCAGGCAGTGAGCTGAGGTCTCTGTTATGTGCAGCTTCTTCTTCCTTATCCAAGCTTTGTGGCACATATCCTGGTGGGAGCGACTGTTTGAAGATTTAGCAAATATGATTGTGACCACTCAAAGATCTTGTCTGCAACAATGTGAAGGCATGTGGGTGGTGTTCAAACAGTGCTTATTTGGCAGTGAGGCACCTCACAGGAGCCAAGAAAACATTCCAGCTTCATCAGCATCAGGCAGGATGGAGTCATGGATTCTTGCTGTTCATATCCAGCCATAGACCAGCTGTCATTTTCCTTTTTAAACAGTTTTTAATGAGTTTTGATGAATGCAGTGCCATTATGTTACCAAACACAGCCAAAACCCTCTAATTATGCTTTCATGTTAGCTGCAAAAGTGCCCTCTTGGATGCCCTATGCTAGATAAAACATCATAAAATGCCCTCTTAGGTGGCCCCAATGGGCAAGAAAATTTGAAGTTCCTTCTAGGGTGACCTTTAAGTGGAGAAAACCTGATGCAGTGCCATATGGGCTGCAAGTGTTTGGAACCGTTTCACCATCAAATGCATCACAACTTAATGTATGCTGGCGCCCCACTGCGTGGTGCCCTTTTTTTTTATCAGCCTATTAAGATGGCAGTTTGTGCAACAGTCATGAAATGTAATGTAAAAGATTCATATGCATTGACACAAATTGTCAATATTTTTTGTGACAGCACAACTTTCAAAGTAACAAGAACAAATGTGGTATAAGAGCAAGAAAATCTGTGTGGGAGGTCGGTTTGAATGGCTAGGTATAAAGGGAAGCAGTTATTTTAACCCAAACCCTATCTTTTCCTAAACCTAACCAAGTAGTTTTGGTACCTAAACCTTCCCAACACCTTTAGCGCAATCGGACTAAGTTATCTGCTGAGTGAGAGCAACCGTGGATAAAATTACTTTTTCAATTACAGAAGAAGAATTGAAAAAGAAAATGGAAATGGTGTCCATGTAGACAAAACTATAGATTACATTTTGTAACTATTTCAGAAACTTATTTTTTTACTGCCCCTCGCTGCCCTAAGACTGTCTGCCACTGTCTCTGTGCTGCTGTAACATGTCAATTTCAATAAAATCAAGAAAGTCTTATCTTATGTCAATATTAAAATTAACTTTAAATTAACTTTATTCACTGATTGGGGTGAAACTGGGTCATATATCATGGAGAAAATATTTTCTGGTTTCCCCTCTGATGTCAGCTTCAACTCTTGGTTATTTAATTACACAATCTTTCCTCATTAGCTTACTTGTTGCTAAGTGCTAACAGTGTCTAGTCGCTGAACAGTCAAGCCTCCGTGACAGACATCACTGGACAAACACAGCCTCTGAGACGGACAAAGAAAACAGTACCAAGGTTGTTTATGGAGTTCTGTGGTGGAAAAATGGCTTTATATGTTGCTAAAGTAAGTTAGCTAACTGCTAACTGGCTTTAGATCAGGGTGCTGGGAGTTAAAACCAGCAAGAAAACAACCTTGTAGCCTATTCCCTGTTGTCAAACTGGCTGTCGTTGGTCTCTGAGGCTGTTTTGGTCCTGTTCTGGATGCCACTCTCCCTCATAGTGCATCTATGGACCACTTTAGCTGCATGGCAAGGGGGGCCTGATGCACAGTGGTATTGGCTGCTGTAAACACTAATCAATGTGGCGATAGGTCCCTCTCTAGCTGCCTGGCTGCACTCCTAGCTGTTTTATAGGAACTTTAGAAGTGCTTTAAGTGATTGTGGAGAATGATAGTCGATTGTTGTGTCCAGGTTATCAAATACCGACACTTTGGCTTGGTGACTCGGGTCACTTGTAGTACTTTCAGATTTGTTTATAAGGAGGTGGATATTCACGTTGTGGTTTGATCAAAGTTTGATTAGTTGTGTGAAATGAAATGGCCTAAAATGACTCCACATCACTGCTGCATCAAGCAGCTGTTTGCACATTTGCAGCCAGGCTGTTGCAAACAAGCCTTCCCATTGTCCTCTGACCTGTCTCATCAAGAAGACACGGTTGGCATGGCGACTGCAATCCACGGGATATGTTTTGTTTACCCCATGATTCTTAATATACTCACTAGACATTGTCATGCACAAAAATCCCAGAGGGAGAGGTATTGAAATTGACCCATCTGGCAAACAACAACAATGCGCGAAGGCGTTCAGCGGAATAGTAAATGAACCTCTGGAGTGCTGGCATCCGTAACAGTTTTAGCTCTTTTAAAGGTGATTCACTGTCTGGTGGAACAAGTTGTTCGCAGCAAAGAGGGTGTGTGTGTGTGTAATAAAGTAGATGCTGAATATGGTTTGAATAGTTATTGTCTTCTCACTCACTGCAGGCCACTTCATATTTATATTAAAGAACAGCAGCAGTCTCTATCCGAGGGCCGTTCTCCGAGGACCCTGGTTCAAACAGTCGGCCTCTGGATGCACCATGACCTTCTGGTAAGAGCAGAGGTGATAAAAGTACACATGTTCTTTACTCAAGTAGAAGTACAGTGGAAAAGACTCAAGTAACTAACTTTTACTCAAGTAAAAGTCGTAAAGAACGGGGTCTAGAATGTACTCAAAGTAGAAAAGTAAAAAGTCGCCCTCTGAGGGACTGTTTCTGTGCGAAACTAACTGAACCTCAACTGAGTCTCTCTTTCTTATCTCTTATGTCTTGTTAAATCTTTTACATTATATTACGTCTTTTTATGTCATTTTTGTTTTGCTATGTCTTTTCAGCCTTTTTTTTGTCTTATTACATCTTTTTTTCTCTTGTTACATAATTTTTTGCCTTTGTATGTCCTTTATGTCGTTTTGGTCTTGTTCTGTCTTGATATTTCATCTTTTACGTCTTTTTAAAAAAAATCTTCTTACATCTTTTATCGCCTTTGTGGTTTTTTTTACTTTTTGTTAGGTCTTTTATGTTACGTCTTTTTCTTCTCGTTACATATTTTTCGTTATGTTACGTCTTTTTTTGTCTTCCTATGTCTTTACAACAGTTAGTCTTTTTTTGTCTTGTTTTCATCTTTTTACATCATTTTTGTCTGTATGTTGTGTGTTGTTATGTTATTTATGTCTATTTGTCTTGTTACTTCTTTTACATCATTTTTGTCTTCATACATCTTCTACATATTTTTCCCCGTTACATCTTTCTTGTCTTATTATGTATTTTTGTGTCTTGTTATGTCTTTTTTTGCCTTGTTAAATATTTTATGTCATTTTTGACTTGCTACGTATTTTGTGTATTTTTTTTCTTTGTACATCCTTTATGTCATTTGGTATTATTGCATTTTTTTACCTCATTTTTGTCTTTTATGTTTTTGTTTTTTTTGTCTTGTTACATCTTTTACATCTTTTATATCTTTTATGTTGTTTTTATCTTCTTAGATCTTCTATGTCTAGTTACATCTTTTTCTTCTTGTTTTGTGTTTTTCGTTACGTTAGGTCTTTTGTTGTCTCATGTCTTTTACAACATTCTTTGTTAGTTACAATCAAAGTAAAGATACCTGGAAAATCTACTCAAGTGCAGTAACAAAGTATTTGTACTTAGTTACTTCTACTACTTAAAAGTTACACCCTCTTCCTTTTCCTCTATATAAAGTTGTTCAGCATGACTCCTCAGCACAACCAGAATCTGTCCACCTACAATTTCAGACTTTTTCTGTTCGCTGTTCTCTCCTCCTTGTGTTTTTCTTGATCTTTCCCCCCTTCCCGCAAACATCATTTCACCTGTCTCAGCTCTCCTCTCCCAGCATCTCTCTTATTTCACAAACACAATGAGAAGCTACGCATCTGAATCTGTCATGTTTTGACAGTTTTATGGCTTCTTAAAGTTTATGTCACTTGACAGATTTTATTTTTCCACTAGGTGATTGGAGGGGCTCTCCTGGCATAAAAGTGCTGGGGGTTTATAAATTTCTTTTTTTTTTCTGCAGAGTAATCAAAAGCCCTCATGTATTATGTCAAGCATATGCGTTGGCACAAGAAGAATCCGTGATTTACAGGATCTGGTGTGAGGAAATAAAAGTATAATACCACAGAATGCACATATTGCTGTCAGTAAAACTTCAGCCTCCATCTCTCACTCATCTCCTTCAGGCATTATAACTCAGGTATATCTGTGGGGGCTGCAGACATGCACCTTCGAATCAAAGGAGTACAGAACAACACCCTCATATGGAGGACTTTGTACGACCAGGGAACCCGCTGGAACCAGGCCACCGTGCAGCTGGGACGCATCACCCAGCCCTTCCAAATCAGTATGGCTAAGATCAGCCTGGGCATGTTCGACGGGGTCTCCGCCTTGGACGATGTCACCTTCAAGAACTGTTCGATGCCCCCGCAGTGGTGGAGTGTCCAGCGCACACACATTTCCACTGCGTGCACACCAACGCGTGTGTGGAGCACCTGCAGCTCTGTGACCTGGTGGATGACTGTGGGGATGGATCAGATGAGGAGGGATGTTGTGAGTGTCTCTGCTGGTTACAAACATTCAGTGGAAGAAATTTAAAGAGGAGCTGTACCAGGTTTACAGATTTTGAGTAGTACAGTTGTATTAAGCTTTTTGTGGCACCAGAACTTTGCTAAATTGCCTCAAGTGTAGTCGACATTGGTTAGTGATAAAAACTAAAGTTGGAAAGATTAGAGGTTAGAAAGTGAGCTTACCAGACCTCTGCCTGAGACTAGATGCTTCAAGTGACATTAGCTGTTACTAGACTGAATTGTTGGGGGTCAAGTTGCATTGTGGGTAATGTAGGCACTAGGTTTTAACAGCCTATGCCCCTGCATATAATCTCATGATATGACTGGTTTGTAAAACTGTTGTGGAAGTTCAATATTTCCCTCTAAAATGTAAAGAAGTAGCAGTATACAGTGGCAGAAAATGAAAATCTTAAAGTAAAATATAGATGCATCAAATTCAAAGTACAGTACCTTGTTGTTTTTATTTCTGCTGGTGAAGCTCATGTTGCCACTGTAACTCAATCAGGCATATCTGTCAGTGCAGCTTTATGTTGTTTTTTGCCTCCTGCTGAAAAAATTCATTTCCTGTCATGTCTCACAGCTCCAGAGCTGCAGTGTAATTTTGAACACGGCCTGTGCAGCTGGAAACAGGAGCAGAGTGGAGGAGATGTGTTTGACTGGACCCGTATCAAGGGCCCCACTCCAACCTTTAACACGGGTCCTTGGAAGGACCACACGTTGGGCACCCGATATGGACACTACCTCTACATCGAGTCCTCTGCGCCCCAGGAGTTCAAGGATACGGCTGTGCTGCTGAGCAGAGTCTTCCAACCCACCCATCAGCGTGGCAAGGACCCGTCCAGGTCCCGCCACCACTGTGTTTTCCGCTTCCATTACCACATGTTCGGCTCACATGTGTTCTGCCTGGCGGTTTACCTCAGGACCAGCGCCACAGGCCGTGGGCACATGCTGTGGGTACGATATGGAGACCAAGGAAACCTCTGGCACAGGAAGACTCTCTACCTCACCAGTGCTCGGCCTTTCCAGGTAACTAATGCTCCAGAAACTGAACCAAAATGGGAAATAAAATCTTCTTTATTGTGTGTTTAGGCTTCTACTTTATGTCTGTTATCAGAGTTTATTTCTTATGCTGCAATGAGCAGAAAGACAGAATATGTTCCAGATATTCCTTTCAAGTCCTTAAATAATTGACATTGAAGTTGTCAACTTTAGGTGGCCTGGTAGCTCAGTTGGTGGAGTGTTTGCCGCTTGTGCTGAGGCTGTGAATCCTCTGCAGCAGCTGTGGGATCACCTCTCACCTGTGGCCCTTTGCTGCACAGTCACTACTGTTATTCTCTCCCTCCCTTTCGTGTCATATCTTCAGCTGCCAAGTTGCCAATTTTGGTTTTTAGATAGAAATACTCTGCAACAAGGAACAATGTTGCATTCACCTGCATGCCTCAGTTTGTGGAATACAGTACAAAGACAAGATATTTAATGTTCAAAACGTTATGGTTTTTTGTAAATACATTCTCATTCTGCATTTGTTGGCTGCAACACGTTTCAAGAAAGTTTGGACAGGGGCAACAAAAGGCTGGGAAAGTTGTGGAATGCTCAAAAAACACCTGTTCGGAACATTTGGCAGGTTAATTGGAAACAGATCAACACAAAACTGCAAGGAATTGAGGGATTTCACCATCTGCTATCTATAATATCATTAAAAGATTCAGAGAATCCGGGCAAAATATCTGCACACAGGGGGCAAGACTGAAAACCAACACTGAATGTCCATGACCTTAAAACCCACCTTATTGTATAACGGATGCTGCATGGACTCAGGTTGTCAGTAAATATAGTTTGTAGCTGCATCTAAAGATAGATCATGCAAAGAAAACATCAACAACATACAGAAATACTGCAGATTCTCTGGGGCCTGAGCTCAACTGTGATGGACAAGTGTGCTGTGGTCTGACGAATTCAAATTGTTTTTGGAGGTCATGGACGTCGTGACCTCTGAGCTAAAGAGGAAAATAACCATCCACACTGTTACCAGCTCTAACTCTGTGATGGTATAGGGGCACAAACAGGTTTTGGAGCAATATATGCTACCATCTTTTTCAGAGACATCCCTGCTTTTTTCAGCACGACAATGCCAAGACTTAGAATCATGGTTGTATTACTCTAATACCACTTGTAGTCACATCACATCCCGCTCTAAATCATTTGCAGTCAGTCCCGTTGTGTAATCAAAGTTGGACATGCAGACTTGAGCTTAAGGTAAACACAGTTCCCCGTCAGCTAACAATGAGACTCTAGTGAAGCAGAGTCTGTATTTAAGAGTGCACCACAGCGTTGCGTGATGAAGATCTATTTAATAGCCTCACTGCTTGACATCGATCCCTCAAGATGGATGTTCTGTTGTCATTACTCATGAGTGAGTGTAACTTGACAGGCAGTTAAAGACTTTCCCTCCGTTATGGCATTGAAAACAGAGGCTCTGTTTGTCGAGTTAATTAACTGCAGAAAGGGTAAAAGTGAACAAAAAAAGAGACACTGGTGAAGTAAATTCAGACTCAGGCCGATACATTTGCTCCGACAGGCGCTTACATATATGTGTGCTGTATGATTTGGCATAAAAAATGTATGCAAAAAGCAGCAATGAGCCTATCAGCATTACGCCTAATTTAATTCGAGCTGTTTGCCAAGGCAGCAAGTGGAAATGGCTGATTGTTGGAGAAATGTTTCAAAATGTGTTTGCTAAACACTGCTGCTTGAATAATGCTAATGTGACATTCTGAAAACCTACAGTAAATACTCACATGGTGCCTCTTCCAGATAGAGCTTCAAATAAACATTTAACAGGCTTTCCTTGCTCATTAGATATGCCCACTCTGTTCTGGCCTGACAGGAACAACATTATCAGCAGAAAACATTTGCTTATTTTTTGAGGTTCGAATTGCATGTGTTTGAAAACTTTGAAAGACTTTCTTTTGTTCAGTGTTTCCAAATTATGTTCCACTCCTGGCAATGACAGTCAACAGACCAGCTGGCTGCTGCCACAACTTATCTAATGCAACAATCTTTTAGCTAATGATTTTGGAAACATTGGAAACCTGGGAAAAAACTTCAAATTCAGTGTATGTAAGCTTACTGGCAAGCCAGCAGGAAATACATTCAAACAATTAATCAGTATTTGAAAGAAAAAGCAAGAACACATGGAGGTAGCTTAGCATTTTGGGACCATTTTGGTGATTCAGTTTTGTATAAGTGGTAAAGGAATAGTTAGCTGTCCAAATGTACTAGCTTTAATTAATGATGGCTGCAGACCATTCATTGTTGCAGCAATGTTGAGCATTTTTGCTAAGTGTCATGGCTTACTGGGTTTATATAAAATGGATAGCCACAGTTTATATTATCACTTACAGCTGTGCTTTACAAAATGTCTGTTGTGTTAAAAGTTCTACTGGGAACACTCATGCACAGTGTCATGGTTACAGTAACACAACTTCAGAACAGTCCAGCACACACACAGCCCTGGGGCCTCAATTATAAACATGTTCTTAGATTTATAAAGACTATTTCCGGCATTGTGTTTACATTTGATTCATAAAGATTCTGAGCCCAAAAAATCTGCTAATGCAGGCTTTAAGACTTAAGCCCATTTGACACTTAGCCTACACACCTGTGATCTATAAATCTCAAATTAACTTAAAATGAAAAGCACCTGCCTTACAATCACTGATTTCCTTTTTATAATACAGCACAAATAAGGGTCTAGTCAGGAATAGCCAAGAACCAAAAGAGAAAAAAAAACTTTTTGGAAGATGAGTTCACGGCCATGGTAGAGAAGATTGAAGACAGGCAACATGTATTATGTGGTGGATCAAATAGTGATTGACAAATAAAGACAAACACGTAGCTCGGAAGTGTGTCATAATTAATTCCTCACTCCCTTAACTGACAATTCCAATCACATTGGTCATAAAACTGATCCAAAGTTCACCACAGGCTTGGGTGCATGTGTCCCGAACTAACCCTGCATCAGGAAAACACTTTGCCTTTGTTTAGGATGAGAACATTTCCATGACAAAGTAAAGTTTTTCTTTTTTTTTTTTTTTTTTTTTAAATAACTACTCATATGTTGTTTTCTGTGTGTTGATCACTCCATTTTATAAATGGTGCCCCTGGCATTTTAAGATGTGAGTGCTAACTGTAATGTGAACTGAGATTTAGTACCATTAGTATTTATTTTGGTTGTATGAAGTTCTGCACCTTAACTTAGAAAAGTGATCTGAATAGCTGGTACAACCCAATCTTAAATTGTGTGTCTAACCTGATTTTCTTGTGTTTACTTTAATTTTCCCTTTTTGACAGATTTTGATCGAAGGTACTGTTGGAGATGATTTTAATGGAGACATTGCCATTGATGACCTCTCCTTCCTGAACTGCGAGCCATATGACGGTAAGTGATTTTGCCATAAGAATTTTTCAGATCAATGTTTTTGGTCTCCTTCTTCCCTTATTTTCAATTTCTACCATTGATTTTTGTTCTCTACCATCCCTCGTTCCAGGAGAGCTCCCCAAACCGAACAACACAACCCCCGCAGTGACGACTCCGGCTCCCACAGTTCAGCCCCACAGCTGCCCTGATGGAGAGTTTGTGTGTGGGGCAAACGGGGAGTGTGTTGCCAACAGTAAAGTGTGTGACTTCAGACAGGACTGTTCTGATGGCTCAGATGAATTAAACTGTGGTAAAATATGTATTTTCTCTCAGAATTTTTACACAGAAAGCTTTTATTATTGCATTATATATATATATATATATATATTTCAATTTATCTCGTGTTTTCTTGTGTTTCCTCCCCTCTCTTCCCAACTTATTTAACTTTTTTTTTCTGCAGTGAAGGAACTGTGCGATTTTGAAGGCGGTGACACCTGTGGTTGGATGAGTGTCGACTCCTCTTTGGTCTCAATCCACGCATTTCGCTGGTCACCTGACCAAGGGGAGAGCATTCATGATGGAGAGCAGTACCACCGTCCTATTACTGACCACACCCTGTAAGTACCAGCAAAACAATTTATTACAGTAATAAATCAATTAGTTAATCAACAGAAAACTGTACCTGCTACCACTAATGAAAACAAATATCTAAACCTAAATTGCAAAACCTCAAAATATAGCAATTTACTCCCTGAAACTATCATAAATGACAGACAGTTAAAGAGAGGACGTTCTGTGTAACTTTCCCTAAAAGCTCTCTAGTAATGATGTCTTGAAATTTGACAGAACATCGGGTACATTCCTCATATGTTCTCTTTTGGTTATGAAAGTACTCAAGTTCCCTATATGACTTTCACCTGTTGCCTCATAGCTAGAAAGTCCTGCATTTGAATCCTGGCTGGGGATGGTCCTTTTTGTGTGTAATCTGCATATTTCACCAGTTTTTACATCCCTTAAAGGTTCTGCAAAGGTTCCTGCAGTGTCACTAAAGCTTATGCAAACATTATGGGAACGTAACTGCTAAATGTTCCCAGAACGTCCTGAATGTTTCCTGAAATGCTGCCAAATAACATCCCCCTACCCTAATTTCATCTAATTTGATATAAAGTACAGCTTGTTATGTCTTATTAGGGTAACATTGTGTTTGTTTACCATCTTTAAAGAACATATTATTTCTAGTTTTTGTCTAGTTTGATGCAAAGTCCGGCTTGTAACATATTATTAGTATACCGTAAAATAAAGTGCGACTGACAACTTTATGGTCAACCTATCTGCATATATAAGTCTACAGTAGGGAAATGTTTGAGAAAAGGTAGAAAGTAAAAGTTCATATTAATTAGTGACTTGGCTTACAAACTCCAGTGCTTTCTTTTTTATGCATGATCATTTTTATTTCACTAAAAGCAATGACATTTAGATAAAAAAAATATACTGTGAGCCGAGTGAGTATGGCCCATCATCTATAGCGGATAGAAAGTGACCCGATTGTCCTTATCTATGTTTTATTGAGTGCACCGTCAGAGCAGAAAATGGCAGTGCACTTTGACCACTATATTTCCGTAATTTCTTCCCTCAGCCAAAATTGCAGACACTATCTTCTCTCATCACCTCTCCGTCTTCCTAAAACTCTCCGTCCTCACTCCTGCAGCGGCCTTGACTGGCTCCCAATCGATAAGACACGGGTGAAATAGAGAGGGGAAGCTTGTCTTATTTAACCCAAGTGGAGCCACACCTCTCATGGGAATTTAATAAAGCAGAGGCAGAGAGGGTTTGGAGCAGATAAAGGCATAGTGCTGAGAGCGTGAGGATACAGATGAGGTCTATGAGGGCAATTACAGTGGGCAGTTTTTTGTGATTGACAGTTTATAGCTTGCTGTCTTATGAATTAGAGAACAGTCATGATGAGTATCAAATAGGGCTGAGAAATCTGGGGAAAAATATCTAATTGCCACTATTTTGAGTGATATTGCAACTGTGATATGATTCACGATATTAGAAGTGATGATCATTTTTACATCATTATCCTTATTTTGCTTTAAAACCATGTTAAAATGACTAGGATGTGATTTTTTTTTTCAAAGTTTGTAGAATTTGATGTGTAGGAAAGCACATCTTTTCCTCGCGATCATTCATTCATTTAAAAGTTTTTTGACACACATTTCAAATTGCGAGAGCCATATTGCGATTTCAATACAATTTTGATCAGTTGTGCATGCCCTAGTATCAATGCATCAAGTGAATCAAGGGTAAACTGTTGTCAGTAGGACTGCAGATTACTCTAATGATTATTTCCATTACTGATTGAACTGCTGGTATCAAACAATAGTAAAAAAAAAAAAAGTTTTCAAAATGGCAATTTCCTAAAGCACTGACTGGCTTTTTAAAACTGTTTGGCCCGACCAACAGTCCAAAACCAAAAAAACTGAATAAGAAACTGTATATAAAAATATAACATAGAGCTGTGGGTCTACATATTCTGTATATTGTGAAAAATTAAAAGCAAATCCTCACGATAGAGAGGCAGGAAATAGAGAATGTTTAGCATTTTTGCTTTTGTGAAAAAAATAAAAATCAGACACAAATAAATCAAAACAAACAGAAACAAAACAGAGTATTTTATACATTTTAAAATGTGAAATTCATGGGAAGCCATTACAAAACAATTGAGGAATTAACCAAACGAGTCAGTTTTTAGTTAATTTAGTTTTTATTGTTGCTGAAGAGAACAAGATTTGTTCAGCTCAAGAAAAAAAATGGCCATTCAATTTAAAAAGTATGTGCCAGCACCATCGACTGTATACAGATGGACGGTGTGTCTCCACTTCCTCCCACTGTTCAAAAAAAAGCCAGAATATCCCAGACACGAGTGCTGCCATCTGCGCCGGAGCCGCAGTCTGAGCGGTAATGATCGGGAGTTGCAGCCGTGGCTCGTGCACCCGGTCAACTTGATCACGAGCAGGGCTCAGCTGTTGATCATGACGTGAAACTCCCTTTTTATAGCATCAAATAACTAATTAAAACCAAACTGATCAGAAAAGTAAACACTTGACGATACATCAGCGTGATAAAAAGTTCCAAAAATGACAGAAGTCATCTTTAGGAAAGGAAATTTTAATGCACTTTGATGTTTTAGTTTGGCCCATGTCCCCCTATATTAACATGGAAGGGGTCAAATTTATGACCTATACTGTGGCCAACCACCAGGGGGCGATTGAGATGTTTTGGCCTCACTTCTGCAGCTGTTGTGTTGTGCTCAGAGGAGAAAAAGGTGTTGCACCATCAAAGCAATCAGTGTCCAGAGGCCTTCTTCATCCTCAGAGTGGTCGTGTTTAATAGAAGTTCACTCATATACAAGAAAAACAATACAGTGACCCAATAATGATGCAAACTCTCCGTCGATGCTGAAATTCACTGCTGGACTGGGACGTAGTTGGGGACGTAATTATGATCTTTTCTGTCTTTCCTCTGATAGAGGCAGTCCAGACGGATGGTATATGTGTGCAGACAGTTCAAACGGCGGCTATGGTCAAACTACTGACCTCCAGACGCCTGTCATCTCCTCCACTGGACCACAGTGCACTCTGGTCTTCTGGTACTACATGACCGGCTTCACTGTTGGATCACTGCAAGTAAGAAGATTAAACACACCGTACCCACGGGGAGAATAATACTCTGAGTAAAAGGTTTCATCAGAAAACTCACATCCATTGCTCTCACTATATTTGCAGGTGCTGCTGAAATATGGAAACGTCTCACATGAGGTTTGGTCTCAAAGTGGTAACCAAGGCAACAAATGGAGAAGAGGAGAAGTGTTTTTGGGGCTATCAAACAACTTTCAGGTCTGTAAATTACTTTATAATGTATTAAATGCTTCCAAATGTGTCATATAACCAGATTCAGTGAAATGAAGCCGCTCAAATCACATTATTTGTAATCAATAAAACTGCGTCAAATGTTTTGTTCTTGCATTGGATGCTATTAGTTTCCCACAAAAATTTTCACTACTGTCTCTTCAGTTGTAATACATTTTTCCTCAATATGAACTTCATCTTATAAGATGCTCTTTTCTAAAATGACAAAATAACTGTTCCTGTGACTCCCATGATCAGATTTCATAGTCAATAATTGATGTCATCGCATACACTGATGCAAATATTGGTGGGAAATATAATGTTTCTTCCTTGATCAAATAATAGATCTTAGTATGCTGATTATTGTCAGTGTATCATTTGGTCATTCTTATTAAGAAACGAGAATTAAAAATTAAATACAAGGAATTTCTTTTCCATGGTCACAAAGGGATGAATGAATTTTAAAAATTTTCATTTTGTAAAAACACTAGAAGACAGAAAAAAGGTCTGTTTTTTTTCATATTCTGATACAAGGTGTGGTCGTTTACAAGACAAAGCACCAAATCTAGGATTGCAAATGTGCCAGTGCTGCTTTAGGCCAGACTAAAATATCATCAGCAGAAATCTAACTGAGCTGTCATTTGCGAAAAACCCTGTAAAGCCAGCTGCCGCTTGGATTTTGGTGCACATCTATTTGCATTGCTATGGAACTGGTGCTATGACACAACAAAGAAGTCTTGCAGAATGTGACATCAGTAAATGAGTCCTAATTTGATAAAACTGTCTCCATAATCAAAAGTAAACTATACGATTCATAATTTCCTCATATTTGAACTGTCATATTTTTAAAGGAGTCCTGTTCACAATGGCCCTGACTATGGAATTTGGAGTTATTTTGCTGTTCTGTTTTTGAGAAAATGATCAATCGTATCCTGTAATTTCAGTTGACTTTCCCTTTAAATTCCTCAAAAACTGAACACTAAAAAACTAAAAATATCTCAAATGAAATCAAACCTTGCTCGTGAAAAAAAAAAACACCTTGTATCTCAATTTCATTGTTTGGATTTCAAGATGAAAATCAAATAACCACTTGTTTTTTTGTTTTTTTAATTCCTGTTTCTGACAAGAAAATCGAATGACCAAAAGATTCACTGACCTGATGTTGTGGTTTCTTGATTTTGTTGAAGGGCACAAGCTGCTTGCTCTTGTGCACTTTTTTTTATTGTCTAAAATGTTTAAACAGCTTATTTAATTACTCAGGATGAATTTATAGTGTAGTTAAAACATTTTATAGTAGTTGTGACTTGCTTTATTATCAGGGAACCAACTGCTGCTTTTATTGCAGAATTATCACCTGAAATATCTGAATATCACATAAAGAAAGTAACCGCTGCTTGAACAACACAGTCATTCATTAATTTTCTTCCGTTCCTCCTTTCTTTCTCTGATCTTTTCTTGGGATATACTTGAGAAAACATACAGTTCAGAGTAAAGAGCCCCTTTGACATGATATTTTCAAGTGTCATCACCACTTTTTCAATAATTGACATGTGATTCAGATTATTGACATTCAGTTTGAGCTGAAGGACAGTCTCTTGGATGACCATGCACATCAATGTAATTGCTCTAATTTCAGTCACGACAGGCTAAATTGGACACGCAGACTTGATCAATGATGAATTGATTGAGTCTAATTCAGTCTAATGAGTCTTTACTTGTGAGTGTGACAGTAATCAGAGTTGCAATCCTCTTGTGGTGTCGGGCTGCTGATGTTATTCCTGGTCAGGATGACCACACACCACACAGACAGACGTCCTGTCACAGCCCAGGTGGCTCTATAGCACAGGAGCGGTCATGTCTTTGACCAAATACCCGGCCTTTGCACATTTTCATTAACCTTTGTCAGAGCAGACTGAGTCAGATCTGTGCTGATGGTGCAATCAGCAACGGAAGGACCTTTTTACGCTCAATCCAAATACCCTTTTCCTCCTGAGCTCCTCGTCAACTGACTGCCCCAAGACACAGAATAACATCGCTAATTAGAGCTCATGTCTATCAGTGCCATGTCTGATGATATTCAAGGGATAGTTCTGATGATCTGAGGTGGGGTTGCATGAGGTACTTATCCATAGTCAGCGCGACACCAGGTGGACAAATCAGGAATTGCATTGAATTGAAAAATTGGAACTAATGACTTTGTTGCAAGTTTCATACTTTGCAGAGTCGTCCAGTGGGCCGGATTCAACCCGATTGTAGGCCGTGGGCTGTATGTTTGACACCCCTGGTTTAAGTGTACACTATATTTAGAATATTTTCACCGCTTTACCTCGCTGTCAGGCAGCCTTTTCCGATGGGAAACCGCTGATAGAAGTCAAATATTGCGCTCTCTTCAAGCTAACCAAACTCCATGGGCGAAATCACTTACTTTTTCCTCACAAAACACAGAGGCTGTTGGTCTACTGCTGCCTCAGTCTGTTGTTTGTTTGTGTTATTGTGTTACGTCTGTGTTTTAAATGGTTGGGTCAGATTCAACAAAGGCACACAATAACACAAACTAAAATTACTGATGTTGCAAAATTAGTCTAGTTGAGGGAGGAAGAGCAATATTTGGCTTATATAACAGCAGTTTCCTGTCAGAAAATACTATCTGACAGCAAGGTAAAGTGGTGAAGATATTCTAAATAAAGCATGCATTTAAACTGATATTGACTTTTCAAGGTGGCTAAATGCTAACCCTGTCCACAGCTTAACTTCTGTCTTGTACTCCTGCTGCTTCGCCAAACTGGGGACTTGTTGACCGCCCTCTACTGTAACCAATACACTGACTGTCCATAAGTGCCTCATACAGCCCCACTTTTCTTTTCTCAGGTGGTTTTCAGGGCGAAGCGGGGGATCAGCTACATGGGTGACTTGGTGATCGATGATGTCAGCTTCCTGCACTGCTCCCCTCCTCTTCCTTCAGATCAGCCGTGCACACCTGAGCAGTACTCCTGCGCTAACGGCCTCTGCGTCCCTCAGGAGAACCTGTGTGACTTCATCAACCACTGCGGGGACAACTCTGACGAGGACCCCTACATCTGCAGTGAGGCCTCCTCTAATGTTTAACTGCTGACACCCAATGAAAGAGTCATTTTCAGATAATTGAATAGCCTGGATGGATTTCTTTTTTTATTGCTGTCTTTCAGAGGGCTTCAGCGGGTGCTGCAGTTTTGAGTTTGACCTCTGTTCCTGGCGTCAGTGCAGACAGGATGACTTTGATTGGCTTATCAAAGCTGGCAGCACTCCGACAGTTGGCACGGGGCCATCGAGTGACCACACCCTGAGGGACCCCTCGGGACACTACCTCTACCTGGAGAGCTCCTTCCCTCAGGCGGCTGGAGACACCGCCCGCATATCAGGACCCGTACTGAGCCGCAGGAGCTCACAGTGCAAGGTGAGGTGGAGGTCAGAGAGCACATTCATTCTTCAAACTGGAAAACAAATTAGCATGTTAGTATGATGTGACCATACTAACTTAAAGGTGATTTTAGAGGTTCTGTATGAAATATATGGCTTATAATAAATAAATACTACCTAATAAAACTGAAATGCAAAACCCATAACAATCGGAATAGATGGATTATGTTAAAGACGCACTAAAAATGTAATAAAACATAAGCACTCCTGTGGCTTCCCTGACATGAATCCTGATATGTATTCTGTGAATCTAAATTGAAAGCCTCCTGCAGTGAAAGGGGAAAGAAAAAGATTGTCTCTGTTCGGCATATTCTAACTACATGCTGATAATACTGCATATGTTTGATTTATATTCATATATTAGCCAATTTAATATATGCCTAAGTGTTTTTCAGTGCTCCAATGACTAGAAAGGAAGCAGAAACAGTGTTATAAATCCCACAGATGCAATTCAAAATTAAATTTTCAGCACTGACCAACTTAAAATTTCTTTCCATTTATCTAGAGATGAAAGCTTTTCTAAGGGCATGAGGAGAATGAGGACAATTCAACACTTTTGGTATATTTACAGTAGTTGTATATTAAAGTTTTAGTTTGACTTTTTGGGAAAAACACTTATTCACTTTCTTGCAAAGAGTTAAATGAGAAGATTGATAGCACTCATTAGCTTATCTTAGCATACAGACTATAAACAGGGGGAAACAGCTCTGTGCTGCCTACCAGCACCCCTAAAGCTCACTTATTAAAGGTTCAGTATGTAAGATTTATGGGGATTTATTGGCAGAATATGGCAGAAATCGAATATGATATTTATAAGCATGTTTCCATTTGTGTATATTGTGCAGGTCCTCTTCAACTGATGCACCGCCGTGTTTCCACAGCATATCAGAACGTGAAAAAGAACATGAGATGAGGTGTTTTTAGATGCCACCAACTCCTGCACACTATTCCTTCAAGATGTCATATCTTGTTTGTTTAATCCAAACAAAAACCAAAGTTTAAAACAAGAAGTTGTGGTTTTTGGGGGTTTATGTGCTGAAACATTACAACAAACAATATTTAACATGTTAATGCCTCATCGGTTTCAAAACGTCTTGCCAAAGTACTGCAGCTGAAAATTAGCCAGCTGACGAACACTGGTTTACAGAATAATGTGCATTGTTCTTATAAATAAATAGATGAAATGGTGGCGCCTGGTAGCTCAGTTGGTAGAGCTTGCACCCCTAGCCGTGAGTCCTCTGCAGCTGCTGTGGGTTTGACTCCTGGATGCAGCCTTTTGCATGTGATCCTCCATTCTCTCTCTCTTTCCCGTCCTCACTTCAGCTGTCCCATCAATACCAAAGCCAAATAAATAAATGAAATAACTTTTTCAAGTCTTTATGCTAAGCTAAGCTAACCAGCTCCTGCATGTAGCTTCCTATTTAGTGGACAGTCACGAGAATGGTGTCAACCTTATCATCTAAAGCTCAGCAAGAAGAATAAACGACTGCTTTTCACAAAATGTCAGACTATTCCTTTAAGTTTGCTTTCTTTTTCAAAAAGGTAGCCTTCAGAAATTAATGTTAAAATATGGCCATCTCTGAAAAGTCATTCATGTACCTGCAATTACAGATGAAAATGTGTTGTAACTAAACAAGCAATTAAAAATTGAGCGGGTGCTGCTGCGCTTCGTAGTGTGTGTGTGTGTGTGTGTGTGTCCATCCTCCCAGCTGTCAGCCTGATGTTCCGCTGGGAACGATGTCTTGATTGACTGCGCAGTTTGCTCTGTGCGTCGTATCTGTCTTATCCCACTCCTGACCTGTCAATCAATCACGCAGTCTGCAAAAAGGCACCAATTAAACTGAAGGGAGGGCTGTGCACAGGGAGAAGTGAGAAGGAGAGAAGGACGGGCAATCTCTCTCATGAGATGGAGGCTGTTGTTGTGCTGCTGCAGCTCATGAACGAGCCTCCATTTGGAGAGAAAACCTATAAAACATCCCACTGCCTCAGCGCTGGGTGGTGGACAGACACAATTTCTCTCCAAGCCTTAATAAAGAAAAGGACGGAGAGGAAAAGGTGCATTGATCTTATGACAAGATTAAAGTTTAATTACTTTTAAATGCCCATACTTTTGGTTTCTTTCCAAATTCTGCCCTGAGGAGTAATGGTTATTTGTGAGAAAGGAAAGATGAAAACCATAACAGGAAAGAAAGCAGTGTAGGTGTCCAAAAATGATGAAATCTACTTGAAAGAAAGTAGTTACTACATAATTCTCACAACAAGATCTGTGATTTATCATGAGGTCATGATTGTTGTAAAGAGACACCGGTTTTAAATTTTTTAAATGTATTTTTTTGGTGCTTTGAGCACCTCAAGTCAAGTGCCATTTAGCCCCATAAATATTAGAGAGAAGGCAGATATTTCTAAACTTACAACTTGCAACTCACACCAAGAAAATCTAGATGGATAAATAGCACCACAGGCCAAGGGTAAAATAAAAAAGAAAAAATCAATTAAATGTCTGAGTCTTAGTCGAATACTCTTTGACTTATTTTGACAAAAAAAAGAAAAACATTTTTGTCCTCTGTCCAGCTGCGTTTCTATTTCACATGTCCGGAGACGGCATCGGGACCCTCAGCGTGTTCAGGAGGAGCGAAGGTCATCTTCATCTCCTTCTGAACCTGACAGGAGATCAGGGAAACTACTGGCAGATGAGGGAGATCCCGCTGAGCGACACCAGGGACTTTCAGGTCATGTTTGAGGGCAAAGTGGGCCGAAGTCCAAAGGGTGACATCTGCCTGGATGACATCACTTTCTCGCCCGGATGTCTGCTCGCCTCCTCCACTGGAGAAGAGGGCAACACTCCTCCGCCTCCTGCAGGTATACTCTCTACTTTGTCTTCCTTCACATATCCTAAAGTTATGTAGGTCTTTTTCTTCCTGCTTCAACCGTGTTCCCCCTCCGTGACACTGAATCTCACCTCTTACCTGACCCCTCTTGAACAGCTATTTGAAATTTTCATATTTTTTTCCAGCAACGAATCTCTATCAGGACTCTCATACATCACATTATATCTAAATTTGATTTACTATAATCCTGCTCTCCACTGAATTGCCTTTTAAAATGTTCTGTTCTTTCTAGGGGAACACAAAGTCACTTTGTCAGTTGGTCAGTCCACCACAGTGGTGTTGATCGGACTGAAATATCTGAAAAAGCTATGAAACATTCATGGTTCTCAGAGGTTGAATCCAACAACCTCTGGTTTTCCCCAAACTCCACCATGAGGTTAACATTTGTGATTTTTAGTGAAATGTTTGACATCAGATTGATTGCCATTAAAGTTGTTTTGTAATAACTTTAATGACTCCTTGAAGGTGCAAAATGTAGCATTTGTGTATCCAAAAATGAGTACTGCAGTCCAAATAGCAAGTTGGAGCCAAAACAGTTGTTCTTGAGTCAATTGGCTATTTGTAGAGGATACTACAGTGTGTTAGCTAACACGGTAAAACAGTGGTTCTCAAACTGTAAGTCAGGCCCCCCTGGAGAGGCATAGAACACTGCAGGGGGGTGGGGTGGGGTGATGACAAGGTTTAAAATATGGAGACTGTGTGCACTGCTAGATAACAGTGGTATCAGTATCTCAACTATCTCGAGTACAAAATTTAATAGTCACAGTTAAGTTCAGTAGACAGACACTGATATCCAACATGGCACTGGAGCCTCAGTGAATGTCCGGGTGTAGCTGGAATATATTGTTTTTTTGTTTTTTTTTATTGTCCCCAAAAGAGCTGACCAGTTAATAGCAGCTTTTTAATTCCACTGTGACAAGAAGGTTGCTGGGGCTGCAGTCTTCTGCTTGCTTTTGGTAAATAACCGTACAACTGGGGCCGTTTTCCTGCATGAGGATATTTCAGGATGTTTAAAAATCACTGACAGTGTGAGAAGAGCGTGGCCGTGGAGCCCCAAGTTCCAAATTAGATTTAGGGAAAGATATTACTTTGCTAAAGTGTAGATAATTGCAGTTTTGATGACTTTCGCTGTTGTGCTTGTTGGCTTGCTGGAAAGGCTCTGCTACACTAATTGAAATGAGACCTTAATTAGTATAATTGGTAACACCTGTGTTTACTCTACTATTTTAATGTCAGAATGGCTGCAGTGAAAAAAAGGTCTGTTGAGGACATTCTTCACATCTGTTGGTTGTTTTTGCATAAACACGGAGTAACCTGATACACTTTTGCATATATGGGTGTTAAACCTGTGGAAATCCTCAATTTACCGCTGAGATTAAGAGTTTTATTTATTTTTCAGTATTTTTCTGAGCATTTTTTGCCTTTATTGGATAGCAGCAGGTGAAGAGGCAGACAAAATGGGAAAGAGAGGGTTATGACACGCAACAAAGGTTGCTGGCTGAAACCAAACTGACAATGGTTGCTACTATGCAGCCATGCAGAATCCGTTGTAACCATTCAGGTGCCAAGGTGCTTTTAAATTAAGATTTTAATCAGATGTTTTTCCACATCTGAGCCCCTCATTAATATTCTGTTTCAACCAGAATAATGTTTAGATTAGGGCTTCGACTAACAATCATCTTCATTACTGATTATTTTGTAATCTTTTAGTCTATAAAATGTCCAAAAATGTGAAAAACATTAATCAGAGTCACTTATCAAAATAGTTGACAACTAATTTTCTTTTTCAATCGACTAATCCCTGGATTCTCGAATTACGGCAAGTTCCCTCTAGTGGTACATGGAGGAATCTCCTAAAATTAAAAAAAAAATAAAATAAATGAATTTCTAAATATATTCTGAGGTGCTACACAGTTTAAAAAGTTTCAGAAACACTGAGCTAACTGATTAATTGGCTTATTTCTAAAGATAAAGAATAGGAACATTTTTGCGATAACTGGTAAATAAATGCTCTGAAACATTTGTTCGACCTACTGAGATCCCACACAGCGTTTGTCACTGTCTGTCTAATCCCAGACTAAAGCCCCTATCATTGTCTGTATCTCAGACTTGAAAACTTTTCATGTTAGAAGCTACTCTGCATCCCTTCCCTTCTTTAAGAGAGAAACCCTTTAAGAGGCGAGAGAAAAGAACAAGAACTGATTTATTGCCGTTGTTACTGTGGCTATAATTGGCCTATTAAATTTATTGCCTTTCTCTTGTATTGCATGTCGGTGAGAAGAGAGAGTTTCTGGATTGTCTGTGCTCACAAAGGGATGAAACCGAGGCCGTGTGGCCCCTGCATGAGTCTCCTTGTCATTTTGAGATGAGCTGGAGAGGGCTTCTCTCCGGCAGCAGATGTGTGATGTGTAGCGACGATTTTCCTGCCAGCTGTGTCTTTCTCTCACTTGTCTCGCTGTCTCTCTGCATTTGTCGTAGTATTAGTGCTTGCAGACTCCCACAGAGTCGGGGTACTAATCAGTCACTAAAGAGCTCTGAAGTAGTGTGGCCTCCCTGAGATGTGCCATGCTAATGATGCTTCCATTTTGATGCTGTTACATTTAGGTTCTCACCAACACTTTGTCATCTTACTCGCCTCCTCTGCTTGATGTCTTCACCAGTCAAAAGGATGCTCGAGTGTTATTTCTGTCTTGAGCAGTATTTTGACCCTGGTGGCTGCTGGAACAAGTTGTCCTTCCTTATTGCAGAAAAATGCACTTTCTCACATACTTTTAGTGACATACAGTCAGTTTTGACTTTATTTGTTCAAGTTTTGTGATATCGGCTTCTGGGACTTCTGACTAAACCCCAAATCAGCAGAAGTGAATGCCATACTGTTTGTTATGCTGTAAAAAATACCATTAAAAAGTTCAGCAGCAATGTGTGTTTACAGAAATACAGCCTTGTTTACTCCTCATTGAGATCAGTTTTTCACTGGAGCTACTTTCTAATGAAGAAATAGTCCCTCTAAAAACTGTCAACAGTGTATTCTGTACATTATTCAGAATAACAGGGGCTCTGTTACTGTTCGCTTTTTGAACATAATGCATGCCATAATTTATTTAAACACTCTGAGCAAACAAAACTTGTTTCCCCTCTGCTTGCCCCTTGGAGCGCGGGCAGGCATCTCAGGGACAGATAAGCCTAAACAAATAAACAAGTGAGAGACTATGTTTTTATTTATATGTAATTTGGTGAAGCTGAGTCTTAAATTTAAAGGGATAATTCTGATTATTCAAAGTGGGGTTGTATGAATAGTCAGTGTACTACCTAAAAGGTGGTTGACACACCACCAGTTTGGAGAAGCAGCAGGAGTACCTGTGTCAGATGTTAATCAATGTGCTACTGTGGACAGTCAGCAGCAAAGAATCAATAATCAACAATAATTTAAGTGTCTGCTATATTTATCATATTTTCACTGTTTTACCCTGCCATCAGACAGCCTTTTCTGGTGGGAAACTGTTATACAAGCCAAAAATTGTTCTCTCCAAAGCAACCAGACTCCATTGGCAAAAACAGTCATTTTACCTCACAGAACAAAGGAGTTGATGGACGACCGCTGCCTTCATCTTTTGCCTGATTGTGTTATTGTGTGACTTTGTCAAATCCAAATGAACCCTTTCAAACATCAAAGTCAAACAATAACTCAAACAAACTAACAGACTGAGTCAGCAGTAGTTAAGCTACTCAATGTTCTGCAGTGTAAAATTACAGATTTTGCCGTGGGTTCAAATCCGGCCTGTGGTCCTTTGCTGTGCCTCTCCTTCCCTTTCCTGCCTGTCTGCAGCTTTTATTTAAAAAATGCAACAGCACAAACAAGCTTATATGCATATTGTATATTGTGATTAGCTTAGCAAAGGAACTAGCAGCATCTGTCATAAGGATTACAGTGTATAGAACTACTGTACCAGGTTAATAAACACCAAAAAGAAGCAATATTGCAAGGTAGAAAAGGTAGAGGAGGCATTTCTTTTCTTCTCCAAAACATGACAGGATCATTTTCAGAACAAGCAGCAGCAGAGCAAATAAAGCTGATGGAAACAGAAAGGGATGCAGCCGGGTCTGGGGAACAGAGGGATAGGAAGTGTTACTCTGAGGTTAAGACAGGAAGTAACACCGCTGCCCTGACAGTGAAGTGAAGCTCATGCCAACATTAAGAGAGCCAGGAGGAGGAGAGCCTTAGCTGCTGCAGGCTGCAGAGGGCGTACAGTAATACTGATGAGACCGAAGACAGCAGGAACTGTAATTATATACTGAAGCCCCTCAGGGGCATTTTCCTCCACTGCCTCATTCTATAATACTAAAATATTACACGATGGAGTGGTGAAACATGTGTTCTTTTATGGCCGGGCGTTTTAACTTGGCTTTAACAAGACATTGTAGACTAATACCTACAACATAGGCTCAGCACATTCAGAGCGTATGTGTGCCAACTGCATGGGAAAAAATAAAAGAATATCCAGCAATCATTTTAGATACAGCAGAGTCCCAATTTAACATCTTGCCAGTCCCTGCTGGAGCTCTGTCAGACTTCATAAAAATGAGCTGCAGAGCTCTTTACCTAATAAATAATGAAAGTGATGAGAGAAGAGAATTGGGGTGACGTCCCTGACGCCCATAACGGTCATTACTAAAGGCTTCAATGGCAGAATAAGTTTTTAAATCCATCAGAAAACTCTCCTCTTCTTTCATATCATTTTGCACATGTCTCTTTCTGTAAATGTCCTGTCATGTCTTATGAAAGTTTTTAGGTTACAGTCACCTACTGCATGTCAGGATGACAAAAAGCCATTACTTTAACAGATAGATGAAGCCAGCAGTGTTACTCGTCATGTTCTCTGTCCTCCTCTTATCATCAGTGGCCTCTGATCTCCTCTGATCTCATAAGTTCAATTTAATCTTCATTTCGACAGCCATGAATTTGACAGCATCTGATCAAAAAGCACTTTGTGTGTATGAGGTTGACTTATCAGACGTGCCGTAAGAGCGATTGGGTTTTGATGCTATCACTGTCTATCTTTGTTTCATGACCAGGATAAAGAAAGAGAGGGAGCGAAGGGCAGCAGGAAAACAAGGAATCTCAAGATTCATTTATAAGCTATTAAAGAGATGATAAAATCCATACCTGAAATGAAAATATAACATGTCAGATGTCAGGAGAAAGAGAGCAATACAATGGATCACATGGCACCTTCATTGGCATGATTAGATAATGTGCTTGTTCCACAGAGGCCTCCTACACGTTTCTGCATTCAGTGATTTTCACTCATCTGAATAACTGTCTGACTAGACTCACAAGTCAGTCTCTGAATGTTTCACTCGATGCAGACTGAGGATGCTGCGAGTTTAAAAAAAAAACCTGTATTGCAGAACCAAACCAAAGTCTCTCAGGTGGTCCTTTGCACTGAGGCAGTGACATGCACAAGTTGAGTGCCTACTTTTGAGGTGAATGGTTCAAGAGCCTGAAAAAGACTGAAAAAGGAAAAAAAAAAAGATGGAAAAATCTCAGTCGACTGAGGGGACTCCGACTTATGATTCAAATCTTCGACAATCAGGGTGCAGCCCTCCTGATATTGTGAGACTACAGCTGTCTAACTACCTGGTCAAACCCCAACCATAGTACACTGAAACCACTACGTCACCCATGACTCAGCTTTACTGCCACTTGGAGCCTATATCACTCAGTCACCCTGGTCTGTCAGAGGTTCAAAATTCAATTAAAACACTAGATAATCAATACGTACATATTATCTTTTCTTCTGCTATCTATATGTTCTTTGCTTATGCAAATGTTGCTCTATATAGGTCACTACTGCTTTGTATGTGCATGTGAGTGTTGCATCTTTTGTGTATGTCCTGCTTGTTTGCATATGTCACAACTGTGTGTCCTTTTCCTGTCTTTAAACTGCATATTCTGTTTTGCTTTTACATTTTTAGTGTCTTAGGAAGCCCTTTAACACCCTGGCCAGGACCTACAGACGAAACATAGCTTTTGGCTGATTTGGCTTTGTGTTTTATAATTTAATGATTTTATTAATTTGCATTCTCCCTCTCTAAAATCAACTAAACCAAATTAAAACAAAAGCTCCACTTTATCTGCCAGACCTCTAATTAGAGAAGTAGTTCAGTGTGAATTCTTTATAATGCTGATCTGGAACAACATCCTTGCACCAGGGGGCAGTATGCCACCCAGGGTGACTGACCGACACACTGTATATGAGGACAGTGGCCCCCTGGTGTGAAGGTCACATTGCAGACAGCAGTACAGAGCCCAGAAGGAATCCATGCAACAAGATATTTACAGTACTGGAGTCAATGAGGACAATTTAATTAGTCTGCATTTGCAGAGAAGCAGCTGAAGATCTGCATATGTGAAGAGATATTTTTAGCTTCAAACACAAACTTCTCTTTAAAATTAATCCACCTACAGCTTCAGTATTCTACCCGGCAGCCGGCGAGGCAGCCTGGCTTCACAGTTGGGGGCCGTGGCTTCCTGGCTTCCCATGTGCCCTTTGTTGGGGCACATTGCTTCTGCTCCTGTGCATCTGAAGAGGAACAAAGGATTAGGAGGGACTTATAGCCCTTTCTCTCCTTTACTTACAGGGACCACCCCTCTTCATCACGCCTCATCTCCCTCTCTAACACTCCTCAAAGCCGAGCACTGACCCTGCTGGAATGCCTGGCGCCAAAGAAGCAGATTCCAGCCTCCTCCTGCTCCACCACCCTATGATACACTGATTTAGGCATATAGCCCCGTGCTCCTTTCTTAAGCTTCTTAAAGAGACCCCGATGCTGCCTGCAGATGGTCTCAACGCTCTTGAGTTGACTTCTTATGCTCTGAAGTACTTGCTCTGAACTCCTTGTGGTACTGTTAAATATGGTGAAGCACACAGTAGATGCTTTACTGGAAGAAAAATAGATTATCTGTTGCACTATTCAGTTTTAAAGGAATAGTTCAAACAATTTGGGAGCTGCACTTATTTGCTTTACTGTTGAGAGTTAGATGAGGTCACATATCTGCGCAGTAAACATGAAACTACCGTAGGACTGGGTGATATATACAGTTGTGGCTGAAAAATTTATCACGACAAAAAGTCAGTCAATCACATTTAGTCAAACCACTTTGATAATGAAGTCACACAGGTAACAGACTTTTGAAAAGTCCCAAAAATTTCCACACTGGCGAGCTGAACTGCTTTTTTTTTTATGAACAATTTTTTCACCGTCAGCACTAATTTTCTCACTCCACACTGTTTCTGTTGTTGTGTCACATCACATGTCGACAGACCTGTTAAATGACTGGCTGTTTGCATGTCAGTCATTGCAGGTGTGACCATAGATGAACAGGTGTAACAATATCAGTTCAGATATAAGGGAAAGGACCTGGACCAAGACCTTGACTGACCTTACAAAATGTGGATCGTACAAGTCCTGGTCTGGTCTCGGGTTCTAGGGTTTTGAGTGGAACCCTGATGACATTAGAGTGACATCAGTCTTCCAATCTGTCTCTCACCAAGACAGTCAATAGGCATATTTCCCTCCTCACAATCTTGACCCCTAAATATCTCCATAAAAAACTAAGTTCACAAGGGTCACCATGCTGACCACCAGACACAGACACAATGTCCACCTGCCTTGTCCTTGATGGGAAACCTACTAATTTACATACAAGATCATACAAAGACTAATGTTGAGAAACAAACAAAGAGTCTGAGTGATATTTGTCTTGTGTGTGTCTGTTTGTCTTATTTCCAGGCTTCTGTCCGTCAGGCTTCCTGCTTTGTGAAAATGGCCGGTGTTTCACTCCGGGCAGAGATGTGACTTCACAGATGACTGTGGCGATGGCACTGATGAAAAGGATTGTGGGACTTCCTGTTCCTTTGAGAACGGCCGCTGCGGCTGGAAGAGCTCCCTGGCGGATAATTTTGATTGGACTCTCGGGACTGGCTCCATCAAAAGCATACGGCCTCCATATGATCACACGCTGATGGACGAAACTGGTATGTGTTCACAGCTGTCCTTGTGTGGAGTGTAGCTCGTACACCTTTAAACCATCAACTAATTAAAAAGTTGTAAAATGTTGTTAACTCCAGGTTCTTTACTGTTCTAGCCTCCTCTTTGAATTACCATTGTATAATTGAACAAGTGCCCCTTCACTTCTGAGTGGCTTTGTATAATCAGAGTGAATGAAACCCAGCTGACTTTAAAATTTCCACCTGTTAAACCTAAGATGCTGCAGCAGCTTTCCACAAATGTTTAATTCATGCTTTAGCCACTTCAGTGACAAAATCAATGAGCTACTTCTCCGTATGTGAGTGTACAGCAGGTGAGCCTTCAGGTGATTGATGCAGGGCTTTTAGGGCTGTGATTTCATTACACAATGTGCATGTTACAAGGTGATACCCATGAATAAATAAGCATGTGCAGAAAAGCTCTTATGGAGGTGCTTCTCCTAAGCATCCCACCATATGTTCACGTTACCGGCAACACAGCTAAAAAATGGCCAAATGTGGCTGACTACATTATCGCCAAGCGCTGTGAAAAGTCGAGGCCACGTAAACTTGATTTGTAGTAGACACACAGCGATGGATGTCAGCTTCTGGCTTCACGTCGCCAGCTTCCATGGAAAATTATTTTTAGCCTGATGCTTTGTCACCATTAGTCTGAACATACCAGTAAAGTTATGATCCTTAAGACTCAATCACAACAAAAAAAAACCTGGCCACCCCTTTTGTAAGTCTAATCTAATTTTTTTTCTCCTGTATTTATGATTAAAGTGATTTACTTTATTTTCATCTGTGAAAACCTAGGGGGAGAAAAAATTTGGGTTGTTGTAATACTCATTTCAGCCACATGAGGCAGAAGTGCGCCACTACATCATGTTCTAAATAGTATTCATGTTTTCTCTCAGGTGAGTTTTAATTTCTCCATGCACTCTAAACACAAGGTACATACACTGTTTGTTTGCAAGTTTTGTAACATTTCTGTCATGTCCATGGAGAAATTAAGACATGAATGATATTAGTTCTATTCAGAACCTGGACACTTCAGCGGCTTGTGGCCAAAATGAGTTTTTCAAGAACGAACAAAACGATTCTGACAATTCCCACCTGTTTGCACAGATCAAAAAACTAAAATAACTTTGTAAAATGATCCTGGCAAAATCTTTTGTCTTCTGCCAAATCTTCTACCTTTGACCAAAAGAGTTGAGAACAAATCCCAGCTGTTTTTAACACATAAAAAAAAGGGTAACTTGGAAACACTTTCCTGGCAAAGCTTTCTTTCCAGCTGTTCTTAAGTCATAAACACAAGAGAGAAACATTTTAGATCAGACTTAGAAAATGGATCACCAGAATAGTTTTTTTTTTTTTTTTAACCTCACTTGCCCCTCAGGGCCTCTGCAGACATAGTTTTCCACACAACAGCAGAGCACTGTAAAAGAAGATGGTCGCCTTGCTGATAAGTTTGACGTGCAGTCTGTCGGCTGCAGCTCTGCATCTAACAGCTCACTGTGGCTGCTCCTGCCTGTGCTATTGCTCATTTGTAAAAACTAAAAAATATCTGCTGATGAAAAACAGCAAAATTGGCCACAATAGTCATAGTAGACATATTTTTGATAAACAGTCACAATGAAAGCCACCTTTCTGACCAGCTGAATGCTTTTAATGTGAGGCAGGAAAAGTTGAATTTGCATTAGCTATAACTTAATACAGCTCTGATACAGCTGTGTGGGAGCAAACAGTAAACAGAAAGGCTGATAACAATGCGATATAATTAAAAACAGAAACACTGGAGTACATGAGTGCCTCATTTCCTGTGAATCCGTAGCGCTGGAAATGGCGCAAGGCTGCCCCCTAAAAGTTAATGACTAGAGTAATCAGTCGAAAAAAACCACAAGTCGACTTGCATTTTGTCAGTTGAATCTTTGTACTTTTGTTTTTTAGCTGTGTCACTGTACACAGAGCTGTGCAGGAGCAACAGCATGCAGACTGTAAACTTACCAAACCGAGTCTCAAAATGACCACAAACCTCAAAACTGTGATGGAAGTGGAGAACAGAGAAAGAAAAAGAGCATGACGCCGGACAACATGAAGCAGGGCGCAGTGCAAATCGAGTCTGTTGACTGCTGTGACACTCTCTGCTCCAGCGATGACCGTCAGTAAAGTGGGCTAAACCACTTTTGAACCAGACAGTGGGACAGCCTCCTCAGCTCCCACCCACTGTGACTGACTCTTTGGCTCACAGAGCCGTCAGCAGCCCGGCAGGAGAGGCGCTCCGTGGTGCAGTGCTAGGATTTTATATCTGAACTATGAGCAGGATGCACTTTTACTTTCTCTGACTGTGTGGAAATCTGATGTTTCCATGATGATGATGATGATGAAGAAAGGCATTAAAACATGAGACTCATGTAGGTTTATTCTGATTTGTGAGAGAGTTTATATTTTAAAAAAAAAGGAAGCAGAAATCTTCATTTTGAACAGTTTATGACTGTTCAGGTTACAGCCCTGAACAGGCGGACTTCAGCACTGACAATGAAAAATGTTTATTGATTGTAAATACATTGAATGGCTATTATTATGAATAATATCTAAAAATGGGTTTGATTTCATGAAGATCTGAAGGATTGTAACTTAAAAATTAAAGCTTATTCTGTTTATAATGTTCAACACTGAAGGATATAATGATAAAAAGTTATAGACAATAATAACAATAACAGATAATTATGTATTTATGTGTGATTATGTAAATAATTGCCACATATTTGAATGAAAAAGACACACGACAGCATACCTGCCCTCGTTTTAGTTTTGTACTCAGTCATCCTCCCAAGTCTTCTCCTTTCTTTATGAGCTTGACTGAGATACTTCCAGAGTGGTCCCCAGGTGTCAAAAGGCAGTGAGATATTAGGAGATGTGTCAGAGATTACTCTGTGACCCCCTGGCCCTCACTCCCCGACCACACTGTTCATGACCTTGCTGTAATTTGTCACTGGCAGCAGAAGCAGCCCGCAGAGAGATATTTCCTCTTTGCCTCATCTCCCTCGTCGCCATCCTCCTCCTCCTCCATCACTTCTCTTCTTCATTATCTTTTTAGGTTATTTTGTCTATATGGAAGCTACACCGGTGGGACTCAGAGGTGATAAAGCTCATATTCGCAGCTCTGTTTGGAAAGAGTCGAGCGCCATCTGCAAGCTCTCCTTCTGGTACTACATTTCCCACAAAGCCACAGGAACAATCCGCCTGCTGATCAAGGTAAACCATTTGTTATGAGTTAACTCTGCGTGTGCACAATCACATTAAGAAATTCTGAATCGAATCAGAGGTGGGAAGTAACAAAGTACAAATACTTTATTACTGTCCTTAAGTAGAGTTTTCAGTTATCTGTGCTTTACTTAATTTTTCACTTTTACTCGCTAAATTTGAACACAAATATCTGTACTTTCTACTCCTTACATTTTCAAAACAGGCTTGGTGCTTTAATTTTAATTCAGTTGAAGAGAAATATCATATTATTATTATTTTTTTTTTTTTTTTGCATGATTGTGCGCCGCTTTCCTGACATCAAGACTGATTTCAGCCTACATGGATGAGACAGTCACACAGACAAGATTATTGGTGTATCCATCAGTGTTTATCTTAACAAGATGAAACAGACAGAAAAAGACTTGACGAGACAAAAATAACAGAACAAGATGAAAAATATGTAACAAGACGAAAATGTAATAAAAGACGTAACAAGGCAAGAATGACGTGAAAGATGTAACAAGAAAATATATTATAGTTTGTAAACCGAACCGTACAGACCCAGCGCTTTCCATCAAGTGTGGTTACCATGGTTACACTCAGTCAGAAATGAAGCCTGATTATATTAAATCATGTTAATGCAGACAGTAATCGTATCATATTAGCGCTGCGGTCTAGTGGTCTCAGTAATTTGGTAAAAAGGGAGGTGAGGCTGTCAATCTCTCTGCCAGTTTTTTTGATCTACGGTGCGTCTGTGGGGGGGCGGTGGAGGTGACTGATGGGGGTCACGGCCACCCCTCGGCCCACAGAGACCCCTCCCCACCATCTGGGCACACACACCACCCCTGCCAGTTCTCAAGGCTTCTTGCTTGTTAGGCACTCAGCCATCTAGTTTGTGCATGCATGGTTGACTTTGAGGGATTAAGATTTCGGCTTGCAGCTTCCAGCCATTGAAATTCTGCTGTGATTTACTCTGCCTCCATCCTGTGGTACCCTCAGCTTCATTTGACTCTGTTAGGGACGACTCAAGGTCAAGGTGCAGGAGTAGATTCAGTCTTTGGTGTGTGGATTGTGCAGATTTTCCTTATATACTCACATATGCGCAGCACGTGCTTGATTGTTAGTGCGTCCTTGTGTCGGCTCTAGAAACTGTTTTATGCGTTGTGCAAAGCAGGTCAGAAGTTATGTAAATTTTACAAAGTGTTGTTTTTTTCTTCAAACAGCAAGACCTAGTGCCCACCTCGCAACATTTGCATATCATTACTTTTTAGAAAAATTACTGTCTCATGCTGCAGCAGCCAAGATGGAGAGGCAACAGAGCTCATAATTTAGCAGAGATAATCTAACTTGTTCAGTAGGTAAAAGCTCTATCAGCACTTTATACTAAAATATGCCTTATAGGTCTGGTGTGTAAGATTCAGCGGATCTGTGAAACAGAATATGGCAGAAGAGGAACATAATATTCATAAGTATGTTTTCATTAGGGATAATTATGTGAAAACAAGAATTATTTTGTTTTTGTTACCTTAGAATGAGGTGGTTATATCCTACAGAAGGCGCAGGTTTTCTTCCAACGTTTTTTAATCACCATGTTTCTACAGTAGGATGGACAAATTAAACAGACGGACTTTGCTCATTTTCACAGGCACCGTAACTTCTCCGACACACTTGAAAGGGGAGAGTGAGGTGAGCAGTATTCAGTTGAGTGCAATCTACAGCCTCACCTCTAGATATCACCACATCCCACACACTGGACCTTTAAGTCTGCATTTTTTGTGCTGACAACAAATCCCATGAAAAGACCAAAACCAGCCATGAATAGATCCCACTCACAAGATAAAAAAAGCTCCTTTTATACAAGTCAGTGCGTTTTCCATGTGGTTCACAGGTGAGTGTCAGACCAACAGTGGAACAATGAAAGTTCCGATTAATGAAGAAAATAATCAAATGTTATGATGTACAGTACATCGTGGTTATTTTAAACCAGTTCCAGATTGAATATACAGAAGAATTACTGTACCATGACATATACTGTTTCCGTGATATAAAATTAAATATCCTGATTGAAGATTTTGGCCATATTGCCCACCCCAACTAGTCAAAGTCTGATAGGCTGTAGCTTCTTCCTCAGTGGCATTGACCACATTGTTGTCCAGAATCTATTCACTAAATAAGCCACATTGTTGAAGTGGGTGATGTGTTCCTTCATTATGATGAATGCATTTATTTCGACTTAATCCCACATACACCATCCTCCTGTTGCAAACACTCACCATTGCACCGAATCTGTTGCCCAACAAATTTGCACATTTGCAAATTTACTCCTGTCTGAGTGACATTTGCAAAAATGCACAGAGCTCAGCTGATCTTTAGAGTTATATGGCCTTTACCTTAAACTCCAGATTGTGCTGACTGGCGCTTTGCATAGTCAACAAAATCCCCAAAATGACGAAGTGCAGTTTTACTGTGTAATATAAAGCTAAAACAGGGAAATTATGTAAATTTAGATAGTTTGGTGTGAGTTGCTCTTTATATAAACTACCTGTCCTTCATTTCTCTGTGTGCACAAAGTGTAGTTTCAATAATGGAAAAGGCACTATGATGTGTTTATTCACTGGGTTATTTTTCGGTTTCTTTGGAGCAGAGTTTTTCCCAAATGTTGTTTTTTTGGAAAATGCCTACATACCCTCAGAAAACATGTGTAAATATTATTTTTCTGAGTTATTGTTATTAAATCCTAACATTTTGAACAAGGCAAGGTTAAAAACTGAGGTCCTGTTGTTGTTTTATAGCTAATAAATCACAGTAATAGGTCATCTGCAAGCATCCGTTTCCAAAAAAAATATTCAGTCACAGATAAAAACTTCTGCTTCAGTGTGTTCCAACTTCTGTTACTCATTCTCAGTAGCACTTGAGTTATTCTCATTATTGGGAAGACAAACAGAGAGTTCCCTGTCCAAAGAGACCAAAACCATGCACATTCTCCGTAAAGCTCAAGAGCAACTTTCAGTTTATTTTGGATATGCTAAGGGTAGGCTTCTTAGGCTAATTTCACATGAATTCTGAGGAAAAGGAAGAGATGAAAAGTATTTTTTAAAAAGTATATATTTGTTACTTGTTTTTAAATATTAATGTCTTTAGTTGGAACCAGTGGGGTTGGGAAACACTGATAAAAGTGCTGATACATTTTTGGTTTTGGTCTTTTCATGGGATCAGTTGGCAAAAACAAAATGCACAATATCTGACTGCGCTTTTAAATACATCCAAGATGTGTGTCTCATATACTGCAAATAAAGTCAATCTGACACTGTGAATATAGATGTTTATTTATGCTGTCTTGAATTTAATTATTATACAAAAACTCAGCTACCACCTTAGTATGTTATCGATTGCACATTGACGCCTGCTGACAGGATATAACACTGTTAGAAATTCAAATCATGGGATTTGCACAGTTTCTCAGTCCAGCCCACTGGCTATTTGATTGATTATGTGACTCCCTGAGAGACAGCGGATGATGAATGCATGTGGACTATTTTACATGTCCTCCTTGTTCACATGTGGAGGGAAAATGTAAAATTTGGCCTTTTAAAGAAGGTTAGATCCCGACATTTAAATGAGGCGCTGGAGTCACTCAAACCAGACACAGACAGAGGGTGGAGAGTTCAAAGGTCATCGTGTTTGATTTTAGACGCTGACTGAAGTGCGCGTGCTGTCTGATCTGTGTCTTATGAGTGTGTGAGGAGGGAGCAATAACCAGCAACTCCCTCCACTCTTAGTGGAACCCTCTTTTGTAGAAAGTGTTTGATAAGGGTTCTTTGTAAGACTAGGGGCTCCATCAAGAACCCTTTTCATCCAAAGAACATTTTCTGGAAGAAGGAGCATGTTAAGGATTGTCGAAATCCTTTGAGAACTCTTTCACCAATGGTTCTCTGTACCATAATAAAAGAGGTCTCAGTAGAACCCCCATGGTAGTTGTAGATAAAACTCTTGGAATATAAAAGGGTTCTCACTAGAGCCCTTCGTTGGGTTTGGATAAAACTCTTGGAATTTAAAAGGATTCTCCGTAGAAACCTTGAGTGGGTTCTAGATAAAAGCCTTGGAATGTAAAAGGGTTCTCAATAGAACCCCCTGAGCGAGTTCTAGATAACAGTCTTGGAATGTAAAGAGTTCCTGGTAGAAGCACAGAGTGGGTTCTAGTTAAAACCATTGGGATATAAAAGGATTCTCGGTAGAAACCCTTGAGTGGATTCTAGATAAAACCCTGGAATGTATAAAGGTTCTTGGTAGAACCTCCTGAATGGAGGAACCCCCTGGGTGGTTTCTTGTTTGCACCTTTAGAAGGTGGAAATATTTCAGATAGAACTCCATGAGAGGGTTCTCAATGGGATACCTCACAAGATAGAAGGGTCCACTGCAGAACCTCTTATAGGGGATTCTTGGAGGAACCTTTCACAGATGGTTCTAGGTACAACCCTTCATGTTGGGTTCTGGGTAGAGCTGTTTGAAAGGGTTCCAAGTGGAAGCCTTATTAAAGGTTCTACCAGGAATCAAAATGGGTTCTCCTGTGAGGACAAGCTGAAGATCCCTTCATGGTTCCAGTTAGAACTTGTATATCTAAGAGTGTATAGTCTCCCATAACACATAAATGATGTTAAGTGCATGTATGACCTCGACGGTTCAAAGACATTAGCACTTACAGATCATTACTTTGTGCTATAATTTCCAACATTATAGCGTTTTTATAGCCTCGATGTTGCCTTGAGTCAAAACGACGACATTAAACACAAACACGAGAGCGCATTTGCACAAGTGTGACTACAAATACACACACAGTCTGTGAGCATCAGAGTGTAAACACAGTGTGAGCCATCTTTAAAGGTTGATTGAAGAACAAAGGCAGTTATGGTAATGATACTTCAGTGGGCAGAGACACGGAGCGGGAGCGAGGGAGGGGATTATATTTACCTGGCGAGTGTTTCCCTCTGTGAAGTCCACCAGGGGCTCAACAGTCCTGTCTATTTATATCAGCAGGCCTGTGAACCGCTCCTCGAGTCGTTACTCATCACACTGATAACTGTCCTCAGCGGAGAGTGGACGGGACGTGTAGGCTCGGACCTGAACACAGGCGGGGTCTCACAGTGAACCGAAGACTACACAACCCTGCATGTGATAGAAGGAGATCCTCCTGATGTTTAGAGTGTATGAGAGTTAGAAAAGAAAGACAGAGGCGTATTTGCTGTTTCATGCTGTTTCGGTTTCACTTGAAAACTGTTATCAAGAGCAGATGGAGGTGTCAGGAACCAACAGCTCCGACCGTTCCTGCTGATTGTTTTAAAATAAAACAGAGAGCTTGAAACAGCAAATATGGCCCTGTCTTTTGAGAGCAACTCTTCTCTTAATGCTGCATGTGGAGATCACAAAGGTTTGGACTTTGGATGAAACATTTTTTTGGAATCAAAACAAACTTTGAACTGCAGATTATGTTTTTTTGATAGGAGTTATGGTATAACTCCTAAAGGCAGCACTTGGACGCATCATCAAGTGTTTGTCATGTGAGATTAGCTAATAACACTGGCTGAAAATAAAGCCTGACGTTTTGCTAAATACAATTAATCACATATTTTAGATGTTAGATAACAAGATTGATACCACTCTGTATTTTCACGGTAATTATGAACTGTAGTCAGCAGCTGGCTAGCTTAGCTTAACATAAAGACTGTAAACTGATTCTGTCTGAAGATTAGGGCTGCGAATGATGATTATTTTAATAATCGATTAATTGTTTGGTCCATAAAATGTCACAGATGGTGAAAAATGTCAATCAGTGTTTCCCAAAGCCCACAATGACCTCAGATGTCTCATTTGACCCACAACCTCATGATATTTAGTTTGCTGTCACAGAGGAGTCTTTCTCAAACCGATTAATCAATTATCTAAATAGTTGGCAATTTATTTAATCATCAGTTCATAATCGATTAATCATTACAGCTCTACTGATGATAACAAAATCCACCCAGCAGCACCTCTGCAGCTCGGTAATATTAAGTGTAAATGAAAATTTGTAACAGAAAATTTCTTGTGTCTGTTGATGTCTTTACCTCCTCTCAAGCATTATCATTGTACGGTGTGCTGCAGGGCTCCACTGTAGGACCACTGTTATTTCCTTTTCATTTACTCCCTTTGGGCCACACTATCAAAAGCAGGAGATTTATTTCATTGCTCTGTGGATGATACTCAGCTGTACTTTTCCTGTAAACTGTCTGAATCAGTTAGGTTATCGTCCCTGTATAACTGCCTGGCTACTGTTCAGGACTGAATGGCAGAAAATGTTCTTCAGCTTAACTCCTCCAAAGTGGAAATGCTATTATAATACTACAATATTATTAAAACTAATACTCATATGGGGTCCTGGGAAAACATATGGACAATTTCTGCCTGCACTTGGCTCTCTAGCACAACACGCTGTACCCTCTGTGAAGAACTTCGGAGTTATTCTAGATCATAGCCTCACTCTCAAGTCAGGTGTTAAAAAACTAACTCAGCCTTGATTTTTCAACTTCAGAAATATCTCCAGAATTAGGTAATTTATTAATTTTAATGATTGTTAGAGTTATTCATTCTTTTATCACTTCTTGTCTATGCCACTTATTGCAATGCCGTGTTCACATGCCCTCACCAAAACATGATTATACAGCTTCAGACTATTAACTAAAGCTCAAAAGCATGATCATATCTCTCCTATATGAGCCTCCCTTCACTGGCTGCCTGTCTGTTTTAGTACTGATTTGAAAATTTTAGTTTTGGCTTTTAAGGCCCTTCATGGCATGGCACCAAACTACCTGGCTGAGCTTTTACTCACCTGTCCATAACCTTTGATAAGACACTGTTATTCCCTGGTCAAGACTGAAAGGGCTGCCAGACGTATTGTATTAAGTATTTCAAGAGCACAGGTACAGGGTAGACAGGCACATGGACCCAATATACAAAAAAATCTATTGGATGCTACAGGTTTGTAGGATGTTTCCAGTTTTTATGCTAAGCTAAGCTAATAGACTGCTGGTTCCAGCTTCATATTTACAATCAATCTTCTCATGTAACTCTCAGGAAGAAACCAGATAATGTTTCCAAAAATGTTGAATTATTACTGTTACATACTTTTTTTTTTTTTTTTTTATTTTTTTCTGTCTCCACATTATAATGCTTTCGTCTTGGAGAAATGTATTATGTTCTCTTTCATGCAAGGAATCTGTTTCTTTTCAGACATCATGTATATTTCATAACATTTTGTGAGAGTGGGCTCTTTGCTTGCCTTACTTACTGGCAGATCCACTTTGTGTCAGCATTATGATCTGATGATTAAGAAAAAAAATACTTGAAAACAAAGCTACACAGCCTGCCATTTGCTCACTTATCAAGTTATATATGGTGAAGTGACTTAAAATGTGGCCTGCCATTATGGTGAACCAAACATCTACCAGCCAGCCAAAGAAAGGAGGCTTTAGCAAAGAAAAATATAGCATAGCAAAGCTAATCATTTGAACATGTTCTTTGGTTGGAGAAGCTCTATCATGCAAACAATATGCTTATGTGCCCTCAGTGTTGTAACGTTTCTTAACTAAGCAGAGACTGAGTAAAAAAAAAAAAAGGTGGATGCACTGTGAATTGAAGGTGAGTCGACAGAGAAACAGCTGCCAGCGGTTCCATAAAATGAAAAATCCATGAATACAAATTGGATTTCAGCTTAGTGGAACATTCAGTATATGGTTAAGACATAGGGGATTTCAAATTTCAATAAAATTCCAATAAAATAGGCATTTTATTGTGATTACAAGTTTCTTTGCTGGCCTCTTGACTGTCACCAGGGGGATAATATAAATGAAATTATGCAAATGTATATATCTACTCTTCACTCTGAGCAAACTGAATTTGTGGTTGCATTGCCTTGACTCGGGAAGCAAAACCTTCAAATTGATGGAATAAATGCCTCGACTGATCTGCCACCCAGACATCAAGTGTGAGCTACATATGCCGGCATCATACACTCGTCAGTCGCTCTGAGGCAGCTTTTATAGATTGAGCCTTTACTCCATGACATAAATCTGGATAAGTCCTGCTGTAACGCTGCCTATTAATCTATGCTCAACTCTCACAGTAACAAGATTATTTCAAGCCAGGGCTCCACTGGCGTAAAGCGGAGGAGACAGCCTGTGCACGCCTCACCCAAGGGTGCATTTTAATAGGCTTTCAAACTGCAGAGTAGAATGTGACATTGCTTGTCCTCTGGTTTTGAGTACATTAGACCAGGTCTCTTTTCACTGCAGTCCCCCCTCTGGCCACTTCTTATAAATTCAAGTACAGTAAGTTTGATGTTGTATATAATCAGAGTTCACCTGTTTACCTGTTCACCTGCAAAATCCAGAAAGTTTCTCACTTCTGAGGCTGATTCTCTTCGTGTGACTGCGCTAAAGCTGAATTAATGATGTGATGTTATAGACCTGCAGTCACCTTTAAAGAGACAAGAGGTCGAGGAAGCTATTATGAATTATTGCAGAGCTACACCAGTCTTAATATTACACTCATGAACTTCAGGGAGATGGGTAGTTAAATCTATACTTTCCTCTATTAAACACTCTGTGGTTTAACTAGGCAGCGCTGCTCCATATTGACCTGAAGCTGAAGTGGAGTTTAACAATCACTCCAATCACCTCAAGCGAGAAACAAGATAGACTGATAGGTAGTTTGTGTGTATCCACAAAAAGGATGTAATTTAGATGCAAGTCGCAATAAGGGCCTTTCCGTCTATATTACCTCCTCTCGACTGGCCAATCTGTCAAGTTGCTAACAGAAGCATGTGACACGTCTGGTTTGATTTGGCTCTACAGATGGAGCAAGTGAGTGAGAAGACGGGGATATGACAGAAGAAAGGAGTATTTATTGTATGAAGGATGGCATAAATGGGAAATGCAAACCTGGGAAGTTTGGGCAGGTAGCTGGA
The DNA here is from genome assembly GCA_034769285.1 of Lutjanus argentimaculatus. Classification (NCBI taxonomy): domain Eukaryota; kingdom Metazoa; phylum Chordata; class Actinopteri; order Lutjaniformes; family Lutjanidae; genus Lutjanus; species Lutjanus argentimaculatus. The sequence goes on along the minus strand of JAWZSL010000009.1, from coordinate 12,896,872 downwards.
AAACAGGTTTGGGCTAGAAACAGGAACAGGACACAGGGTTAGGCAGGGGAAAACAGACAACAAGAAAACAGAATGAATCCATAAAAATGGGTAAAAGTGTAGACTGACAGAGAGTGGTGTAGAGTATTTACAGAGGTCTTAAAGGTCCAGAGTGTGAGATTTAGAGGGATGCATTGTTAAAATATGGCAGAAATGGAAAATAATGTCCACGAGTCTGATTTCATTACTTTATAATCACCTGAAAATAAGAACTATTGTGTTCTCGCTACTTTTCGTTACACACTGGTCCTTTTAATTACTGAGCTGAGATGCAGCTGGTGTGACTCCAGCACACCTGCCTCCACTTACACAAACAGAGTGGCAGCCAGTTAGGGATACACAGAATCATGATATATGGCTGGACACGATTTTGTTGTCTGCTTTACTGTCAACAGATCCAATGGAAATGGACCAAAACCAACAACTTGCTAGTTATTTTCTCAATACTTTCTGACCTCCTCACCCTGTTTGTGGCGTTCAGGTGCATTGGCTCCTGCAGAAGATGTAAATGTTTAAAAATGGCAATGGTCCAGCAGTTAAAGGACAATGTTTTTCAGCACAAAACTGCAAGGAATTTAGGGATTGTAGCATCCACAATCCATAATATCATTAAAAGAGAAATCTCTGCATATAAGGGACAAGGCTGAAAACTGAATACACATGACATTCAGTCCCTAATGCAGCACTGCATTAAAAACTGCATTAAAAACCCACATAATTGTATAAAGGATACTACATGGGCACTTCAGAAAATAGTTGTTGGTAAAAACAGTTTGTTGCTGCATCTATAAGTGCGAGTTAAGATTTTAGTATGCAAAGTGAAAGCCATACGCTATACCAAAAATATCCAGAAACATTGTAGGCTTGTTTGGGGCCCAGGCTCATCTGGGCGAGTCCATGTTTCATAACGTTTTTGGAAATCATGGACGTCTCGTTGTGTCCTCTGAGCTAAAGAGGAAAAGGACCATCCAGATTTTTACCAGCGCTAACTTCAAAAGCCAGCATCTGTGATACTATGAGGGTGTGTTAGTGTCCATGGTATCATGACTTCCTGTCACATCTGCAAAGGCCCCATTAATGCTGAATGGTACATGACAATGTCTATTTCAGGGGCGTCCCTGCTTATGACAATGCCGAGACACATTGTGCAACAGTTACAAGAGTGGCTTCAGCATAAAAGAGTTCTGGCCTTCCTGCAGACCTGTCTCCCACTAAAAAAAGGTGTGGTGCATTATGAGGCGCAAAATACGACAACAGAGACCCCTGGACTGATGAGCACCTAAGGTCACCGATCAAGGACTAATTTGGGTCATGTTGCAGATGCATCAAATTCAGAATGAGTTTATATTTACAAAAAAACTCCAAAAAGTTACTCAGTTTGAACATGAAATGTTTTGTCTTTGTACTGTATTTAACTGAATGTAGGTTGAATTTTTTTTTTCAAATCATTGTATTATGTTTTTTTTTTTTTTTGACATTTCACACAATGTTCCAACTCTTTTGGAACTAAGTTTTATAGTATCCACAGAATTAGCAATTAGCAGTAATTTTTGTAGGTTTTTGTACTAAATGGCCAGTGCTGAATGTAGGTCTGTGTCTGTATGTGTATATATGTTTTTATGAAAAAAGTTCTTATGGCTGGTTCTCTGTGGCTTGTGTTCCTTGGCGCACAAGTGTGTATTTACAGCAGCAGGATCATGTATGCTGGATCAACTCAAAACCCAGTGCCACTGTATGGCTCATAAAGTGTTTTAATAGTTGTTGGACACAATGCAGCTCTGCAGCACAGAGGGATAAGATGCATCAGGCTTTGGCTAATACCTGTTAGGAGGATCAATTCATTGTTGGTGTTGGTCTTTTCATGGGATTTGTTGTCTGTTTGTCAGAAAATATAGAATATGACCAGTCTAATCCTTTAATGCTTCTTGTTTAGTTTTATTCTTTGCCTCATGCTTTTGTAGATCCAACTGTTGTACTACTATTGACTGTAGCCAGTGCTGCAGAAAGGAAGATAGTATTGTCTCACTGTGGCCACAGATCAATCTTCTTTTATTTCCTTTTATCCGTCTCTGAAAAGGATTTGTCTGAATTCTCTAAAATCCAATGTTCCTTTATATGTATGTATAACCTCTGTGCTGTAACAATTTCTACTTTCTCACCAAGAACTCTGCACCACTTCGTCATGTTCTTGCGTCAAAATGGTGCCGCATTAATAGGATGTGATATCACTTTGTAAATGTCTCACTTATGCTCTTGACACGACATTAAAAACCGCCGGTAAGATGCTGGCTCGCATCATATACGTCCACTAGAGCCCTTTCAAAGTCACATTCGTTGTTTCAAAAGCTGTATTAGTCATGATTTAGTGCCTGCCTCGTGCCATGGGAAAAGACAGAGAGGACTTACAGAGGAATACACATCGGTCTGTCTTCTAATATGTTCCACATGTGGCATGAGAGAGATCCATTACCATAACTCAGGGAGAGCACGCTTTCATTCTCAATAGCAGGTCTCAAGGCAGGGAAACTTATTACTACAATGTTATGCTAATGAGACTTTAATGACTCCCCTTAGATGCTATTCACTGTTTCTCAGCAGCAGCAGCAGCAGCAGCAGCAGTCTGGTTCAAGAGTTAATTTAAGCTCATTTTAACTTAAAGTTCTTCACTCTTGACTTGCAACTCAATGATACTCAAAGTTTGATGTTTCTGACAACAATCACTGTCGCAGCTTTGAATCCAATCTGAGGCTCTAGATGATGATATTAGAGTTGACGTTGTGACCATAAACGTCGCCACATGATCGTGATGTGTCAACGCTGCTCTTCTCCACAGACAGAGAACGACTTGCGGGAGGTGTGGAACAAAACGGGACATCAGGGGAACAACTGGAACCGAGCAGAGGTCCCCCTGAGGAAGCTGAGGAACTTTGAGGTGATATTTGAGGGGATTCGCTCGAGGGACGTGGGTGGAGGAGCTGCCCTGGATGATCTGGAGTTCATAGACTGTGCCCCAAGTAGGTGACATGAACAGTACACACATTTTGTACAGTAAGCAGTTTAAGTCTTGACTCTAGGTCAAACCAAAACAAAATATAAAAAACAAGTTAAAAAGATAAAGCTGGAATAAAATTGTGGGGCCAAATTTGAACATTTGCCAACCTGGATTGATGCTATTTGTGCTAGCTAAGCTGCACCAACAATATCTCTGCCTACAAAAAATGACCCAAAAAATAAAACATGCTACTTATCTTCCTCACCTAGTCTTGGTTGTACACTCTTGGACTCTCTCCAACTCCAAACTCTTTGCCTCCAAAGTCCTGTGAATGTGACTTGTGTGAAAGTCATTTTTCAGAATTCAAGATTTCACTTTTTTTGGTTTGTCCTGGATTAATAGCCTGACATTGCATCTCTCAGTTCATTTTTGATTTCCAAGGGGTTCAGACCAAAATGCCTCTGGACACAACTGGATACACCTACAACCAATCAGAGCAACAAAATGTGTGACATAGAGCTGAGTGACACATGCAAGTTTGGTCCGTTTTCAAGCATTAAAAATAACAGCCTGGTAACAGTTGTGGCTAAACAGTACAATAAAGTGTGTTTCTGAAAACACTTAAGGCAGGAATTCATATTTGATCACCACTGACAGTTTGATCTGCGTTTAATTACACTCCAAACATTGTGACATGTGACTTTTCAAATCTGGTGAGTCTCAGCCGTCGTACCAAACCCACCTCGTATTAAATAAATGGTTGTGATTGGCCCAACAAGAGCCACGAGTGGTGGAAATCTGTCTGAAAGGGATGGAGGCCAGATGTATCCGCCAGATCAAATAAAACATGAGCTTGCAGATTCGTCTGGTTCCCAGGCTAATGTCTCTCATAGTTGTGCATTAAGTTTGGCCTGGCTCTGTCAGTAAGTCCAAAAATCCAGTAATTAACACAGTATAAATTTATATCTTGTATAGCTGTTTCCTCCTGTTTCCAGTCTTTATGCTTAGATAAACTAGCTGGCTTTAGCTTCATACTTGGTGCACTCATATTAGACTGGTGTCTTGTCATCCTGCCCTGCGTGTTTAACAAAAGGTCAAACTTCTCCTTCATGGAGGTGTTCTGGAATTTGAGATTTTGGTCGGCATCAAAAGAAATACCAAGACAGTGACTGGCTCTCACCATCCCATCCCAGCTAATGAGTGATTTATAAAAAGGCCTTCACCTTTGTGACTGAAATACCTTCCAACATTTTCATCACCTCTGTCTGAGGTGTGAAAAATGTGAGTAGGTGGGCCGAGAAGATGGGAAATGTCTTGAAATTTCATTGTTTTCAAATGGAGCGCTGGAGTGGAAAGTGTTCTTTACAGCCAAAAATCTCACCACCTGGTGAAGTAATCACTGAGTCACTGCTATTCAGCAAACCTCTGCACAGATGTGAAAGTCGCTTTGTGCAGAGTGGCAGTACAAATCGAACTTCTGGCTTCTTTAATTCAAAAGCAACTTTCATTTGAATAAACTTTTGACAGTTTGAGAAAAATGTTCATGCTTTTAAAGACTGTCATTAACTCATTTAGTCAGTCAGCTTTTCATACCAGTCCATATCTAACTTTTTCCTTGAAATTCATGAAAATATCTTCAAACTCGCCTTTGAAGATTACTGAGCTGACACAGTCTTTGTAAATGCAAGAATAAAATGTCAGAAGTACGCTAACGATTGATGTAAGCCCTTCCAAATCCAATGGGGCCTTTTTTTTTTTTTGCTATAATTACATATTCAGGTGGTTTACCTTGAATAAGTAATCATCTAGAAAATGAATCTGAAATTAAAGAACTATTCCAGCTTGTATTACATAATGTGGATTAAATGACTTTAAACTTCCCTCCCTCTGTCCTCTGTTCTTGTTTTATCAAACGTACATCCAAGATATAAATACGCTGTGAAATTATTTTATGATCTTTTTAACTGATAGTTTGGAGTATGAAATTGATTGTGCTGCTGGCTCACTCGGAATGTGAACAGAGAAACTGAGACAGAGAGAGCTCGCTCTAAGAAGTAAGGGTTCCTCCTGAAGTGATGAGGTTCTACCCAGAACCATTTGCTTCTAAAGACCCCTTTTTTGAAGAAAGGCTTTGTCAAGGGTTCCTTGTAAGTACTAAGGTTTCCATTAAGAATCCTTTTCCTCATCTGAGGAACCCTTTTGTTGATTGTTGAAGAACACTTTTGTCAAGGTTTAGTCAAGGTTTCTTTGTACCATAAGATAAAAGGGTTCTTGATAGAACCCCCTGAGTGGACTCTAGTTAAAAACCCTTTAAATATGAAAAGATTCTCTGTAGAACCCCCTGGGTGTGTTCTAAATAAAAATGTTCTAGGTAAAACTCTTGGAATATCAAAAGGTTCTTGGTGGAACCTCCTGGTTGGATTCTCGATAAGCCCTTGAACCTCACTAGAACCCCCTGGAATATAAAAAGGTTCTCAGCAGTGCCCCTAGATGGGGTTCTAGATAAAAACTTGTTCTCTGTAGAACCCTCTAGTGCATTCCAGATAAAACCCATTTAATATAAAAAGGTTCTTGGTAGAACTCCCTAAGTGGGTTCTAGATAAAACCCTTGGAATATAAAAAGGTTCTCTCTAGAACCTCCAGGTGGGTTCTAGATAAAACCCATGTAATTTGTAAAGGTTCTTGGTAGAACCCCCTTGGTGTGCTCTTGATAAAACCCTTTGAATGAAAAAGAGTTCTCAGTAGAACCCCTGGGTGGATTCTTGTTAGCACCCTTAGAAGGTGGAAGAGTTCCGGATAGACGCCCACAGAGAGGGTTCTGGGTGGAACCATTAGACAATAGAAGGGTTCTCTGTAGAACCTCTCAGAGAGGGTTCAGCGTGAAACCTTTCACAGATGGTTCTAGGTATAACCCTTTATATTCTCAGTAGAATCCTCTGAAAGGGTTCTCCTGTGGTGACAAGCCAAAGAACTCTTGATGGTTCCAGTTGGCACCTTTATTCCTCAGAGTGCAGTGTGTCTTACAGAGTGAGGTTCTGTGTGCGATGGCTGCTGACAGACACCGTTTGATGTTTATGCCCGAGACAGATGTTCCACATTAAACGGGACCTGGCACAAGGCTGGACACCATGTGGGACGTTCCCTCTCCCTCTGCAGCACACAAACATAAACACACTTACACAGACAGACATAAATACTGACCTACGGACGAGCAGAGATGTAGATCAAAACAGACTGACTGAGAGACGTCCATTCAAGGACTGTCTGTCCAAAACTAAATGACAGCGACAAACTTCCATCAGATTTAAATGCACACTTTTCAGTTTATTCTGTGATGGTTTTAACCCTGCTGACCTCCTGGAATGACATTCATCTCGTTGCTCAATTTCAGTCGTTCATTTAATGTCTCTGCCTTTGAAGTTTAACAGTGCACACAAAGACACACACACTCACACAGATACACACACATATTGTAGTTATATGTGCCGTCTCTGCTCCACCTGATCTCTTTTCCTTCCTCTCTGCTCTGTCTCAAACAAGTCGGAGCTGGAGGAAGAAGGAGGCTTTGATTTCCCTGACAGGCCTTTGTCTGCTTTTGTTTACCGTCGTCTCCGCCGCTCGTGTCCTTCGGTGCAGAGAACAGGAAGGCTGTGTTTTAATAAGAAACAGTTGTTCATCGTAGCATTTTTCCCTGACGTTAGATTTGATTCATCTGAATGGAAAAGAGAAGATAGTTTCCTGTCAAGTGGGTCAGCCCTAAGAAAGATTAAATACCGCCACAAGGGCCCGCTGCACAAAACACCTAAAGTTTTCTCCTTAAGTATGACGCTTAGATTTAGAATATCCTTAGCTGAGGGACTCAAGGGTGTTGCACAGAACCCCTTAATTCCTCAGTTAAGGAAAAACGTTAAGGCATTTACTTTAAGGCATTTAATTAAAATTCTGCAGTTTCCATGGAGACTGTTTACATGCGCACTTGTGATAGCTGTTATCGCCTCACCTAGGGCCTCAGGACCCTGTGTTATCACCTTGTATTGTGGGCTCTGTTTATCAGACGGCACACTTTAAGGAAGCTGGCGACATTAAAGATGTGCGCCGCTGTCTCATCCTCCTCCTTTCTGACAGGTTTTGAATTTCATCACAGAGTTAAGCAGACGAGTAAAACAGACACTGAATGACGTGACACGCAGTTGACCTGCACACAGGCGCTGATTTATGTTGTTTTTGCTAAATTGGTGCACAAACTAAATGAATTACCTCCTTTGTATTCATGCATGCACACACACACCTATTCCAGACAATTAATATTTGACCATGACAAGGCTCACCATGCAACTTCCATCCTGCAAACCAAGTCAACTATGTAAGAAACAGTTTGTTCATAGTTGAAACATTCATTTACTTCTTGAAATAAAAGGATTCCTACTTACATTTCAAAAGTTAAGCGATAGAGCTGTGATAAAATGCCATAGAACAGGACAAAAAACTTCCACTGTACTCTGTGAACTGCTGCATTGAAGTGAAACGGAAAAACATAAAATAAAACTATATAAAAATACGTACACACCTTGGACACATTCACAACAAATGAATACTGTACTTTGGTATTGCATTGGCCACATTCCCCACAGGATTGGCGCCATGTGAACATGAAATACTTCATCTATCACTGACTTAAAGGATCCTGTAGCATAAAACAGTATAGCACAATCATTATTTGCGAAAGAAGAGTGATCCAAGTTGGACAAATCATGAATTGACTTGCTGGTCAAATCTATAGTGTGAAATCAAGTGAGCTTTCATTAAGCTTATACAATGGATGCATTTATTTTCATAATTTTCATGCCTATAAACTTGGCCATGTTGCAGTTAAGATAGTCAGATCACAAAACAATGACAGCTGAGTTCTCCTGCTTGCGAAAACCGTGCCAGCAGTGCCTACATGTACCAGAATGCATTGTGCGCAAGCTTCTGATCGCCTTCCTAGCTTTTGGCTATAAGCTAGCTCTAGTTTTAGGAGACAAAAATACTTATCTAGCATGCCCTCTGGCTACCCCGAGGTGGAGGTGAGAAATCCAAGCTGAAATAGCCTGTTGTTCTTCCTTAAAAACAACTACATCACTATGACATCACTGGTGCAGGAAGAACAACAAATTTTGCAGCAAGAAACACTCAATTTTTTCTTTTAAATGTAGCACACACTGAAGAACACATGAAAAGTGGTGGATTTTCCCTTTAAGGCCAAGATAAGGAGAAAACCTCAGATACATTTTAAGTAAAACTTAAGGAGAATAGTTTTTTTTAGTACTTTGTGCAGCTGATTTTATCTTAAATAAACCTTAACTTTGGCTTTAAAGAAAATCTTAACTCAAATTGTTTTGTACAACTGGTCCCCAATGATTGTTTCTCCTTTAATCTGTTCTTATGTTTGTCTCCGTGTGTTTTAGATGTTGTGGATCCAGTCAGTTGTCCTGCAGTCACAGACTTTGTGTGTCGCAGTGGCCACTGCATCGAATCCCACCTGGTGTGCGACAACAAGGCAGACTGTGCTGATGAATCAGACGAGATAGACTGCGGTGAGTAGAAATGGGAAATAAGTTTCTTTGGAACTGGGAGTGAATCCATCTCATTGTGGCAGAAAAACAACTTTCAGCCCAGATGTCTCACTTTTCTCCTTCTATCTTTCTCTCTCATAGACCACATTTTTGGCTCGCCAGGTGCATGTAGATTTAACACGGATGAAAACGAGTGGGAAGAGACGTGCCAGCTGTCTCAGGACGCTGATGACGACTTTGATTGGAGGATCAGCCATCAGAGTGAGACACCAGGAGCTGGACCTCACACTGACCACAGTCCTGGTCAGTAGCCACTCTGCTGTCAACCCTGTCTCCAAGAAATTACAGTTATACACAATAAGTGCTCCAAATTAAACAATCTGCTCTCCACAATGTCATGAGCATTTGCTGATCTGATGCCACGATCAGCGGGACAACATTATTTGTCTGTTACAAATCATGAAAATTAGACACTTTGGTTACGGTTCAGTTAAACTTAGGCACAAACAAAACTGGATCATGTTAGGGAAACATTCTGTAATTGTTTGAATAAACAACATTGCTTTTTATCAGGAAATGGAAAACAAACAGTGGTTTTTCCCTGGGAAAAGTCCCAGGTTTACTGACCCATCCACCCACCTCGATGTCATCTCTAAGTGGACTTTACGGCTCTATAATAATGCTTCCCAACTTCCTCCTTTTCTGGGATGACCACAACATTTTATACTCTTAATTTGCAACAGAAACACTTTTTGTGAAAAAAAAAACACAAGGCCGACTGAAATAGGCTTTTGATAAAATCAGCATTTTTTAATTAATGTATCTGGCAAGTGTGAAAATCTTGATGCATGTATCTGCAAAATGTTTACTAACAATATATTTATTTATGGGAAGTCTCAAGTACTGGCAATCAAGCTTCCTCAGTACCGAGGTGGTTTTCTCCCTGGGTTCGGCTGAGCCAGCTAATTGGGTGGCTCGTTCCTCCTAATGCCACCTATAGATAACAGCAGTTAGCGGTTAGCCTACTTAAGCAACAAGTAAACTAGCTAAACTAAATCACCTTGACACTGTAGTGTTTTGTCAAACAGGCCTTATAATGACATCTTTATGACACACAGATATAGTCTCATTTCAGATAGTGTCAAAATCAACCACATATGACAGTATAATGTAATAAAACAGAAAGCTTAACAGTTTTTTTTAGTTAGATAATGTCAAGTTGTCATAACAAAGACATTAACGACTTGATTAATGTCAGGTTACATAACAAAGACATTTTTGTCTTGATTATTGTCAAGTTGTCAAAACAAAGACATTCGTGATTTGATTAATGCCATGTTGTCATAACACAGAGATTATCAACTTGATTAATTTCAAGGTGTCATAACAAAGACATTAATGTCTTGATTAATGTCATGTTGTCAAAACAAAGACGTTAATGACTTGATTAATGTCAGGTTGTCATAACAGAGACATTTGTGTCTTGGTTACTGTCAAGTTGTCATAACAAAGACATCTCAAATAATGTCAACTTTGTATTAAAGATGATGATTAAAGACTCCTTCATGTGTCATGACAGGTGTCATAACATGGTTATGACAGTGTAATGAATGCCTAATGCACACTTTTTCAAATAAAGTGCCGCCTGCTTGGCTTAGGTTGAGGAAAGATCATCATCTTATTTAAATATTGAAACGTTAAAAGTGACGTGTTTACTTTATTAACATTTAACTGAAACTACAGTCTTTTCTTAAAGGTTCTGGAATTTCCCCACTGTGGGACTAATAAAGGAATATCTTATCTTCTATATACAATAATTCCTGCCACTAGATGACGCAGTAGAGAACCAGAGAATCCACTGACAAATAAAGCAGTGTTACCTTGCGGATCATCATAAAACACACTTCATGCAAACTCGATGAAATCAAACAAAAGTCACCGCAACCGTCTTGGTTTGTCTTTCCACTGTTCAAACAATCACCAACTCTGGTCTGGTTGAAATAAACCCTCAATTCACCATGTTAGATGTGAAAAGACACACCAGTTATATTGCTCTCCTCAAACAGTTTCACAGGGTGGGATTGCTTCACTGTATCTTTACATGGCGAATAGTCGCTTGCTGCTATAATGTTCAGAATCTCATATGTTAAATCTTTAACTTTTGTTCCATAACTCTCCCCACAATTCATGAATATCCCTTCAGGTTTTAGTTACAAGAAGCGGTTTTAGAAATAATTTTGATACATGAATTTTTCTAACCTTTGACCTCTTCATCCTGACATATTTCCAGTCCTGTTTGTGTTCAGCACTCACTGGATGTTTGCTTTCTGTCCTGTTTTCTCATAAAAGATTAATAACGCTGTCAAAAAAAAAAAAAAAACTTTCTCAAAATTAAGAACAAACAACTTGTGCGTCCTCCTGACATCCTCCATGTTTTTCAGCTCACAGGCAGCTCACTGCAGAGCCTTTGTAATTACAACTTGACAGCTGGGGAATTGGAGCTTCCGACAGGCATATGAAGGCAGGGTTAATAATACATCCTGATCAATGTCAGCCTGAGTCAAACTGAGCTTAACAGCATTGGACTTGTTGTTTATCTTGTGTACAGTGATACTGCAGCATCAAAACATGATTTCTGCTGCTGATTAATTAAAAATTAATCCTGGAGTGTGAATCACCTCATCGGTGCTAAGGTTACGCTTGCAGTCATCTATATAAGGCAAATGTAAACCCTCATTTACATCTGACTTTGCCTGTAATTTGCATTCATTAATTTTTGTTTTGTACATTAGCTATCAGTGTTTCTTCTGTTTGTTGATGCTGCTCTGTTTGCTCGGGCTTGAAAAAAAAACGACTCTTGATGTTGAGAGGACGACCTTAATAAATAAAAGATAGCAGCATTAAAATAATGAAAAATCTAATTATAGTTTTGTATTGTGGGAGTTAGTTTGAGGTGTACAGTGTACTTCACAGAGAGAAAACGAAGCGAAAGAGCAGTAATGCAGAGCTATGTCAAGGAGTCATCTGAATGTATTCAATTTATGGCTTAAAAATGTAGTTTTAATAATTAGTTGAGTGACAAAAAAACATTTTACTAATTGTTTATCAAAAGAAAATTATAAACATTTGCTGTTTTCTGCTTTGAGGATTTCTCTGTTCTCTGATATTGTAAAAATGATGAATGTTACAACTGCTAGTCAGACAAAACACATTTTTGGCTTTTGGCTCACTGAAATTGTGATGCACACTTTCAGTATTTTCTGAAATTCAAGGTCACAAAAAAAACAAAACAAAAAAAAAGTGGTGGAGCACAGAGAATGAATTTAAAAAGTCTCACAGCCTGAGGAAAGAAGCTGCTCTTGAGCTCTTCAGTCTGGTGGTACAGCTGCAGATACTTCTGTATCTCTTGCCAGACAGCAGCAGGGTGAACAGGCTGGGGCTGGAGTGGGTGTTGGCTTTTAGTTTCCTTTTGGCTTTTGCGCAGCCACCTCACCTCTGCAATGTCACTGATTCTCTGAAGATGTTCTGGGCAGCAGTTTTTCTGTCCTGAGCTGTGCACATCCCATTCCAGTTTGTGATGTTTCCAATCAGGATGCTTTCTATTTCTCCTCTGTAGAAGGGAGCAAGAAGGACGAAGATCTGTGATCTTACTGACAGTTTTTTCATAAAATCAGCAATCAGCTCCTTGGATTTGCTGACACAGAGCAGTAGGTTGTTCTTTGTGCACCATTTTGCATGATTGTTGATCTCCCGATCTGAAGTCTCATTGTTGTTTGAAATCTGTTCACCTTCTCTGATTATGGTGAATAAAATGTGATCTAATGGCATCATTTTTGAGCAGTTCATTTACACTGGATGCACTGATGTTGTGGAGGTGATGTTGTACTCGAGGAAGGTGTGACACCAAGTCATCATACCGTCCGACATATCTTGTCGATTGACCATAAACTTGAGTACAAAGCAGCCTTTAATCATCGGTAACAGTGCACTCAGTGATCTGTCCTCATCTACAGCGCAGCTCTAATGCCTCCTTGTATTGGCTGTTGATGAGTTCACACCCACTTCTGATTGGCCGGTTGAGTTTATTGATCCGAGAGATGAATCTGGACGCTGGACACTGAGACTGAACTTATGATCTCACTCCAGAGCAGATCAATAAACCATCTGTAACTCACACCAGAGAGGTGAACGAGGACAAGAGGTGCACATGACATCACTGAGTCACAACATGTGTGTAAACAGGAACCAGCTTTGATCCGAACAAACACACTGACCACACTGACTCTGCTTTCATTGTTATTGTTCCAGTCAGAGGAGAAGAATCCAGTGTTGTTAGTGCACTCTGAGAAATAAACACGGTAACTAGAACCATAACGGGTTCTTCGGCTTGTGCCCATAAAAGAACCCTTGTTGGTTTGTGGAGCAACCCTTTATAAACGTTCCACTCTGAACCCTTTTGGAGAGTTTTGCCTAGAACCCAACATAAAGGTTAAACCTAAAATGAAAAGTGTGAAAAGTTTCACCCTGAACTCCGAGAGGTTCTACAGAGAACCCCTCTGTAGTGTAATGATTTTATCTAGAAGCCAGAATCTTTCCATCTTCTAAGGGTGCTAACAAGAACCCACCAAGAGGGTACTCCCAAGAACCTTTTTATACCCCAAGGGTTTTATCTAGAACCCATCAAGGGGGACGTACCGAAAACCTTTTTTATATTCCAAAACTCTGAACCCACCCAGTGGCTTCCACCAAGAACCTTTTTATATTCCAAGGGTTTTTATCTAGAACCCACTCAGGGGCTTCTACTGAAAATCGTTTTATTTATTCCAAGGCTTTTATCTAGAACCCACTTAGGGGTTCCACAGAGAACATTTTATATTCTAAGGGTGTTTTTTCTGGAACCCAGCAAGGGGTTTCTTCTGAGGACCTTTTTATAATCCAAGAGTTTTATATAGAACCCACTGCGGGGGTTCTTCCAAAACCTTTTTATACTCCAAGGGTTTTATCTAGTACACATCCAAGGGGTTCTACTGAGAACCTTCAAGGGTTTTAGCTAGAACCCACCAAGAGAGTTTTACTAAGAACCTTTTTATATTTCAAGGGTTTTCTCTGGAATGCACCTAGGGGGTTCCACTGAGAACCCTTTTATATTATACTACAAAGAACCTTTGACAAACCTTTGAAAAAGGTTTCAACAACAAAAGGGTCAAAGGGAAAATGGTTTTTAATGGAACCTTCAGGAACCCTTAACAAACCCTTTCTTCAAAAAAGGGTTCTTCAGAAGCAGATAGTTTTGGGTAGAACCTCAGCCTTTATCTGTAAGAGAGTGGGAGCAGCGTTTGCTGTGCACGGTGGATTGTGATGCCTTAAATCTCCTGTAACTCATGTGGAAAACTCCCACTTTTGTTCTGGCCTCACACAGATGCTGCCTCATCTCTGAACTCAGCCGAGCTGAAGAAGCTCGCTGCTGCTTTTGGCTGCGGGCTACAAGATTTCATGACAGCACAAGTACTTTCTTCCATCCAGATATCATGTGTATTGGAACCAACAGAAGAAAGTTATTTATTTCCTGCACAAAAGCAGAAATTGAACATTTGAGACGGGTTTAGCTGTGGATTCTCTTAGTCATTCATCACACTGAAATATTACTCACACTTTATATAAATGCACTCTCCATGTGTTCTGTACTGTATTTATTCTTAAAGGTGGTGGAGGGAACTTCCTCTTCATACACTCAGCCACTCAGAGGGAGGGCGACATCGCCAAGGTGACGACCAGACGTCCATTTCCAGCCAGTATCGGCCTCTGTCACCTGCGCTTCTGGTACTACATGCACGGCTCTGACAGGATGGGAACACTGAAGGTGATTTTTATCCGAGCCACATCTCCATAAATAATTCAAAGTCTGTAGTTTGTGTCAGGCATCTACCTCCCAAACATGTTTTTTTTATTGTCATTTGCTGTCAGATGATCCATCACAGTCAACCTAAAGGCTTAATTTGGTTTTGTCAGAAATTTCTTCCCTATTTTACTGTGCCTCCCACTACATTACACTCTGCTTACTGTCAATCACCTGATACCCACAGGAGGGAATGAAAGTCTCCCTGACAGAAAATAATCCATCAAAGTGTGTCACCTTACAAGCTTGATTAGCATATCCACCTTTTCATGTCTTTTTTAGGCATCTTTGTGAGCCGGGTTAATTTCAAGACAACAAACAATAAGCAGATGTTAAGAAAACAAGCTAATTAGGTGGGATCTGCACTGAAAAATGGCCAAAGAAATACATGTAGCTGTACACTAGATATTCACAAACGTGCTGTCACTTAAAATAGCAGCAGTATTCTACTCTCAGGTTCAATTTTAAACTAATTAGACTTGTATTAAATAAAAAATGTCCAAGGCAATTACAATACTGTTAATATAATTTATTATTTCCCTAAATAAGGCTCTGTATTATACTGTGAACTTGTAGTATAAACTCATGCATTACTACATGTGGAGGTATGTAGATTGTAAGACTGTACAAATGAAAAGCTTTACAATTCAGAGACTTGGTAGATTTGAATAAAATTACGTTTGAGGTCAATAATAAATCTTTTCCTGAAAGTTTCCAAAAGTTTGTTCTGCGTTCCGGTCAAAGTCAGAAGTCGGAATTTCCCAGTTGAAATTTCCAACTGCCGACCTCCAAGCATTCCAGGATCACGATGCCAAACGTAAACAAAAAACATGGCTGACTGCGACAAACAGATGAGTGTTTTGGCAGGTGTACACACAATTTAACTCTCGGGAGTGCAGCCTCCTTTCATATGTACAAACCATTTTATTTTATGACACTTTGCTGTATGATACAATATATTATTTTAATTGAATACAGGGAAATACATGTTGTCTTTTAGTTAATGGTCTACCATGTGCTTCTTCATGAAGGGGTAGATGACTTTGCCCTGAGTTTATAAGTAGAAACACAAAATTGTGCCGTTCTATTGCACTTTTTCTAGTAGGAGGTCAGAAAATTCAGGACGTCAGGCTGTTCACCATCTTAGTTTAGCATGCTAACCTTTGCTAATTAGGGCTAATGTGTTCTCCAAGAGATCATCAGAGCTGTCTAGAAAAAATATATACTTCAGAAGCTGAAAGTCTAATTCTGTTTCCTCTGGAGAGTTTCCTCTGTCCTGTCAAATGTATAACTGCAGTTTTTAATTTTGCTGCCTAAATATTAACAATATTTGCTCAAGTGACATTAATGCATGCATTAAACTGAAAGCAGCCTCTCTAATCAGTAAGTCATTTTGGAAAACCCTCATGTATCAATACAAACTCAACTGGAAAGCTGGTACTGCTCAAGATGATTTAAAAGGCATGTAGCCTCTAAGGACCAGTTGACATGTATTGGAATATCCAAACAGATATGGGTCTGCAGAAAATAATTGTTGGGGTGGGTGGCAGGTGATTGATTTTTGTGTACATGTGGATCCAGATCAGACCCAATTCATGCATCAGTGGTAGGTGTAATAACTTGTAGCTTCAGCCTACTGGTCCGTAGAAAATTCTTTTATGTTGGGTAATTGTGGTGCATTGTTTTGCATTTTGTGATTTTTTAGTAAGTAACTGAACATTGAGGATTTTGGTAAATTGTTTTTTCACTTACCTCACCAGATCTACACTGTCGGACTCAGTGGCACCAGTCTGCTGATGTGGGCAGCCACTGGAAACCATGGTAACCAGTGGACATATGCTAATGTCATCCTGTCCAACCCGGCACCTTTCAGAGTGACCTTCCAGGCTGAGGTGGGTGGAGACATGTGGACAGACATCGCCTTGGATGACATCTCTTACACCGCAGAGTGTATGGTGGGAGGTAAAGACTTAGACTTTTGTCTCTTTTTGTCCTTCACTTCCATTTGGTGTCTTATTTTTCCCTCATTTCCTGTCCTTTCAGCACTGCTGCTCATTTCTCATGCCATTTCCTCCAATTTTCACCTTCTCCCGTTTCCTCTTTTTCCGCATTTTCTGTCCGCCAACATCCGTGCTGCCCTGCTCCGTTTCCATATAAATTGTGTGGACCCTCGGGGAGAGTGTAGTGAGTTAATGGAGCCTGTTGCCCTGTAGGTCCATATAAATTCACTGTGGAGACTGGGTCAGCGCCGGGGGACGGCACAGAGGGCAATGGGGGGGAAAGCAATTACATTTATATTGTGTTGTTTCCTCACTCACACCCTGACATTCTCCTTTCACCCCTGAATCACTCGTTCGGCTGACTTTCTGAAGAAGAATCTATTTTTCCACCGTGTGTCTTAAAATAATCCTCAGATTTTTCTCTGAAAGACACTGACCGTGTGTGAGCTACAATCAGGAGAGTTTCATGTGTGTGAATCTCTCTGCATGAATGTGTAATCATGTCTCCTCCCTGTTATCTGTCACCTCAGGACCAGTGACTCCCCAGCCTCTGACCTGTGCTGGGGACCAGTACCAGTGTACCTACTCCTTTCAGTGCATCCCAGAGAGCTGGAGGTGTGACGGAGAGCTGGACTGTGCCGACCGGTCCGATGAAGAGTTTTGTCCCACTGTGGTGCCTGGTACTGTCCCTCCTCAGGACAGCTGTCCCACTGGACATTACCAGTGTTTGAATGATACCTGCGTTCCCTCCATACTGCGCTGTGACGGCGTCCCAGACTGTCCTGATGGAGAGGACGAGTACAGCTGCCGTAAGTATTAGTATGTCTGTGTCTTTGTCAAATATGGTTCTTGATAGGGATGCACCGATCCAATAGTCAGTGTGTCAGTATTGTTGATACAATCCATCAGCCTAAACGATTATGTAAATCCAACTAAACTTAAACTAAATTTTGAGTGATGTGCTGTAAAGATGTAACACAGATGAGCAGCAAATGTCACATGTCATGTTAGCTGTGTGGAGTTATTTTAAGCTCAACAAAGAAAAAAGAAAGAAAATAGCTGACTGCAAGTTATGCATTAATGCAATTTATTTACATTTTATTTTGAAAATCTGAATGTTGCTGACCAAGCAAATGCGCTGCTAAAACTTCTCTGTGTGAAAAAGTTAAAATAAAAAGAAGCAGCAGTAACTTCTAACTATTTCTTCCTTCAAGGGAGAAAAATATTTGTTTCACAGCTTGAGCATGATGTTTTTTAGATAGCTAGGTAAATCAAAGTGCATCCATACAAATAAATTAACATCTTAGTTGTTTAAGAGAAGTAAAAAAAAGACAGCATTGCATTGGTATTGGTACCGACACAAACTGAAGATTGCGGTACTGCTATAAGACATGAGAAAGTTAGTATCGAGGCATCCCTTGCTTTTGACTGGTCCCAGTATGCATGTAGCACTGGGGAAAGAGCAAACGCTTTACAAGTCTTTGGTTACAAGTATATAATCCAACAACAGATGTACCACCGGTATATAAAAACTATAAACGTCTTTGTCAGCTCCTCGTAAATTCCTTCAAATATGGGCACACACACCAGTGGTATTTAGCCATGTAGATACCATCCCTCTATGGAGATGCTCATGGTAGTATAACATATAATATCATGGAGGTGTTTTCAACATTTTGAAGTTCAGTTCACCTCCACTGTAGGGGTGACAGCAACAGTTTCAGTGACAGACATCTCAAAATCTGGGTAACTATAATAATAATATATATATTTTTTAACCATTCTCATTTTCTAACTGTTCGTTTTCTAACTGTTGTGATTCATCTGCTTTGCTGTGACTGATCAGTCATTTAATCCTCTCCTCGCTGCCCCTGAATTTACATCCTGTATTAAAGTCAAGGTGAAATAAGAAATGCCTTTTAAACTTTGTTAGTCTTGGCAGTTTTCTTTCTGTAAAACCAAATATGACGTGTGCTTACGTAACCTTGAAGCAAGTGATTTCAACCAATAATATCATGACATCCACTCATCAATCAGCTCTCAGTTTTTTGCGGCACAGAGTTACAAATCATTCGTTAGTTAGCGACAGCATGAGATATTCTCCATGTTTATTATAACACGCTCACATTTCAAAGTTCAAATCAAATTTCCCCAGTGTTTTGTCCAGCATGTCTATCTGGTTTCCCTTAAAAATAAATCACGATACAGAAGTTAGATATGCACAAAATGCTGTTTCATCTGCACTTTAAGACCCAACTTTTTACAACTGCTTTTAAATCTTAACAATTACCAACAGAATTACGAGGTTTCTTTTATTTTCTATTTTCCACTTATTTGCCTTTTTGTTTGGATTTTAATTTAAATGTGCTCTTACAAAAATCCAATTAACTTGACATCACTGGTTTCTTGGTTGAGGACCAGCAGGTTGACGGTGCCAAAAAAGAGCCTGATTCTTCTCTCTAGGAGCCAGTTTTTCTGGTGGTGAAGGAGCTCTGAACCGAATACTGGTGAAAGAACTGGCACGATCTTCCAGTTCTTGCATCAATGAGAACTTGAGTTCTTTTATCCCATTCGTGGTATGCTCTTAGTGATCTGTGAATACACCTCTCTAGCACCCTGTTCACCCCTCTACATATTTCAACAATTTCTCTGCCTTTCATGTTTTTTTTTTTTTCCACCAGCTCTGCTGCAGTGTGAGCTGGGAGAAATGGTGTGTGAAGGTTCGCCTGGTTGTATCCCACTTGAGAAGCGATGTGACCACTCTGCCGACTGTCTGCCTTTTCACTCTGATGAGTCCAGCTGCCGTGGTAACACGCTTTTACTTACCTGCTCCTTTCAAGCTTCCTGCCATTAAGCACAGGTCCATTTTATGATTCCCCGACCTTGAAGCTCAGAGATGTCACACTGTTTTTAAAGATATGCTCAACCTCTGCCTCAGTGTAGTTTGTTGCATCTGCGCTTATGCTTTTATTATATCCTTTTTGGTTCTTTCTTTTATTTTTTTGGGCTCTCCATATCTGAAAAAAAGGCCTTCCAGCTTTGTGACACACTGTCTTTCCTCCATCTGTTT
Source organism: Lutjanus argentimaculatus (assembly GCA_034769285.1). NCBI lineage: Eukaryota > Metazoa > Chordata > Actinopteri > Lutjaniformes > Lutjanidae > Lutjanus > Lutjanus argentimaculatus. Next base: position 12,877,320 of record JAWZSL010000009.1, on the reverse strand, counting down.
GTTCGTAAAAAAAAAAACCAAAGTTTTTTTTTTTTAAATGCATAGATTTTGCTATTTATATACAGTGTATATAATGTCATAGTCTCATGAGTCACCAGTCAGTTTTGACTCAACTGTTGCCAAAACTTCATTCGTGTCTCCTCATTTCCAGCCTTAGCAGTGACTCCCAGGACATTTTCAACTCTGGCTGTTTAGTCTTCAAAGCACACCTCAACAGTTACAGCGAGCTGCCAAAATCCATTAAAACCTCTGCTTTGCTGCATTTTCAGGAAAAAGACCAAACCTCACATTTAGCCTGCGTTTCCTGCCAAGCCAAAGTCACTTTATCAAGGCTGAACAGAACTGCAGGGCTGCGTAATGGTGTTTCAAACATGATGATTATTTAACCGGCAGCCCTGATAACCCTCACACAACCTATGGAGGAAAGAATATTTGTCATCAAATGTACAGGATGGAAGAAAGAAGATGTGCCGAAGTGTCTCTCTGCAGAGGTTAAAGGGATAGTTTGGATTATTAGAAGTGGGGATGTATTAGGTACTTAATAATAGCAAAGGGAGTAGTGGTGTAGGAAGCTAAATAATATTCTGCTATGACAGGGTCAGCAGAAAGATGTATTGTAGCCACCTTGAAATTCCAGTTCAAGTGTACACTTTGTTTGGAATATTTTCACCACTTTACCTTGCTGTCAGACAGCCTTTTCCGACAGGAAACCACTGTTAGGTAAGCCAAATAGCATTCTTTCCAAACCAACCAGACGCCTTTGGCAAAATCAGTCAGTTTACCTCAGAACTAACATCGGGTTTAAGTAGGGTTCAAGCCAAAAGGGAAGAAGTCCAGCTCAATGTGCTTTACAAAAAAAAGCCTTTGAGTTTCTTGAAAAACGTATTTCTGACATCTCTTCCTAAACCCTATGCTTATCAAATGTTGTGTATTGTATATTCACCAGTAAAGTTCACAGGGAAAAATGCCCATTGTGTCCAATCATCATAAATCTAGGTACATATCAATCAGGATTTGTGTTTGGGAATAGGTCTTCCAAAGCATATTGAGCTGATCCATAGTGAGCACCACTACTTTAGAATCTACCAGAACGACCTTAGAATCTACTTGAACTATTTTATTTCTACTAGAAACAAATCTAGATGGATAAATAGCACTACAAGTAAGCGGAAAAATATGTACCTTTGTTGAAGCCTGAAACCTGCTTGTTGCTGCTTGCAGCTTTAACTTAGGCCAATTGGTTTGAAAGCAAGAGGGCTTGAACCTGCAAATTTCTACTTGTGGCTACATTTTGTTTGTGTTATTGTGTCATTTTGGTGTTTTAAAAAGGTTAGTTTGGATTCATCAGTCACACAATAACACAAACTAACTAACTGATTGAGGCAGAAATTGACCAGCGATTCCCGTGTTCTGCGAGTTAAAATGAAAAAATGTTTTTGCAAAATTTGGCTCCCCAAATATTGCCCTCCTCCCTCCTCCTGTTGCTTCTACAAACTGGCGGCGTGCTGACCAGCATCTACTCTAGGTAGTACACTGACTTTAGATGAGTACCTCGTACAACCCCACTTAAAAAATCAAAACTATCCCTTTAATGAGATAACGATGCACCGTCTCTCCCGGCAACATAATTCACTGGTTTCATATTCTCATGTCTGAGCAGCAACATCCTTCAGTGTGCATCTGTTAACTGTCAGGAGAAGAGAGAAATGGATGATGACGGGTGACACAGAAAGCGAGCAGAGAGAACGCTTTGGAGTTTGTTTTTTTTGAATATTTTTTATGAGATATTCAGCCATGATGGTCAGTTTTTCTTTTGTGTGATTTTCAGAGTGTCCTCCGCTGTACTGCCTGGATCGTGGCTCGTGCACTGTGGAGACTCACGGGCCTGTCTGCATGTAAGATGCATAAACACACATTTATGCACACACACACGCACATTTACACACTCTGTCCCACTCATAAGCACACACAAACAAAGATAAGTATCATGTCTGCTCTTCGCACTCCTCCTCCCATCCTTTATCTCTCTTTGTGAGACTTAAAACATGGAAATCCCATCAGTCTTGTTTCTTACCCTGGAAAAGACACGCTCCATGAAGCATGTGGGAATCTGCTTATCCCCCACAGCTTAACCAGGGTGGTTCTGCCTTCGTTTATCCACCAGCACAGTGTTTCCCGATGGATTCTCCCGGTCAATATTTAAACACGGCCCCCGCTACCGATGGTCTTAGTGGGTAGACCACAAAAAACTCATGCATCAGATAAATAATCTGAGAGGCCGCCGTGTTGGCACAGGCAAAACACATTCGAGACAGACGCCGTGATCGCACTGTTTGGAGGTTGTTGGTTTTTTTGGTTTTTTTTTAGGAAGCTCATGAATCTAGTTGTCTGCATCAGCGGCTTGGAATGTCTGCAACGAGATATTTCATTATAAAAGTAAGAATGCAATTATGAGACTTGCTGCTGGATCTGCTAACATCATTATGCTCCAGTGAATCCTCAATGAGAGATTCACATTTCTTCATCCTCGTGTCACAAGGTTGCTTTTTCCACAGACTGCATGTGAATCATGCAGCAGGCGAGGTACTTGTTTACTAAAGTCACGTAACTGCACAGCGTGTCCGCAATGCATATTATTGTCGTGTTATTGAAAATGCATCACTGAAAATGCTGGAACAGGAAAAGACTTTTGAAAACCAAGTGAATTAAATTGCATGGGTTTTTTTGTTGGTATCCATATCTGCTCTGTGAATCACGCCCTGTACTCTTCTTTGAGAAAATTACCATACCCAATAGGGAGAAATAAATTGCTTTATTCTAAACCGTATTTTTAAATTAGATTAGATTAGATTGGCCTTTATTGTCTCCCTCTTGGGCATTCGAGAGAACCCAAGTGACATTGCAGCACACATGTACATTCAACAAAAATATAAATGCAACAGTTTTGTTTTTGCTCCCATTTTAATGAGTTGAAGTAAAATATCTTCCTCTGTGCACCCAAAAGGTTTATTTCTCTCAAACTTTGTTCACAAATTTGTTAAAGTCTGTGTTAGTGAGCACTTCTCTTTGGCCAAGATAATCCATCCACCTGACAGGTGAAATGTTGAGATGCTGATTTAACACCTTGATGATGACACAGGTGTGTCTTGGACTGGTCACAGTAAAAGGCTGCTCTAAATTGTGCAGTTTTATCTTGAAAAGATATTCTTATCCTAACCCTAATCAATCACTCCTCATGCCTAAACCTGTCACAACTGACAGGTAGATGGATTATCTTGGTCAAAGAAAAGTGCTCACTAACCCTGTTGTGTGTACAATCGCACTACAGATAAAGTCTTATAAACATAAAAAACATGTCTTGTCCTGCACCTTAACTTGTTCAGAGTTAAGGTTGTTGAAGCTAAGATTAAGGGAGAAGTGTGCTAGATAGCTAATTAGCTAATATGTCAGCTGCAGCATATTAAACGACATGTAAACGTACCTGCAACTACTTTGGTCTCGTCAGATGCTGGTGTGGTCCTTAGACTGTGAGGCTGCGAAAAGGCAATGCCTGATTTAGTCTGAAGTCATTTGAATGGGAATAGTGCGTTAAGACTAGGGTGGTGGGAACTGCAGGTCATGGCAAAAAACAAAACAATAAACAAAATGCAACTCAACGTCATACTGGTGAATCACCAGCTGGTGAACAGACTGTTCCACAGTCAGCCTGCTATAGCCCTGAAACCAGGCATTATGCAGGTGGAGTTCATGGAGTAAACAATGACACTCTCCCAGTTGTGTCCTTGCTTGGTTTATTTTGTGTACCCAGCTTTGATGTCTGTGTCTGGCTTGCTATTTATGCTGCAAAACAGTGAAATGAAGAAGCTTCCTTAGATTTGTGTTTATTTGTTTGAGAGAGAGAGAGAGAGAGAGAGAGAGAGAGAGAGAGAGAGAGAGAGAGGAGAGAGAGCAGATGTGGTCAAGAAAGATAGAGAGTGAATAAAAAAGGGAGAGGGTGAAGTGGTAGCGAGAATCAGAGAAATTAAACTATTTTTGGTTACATTCAAAGCACAAAGAAACACAATCACACCAACCTGTGTTAATTGCTGCATGCCTGATTTGGTCTGAACACAGCCTTAATGGGATAGTTCACCCAAAAGTGAAAATTCAGTCATTATCTACTCATCCTCATGCTAATTGAAGGTCAACTTTAGCTTTTTAGTCAACAAAACACTGAGTTTCACAGGAAAACAGCGTTGAAGAACATGCATCGAGCAAAATGGTGCACTGTGTGCCATTTGGCGAGTTTGCACCCAAAGTTCAGCTTGAACTGCATTGTAGCATGAAAAAAAACCTCTATACTGCTCTCGTGTGGCGTAATCCAAGTCCTGTAAAGTCACACATCCAAGTCACACACCCAGTTCAGATTTTGTGCATATGAATGTGGCTCCAAGCTAAAGTGAAGATTTAGGCTAAAAACATCTTTCAAGTCAGTTTGGCATGTCGGGGCTTTAGGAGACTTGGATTACACCACACAAGCAGTATGGAGGCATTTGAAGTTTTTCTTTTTTTGGTCACCATTCACTTAAATTGTCAATGAGATTCTGCAATGCTAAAATGTGGTTCGAGCTGAATAATTTGGGTGCAAGCTCGCCAAACGGCATGCAGCACACCACTTTGCTTAATGCAGTGAAAAGCTGCCATTGCGTGGCGCAAGCCTTTGGAAATAATGGGTTTCAGAGCGCAGCGGTGCCGTTATCGCGGTTGTGTCTGAAAGGCCTGTTACTCTTCAATACCACAGCTACCAACACACGGTCTGCCTGTGGCTGGTAAACTACAAGTTTGTTAACTTTGTCTTTCAAACCCTGCCACCAGTGTCGGAGCTCAGCCTGCCAGCAGCTGTCAATCAAACACAGACCCTCTAGAAACTGAGAGAAAAAGGAACCTTAAAGACAGTTTATTCTTTCTTTTCATGTTAAAAAGCTGCTCGAATTAAAAAATAAAAACCACTGACACTGTTCTGGGCTGCTAACAGGATGACTAAATGTGATTTCAGTTGGACTTTTACAAACAGTCTCTGCGGTGTGAAGATATCTCTCTGCTGTTCGTGGCAGAAACGCAGCCTCTCCCTGCTCTCATTCTCTCATTCAGCCTCCTTATGTCTGAATCTTCTTTTTATTCATCCGTCTGTCCAACATTCCCCGATGCAGCGCCGCCACCACTGCCTCCTCTCATTATGTAAGAGGACTTTACCGCTGTCATTCTCTGCTCAGTGTGGTATGGAGCTCCTGTAGCTGTTCCAGCATTGATAACAGCCCTGCTGGAGCAGAACCCGAGGCCGGCGTTGGAGGGCACCTCTGGCTCAGTATTTGAATCACGTTCCTCCACTCTGCTGAGCAGGATCCACCGGGGAGCCAGGCCAGGGACCGCCCACTGCATGGCCAGACCGTCACACAATATATACCCTGACCCCCTCTGAATGATAATGACACAGTCTGGCTTTGCTGAGAGCTGTGTGTTTCGCATTAGAAGGTCAATGTTGCTCAGAAATCAAGCTGATACTGAACAGATGTTGACTTGGAGCACAGTCTCCGTTTGGGAGAAGAGGAACTTTATATCCCAAGGATGCAGCTCAGCAGACAGGCCAAACTGCAATTAGTCTGTGTTTCCACGCTGGATGTCCAGCAGATAAATCCTGCACCATTTGTCAAGATAGTGTTGTTTTTTTCTTTGTTTTTTAAAAATGGTGTGAGAGAATATGTGTGTGAGTACAGAGGTAATAGAAACAATGATTTATGTTCTTTATCTATTTTAGTGTTTTAATTGGTTTCACTTTTATCATTTTACTCACATTCAAAAGGATAAGGCCAGTGTTCATTCTGTTTTTTTCTTATTGTCAACAAAATGCATGAAAATACCAAAAACAACAAAATGTCTGTACAGTGATTCTCAACCAGGGGCGCCTAGACGCAGTTGCCAAAGGGTACGTGTATGGAATGTGGAATAGCTCAGCTTATTTTAAAAATAGACCCAGAGTTTATTGTAAAAATATACAACCATATATGATTATATATTTTAATGTTTAATATGATTGCAAATTGGTGTGAGGTTGATCTTTGTCCAGCTAAAAGAAAAATACCAGATACTTTAGGTTGATTGCACATTATTCCATCCACCTGAGCCATTTACACTTAAACAATGTGCTGTGATTGAGAGAAAAATGGTCGTAGAATGTAAACTTGACCAAACCTACTTAAATGAACAGTGTTACACAACATCCAGCTCAAAATCAGAATAAAAGAACACATGAAGCCAGATGAGTGACGCTGATGAATGTGTGTTTGAGTTCATCTGATAGGACTCGCCGTGTCAGACAAAAAAGCTTGGGAAACACGATACTTTCCATCTTCATGTCTTGGACGTTCAACCCCAACCCCATTTGTTCTCACTGAAACAAAGGGTCACAAATATACTGTATAGTTTTGCTTTTGAAAAAGGCAAAGCAATTTCCTAAACAGCTGGTCACTGTAGTTTTCAGCAAACAGTACTCAAATAGGAGTAAATAGCGCCTTTTTGTGGGGCCATATTCAGTTGCTCACTTAGAGCCTGTTTATATCTGGCATCGGTGTCTGTCCTGGGTGATGTGATCACAAGTGGACAGCTCTAAATACGTCAGTTTACAACTGGCATTACAGTGCGCCTCCACATGCATCTCAAGTGACCACTTGTGACTGGATCTCACTCCCCTGCTCTACTGTATATGCAAATAAACATGTAGCTTCGTCTTTTCTGTTTGCCAGCAGCACAACAGCAGCCGCCAGCATGTTGGGACAGAAGGATGCAATGTTTACACACAAAGAAATAAATAAATGAATGTATAACATTGACAAATTTACAAGAATGCCAAAATAATTATGAATGAAGAATAATTCTCTACAAGGACTTAAAGACATTATACTTATCAGAACATAGTTGCTAAAAACGTGAAAAAATATCCTTACCACACAACCACACAACCAAAACATTATAAGGTCAGCAAAAATAATTGAGGTGATTCAGACAGGCCTATTCATTGCAACAGTCCCAGCATCAGTGTCATAACTTTGCACTGTTTCCTGGTGTCTGATCTTAGGTGTGATTCAGGATGGACCGGCAACCGTTGCCATGTGAAGGAGAAACCGTCTCACTCCACTTCTTCACCCACACCGGAGGACACCCAGCTGGGTAATAAAGAAGCTCACCCCCTGCACGTCTCTAATTAAACTGTCTCACCTGAATTTATTCATTGTATCCTTACTTAACCTGCTGTTAATGCCCCTGCAGTTCATTCAAGGTAGCTGTCTCTGAGAGAATTAAGCGTACCTCCCTCTTGTTTAGTGTCTGTGTATGTTGGCATCGCCATCGGCCTGCTGCTGCTCGTAGCCGGAGTCGCTGTCTGTGTCCTGGCTTTATGCAAGAAAAGATGCTGCTCAGTGTGAGTTCTGGCCGCAATAATGACACTGTGGCTTCTTTTACTTTTACTGATGATGATGTTGTTGATGGTGGTGATGATGATGAGTGCATTTTCTTACGCCGGCTCCACAGAAAGCGTGACTCGATGGACTATGGCGTGATGGATGTCCCAGCCTTTGACTGGAGAGCAGAGGTCAGTGCACAGAATGTCCAATCAATCATCAGCGACTTCTGTTTGGGCAACATTAGGTTTTTCAGCGATACAAATCTAATTTTTCTACCATTCGCCTCACATTTATTCAATAAGTGGATTTAACATTAGAGGAGGTCACAAGGTGATCGCAGAGCCTTTCTGCTAGATTACATTTTTGATTTAGGATTATTGATTTTGTGGTTTTTGTGAATACTTGTGTGTTTCTCTGTGTGTTATATTCATACAGTGTAGCGCATACACAGCAAGCACAATAACCGAACCATTAAATCTGATCAAATGCAACAACACAAGCTACGTCTCCAAAAATAACCAGTTTAATCAACAGTCTTACAGAGATGCAACGTGATGAGAAGCTTTAGAAACTGTAAGGCTTTTAGACTGGATTGCATTACATTACACAGGTGCAGTGGTGAAAGAAGTACTCACATCATTTACTTAAGTAAAGGTATCAGTCCAACATTGTAAAATTACTCCATTACAAGTAAAAGTCCTTCATTCAAAATCCAAAGAGTATTATCAGCAAAATATGCTCAAAGTATCAAAAGTAAAAGAGCTCGTTCTGCAGAAAAATGCCCCCCTATGATTGTTATACTGACAGGTCGACAAGTGAATAACACTGATCATCTCGTTACAGTGGCACCTGTCAAGGGGTGGGATATATTAGGCAGCAAGTCAGCAGTCAGTTCTTGATGTGATGTGTGTAATTTTGACCAAGTTGTCACATTTATCAGCATAATCACGGTATTGTTAAGATGAAATGATGAGATGAATGAAATGGCATCATGTCCTTAACGATATCACTGTTTTCACTAATGCAAAACTGTTATAGTAATCGTTTGGAAAATTATAAAAATGATTGTGAAGCTGATTATCATTTCATCCCTAGTTAGAAGCAGGAAAAAACGGGCAAGTGTAGGGAACTGTGTGACTTTACCGGGGGCCAAGGGCAAGTTGTGATGGCTAGACGGCTAGCTCAGAGCATCACCAAAACGACAGGCCTTGTAGTGGTTATTACCAACTGAAAGTGGTCCAGGGACAGCTGGTGGTGAACTGGTGACAAGCTCCTACAATTGCCAATTGAGTGTCAGAACTGGACCATGGAACAATGGAAGAAGGTAGCCTGGTGTTGACAAGGTGTTTACTCGGCCTCCAAATGGCCCGGATTTCAATCTAATCAAGCATCTGTGGGATGCGCTTGAAGCAGTATTTCCCAATCCTGGTCCTTGGGGCCCACTTGCCTACATGTTTTAGATGTTTCTCTGCTCCAACACACCTGATTCAAATGAACAGGTCATTATCTGCCTTCTGCAGAGGCTTGATGATGAGCTAATCATTTGAAACAGGTGTGTTGAGGCAGGGAAACATCTAAAACGTGCAGGGCAGCGGGCCTCAAGGACCAGGATCGGGAAACGCTGGCTTAAAGGATCTTCTCCTAACACCTTGGTGGCATTCAAAGGCCCTGTGAAGTCCATGCTTGACAGGTCAAAGTCGTTTTGGCGCATGAAGGGGACCTGCACAATATTACAATATTAGGCAGGAGGCTGATCAACATATGAGACTTATTGTTCAGAGAAAATATAACTCTGCCAGATAAAAAACAACTGCAAGCACAAAGCGACAGGTTGGTTAACACTGACTCTTGGTTAAGCCCCTTCTGCAAACAGCAAACTGTCCAATCATACCTCAGCAACCGTAACTAGCTCGCAGTAGGCCTGTCAAGCTTTGTATTTCTCTCCATGTTGAAGTGGTGTGCAGGAGGCTCTGAGACCAGCGTTAGTCTGTATTTCATGAGTCTGTACGGTGGGGTCTTTCTTTGTAGTCTTTCAAAAACGTAAAATACAGCAGCACACAGTGGGGAAAGGATTAAACTTTGACTTTCTCCGACATAAGCTGCAAACTTTTATGGGAAACTCTAATGATGATAATGAGATATGAAATTACCCATATTGTGATCGAAGATTTTGTCCATATCGCACAGGCCTACAAAGTACAGTACTTAGGTAAATGTATTTATTTACTTTCCACCACTTCTTAGTTGTCCCTGTTATTGTGCCCGGTCACTGTTTGCTTTGTTTCTCTGCTGTTATTCCTGCTATGACTGACAAAGATCCCAGCACAGGAGACGATACAGTCACAGTTACTCCCTTTGAATAATGGTTCTTGTGTGTGTATGTGCATTTTTGATTGCGTGTGTGTCTCTTGAAATGACAAAACGTGAGCTGTACGTCCGACCACTCATGCGGACACATTTTTATCTGCATGGGTTTACCGCGAGTGTCATCCAGTAATAAACTGAGAGTGATGCTGAGAGCCACAACTGATTATGGAGATTATCATGGATTTAATGGAGCTGTTTGAGTGTGTAATGATGCAATGTAGCCTCATGCTAGTGTTCCTGTTATTTTCAGAGATAATATTATAGAAATATATGTTTTACTAAAGCCAACATGTGTGATAATGCTAAAGCAAATTACTTCTCCATCATATGATTGAGACACACAATACATATAAAGTATTTCACTATCTTCTATATCTGTACATGTTTACTTTCATGTGTCTGCCAGCTATAAATAGAGAGGTGTAGGTGTGAAGTGGTATCTTCACAGCCCAGACAGATTCTCTTCAGCCCTCGTTTTAACTGAGCAGCGGAAACTGTGTGATTATTCCACCTCTGGAAGATGATGAAATGTTTTATGGAGGTTAGAGGTGTAATTACGGACGCATAACGGGTCAATTTGATTTTAATTGCAGCTGCATTTCATGCGCTCTCGCACACCGAAGCTCATCTAATTTTAAGCCAGTGTTCATGATTTTCTTCCCCTCAGCTCCCGTCCCTGCATGAAAGGCCAGGCGGCTGCCCCGGCGTTAACCCCGGGAGGAGTGGTGGTCAGGGTCTTTCCATCAGCGTCTACCCCTGGAGGAGGGAGGTGGAGGTAAGGTGTCTCTGCTCAGCCTGTGGGGCTTTACTCTAATTATCCGAGCAGAAGTCAGTGACGTGATGTATGTCTCTTTGTGTGTTTTCTGTCCGCAGCAGGTCTCGACCTGGAGAGGTGCCAAGCTGTCCTTTGCCAACCCATTGTACAATCACCCCCCTGATGCTAATAGCGCTGACTGCAAAAGCTCTGAAGCATAAAAATAATGGACTTTACATATTGACACTGCAGTAGATCTGGGTCAAACAGTGTGTGCACATCCTTGATGAGTTTGTCTTGACGTGCTGAGGTGCCAAGTTGGGGGGAAACAATGCAACGAGTGAATGAATGTTTGGATATTTTGAGGTATTTGAATGTCAAATCTGACACACTGCTGCTTCTGTTGTGATTGACAACTAAATTATTCATTAATCAAATGACTGATGTGATAACCCCCACCCACCTGGTGCTCAGTGTGAAAATAAAAGCTAAATGGGCTGCACACAAAGACATGATTGTTGAGTTGAGACAAATCGGGTCCATATGAATACCAATGAATTTTGTTTAAATAAAACACTTAAAGATGTGAACACCATCTTTTCTGCAGGAGCTCTGGTCTATGAAACACTACTCAACAACTGCAAATAAAGTTGTTTTATAGGGTAAAACTTTTAAATCTGAAATGTGTACAATAAGGCTGAAGGCAGAATTTTAGTTTAAAATGTTAGAGACATGAACTATCATTATTTGATATTGTCACATATATGGTGTGTTGCAGAGATAGTTACTCATGCTAACCAGCTAGCCCTGGTCCATCCTGTCCAGCCCCGTAGTTTCATCTGTGTATGGACAAGGCTATTCGAACACCGCTTCTAAGCGAGCAGCAAGCAGGAGCAAACAGCTGATTCAGCTGCAGTTTTCCTTAATGAGAATGTCCTAACCTGCTTCATGCACCAGCTAACAGATTGAGTGATGTGTCGCTTGCTTGAAAAATATTTCAGTGAAGTTTTGCACACCTCCAACCTATTTTATGTGGTTAAAATCAATGTGACATCCCGGGATGTTTCTGTTTCTCATCAAAGCAGTTGACAGGGAGGACAAGAGTCTAAATTAACAAGTTAGATAATGTATGTGATCCACAGCAGCCAGTTTATAGGAATATCCTCAAAGAGGAAGTGGTTTGGAAGGAAAAAGGGAGTTATGAGTAGGTAAACTGCCCTGCAACTATATAGAAACATGGGGTTTGTTGCATTGCTTCTAGAAGCAGTGTAAGCTAAGCAAAGCAGCTGCAGTCCTGTCGCTTCATATTTAATGGGAAACTTCTGCACTTTTCATGTCATATTGTTGATGATACATGTAGTCAATTAAAGCAATAAATTCCTGTGTGTGCTATGTTGGCAGAGAAAGCTGAGTTCTCCTGCTAATGGAGCAGTGATGGCAGTGACTACATGTACCAGGATGCATTGCATGCAAGCTTCAGACACCCACACTCTTGCTGTGTATCACCACTCTAACCTATAACTATTACTTCGATTAACCAATGCATAGTGTTAGGTGACAAAAATATACAGCACGCCCCTTGGCTACCCAGAGGTGGCGACTAGAAATCTAAGCTGAAATAATCTGCAGTTCTTCCTGCATCCAATGGAGAACTCAGCTTTCTCGGTCAATATAGCAGCACTGAGGAATTTATTGCTTCGATTGACGACATTTACCATCAACACTGACAGGACATTCACATAAAAAGTGACAAGTTTTCCCTTTAACGGAAATACAGGAGAGTGGTATTGAAGTTCTCATCTAACTCTTGTCAAGAGACAGAATGAGTGTATTTGCCAAAATGTCAAACTTCCTTCTTTTTGATCTATAGTTGAGGATACAGAGCAACCAGTCATCTCATTTTCCTTTTAAATAGTTGATGATATTGGGTAGTCAGTGAAACTAAGTTGTCCATTTTTAGATAGACTTTTAAAAAGGTTAAATTTCTAAATCCAGCAGTATCAGTCAAATGGCATCAGAACAATTAGAACAAATTTGTCCATTTGTTCACTTAATCGCAGTGTAGCTTTATCAAGAGTGTACAGTACTCTAACTTGCAGAAATGGTTGTGGGTGCCCTGTGCATGGTGATTAAAGGTTTTCTTTAGTGCTGGCAAAAGCAGAAAACATTCAGTTCATTGGACTGAAAGGCTCCACTGAACATACAGAGACTCCAAATGGAGTCCTGACTTCATTAGTGATCCTTTTTAATTCCCACAAGTGCAAATAAAATAGTTTGCCCCTGTTTTATTTGCAAATTAAAATCCATTACAAGTCAGCGTCTTGCAGCTGTTTTGTGTGCACAGTGTGACCTGACTCTCAAACTCTCTGTATCAACCAGCACACGGAGCAGATGGGACCATAAACAGCACAGTTAAATCAGTCTGTTATAAATTTCACGAGTGTTCAGTCACGGCTCTTCTCAGCTGTGAATCACCAGACATGCCAGCGTAAATGGCCTTCTCATATTTGACACTTGACATGATGATTTACAAGATGAGGCCATGTTCTGAATACTGACATGCTAAAGAGAGCATCGACTCATGTAGGCAGATTCCTTACAGGTTCAACAAGTGATCGGCTTAAAATTCACCTCAGTCAAAGGAATTCTTCAAAATTTTCAGAAATACTTTTATTCACTGTCTTGCCAAGCGTTATATTAGTAAACTATGCTCATCTCTATACAGCCAGCCGTAAGTTAGCCTCCTAAACTCATCTTTGGAAAGCAAAGATTATGATTCGATCAATGCAAACCATTTTAAGATACAAAAGTTACAAAATTCAGGCAACTCACAACCCTCATCTTTTGCATCATGTTGCATCATTTGAAATTAGCTGCCAATCCCTAATCTTCCACTTATTTTCTGTCACAAGTCAATTAGCATGCAGATGTTAGTGATATCTTGCTATCAAAATGGCAGCTGACCTTTCGACTGACACCTCACTTGACCCAGCTGGAGCTTCCATGTGATGTCCACAGCCCCAGCGCGGATTTTCCATGCCACAGTTGGTGGGGACAACGAACATACCCCAGGTGGAGCTGCTACGAGGGGGTGGGGTTCATGAGTCGAACCAGTTACTTTTTCTCATCACAACATCTGTGTTGTTTGCTGCTTCCTCTGTTGCCACTGGTTGCAAATGTTTCAGAGCGACAGAGTGTCCTGATAAGCATAGTAAAAATTCACCCTGCTGCCTCATGTGCACCGTGCCAATGGAGACGAAGAGATGCTGTGCTGCTGCCAGAGGAGTGGCTGACTAAGATTACAGCATTCATGGGAGTAAATTGCAAAATAATAGATTTTTTCTTTTTTTTCCCACTTTCCCCCTAATTGTATGAATAACTCACTAGTTTTGTCACTAGTCAGTTAACTTATATATTAAATATCTTGGCAATAAAAAGGGGCCAATGACTTTATGTAGGCAGTGAAATATATGAGGGAGGGACACAATCTTTCAAAACTTGAAATTGTTTTGTGTCTTTAATTAACACAGGGGCTTTGTTACAATACTCAATATAATTAAATAGAAAAGAGACCAAAACTATGCATGTACTCCAAATGGTTGAACAACAACTTGCTATTTACTTTGGTTATGCCTGGGATAAACATTTTAGGATCATTTTACATGAATTTACAGGACAGGGAAGAGTCTTAGCTTAGCATAAGAACTGGAAACAGCTAGTCTGGCTCTGTCCAAAGTAAAAAATAAATCTTCCCACTGGCACCTCTAAAGCTCTAACTTTATATTTACCCCACAGACATCAGTATTGATCATTTCATCTAACTTTTGGCAGAAAGCAAATGCATTTCCCAGAATATCAAACTATGCATTTGAAATCGTGTTAGGCAGTGCAGTTATATTCAATCTTCTTCTTTTGCTCCTGATTGGATTTTGAAGACATTATGCAACTATTGCACTGCAGTATTTTCAAAATTAAACTCACTGGAAAAAGGAGTAAAGTAAAGGTGAGATTGTTGCTTTGTCAGTGTAACACACATATATCTTAGACTACTTGAGCTGAATTTTGATGAAACCAATAAAAACTTTGTGTGAGTATCTTTTTTTTATCTGCTTTTGATGAGCCCAATGCTACAATATCCATCGGTAAATCTTTCTTTCACTTTCCTTTGCCCATTTGTCTTGGGGAAGTGGTTCTTCTCAACTTTATATTTCAGTATTTATAGAACATCGTTATTTCTGTAAAAGTTGTTTTCCTTTCTTTGGCTGTTTTTTTTAATACTGGTAGCCCACTTCTGGCTTTTATGTGGAGTGAGCAATGATGCACCGATGCAGTCTCCATCCCATTTATAATAAATGTCAGGTAAATCTGTTGGTTTGTGTGAGCGCTCTGAGAGCCCGGCACTTAGCCAAAACCACATCAAAACACACTCCCATTCCTTCATATGGTTCAAGTTCAAGTTATGAATCTTTAATTTTTAGACAATCTCCAGTGTCATTGCTGTTTAGTCTCGTCCTCCATCACTGCAGAGTCTTTGCTGAGTCTGTGGGTGGATTCTGGGTCAGAGATTTATCAGAGGGCCAAAGGATCAATTTCAGCCTTTGAGCTGCTCCACTGTTTTATTGTTTGTGCCCTCGCCTTATATTGGCTGACTGCCTTTTCCTCTGACACACTATTGTGCCCTACAAAGCCAAAAAGAACTTTATATTGGTCAGAAGTGTTGAGTTTAGACTGGACTCTGTCTTACAGGCATCAGTTTTACCAATCAAAAAACTATAATGCCATAGAAATGTTTAATTTCCACAAAAATAGCTTGTAAAATCTTCACTGAGAGTGCCAGACAGACTAAAAAATAGAAAGCTAATCTTAAAGCGGGTGGCTAATTGGACAAGCAGCCATGGTTTAAAAAGAAAGTTAAAAGTTGCTTAACTGATTTTTCCCTAGCTGTAATTTAAAAGTGTACGTTTCAGTTGCTTAATTCAGTCATGATGGTGAAAAGAAAACAGCTTATCTTTTGCTGACAGAGCTAGCTTAGCAGAGTAGCAGTGACTGTCATGCCACTTTACCCTCTTTCACGCAATTTAAACCACATATGTAAATGTACTTAATTATTATTGATTAATTTCAATACAGGATAGAAACGCAGGTTTTTTTTTTATGGAAAAGAAATGTGTAATTTCTGAAACATTAGAGAGAAACAGAAAGAGAGATCAAGTGATAGCTAGCTGGGCAGAAAGCCAGAGCTAGCTAGCTAGCTAAAGCTAAAACTAAATTACACACTGATCCTTCCCAAATTATAATTTTAAATGATAGAATCCATTTAAATGAACCAACACCTTGATCATGGAATAGTTATTCCACATAACTAAACAAGCAAATAGCTAAATCCAGCCATCAATGAGGAAGACAAGCTGAATGCTTGCTAACTAGCTTAGCAGATTAGCAGTAACTGTCATGTCGGCTTTTAACTTTAATGCAATTTGGTGTTGTTATGCTAAACCACATAATCAAATGAAGTGGATTATAATTGATTGATTTCAGTATATGTAGCCCTGTCTACTTTACTTGTATGCCGAAGAAATGTGTGCATTTTCTTAACTGTCACAGAAAGCAGGAGGGATCAAGTGAAAGCTAGCTAGTGCGCGCCAGCCTTAAAGTTAAAACTAAATTCACTCATTGATTTTACATTTGTAATTTAAGAACCCGTTTTAATGAACCAAATTTTGGCAAAATCAGTTTGTTATCCCACAAATGAGGCGATGGTTATCCAATCATGAACTCTTGCTAGGGTAACTAGCTTAGCAGAGTAGCAGTAATGGCCAACTCAGCTTTCGACATTAGAGAATGCAAGTTAAGTTCAGTATACTGTACATTTATAAATTAATAATGCTATTTAATAGTAGACAGGGGATTTTGACCATCATTTACAGCATCCCCTCTCACAAAATAGTCCCAACATCCCTGATTGACTGTAACTATGGAGTGTAAATGATCAGCACTAGTTCAAATGAACAAAAAAGGTTCAAAGAATATGGTTTGTAGTATTTACACTGTTTTCAAATGAAGATTGTCCTTAGACAGAATACAGTATCTGTATTTTTATATCGAATGTTGGTTCTATAGCAGCTATCCAGGTTCTTAATCACTCTAAACAGGTATAAAATGAATGCACTACAACCTCAATACAGCATTTGTTATGCAGTTTGCCTGCAAGCCTGAAATCTTTAAACCAATTTTCTCAGTTTCACTGCTTCTTTGGTTGCGACTCTTTGCCTCAGTATTGAATAAACATTTAGCTCCTCGAATCCCCTCTGCTTATTTATCATGTAAATAAATCATGCAAATGCCCACTGATTATGTAAAAATTATACAAATTCAGGCTTGTGTTAGAAAATTATTTGTATCATAGCTATGACCATTCTAGTCTGTCTTCCTATTTGTGTACATGTGTTAGTTTTTATCTGAGATGGCAAAAGTACACACATTCTTTTCTCAAGTACAAGCACAGATACTAGACTAGACTCTGATGAAAGTAGACGTACTGATTCAACTTCCTTACTCAAGTAAAACTGAAAAAGTACAGGCACTGAAATGTGCCAGAGTATAAAAGCGAAAGTTGCCCTCTGAAGGACATTTCTACTGGCTGTGCCTGTGCAAAGTGCATGAACATCAACTTTTCTCCAGTATCAAGTCTCCCTCTCTGTCTGTTATATCTTACTACGTCTTTTACTCTTGTTACATTGTTTTTTTTCTTTTGTCTTGTTACATAGTTTTTGTTTCTGTATGTCTTTTTTGTCATGTTGCTTCTTTTATCTCCTTTTTTGTCTTATGCCTTTTTTTTGTCTTGTTACATTTTTTTTGTCTTCTTACATCTTTATCACCTTATTATGTCTTTTATGTTGTTTATGTCTTGTTATGTCTTTTTTCTTGTTACATCTTTATCTTGTTGATATGTATTTTTCGTTACATTACTTCTTTTTTCTTATGTCTTTTACGTCTTTTTTGTTTTGTTACGTTTCTTATTTTGTTACATCATTCTTGCCTTCTTATGTTATGTCATTTTTGTCTTACATCTTTTTTGTCTTATTAAGTGTCTTTTGTCTTGATACATCTTTTTTGTCTTATGTCTTTTTTTGTCTTGTTACGTCTTTTATGTTGTTGTTTTTTTTTGCCTTTTTATATATTTTACATTGTTTTTGTCTTGTTACTTTGTTTTTGTCTTGTGTCTTTTCCATCTTGCGACCCTTTCTTGTCTTGATATGTCATTTTTGTCTTTCTACATCTTTAATGTCTGTTTTGTCTTGTTACAGCTGTTGTGTGATAAGCATCGATGGATACACCAAGGAATCATCTTTTCTACATGTTATTGTCCGTCCATTTAGGTTGAAATCAGTCTTGATGTTGGGGAGGCGGCGCTCAGTGATGCAAAATAAAAACAATTAGTAAGTCCCCTCAAATGCATTAAAACTAAAGTAACAAGCTTATTTTGAAAATGTGAGGGGTAGAAATTACAGATATTTGTGTTAAAATGTAGGGAGTAAAAATAAAAAGTTAAAATAAATTTGTTAAAAATCTACATAAGTGCAGTAACAAAGTATTTTTACTTAGTTACTTCCCATTGTTAGCATTATTACAACTGCAAAGCCAACAATCCTATAGAGGTCAGCTCTCTGTCTCCCACTGTGAATCACCAAAAACACCAACTCAGCCTTTCCAGCCTCTACGTCAATGTTTATTTGTTTCAACCTGTGACATTTGACCCAACAAAACTACAATCAATGGCCTACACAAAAACCTTTTCCACTTACACGCCACAGCACACACACACAAACAATGCCACCTTCCACTTGCCTTGCCTCACATGACGGCCTGCTGACCGAGAATGTGCAGCTATCAATGTTTTTTGTCCTGGGCGAACGTTTTTTCTGGTAGCTTCGTTATTTTGTGCTGTTGAATAGCACGCGGGAGAGCTGCTCCACGCCACCGAGCCTTTGTCTTTTGTGTTGTTGGTAAAGCAACGTTAGTCAGCTTTTCTCACCGGAGCCATTGTTGTCACAGTTTTGTTAATCACAGAGCAGGGTACATCTAAAGGTCACTGTTTTGTTTGTGTACCACTCCAGCTCCGAGAGGTTCCCGTAATGAAAAACGCTCCTGAGGAGTTCGGCAATGACAGCCTTTAAGGACTCCCTCCGTCAAGATAACAGTTGACTCCTCGTGCTTCATTTACATAACTGCTCAGCTGAGTCCTCTCTCGTCCTGAGCTGTCATCCTGCTATCACAGCCCTCTACTCTTGAAGCTGAGGAGGTGAGCGGGGGGGTGAGGTTACCCAACCAGCCCAGTCAGGTCAAGGTGAAATTTACCCCCTCTCCTTGTAATGATAGCTCTGAATTGGTTCTCTCATCCTCTCGGGCTGAGCGAAGAGGAAAAGTGTTTCTTCTCTCTGTATTCAGCGACAGTGGATGGCGATCAGCCCAGGGGGCCGTCCTCTGACCGCTCTTCAGAAAAATACCCCAGGTCTCGGGCCTCTGTGTGGGCTGAGGAGAGAGGACGCCACTGTGCTGCTTCTGATTGGTCCTCTTGTGGGTTTTAGGTTGTAAAACTGTACAACACCTCCTGTGTTGTACAGTAAAGATTCATTATGACTTGCAAGAAAAGTATTTTATGCACCTTGTTCAACCAATTACACCCTATTCTCATGTGCAGTAAATATTGACCTGCTCCTCATTGTGGGCTGATGCTTGATTAAGTTTCTCAATACAAGACAGTGAAGTCATATCATCAAACAAGCTGAATTAATGGGATTCTTAAGTTTATTTATTGTTTGCTTCATGAGAACACAAATGAGGTCTTACAGAGTGATAGAGTAGAGATAAACAGCCTCTGCAGAGTCATTTATTCTGCCATGGACAATTGTACAACAGATTACTCATGGGGGTTTGATCAATATATGAGCATTGAAAGCTTGGGTAGCTCAGTGTTCTCATGTGAGGCTTTCCTCAGAGCCGCTGGAGAAGAAGGCATGTTGTTGTTAAAATGTCAGCTAGGTAGATAAAGTCTGCACATCATTGGTTACAGTGGACATCATTTATGAAGTAAAGCCCTCTTCTACTCACGTCTGAGAGGGCATTCACAATTACATTTTACTATTCATCAACCACTGCTTCACTAGATATTTATTTTTTACCCAGTAACAGTGATCAATTCTTATCAAAAAGGTCTCAAATACAATCAGTAAATCACAGGCTAATGGAGGCAGGACCAGTGTGGGGGTAGCTGAAATAGCGTCTTTGAAATAGCAAGTCTTTGATTGGCTCTGAGAGGCTGTTTACAAATGAGCTGCAATCTGATTGGATTAAACCTGTGTATGTCTGTTTAACTGCAGTAACAACGTGACAGCTTTCTTGAAGGGATAGCAGGAGGCTTTCCTTCTCTAAAGACTTTAAATTCTGCTTATTTAGCATGGCTGACCATAGATGAACGAGTCTACAATGATCCACAGTGACAACGAGTGGTTTTGATAGTTGACCAGTCGACTATTGACCACACTCCTTTTTGTTTGACTTTGGATGTTTAAACGAATATTTATTATTGTTAAATGAGGAGGAATCAGTTGGACGTTCACAACATATCGACTTAGCCACAGAGAAACACTGGCAGTCTTAGTATCTTTACAAAGACAGAGGATCAGGATCCCCCAAAGTCTAGATGCTTGGGGTTGATAGAGTGAAGCCACCAGCTGGAGAATAGTTCACATCCTGTCTGTCTGTCTCTGGTGGTTTATTGGAATTTTTAGCCATTTGGGGCAGCAGAAACTGGAGATCTGCAAAAAACCATGGAGACCCAACACTGACATATTATTATCACATTTTAAAGTTGGCATGGTGATCGTGTCAGCAAACAGTGGCCTCGTTACAGAAACTTCCTAACACTAAAATCCTAACTTATCATTTGCTCGTGCACAAATGTATCTTATCTTTGGATAGGAAATAAATTAGCTATTACAAAACCGTGACAACTAAAGAATCTCCTAACTTAAGTTAATAGATTAGATCCTGTCCTAAATTAAAAAATGGCCGCACCCACTGTTGTGTTAGGTCTCTACAGAGTGCTGCTGGAATGAGTCCTAAAACCCGAAAATGAGGTAGCATATTAGCACTTCCAGTTCCCTCGTCTCAAAGTCAATGGGTTTTTGTTATCTGCTGAAATAAGTTCTGTGGTTAATGTGTCTGTGGTTAAGATTTGTTCACATTTCTGATTATGTCCAGTAAAGCTGTTAGTGTCTATGTTTCAGGTCGTTTTCAGGTTGTAGTGGTGTTTGACACTGAGAAAGCGGAGCTGACAGCGTTTAGAACTGCTCATTTTTTCATGATTTTGATAGCAAGATAGGATTTTTCCTTTTTGAAACTTAGGTTTGGTTAGGTACTTAAGATAGGTCAAGCAGTTAGGATTTTTCTTCTGTAATGAGGGGACATTAGCATTCATTTGTAGTTGTGCTTTTGGCCACACAACAAATTTTCAGGCTACTGAGGGAAATATTTGTCTCTTTAGCTGCTAAATACTTCATGTCTGTGTTTAAAGTTAAGTTTATTCATGCTCCAGACAAGGCTGTGCTCCCGATGCATGTGGTTATATTATGCACATCCAACTCTAATTTACCTTAAATGTGTCATTTGGTGGAAAAGGAAGTCATTTGGTGCACCACGCCTGAATAAAATTGTGCAAAACAGCAATCATTTTTCAAGCCTCCACTCAAAGCAAAGCTAAATGATTGTGTGCTTTTAGGTCCTTTCAGATGGAAAGGCTAATAATCGTCTAATGCTATAATGGAAAGATGGAAACAGAGCCGAGCTTGTTCTCCTCAGTGTTTTCAGATCGCCACACGGCCTTTCTGTTTATTAAGTGGCCAAGCATCATAAATGCTGCGGTGACAAGCTGTTCTGCAACTCAACAAAACGGGACCCGAATCTACACATACAAGCACTCTCTGGAAAATTTACACTTGCCCCCACCCTCAGATCTGAATGCCTTGATGTCACTGGCAGCCTCCCATGTCATTTCATTAATGCCGTCACAGACGTTTTGATGCTCTTTAAGGTCACCTCTGGGGAGACTGGGTGCGGTGTGGTCCCCAGCCAAGCAAAAGTTCACGGCAGCTGTGACTGATCCTGCTTTACGTCACACAGGGAAGGAGTCAGAGACGGTTTGTGAGGGAGGAAGAAAGAAAGGCTTAAAGTGAAAGAGGATGCTTTGAGAAAAATGGATAAAGAGTGGTCATCCGAGGACCAGTCTGGCTTCTTTCTGCTGGAGTTGTGGAACAAGGTGATTAGAGCTGCAGACGGCATGGAGAGCTGTGGCCGCTGAGTCTCAACTGCTGTGATGATTAAACTGCCTGGAAAGAGTTGAAGAGGGAGGGGGAAAAAAGGGGTAAAGAAAAAGGGGTGGAGAAGTGTGTGGATGGAGGAGACAGGAGTGCTTTCCCAGCCTCAGGAGTAAATCACATTTCATCCAGATACCGGACTGCATGATCTGATTGAAAGATGCTTTATGGTTTACACTAAATGGCCGTGCCGCGTTTGTCAACAACAATCTCCTTTTACGACTGAAATACATCACTAAGCAGCATGTCTTTATTTCTTTCTGGGTGGGATTGTTTGTGTTTGCTGTACAGATGTTTGATATACGTCCCTTCGGGTGCACATGAGGTGTGTGTTGATTGAATCACGCTGAGGGTGATACGGATTTATGTGAGAGAGTGGATTTGACACTATCATGGACAGGTGCTGCCAGCAGATATTTATGATGTTAACAATGTCTCCTAGAACTTTTTCAGGAAGGAAGTAAAAGAAAATCATGTCAAAACATCCTCTATTTCTCAAATATGGGTTGAGTTTTAACACCTCATCCTCAAGACTTAAGAGCTCAGACAAATAACAGAACTAAGAGCTTTTATATTGACAATAAATTTCCTTATGTAAACAATTGGTCGACAAATAGGCCTTCAGAGGCAGAGCAATTATAGGGCCATCATGTAGGAGCAATGCATCTAAGTAAATAGGTAATGCCTGCACACTTACTCAGTGCCACAAACGTTTAATAACGATGTTTTGATCCCACTTGAATCAGAATGACCTGATGAAAATCCAAGTGGAATGGAAACGATGTTACAATTAAACTTTTGTGGCATAGAGCACTTGTGCAGGTGTTACTTTTTTTCTTCAACAATTATGTGATTCCCAAGACACATTATTTAGATACCTACCACTCCGAGATTTCACCCACAACATGCAATTTTAAATGGTTGACTTTTCTCTCTGCAAGTTCACATATTTTCCACACCTTTTTCTGTCTTACCTCTATTTAGAAATATTAAGGGTTTACATTTTAAAACTAGTTCCCATAATTTGGGGGCTTCTGAGGACTTTAAACAGGAAGTATAATGCCCGGCCCTCTGTTCAATTTGAGCCCCATGTTTTTTTTTACGCCAGTGTTAGCTGTGGACGGGGGCATTATGTTTTCGGATTGTCCGTCCATCCGTCTTACACTGAATGCAATATCTAAAGAACACCTTGAAGGAATTTCTTCAGACTTGGCACAAATGTCCACTTGGACTCAAGGATGATGAGGTTTTTGTGGTCAAAGTTTTTGGCCATAGCTCAAGAATTTATACACTAATTCTCCTTTCATGTTTCCTGTAATCAGATATTCTATGTGCTACTGTAGGCTCATCTATATAAAGTCACATCTTAAGTTAACTAAGGCTAGCTAACAAGCTAATCTACACATACACATTCTGCTATAGGGTACTATATGTATTTTTTTAAGCTAATCACACTCACCTTGGGCGGCGCTAAGCCTGGGATGCACAGCAGTGCCACAGCAAAATAGTGCCTGGGGGGAACTTCTTTTGGTGGAGCATTTGCACGTCTGGAGGTGAGTCCCGGCATTAAACTGTCTTCATTACTGCAAGAGAAATGTTAACAGCTGTTAGCTTGTTTACATTTGTGTTGTTAGTATCCCAGGTGCTAATCTGCATTGTTGCTATCTCCGAGGTTATTATTGTTTCCCAGGGTCTTTGAAAATGCAGATAGCGGATGCCCCGAGGCCAACTGAAACAAGTTGTCCAATGCAGGCTTACACTCCCAGAGTCAGACTAGCATTTCAGTGACGGGTAATTTAAGATGTGACTGTGAGTTGCTTTTACAGGTCCCTCAGCAACATCTTTTAACCTTTTCTAAAATTTGGTTTCATTTTTTAACATAGATGAGCCTAGCACGCAGCACATTTAAGTACAGGAAGCATTTCACCATGACCCACACTACTCTGCCTCTGATTGGCTAACTCGTTGCCTTTGTTTGCTTGGTTCGTTTGGGTAGGGTAAGTTTGTGCAAGAATATCAAGCAATCGGAGGCAGAGCAGGGCAAGCCATGCTTTCCCCATCACGGGAAAAAAAAAATATTGTGTACAGGACACAGGAAAGGAGAAAGATGATCAAGATGGAGCACAGAGCAAACAGGCAGGAGTTAAAAAGGGGTCAATTATGATTTAAAAAATGACGACGTTATGACATTTAATATCCTTAAAGGTTTTCACTACATACATTATATGAGTCTGGACAGAAATGGATGTAAACTACCACTTGACCGGTTGGTGGAAGCATAAAACCGGGAGGCAGTAATTCTAGTTTGCCTATTTTGTCAACTTTAAAATTATGTCAAATTAGCTATTAGCAATTCATGCTTGCAATGTGCCCATGAATGTACATGTATGAATTGGCTGCGTCCACTCTCTTTTTTTCTGTCAGTTACAGAAAAAAATTACTGTTTTCTTTAAACAGTTGACTTTGTTCACCATGCGTTTGTAAAAATGTGTTTAAAATGAAAAAGACATGAAACTCAAGTGCTCCTCCGGAGTAAAATCAAAGTTTTGAGCCATCAGTGACACTTCACTAGGTCTGGCTCGGAGCAGCAGCTGTATTCATTTTGTATCAGAAACCATCACCCCATCTGCACCCACTTTGTTGGCAGTCGCAACTCTGTAAAGATAATGGGACAGATGACTTTCTGTGGCCTGTAAAGATAATCAAGGTAATGACTAATTACTGACAAAGCTGTGTTAGTAATTGGTATTTATTGATCTGTTTTCATTTGCGAGCCAGACTGTGAGAAATGAGAATATTTGTGGCCTCACGTTTGGGTTTTGATGACTTATTACCTTTTTAACCACTAAAAAAGTTTGAAAACCCATTTAGCACAAAAAAAATTACACTTGAAATGTTCAATATGCGTGTACAGCAGCCAAGTGAGTTATAAAAGTGGCCCTTTATGCTAGAGTTTCCTGCCCTGTTTAAGCTTTTCCATGACTTGTGGTGTAGCTCCTGAATTCCCACAGCGAGTGTCTTAATTGGAACAAGCATGTGGTCCAACTTATCCTTCCTGTGCAAAATGAGCACAAGAAAAAGTATGGTGAGTCCTCCTGAGTGCAGAGAGGAGAAATCCTCCCTCAGTCACATGAGAGGGTTCCAAGTTTTCTCCCTTCGATGTCTGCTGAGAAAAGTGAAAACACACAACCAGGGAAGGGAAGGAATGATTGTTTGGTTATACTTGTCTTTAGATTTGGGTTTGGGCTTTCATCACATCATTAGAAAGGGAGTATTTTAGATGAGTTTTTAGAATTCCTATCCATCCATTAACCCTAATTTTCTTTAATGGGTCCTGGATGTCCCCTGGCTCTCTTTAACAGCTCAAAAAAAAAAAAACTTAACATTGTTTAATCATCTTTATTTTTCATTCTCTCGCTCATTTTTCCTAAATTTATGAGACTTGCTTATTAATGTGACTTTGAAACGGTGACATTTACATTCCTTGTGCAGAAAACTACACTTAACTTCTGTTTGTTGTAAAAAATGGTTAAGTATGATGGATTTTCATATCCTCATATTGGTGCTGACTACTTTTTATGCAGCTCCACACCTCCCAAATCCCAAATAAATCTGTCTATGGGAGTCAGACCCATAGGCGCAGATTCAACCCGTTCTCATCGCAGCTCATCACTGAACGAGGATTTGTCGCTGCCCCTTGGCCCCTCTTGCTGAAGAACAAGGTACCTTTTAGCGGCTGTATCAGACGCTGCCAGAAAGTCTTTTTAACATGCGCTGTGAAATACTTGCACTTTGGATGGTTTACACACAAAAACTACCTGGGTAGGTTTTCGCATAAGAGCATGTTGTTGAGGATGAGACCAGGCTGGATTTTGGGGGAGAAAGAGGGGACATTGATTGAATTTGCGTTAATTGTTGCAATTACAAC
The DNA here is from genome assembly GCA_034769285.1 of Lutjanus argentimaculatus. NCBI lineage: Eukaryota > Metazoa > Chordata > Actinopteri > Lutjaniformes > Lutjanidae > Lutjanus > Lutjanus argentimaculatus. The sequence goes on along the minus strand of JAWZSL010000009.1, from coordinate 12,851,460 downwards.
TTTGCAACTTCCTGGAGGGACTGAATAAAGATATTTACATAATAAATTCATAAAGAAAAGGGCACATATTGGTGCCAAAAAAATCACCAGAATGCAGGAATCGATGCTAAAATCTTAACACTTCCTGGCTGAGGACCCCTGCAGTATCTCCAGTGTTGAAACAAAACCTACACCCTAGATCCAACTGACCCCAAACATAAGTAACATCACTATGTGGGATAATAGTTTTTTGTCTATAAATTAATTCATAGCGAACAAATTATTAGATATTTGTTCATAGTAAATATAAAATCCTATCCTTATTTGCCCAGTTTGTGGCCAAAGGAAAATGATACCTCTTCTCTTCACATGTTTTGTACAAAGAAAATATTTAAGGGAAACCATTTGGTTAATTTTGCAATTATTATACATTTCTTCTCAATCGTTTTGGCTTATTTTTTTTGAAACAGTCTTAACTTTCTCAAAACTGTAAGGGCAATTGTCACAACTGTTTCACGGAACATCACAACCTAATTGCATGTTTGCAAAAGGTCGTAACTCACCCAAATCATTTCATTCATGCTTCAAAACCATCGATGTAACCAACCAACCTTCCAAATGTTTCTTTTAAACAAATCTCTACTTTGTTGACACTGACTGCTAACTGTGTTATACATGAATGTCTGTTTTGTCTCGCTGAATGCTGTAGTGCATTGCACTCAGCTTTTTAGATTCAGATTTCAGCAGTGGGTAAAAGTTTACTGGGAAACGTCAGTATTGTAGTACACAGAAAAAGGATATGCACATTTGGATGTATATACAGCAAATTTACTTTTGTAGCAGTAAATGCAGAGGTCGGTCTGTAGTTTAGCCTCAGCCAAATTTCAAAGAAGTGATGAACTGAGGTTTGAAAGAAAAACTCAAATCTGTTGTGAACAACAAACTAACTGTTCAGAGATTTGTACTTAATGTACTTCTCATTTGACATCTGAGCCAAAACAAATGAGAAAAACTGTGACTGAGCTCACAGGTGTATCTGTGGGAAGTAGTCAAGAAAACTAGAGTTAATATATTAGGACCTAACTTGCACCTGAAGAGGGCGCCCTCACAGTTCAAACACCTGGCTGTGCAGCAAAGGTGAGAGGAGACAGACAGACAGATAGACAGATGGATAAAATAAAGAAGATTCAGGTGACTTTGCATCCATCTTGACACCCACTTTACAAACAAACTAGGCAATAGACAAACTTGATAAAAGTACTTGAGGTTATAATAACTTAAAGGGGAAAATAACAATAAAAAACACAAATGGAATAAGAATCACAAAAGCAAATAACATAAGTACACTCAAAGAAGTAAATAAGAAATACAATAGCTTAATAATAATATAGATGACTGCAGTCTTAATTAAGTAGCACATATACAACCCAGGCCTCTAGTACATCTTCTTATGGGTTTAATTCAGCCTTCATACTCAATAAACTCAAAGCCCTCTCTAAGGACTGAGTCAGGATGTTGAACATCTTTTGTCTGCTGGCAAACCGGAGACCTACATCAGCACCTCCTGCAGCTCCCAACGCATCTCTGCCTGCTACATCTTCCTACATCACTCACACGCTGCTTGTCAGACATGGTGGTGCAGATTTATCCCAGGGCAAAAACCTGACTGTCTCCCTCCCCGGCAGCTGGAGAAACGCTTTGTGTGTTTGTCTCCTCACTCAGGAGCATCAAACGGGAGAAGAGGAGCCATTGGCTCTGAGGAGCTGATGACGGAGGGAGCGCACTGTCTTCTCCAGGAGCGCAGTACCCCACTCTCCCATAACACACACACACACACACACACACACACATGCCTGCACCTCCGTCCAGTGGGATGAGACCAGTGTGTAGGGCTGGGATGCACGTCTAAGAAGTGGAGAACTTTTTTTTTCTTCCTCTGCTGTTGTTGTATTTTTGTTGATTTTGGAGGTGGAGACCTGTTAGGACGAGGAGCGCGCAGTGTGGCGCACGCTGCTGGAACAAAACAGCTCAGTGCAGCGAGTGCAGCGCAGGCAGGTTTCCGTTTTAAAAGCAGCAGGACAGGCAGGAGAGTTACGGAGTCCGCTGGGGGAAGCGGAGACAGAGAGCTCTCAACAAAACCGCCGGGATACTGAGAAGAAATCAGCCGAGGAACTTGGATATGGCGGGGGTGAAGACGGTCGTCCTTCTGCTTGGAGTTGTTTTAGTTTTGCAGTGTGTGGGGAATGCCCGAGCCGAGATCTCAGCCAGCAACGGTAAGAAACAACACCTCACAGACCTGTTCGGACTGAGTTCAGGTCCGTTTCTCAGTGCACAAATCTGCAAAACATGCAGCAGGAAACTCTCAGACACAGGTGGAGGAGTGTGCTTCGCTTTTTGCCTGTAAATGACTATGTTTAAGCTCCAGATTGCATCCTCTGCTGTTGTATAAAACCTCAGTTTATATATTTAAATGAAAGCAGAGGTTCTGTGTGTGCAAGACAAAGAGAAGACAGACACCCTGGAGGCTGTTTCTCTTTCAGTATTGTCTTATTTTTAGGAGTAATCTGTCTGTGTGTGTTGAGGAGGCTGTCTTGACCTACTAACTTCCTTTTTCTGTCTGGATCAAAGACTTTGTTTAATTCTAATTATCATATTTTCACAACTGTTACAAGTTTGAGTTAATTGCTTTGCTTTTTTTTCCATCTTTGCTCATGCATATCCCCCCCAGGCTGCACTGATTTATTACTGTATACTGTACAGTAATACAGTCAGTGCATTCAGTCCTTTCCACTTCAGTCTCTTTGTGTCTTCTGGCTTATTTCCACATTTTTCCTCTCTTTTCTGACCTGGAACATCCTGTAACTAGAGCTGCAACAATGAATCGATTGGTTGCCAATTATTAAATTAGTCACCAACTTTTTTTGATAATCGATTAATCGGTCATTTTTAAGGAAAAAGGTCCAACTTCTGTGATTCTAGCTTCTTAAATGTGCGTCATTGTGGGCATTTTTCACTATTTTCTGACATTTTATAGAACACACATCTAATCAATTAATTGAGAAAATAATCAACAGATTAATCGATGATTGAATTAATCATTAGTTGCAGCCCTACCTGTAACCATGTGCAACTTTGAACAGATTTGAGTTACCATTTGATAGTGCAGGTGCTTTTCTCTGTAGAGATGCTGGGTACCTGCATGCTCCGTCCCTCCTTATGTCCTTGATTGTGAGACTGGAGGATGAGGACTCCAGTGTGAACAATATCCCCACTGTAAAGCCACAGCGTGTGCACCTACAGTCCAGTAATCTCGAATCTAGTGCATCCCATACACTGCACACTCACTACACGGTCACACACACTCAGGCACACACCCTCCGTCCGACAGACGGTGGAATAAGTTCATGCCAACATGGGTTCTGTTCACACACAGGCGAGCTCTTGTTTCCCAGGGCTTTTATTGCTGGCAGCGTATTTTCATCACGTATCAGATAGTGGTTAGAGAAATGTTCGGCTGCTGACAGTGACTGTAAATTAAACCCGTGTGTGTGTGAGTGTGTGTGTGTTGTGCAGACCACAGAGTCACTGGAATGTATGGCTGTGTTTGGGAGAGAGAGAGAGAGAGAGAGAGAGAGAGAGATGCTATCAGCTGTGTGTGACCGGTCACACACATACATACACAGTTTTTTTTAGTTTCACACAGTCGTACTCAGTCTTATTTATGAATTCAATCAATCTACCGGGCTGGTGCTGCTGCTGCTGCTGCACTCTGGCTCATTTGGCATCCATAGCCTACTTTAGAAAACAACTGCTTGCTTTCCTTTGTGCAGCCTGGATTTTCATGGGAAATGAATAGTTTTGGTTGTATAAACCACCATAAGTTTCAAACTTAAGTCTGCCCCTTGAGCAAAATATTTCCCTAAGCTAATGGTTTCACTTAGGAGTGTTGGATGGAGCCTCTTGAGGGTTTTTCATACTGCACTTAGCCCCAGGCTAAGGGAGCTGTTAGCCCCAGGCTAAGAAATCTTTCACAGTGGCAGATTCAAAAGTGGGCAAACCCGAAATTTAGCCCCGGGTTTCTGGGGTTATCCCTTGAAAATCGACTAAATCCAGAGCTAATAAAAGGTACCAGTGTGAAACAGGGCTAAAGGCTGTTAAAGAGTAGTCATGGAATATTCTACAATGACATTTAACCCAGAGCTAGTAGAAATACAGTATGAATCAATCAGTGGGCTTTGCTTAACCCCAGGCTAACAATGTGTGTGTGAAAGGGGGATAAATTATATCAGGTCTATTCTTAGCCCAGGGCTGAAAATGTGCAGTGTGAGTGTCCTGTTGAGATCGTCTCCTTGCCTAAGTGTTTGAGCAGTTAATGTCATAAAACATTGTCAGCAGTCAACAAAAACTGGTGAGTTTACATAAAACAAGAGAGCTGATGTTAATATACGAGGAAGTTATGTCATCGCTCTCCTGTCTAGCTATAAACTTACCTGTGCTAACGTCAAATCTGTACTCTCTAACAAGTTGCACATCGTTCATAGTGTCCAATGGGTTTCCTCTGTCCTAACAATGTATCTTGGTCTCTCCTCCTCCCATTCAACCACCATAACTCAAATTATCTCAGGAGCTGTGCCTGGTTGCATAAACCACCTTAAGTTTCAAACTTAAGATTGTCCTTTCAGCAAAATATTTCCCTAAGATGAAGTGTTCACTTAGGAGTGTTGCCTAAAGCCTCTTAGGTTGTCTCTTTGCCTACACTGTGTGCTTCACAACAGATACTGTCGTAATATGGCACAAATGTACTTCAGTTACCATGGTTACACTTCACTCACATCATTCTTTAATGTCACTAGACAGCATTATTGTCAGTTAATAGCTAACTTAGCTAACAGACTTAGTTAGCCTATGTTATCTCACTTCTCCAAACTGGAGAGCAAAGTCAAACTGGAAATGATGATTCACAATTAATCAACGATAGAGTAATTGATCATTAAGAATTTGATCAATCATGTAAAACTTAATCACTTAATCATCAAATAGAGATCTGAAATATAGCAGGGATTATTTTTATTAGTATGCTCTGCATGTTATCTGATATTCACTTATATGTGTTTAAAATGTAAGCCTTAATATGTTTCATATGGGATGTAATGCTGTCAGAGAATATGCAATATGTTGCTTTGGAAATAAAGCTTTATTTAATGCATATTTGTAAGTATGAATAGTTGATTAACTGGCAGTTACTGTGACCAACGACTGATTAAAGAAAGAGCTTACAATTTGCAACCCTATTAAGCAGCTAAGGGCAAACACTTCCAGGTTAAAAGGTTTTCCCTGACAACAGCCTACAGAAATCCTCCTGGGGATTTTATGCAACTCAGTTTTTCTCAGGCATCCTTAGAGTAAAACTTAAGGCAAACTTTAGCCTAAGTGGTTTTATCCAACAATGCATTGAATAAGGTTTGTTTTAAGATGTTCCAGCTCCTAAACACCAACATCCATAAACAAAACTTGCATTTCTTCCTCTCAGAGTGCTTCACTGCTCCATCTCCTGCTCGAGCCGGACACTTTTAGTATGTAGGACAGTATTTTTAGACATCTGGGCGAAGTGCTTCCCTCGTCATAGACTGACCTCGACTGTAAGGAGCAGCCCCTGTCCCTCCTCAGATAGGCGTTTATTAATAGAGCACAGGTGGACTCCTACACTCTCTGGAGGTCCACTTGGAAGATATAAAGCACAATTCAATACCAGAGAAGCTTTCAGACTCTTAGAAGAGTGTCTTAGAGGCTGTAGCACGAGCCTGAGATGTGAAGCATTCATTTCCCTTCTTGCATTTATTAGTTAGATGAGCTGTGGAGAACATCTGGGTGAAATTACACAACATCCTGTGAGCTCAGTGAATCTTTTTTTTTTTTTTTTTTAATAAGCTTTCAGTCTGTGATGTTCACCCGGTGATCCTCTCACCAGTGGCACAGTCACAAAATTGGAGCCGATTTTGGGGTTAATCTGCACTCTGGTGCTTCTCTCGAAGTGGAAAAAGAGATGTTCCACTAGAGTCTGGAGTGTGTCTGTGAAAGAGGCAGAGCGTGAGAGTGAGGGAGAGTCTTGCCTGGTGTAATGATGTGGTCTGATTTTAAAAGCCTGCGCTGAGGGCTGTTAATGTGCTAAGATTGTGGTTGTGTGTGGAATTTCATTCGTTGTGGACGGATGCTCGGAGTTGTGTTTCTTTGCAGGCAGAGGGGAGGTTGGTGGAGGGTTAACCCGCTCAAAGGCAGCGATGTGTATGTCTCCAGCTCCAACACACCGCTCCTCATCCATCATACTGCCAGCAGCAGCCTCTGCAATCATACAAACACACACACTCAGAGGCACATGGGAGTGTGAGCTGCAGAGGAACCTGCAGACTGACCTTCATGATAAGGGATGGATTCCGATAGCCAGTACTATTTTGGACCTGGCTCTAAGTTAGTAAAATAACCAGATTCCTTAAGCTTCATATTCAACAAATGCCTCATCACATCTGTCAGATTTTGAAGTCTTGCTTTAGTTGTTCTTTTTGCCTCTCTTTAGGTGTTTTTAGACCAAAAAGTTCTGGGACTCCCTGAGAGAAACTTCCCACTGGGGAGCTCCTGAACAACAAACCTTCAGAGGCTTTTTTCTGCTTGCATTTGCACTGCCAATAGGAACGTGAAAGTGGCATAAGCTGGCCAGTGGTTGGTATAGCAATGTCGCTTCTATGCAGCACAGAGTTGGGAGGCTTCTCCGTCGGTCTATGCGTCCGTTACGAGCTGCTGTTTCCATGGCTAACTCGGGCTGGGCATCTGTACTCAATAACTTTAAGGTATCGACAACACTTTTTGCTGTCACAGTCAATCACCGCAAGCATTCCTCAATTTTATGCAATGTGTGATTGGTCCATTACCGCAGCTACAAACAGCCTGTGGTGGTGAAGTCGAGCCCGGCGTATTTGGCAGAGTTGGCAGCCACCAAAACAAAAAGTATCGAATGTACTCTTGAATGTATGAAGTACTCTGTTGGTACTGATATCAACTGGTTAGTACTGGTATAGTAATTTTTTAAACCATACCCAGCCCTATGACTAAAGTTTTACATTGTTTTTTAAAAATGGTTACCACCACTGCACCAATAAATATTAATCAATCATAATGTTAATCACTCTTATGCCAGGAGAGTACCTAGTCCTAAATAGGAGCTACAAAAGTCCCTCAAAATGCTGCTCTAAGAACTACAATCATTCCCAGTTCTTGCGGTGCAGATACAGTAAAAAGGGAGGGAGTCTGACAACTCTTCTAAGAACTTGGAAAAAGTTTTCGGATACTAGTGCATGTAACCTCCTCATCCACCTGTTTGTATGTGCTTAAAAAATCTTGAGTGGAAATGTTGCAAGGTCCAAATCAGTAGAGATATCTCAAACAAATTTTTATGCTTTGCTGAGGTGGAAAATGTGACAAAGTGCAGTGGAAACAGATTAAATCATGTTGCATGTGAAGCAAATGACTTGAAGCTCCACTGCAATGTGGAGACTTTGTCATACCTCAGATTTCCATCATGTTTTTTATATTGTTTTCTGTTGTTTTTTGAGGTTCAAATGGCTGGTTATCTTGTGCCACCCTCTTCTTCTGCAATGGTTTAAAAGCACTAGACTGGATGATTAGAGAACGACCGTTTATCTTGATGCACCCAACACCTAATATTTGTATAACAGTAGTGGATGGGAATACACATTAATTAGATTTTTTTTCTTTCTGGAAATTTGTTTAATATTTGCACAAAATTTGCATGCAAACTTAAGAACCTGTGGAGCTTCTGATAACTTGAGAATGACGAGTGCTTCGCCTCAGGCTGCCACCAGTGTAGCGTTGAAGTCTGTTTCCTTGTTGATATGTGTTTCAGCTTAGATTGGCTTGTCCCCAACTTTATCCTCATCTCCAACAACTTATCTGTGCTAAGCCTAAACATAATCGACCTCCAACCTGTTTGATTGGTATCTGTTCCAAGATGGAACAAAATTTTACACAAAACCTGCACCAGTGCACCAGCGATTTCTCCTTCAGGTAACATTAAGTGCATCATGCATTCAGAAAAAAACAGTGATTTATTTCCTTGATATTTGCTGAATGTTAAAGTAGAATGAATGTTATTTGCACTGTGTTGTTTTTTTTTATCTTCCTCTACGGCATCTGCAGCTGCAGCACAGCCTCCAGCAAACACTCACAGCAAAAGGATAAATGAATCAGGACAGAGTTAATAAATATCACAGAGCAGTAACGAAATAAAAGCATGAATTCTCAGTGGTTTAGAACTAGATACTGCATATATACAGTATATATTAAGTGATGCCGTCATTTCCCACCAAACAAACCACCTAAAAAGATTCATTAAGGGATCTGAATGGATTCAGATTTCATAAAATGGTTTTAATGCCCGTTTCATGACTAATGCTCCTCTCTTCTCTTTGTCATGTTTGAGGGATGATTCCCGACATAAACTGTCTGCGGAGAAGTTCCTTCCACAAAATGGGAGGTCCTGCTCAGTCTGCTTTATTGAGGAGATTGTAAGCCTTCTTGGAATCTCACCCCCGTGGTCCCTTCCTCCCTCCCTCCCCCGTCTCTCCCTCTTTCTGACATTGCACATTTGAGAACGGACAGAATGAGCTAGCCTCTTTATTGGCCCTCTGAATGACCTGCTGAAAGGACCTGCCATGAATGGATGACGGGGGTGGGGTGGTATGAGAGACAGGGAGGGGCGGCGACGGCGGCGGCGGCTGGGGTTTACATGCTGTATGCAGCCACAGCGGGCCGTGCTATACATCGCGGAGGCAGAGAGGCAGGGTCGTCCCCCCGTACCAGCATGCAACAGCAGCACCAGGCTCCTGCATTTAGTCACGCCTGGCCCTTGTCGCTGAGCTCCCTGCCCCTTTTTAGTCCGGGAAGAAGCTCAGGCTGATGGCTTGAGCAGCACGCAGAGTTCAATAGGCCCCGAGACAAAGAGCAAAGAGGCCACTAGTTAATGAAACCCAGCACAGTTAAGCTTCTCTTTAGCTTCTCCTCATTGTCTTTCATGTGGTTCAAAAGCTCCTTCACTTCCAATTGTTGCAGAGTTAGCCTATCATGTCCTGGAGTAATCACTCCGTGGCATTTTCTACTCTCTGCGTGATTTATTCCGTTTATTCAAAGCTGCAAAATTATGGATTTTGTCCGTCAGGCAAGTTTGAAAAGGTCAGAGGCAGGAGCAGGAGCCTCGTTACGAAGCGATGCAGATCTGAATGTCAGTGGTTCTGCGAGAAATGACAAGCATTTTCCGTTCACGATAAACATCCCTCCTCCACAGATGATTGCAAAGCTGCCAGCAGACCGCAGCGACCGTCGTCCACAGCCAGGCTGTTATCTGCTCCTCCTGTTGACTCTGCTGCCAGAGGAGATCCTAGATCATCAGCTGAAGGATGAAATGAGCGAAATGGTTTTTATTTAGGGGGGAGGGGCTGCTTTTTATTTTGCCTGGAGGGGGAAAGTTTGAGGAGATAACGAGGAGAGGGAGGATGTTTAGAGAAGAGGCAATTCTCCCTCTTTGCTGACTCGAGGAAAGAAATATAGCAGCATAATTGCGATAATATTACACTCTAAAGTACAGTGAGTGATGATTAACAGCATGGATTACTGGAGGAAAAAATAAATGGTAGGAATATTAAAGGAAAATTGTTCCCCTGGATGTTCTATGGTTATATATTGTCAAACTAATATTCAGCAAAGAGATCCAGGAATCATTTTGAAGTGAAGAACTGCCTCGTTTTGTTTATGTCCTCTCTCCTCTACATATCTAAACATGATGTAGACCACAACATATGACATTTAGCAGTGCATACTGTAACAGGTTCTCAAATATGCCTGAAATAGTCTCAACCTTTCTGTGGTTTTGTTTTGTTTGTTGCACTCCATGACACTGAGGGCACATTCAAGCTGAGATAAACCAGGAATGCCAGGAAACAGTGGTGACCCGAACTCTGAGTTACAAAGGCAACTGCTGCAGGGGAAAGCCAACAAAAGATGAGAGAAGAAAGGATTCAAGGCATCATTTCAATGATATTTGGTACTGAAAGAAACAAAAGATGATGGCATGTCTGGGAAGAATGAGAAAAAAAAGTCCATTAAACAACAGTGCAGTAAGAAATGCAAGATACATACATCAGACCGGAATCACACCATCAAGCTCCAGTTGCCAAGGCCACGCTCGAGCACGCTTTTATATAATGACAAAAACAAGAAAATGGCAAAAAGCTGTTCTGTAGCAGGGTGTAAAACAAATAAACATATAAATCCATCACAACCGCCGGTTCCCCATTGTTCTTGGAAAGGAATCCCAAAAAGAGAATAGTTAGAATGTCTGAGCCTCCAGAGAACAGTGACTCTTAATGTTGGCAGCATTGTGAATTCATTTTTGATGACAATAAATATGAATTAGCCTTTGTCATTTAAATAATGCTGAATAAGAAACCATATTAAAGTTGCCATGAAATTGCTGAAAGTGCTTATTGCTTGTGTGATTCCTGCAGGTCCAGCTAGGGAGGGACTTGTCGGGGACATTGATTAGCATTAACAGCCTCACAAAGCTAAAGCAGTTTATGGATGTGGGAGTGAGAGAAGGCATTTGAGCTGACTCATATTAGCCTGTGAGACCAACGTAAGCAAGTTTGACAAAAGGCAGTAACCTCCAGAGCTGAGGTGGTTATCTTGCCAAGTTTGGTTTCCATCACCCCGGGGCTTAGTCACAGCTAACTGAGCAGTTAGCAGTTAGCTGAGCTACTTTAGCACCAAGTAAAGCTATCTTTTTGTGTTCACTAACAGCAGCTAACAGTTAGCTACATTAGCAACAAAGCTGGAGCGATATCTGTCCGTTAGGAAACTCTGTAACTAAGTCTTAGAGAGTGGAAGCTAAGCAGCTGCAGGACACCGGAGTGGAAATCAGAAAATATTTTTTGCATAAAATATGATCCACCTTCACCCAAATCGGAGAATAAAGTTATAAAGTTGTGCTTTTGTGCAGTCGAGGCCAGGTCTTCGGAAACACCACGGTCCATTCCAGATGCAGCATCATAAGTGGGAAAAAATTTCATTCAACGAAAATTTAGTAATGCACGAAAATATTCAGGTTCAGCTGAGGTCACAAAAAAATTATTAGACACGTCTATAACCAAATACAAATGCAAACAAACTTGTTAAAATTGTAATCCAAGCACAGGTAAAGTGGTGAGGATATATCTTTTTTTTTCTATCCTCCAAAAAGGGTGGCTCTGATGTTTTTTCCAAGCACTCTTATCTAATGTCTGATGTATTGTCTGTGGTGGTTTTGTGCAGTGTTTAAACTGTTTCAGGGTGTACTTTTCTTTTTAAGTCACCTAATCTGCCCAATGTTAATACCAGTCACATGCACAGTGTCTGCACCTTTTTGTCTAGTCTTTCCTGCGTGCCGAGGACCGCTGGACACTTGAGTTACAGGAAGAAATGTCTTCACCTTGGCTGAGCTTCAAGCAGGCTCTTTTGAGTGATCACAGTGGGCCATAGAAGGCTCAAATATCATATAAGCTTCATACACATCAGTAAGGGCCAGGTATTTGACAACAGTAAACTAAAGTTCACAGCGTTTTTATGAGTAACATAGTGTAAAATGGCTGGCTGGTTGGCACTGAGCTGTATGATCTGTAACAAGCTTCCCTGTCAGCTGAACCTGTTAAAACATCTCAAAGAAGTAATGATGTGAAACGCAGATGGAATGATTTCATGCGTGATGCTCAGTAGACCTGTTGGAGAGGCATTTATGTGCTTTATTTGTATCGAATGAGAGAGCAGGAAAGATGAGAATTACTTGCAGGTGTTACAGAACAACTATGTGAATCCGTCTTTTCCAATTATTTAAGAAAACAAGGAGTGATTTTGATTTTTTTTACCTCTATCCGGGGTATTTATTTCAACACACAAGCCCAAGCAGGTGCCCGTATGCGCATCATAACATAAACCAGCTTCTCTGAATGTGAAAATTATGTACGGTCCCTTATGCTTTTTCACGCGGCGCCTGCACCGAAATGATGAAAAGAATCCAAAGATTTGTTGCGCTCACTGAAGAAAGTTGAAAGATGCCAGTCCTCCAAAGGGGGAACAAAGTGTTACATGTCGCTATCGTGACAGGAGCGGGGAGAGCGCGGTGTTTCAGGCCGTCCAGGCATGCTGAAAGAAGATAAGGTGCCCGCCCGACAGAGGAGCCCGTCACCCCACCCTGAAGCAGGCTTCATATCCTGCGCCCAGCAGGAGCGGCGGCTTGGCTTTGTCCCACAAAAGCCAGTGTCACTCACGGGGGTTTACGGCATGCTGCTACATGCCTGTGCCTATATGTGCAACTGTGTGTGAAAAGTTTTCTCTCTCACACTCTTTATCTCTGTCCGTCAGTTCCCATGCAGTCTCTTTTGACTGTTGCTTTCTTGCTTTTACTCTTTGTATTTTTAAATTCAGACAAGGCAGGGCTGAGTTTCAAACCTCCGTACTTTTTGAGTCCAGGCTTAAATTTGGCCCTGAAGGCTTCATGGTCAGCTTCTTCAGTCTTGTTTACTTATTCATCAGATATCAAGGTCTGGTGGAAACACTTCAGAAGGTTGTCTTGATTTGTTAAAAGAAAAACTGGCTTTTGCAGAGCTTCCTGCAAATTGAATTATTGGATAATTACTGTTCTGGCACGGTTTTGAATTGGCACCAGTATTAAATGTTAAACTTTTGAATTGACCGTTCCCTAAACCCCACTTTGTTTGACAACAGTAACACATGACAGGCCTGTCAAGCTTTGGACCCACATGCTGAAGCTGTGTAGTTGTGGTAAGACAAATACTCCATATAAATGTTTGAAGGATGATGTTTTCTTTTTAGCCTTTTCAAAACCAAAAACACAAGGTCAAAAGTGTAATGGATTTAACAGTGCTTGTTAGCTCTAACATAAACTGCAGTAGCATCAACTAGCTCACTACCTACAGTGCCTTATTTCGAAGGCCAAGGAGCATACAAAGTTATTTTGTGGGGTTACAAAAAATGGTCCTGGTAGCATCTGTCTGGAAGCAGGTCCTGGATAGATTTTTCTGATATATACAGTACAGACACCGATACCTGAGCTTTGCGAATAACAGTACAGAGTACAAATCTGATGGAACATTATATTTTTTAACAACTGTACTATTAACCCTGTGTGGCTGTGATATGTTTGTTATCATTGTTTTAAAAAACTGTAAAAACTGGCACAGGACTAATAAATTACATAATATCCAATCATTGCATAGGTTTGTGTATTACTGCTATCAGTATCAGAACAACCCTCCTGGATGCTGCTACAGTGGAGCCTAATGTTAATGACTGTCCTGCTATTGGATTTATCAAAGTATTCACTACCTACTCCAGCGAAAAAGTCAAATTAAAAGTGGAAAAATAAAGTTTGAAAATACGAACAACAAAACTTAAATTTAACTTCTGTCCTTCTTGTCCAAGTATATAAACTAATCTGCTAAACAGGGTTATTTTTGATCAAAATAACCATTTATATCATGTTTTCCACAAGAATCATCAACTGGTGACGATGCTAACATTTGGCTGGGAGCTGTTAGCTTTAGCCTCAGTCTTTAGCACAATATCGTGTAGCTATCAAGTGTATACCCAAGAACAATTTTATAGGCTTCTTGTTTTGCAAGTCAGAAACAGCGTTTTCAACCAACTAATGGAGCTAACGCAAGCTTAATTAGCTAACTCGTGACAACCGCTAAAATCTGCCAGCGACAGTTGCCATATCAAGTCTACACCAGCTTGATATGGCAAGCAGATGTGGATGGAGACTGAACGTACGTAAAGTGTTCAGATGCTGCGTGTAAACGCATTATAATTGGCTGGAACGAGAAAACCCTGTTCTCAGTTATTTTCTCATTTTGTTTTCTTGTAGTTTACAAAATTAAACTTGAAAGTGCAGATTTAATGTTAGTTGTATAAGCTTTGAACGATAGCTTGGTTTTATCAACACAATATTTGATTCTGAGTTTTCTGTGGCTTAATTTGTTAGCTAACGTTAGCTAATGTTAACTTGCTAACTAATCTAAAAGAATATTGTCCATTACAAAATCAAAACTGCTCAACTAGGCCTATTTCAAATTAACGTTACAGCGCTTAAATTACATTAGCTTTCTGCCAGAAGTTCTGTTTGTTGGTGTCTGTATTCTTTTTGAGATTTAGCCAGTATAGGCATAGCCATCTGGTACCTATCAAGGACCCATTGGTACAAAAATTACTAAGAATTTTGAGCATGAAATCTGCCATTATTATTACTGTAAACTGCATGACAACAGGGGATTGGCAATACTGATATTGCGACAATACAGTAGGGATGACTGTTGATGTTTTTGTTAAATAATTATCAGTAATGTGGATATAAGGACTAAGTGGTAAAAGGCAAATAATAGAATTGCTAGACCAGTAGAAATTTCATCACTTTACTGTAACATAGCCTTTAAAACCAGGACAAGAATAAATTAATGTCATATCTTCGATTCAGCAATCTAACATGATCATAGTATGATGATGATATCATATCACAATATTGAGATAATATGGATATATTGTCCAGCTCTACTACCCCTAGTTGCTGCACCTGTGACTGATTTCCTGGTGTTCTTCCAGATAGACTGATTCAGCAAAATGCTAAGCGCCTTCATTTATTTAATGAGTGCAGTTACATTTAACATGACCCCTCACCTGAGCCCGATCTGTTTATTGGTCTGTTTATCATGTTAATAGCATGCTCACACGAAAAGCCATCAATTACGGTTTTATGTGTGTTCCTTCTTCTAAATTATGCCCGTTAAACCTGGTCTAACATGTAGCCTCTGCCATGATTAGCCTGCTAATGCTGCACACACTCAAGTATGTTCAAACAGTGTTTTGAACTGTGCCAAGCGAACCCTCGCAGACATTGATGTGTTTTCCTTGCTGTAGGTCCAACAGCGCTGCCTTTGTTACTCTGCCCGGAAAATGTCTCCGCGTCCCCTGTCCAGAAGTTTCTTTTCCCCCGACCAAACTCATCCTGACAAAGAACAAGCATGCCCCACAGCAACGGCTTTTCACAGTGCAACACAGGCTGCAAGACTTTGACGGGCTGGAGCATCTCTGGGTGAAAATGAAAAGATTTACAGCCACAAGTGTATTTCTGTGTGAGCAGGCAGAGAATAGATAGTGACTTTGATGACTGCATCAAAACTGTCTTGTGCTTGCCACCTCACATCTATAATGCATATAGGCTGAACAAATCTTTTAACATGTATACTAGTTAAAGGGATAGTTTGGATTATTGGATGTGGGGTTGCAAGAGGTACTTATCCATAGTCAGTGTATTATTACCAAACAGTAGATGTTTGTTGGCACATCCTTGGTTAGGAAAAGCAGAGAAGGGCACTGGCATGGAAGCTAAGAAATTAATGTTGAATTAACTCATTTCAGGGCAACTGCCTCCGCTAGATGTGTGAGTTTTGAATCAAACAAAGTTTTTCCCAACCTAGAAATCCTGATTTGTTTTTGTTTGGATGCTTGAAAATTAAACAGCTGCAATTGAAAAAGAAAATTAACCATTGTTCACTTTGATTGTTTGATGTTTTAAATACAATTTCTCTTTCTAAAAGTTTTTCTAAACAATGAAAGCTAATTATCTCAACAAAGCATTAGTTGGTAAAACTTTTTCAAAATTTACAGACAGAGTTTGAGTTGGGCTCAAAACTCAACATCTATTAAAGTAGTTTTTCTTGAAATTTTGAGTTTACCCAACTCTTTTGCTTTTACAGTGAAAAGATATTTTCCACCTGAAAAAAAAATCAATATCAGTACCTTATATTTACAGTGTTTTCACCATTTTATTTTGCCAACAGCTGCTGTTATGTCAGGCAAATGTCACTGTCTCCTAACCAACCAAAGTCCATAGACAATATTAGTAATTTTATCTTGCAGAACACGGGAGTTTCTAGTCTACCACTGCCTTGATCCTAGTTTGTTTGTGTCATTGTGCGACTTTGGTGAATTCAAACTATCATTTCAGAACACCAAAGTCACACAATAACATGAATAAACTAACAGATCAAGGCAGCGGTAGACTAGCAACTCCCATTTAAAATCACTGATTTTGCCTATGGAGTTTGGTTGGTTTGGAGCGTGTGATATTTGCCTGAAAAGGCTGAAAAGGCTGTCTGACTGCAAAATAAAGCAGCGAAAATATTCTAAACATAGTGAGTGTACACTTAAACTGTTGATTTGTTTTTTAGGTGGACGTTTTTTAAGTTATATTTTGTTGGCGCCCTTCCCCGCAGCAGTTCATAGCTTAGCTTCCATGCTGTTTTCATGAACCTTTCTGGTGACGCACTTGTGTGTACTTGGAGGCCCTTTTTGGTGAGTTAAATGTTATTTACTTGATGCCTTGAAACACAAAATGCCACACAAATTTAAATGGACTCAGATTTATGGGCTGTGCAGCCTCAGGGAAGTAAATTTGGACAGCGTCATCTGTCACTGTATGTACTGGAGAGAGAATGGTCAACATTGTTCTGCTACTTGTTTTGGCTGATTCGCTTCCTCAAGTGAGTCATGCAGATTCAACACAGTCCGTGTACTACATCTGTAAGACTTTCTGCTGGCGCTGCTCGGCTTTGTTGTTCATCACTTGACCCTTAAGGAATCAGGACTGCCAGGAATGGGGAGATAACGGCCTTTTCCCAGAAACAAGCAAAGGTTTCTGGAGGTCAGGATGATCTTGTTTGGAGCATGCAGTTTTGGACGAACTTGTTCCAGTTTCTCGCAGCTGTCTACCTCCTAACCCGGCACTGAGCTCATCCTGAGGCTGTAAACAGGAGGCCAGTTGGCAGCTCATTCATAATGTGAGCTGCACTGTAGCAGCACATTTTCTCATCTCTGTCCTGTTCACCGCGACTTTTTCTTCTTCTGACTTGATCAAACATGCTTGATTAAATAAAGGTGAGCCAAAACCACAAAAAACAAAACAAAAAAAAAAAAAACCGAGAAAATCAACAAGTGATTCTGGTAAATGAAGTTCAGTTCAGTGCCAGGTGTTCAGGTTTCTGTCTCCTCGCCAGTGCTTACTAGCTGAAAGCAGCTCCCAGAACACACAGCCAGGAACAAAGGCTTGCTTTGAGTCTTTGTGCTGATGAATTGCAAGGTGTAACAGCAGCCTTTGTACTGTATGTGTGCACTGTATGGGAGACAGAGAAGGTGGGAAACTCTGCCCAGGTAACGAGACACCATCAAGTCTTAATCCAGTTGTAGGGGTGGACAATATGCTCAAAATCTTCTATCTGTATATGTAATTTTCTGTCATGCTGGCGATACTAGACATTTAGTAGTTGATACCAGTTCTAGTGAATTTCCCCAATTCTTGATACCTAATTTGATACCACGGTATAAAACAAAAACAAGAATAAAATTCAGCCATTGTTGTTTTTCTTTGCCACCTGAAATTAGAACTCTTCTGAGGTTCTAGGACAAAAGACCGTCAGGTGATCATGTTGCCATGTCTGGAAAGTAATGCAAAAGTTATTCCTGCTCAGATGCTCCATGGGTTAACTGGGTCAATCCGCGCATCACTACTTTTTCTTCTGGATGAGTTGAAGCAGAGCTCTTGCTGCAGCTGTACATGTTGCTTTCTCACACGTGTAGTTGTTGTTGTTCAGTGCTGGTGGGTGTTCTTCTCCTTCTGCTTGCAATTTGCTTGTTTGTAAGCATCTCTCAAGCAAAGCATCTCTTTGCTTGCTTGTAAGTGTTTATGTTGTCCCTGTCATGTCCAGAAGAACTGCATCTCTGGTACTCCGGTACTGTTTTCAAAATTTTGGCATCAACTTGGCACCAAAGTATTGGTTCTCGTGACAACAGTGAAAGTATCTCAAAATACAGTAACTGTTCTGTAAATTCACTGTACAGTACTGCACCACATTTGATTATTTTCTTCTTTTCTCCAGAATTTCCAGAGAAACAATAACAAAATGCCTCACATAAGACAACTCTTGAGTTAAAAACAAAATCAAAACAATGAAACAGATGCTGCACATACTAAGACCTACATACCCAAAATATGTACCACTGTTCAACATACTTTCGTGTAAATAAACAGTAGTATATATCTTTCTGGATGTACTGCCTCCTTCTGGTTGGTGACATGTAACCATGGTAACCTGTTACATTACGCTGCGCAAAGTGAAACTTTACTTACATTAAAATTAAAGCGTTGTTGACGTTAAGCCAGAACTGCCTTGGTCGCTGTTCTGTTATGTCGTAGTTATTGTCGTCACCACTGAATTGCATTGTGGATATTTGTGATAAAGGCAAAATGTGTGACAAAACGTCATTATAATCAAGATCTGTAGTGATTCAGAGATGGTCTGACCTACAAAGAAAACATGTTTGTTTGGTACACAAATGTCAGATTGTGATTTTAATCTTTTTGGTTGTTATTATTGTTGTTGTTGTTGTTGTTTTGTGTTGAAAATGAAAACTGTGGTGCAAAAATCATTCCCAATAGTTGTGAATCATATCACAATATCAGTCAAAATAATTACAGTAAGTCTTTTTTTTTTTATCATATAGTACAGACCAAATATCCAGGAGTGTGTCCTGCTGACTGTGGGAGCTGATTGTGTTTTCTTACGCCGTCTAGCAAGAACAAGGTCTGGATGTGGTGAAGTGTACATGTGTTAGGATCCAGACAGCAACAACACATCAATTTAAAGGGCACGAGAGCTCAAAGTCAAAGCATGATTTGTGCTTTGTGAGCAGTGAATTGGCTGGTCTGCAAGCCCGCAGGTGTTTGTTATGTATAACTGGGTATGAATATTTAGATTTTTTTTTTTTACCCCTCTCTCCTGTCCTTTTGTCTTTGACAAACGAATCAGAGCCGGTGCGAGGAACCAGGGAGGGCAGCTCTCAATAGTTTCCTTCCTTTAGGCTGATGGGTCTTTTGTCTCGTCCCCTAACATGCTGTATTTGCTCGCTGAGTGTCTCTTTGAATGGATGCTCTTCAGATCTGCGCCTGTCTTGTTGAAGTACTCTGTCACCTTTCTAGGACTGCTGAGTTGCTCTGTGTTAGAAATGTATTACACTCTATTCCTAATGGCAAGGTGTCGTTATTAAAATGGTAAATTACATCCATTTCAGGTGGCTAACGATGTGCTGTCTAAAGGACGTGATGAATGATGTTTGGTACAGAGGTAATTCTTCGTGTTTGTGACCATTAAAAGGTGTTTATCCGAGAGCTCTTTTGTCAGGTGGTGAGAGGAGCCCTAACATCATAAAGTGTTAATTGACTTCCATTTAAAGGTCTTTGTCTCCCGTGCCCCAGAATGCTCTAATTAGATGGCGGGTAAATTAGTGTGAGCAGTTTAATTATGAATATGTTATTCATACCATTGCACAAAGGTAATAAATGTGCTCTTCTCTCAAACAGGTGGGGTGGGAGTGAATGATAAGTGAGCGATGTAAAACCATGCAATCAGTATGAGCAACAGACAGGAAGGGATTTGTAACTGATAGATGCTAAGCAACCGGGTCATAAAAGTACGGTGGCCCTGAAGTGCAATACACAATATTGAACAAAGCACAACAAATTAGAAACAAAACAAAAATTGCAACATCATTCAGAAGTTTAGAACACATTTCACTAAACAGAACAACATTCCAATAAACCTTCGTTTTTCTAAAATGTGTTTTCCATTTTGTTGTTGTGTTTTCACAATACAAATGACCTCTTTTTGCTCTGTGCTCCAATAACAGTTGAGCAAGCTCTGCTCGTTATTTTTACCCCCCAAGACTGTTCTGCCTTGTCCCACCCCATTGTACTGGGAGTGGCTACAATTACTGGGCTCAGGCAGTTGGGAGAAATACATTTCCACAACCTCCTTGCTATGGCGAGGATGAATGGATCAAACAGGACTCTCAGTCAGGAGACTGGGCTTCATGTCTCATGTGAAGCTAAATGTCTCTCTCAACTCTTTTTTTTTAGCCTTAGTTGACTTGTTATTTTCAGTTTTCAGTCTAAGTTTGGGTAGGTTTATAAAAAGAACATGGTATATGGTTAAAATTGACTCCTTCATAATGTTAGAAATGTCTCTCTGTCAGTCAAAAGCATGTGTTGTTGAGGCAACTAGTACTAGCCAATCATAGCCCAGGGGGTGGGACTAGGTGTAGCGGCATTGGGAAAAAATATATTGAATACCAAGCGAACCCTTGGCCAACTATCACCTTTCCTTTTCCCTTTGTGCTAGGCCCATCTGTGTTAAAAAAGAAAAAAAATGTAGATGGTTAAAGGATAGTGCTGTGCTGTAAAAGTCACATATGTTCAGTCACATCTTATGTTAGCTAATGTTAGCAAAATGCTACCTAACTAGCTAGCTATATCAATCATTAGCTAGATAGTTACAGCTGATAGCCAGTGTTAGCAAAATTCAAGAAGAAGAATTCACGGTCGTTTGTTGTCATCATACGACACAGGATTGTACAATTAAATTAGAGTTACACTTCCTTCATGATACTCACAAAATACAACATATATGCAGATAGTTAATGTATTATACAGATAATGCATTAAATTCAGAGAGGGATAGGATAAAGCATCACCAGTGTAAAAACACAGAGTCCTCCTCCCGTTGTCCTGCTGGCGTCCTGTGTGGTGCGTCCCGTCGGCTCAGAGTGGAATCCACCCCTCAGGTGCAACAGCCTGATCCAGGATGTTGTAGGACAGGTCTCTGTGTGGGCACAGCAGTCTCTGGTTTCTCGTTGTTTGGTCAGCCTGAGTCCCATTTTGTCTATCTCATTTTCCTGACCTGACATTACCCAGGAGCAGCCTTAAATCCCAGCTGTAGCGTGACTCTTACCTGCTCACCTTCTCTTCTCCTGGGGTGGTCACCTGCAGCTGTACATCCAGCTGATCTGACTGCATTTTCGAAAGATGCTGAATTTGTTAATCGTCTCAGGGTCTGCTGATGTTTAATCCAAACCACACATATCTTCATTTTCCAGTGCTTATAAGAGTGGACTATTGGTCTTGGCGGAGGCCTCTTCTCTCCAAGTGCCCTATTAGTTTTTTCAATTGTAATGTTTGTTTTTTTTTTATTTTTATTGTATTTGGCCAATGTTGATGTGTTTTGCTCCTCAGAGCCACCGTATAAAAGGAAAAGTCAACTAAAAGATGTCCTTTTTTCAGAGCACACAGCCTCATTTTGTTGTTATTGTTAAACCCAGAGGCAGTGTTGAGGGGTTTATCATTGCACTGGTGTCCCACAGCAACCAAAAGCTGATACGTGTCTCAGGCAGAGGAGGTCCAGCTATTGATTAAATGTCTGGCTGGCTCCCCATTCACCCAAAGGCCTCTGGTATCACAGACACTGGAAGTGGTCAAGGTGCCAACGCACTGTGCATCATCGCAACTGGGTCCTGCTCACTGCCAACCCAACTTCATCTAAACACATTTATTTCAGTCATAAATAATGAGTTGTGGGGAGGTAATTTGACATCTGTGATGCAGTAAATTTCTCTTGCTGTTTTGTTTTTGGCCTGATAAAATAAAAGACCTGCTTCCCGGCACATATTGAATGGGGGTCAAAATATGAAATGCCTCCTTTCTCCAGGGAGCTGCCAAACCCATGATATATGCCCTGAAAATCCCATCCATCGACAAGGAGCCAAAATTGAAAATGAGAGGTGGCCATATGAATGTAAATGAGTTATTTGATGTCCTTTTCTTGCCACCAGGCTGTCCCAAATGGCTGGCAGACGTGCTGGGTTTCATCTGAAGATGCCTACCCGTCACTCAGTGCCTTAATAATCTATCGTTTCCATGCTGCTACCATGTCAATTGGGCTGTTTGTGACATAACACGATTTTTAACATGTCACTCAAAGTCACTTTGCCTTTTTCTGCTAATAGGAGCAATTTTAAATGCTATTAAATATCCCTCTGACAGTTGTGCTGGTTGGAACAGAGCTGTATGTCCACTAAATTTAGAGATGTTGCATAATTTTGATGCTATGATGATGGGATTAGACAGTCAGCAAGCCAGAGTGCCAACCTAAATATGAAAGACTTTGAAAAATTGTCATATAAAGTGACATGTCCTCAGTTGAACATAACAAAGGCAATGTAAAATCATCTACAAAAGAATGAAAAGTGAAGTTCTGATGGAGAAAACAAGCCAAAAGTGGTAAAAGCCAGCATTGTCCTGAACTGAAATTTTTATGTTTACCGTAAAAAACCTTCCTTGCTTCAGGGCGTCTTGATCTTTGCGGATGTAGAGTCTCATGCAGAGAATTTGTGGGAGTGTTTTTCCTGAATGGTGCAGAGGATCAGCCCAGATCAGAGGAGGAGATCAGCTCATCATCTTATGCTAAGGCATTTTATTGTTTGCACATCATCTCTGCAAACAATTAGGAGCGAGCGGATGAATTGGAGGGTTTGTTGAAAGGTCAGGCCCATGGTTGCCATGTCTGTTGAGTATGCATGTCTCTGTGCACGTGCAGGCTTTGAATGTGCATGCATGTGTGTATTTGTTTGAGTGCTGCCTCTGTTTGAGGTTATTGAACAGTCACTTCAGTGACCCGTCATCTGCTGCCAGCTAATGATTGGGTATTATGTGTAAACAGATTGAATAGATGAGTTGTTTTGAGACCATCTTTGCAGAACCACACTGATGCAAGGATAAAGATGAAGGTCAGACGAAATTTTAAAGTCAAACTGAGATCAAGTCTATTTGTTTGCCAAGAAATTTGTATTGTGTATTATTGGTTAATTCAAATTATTTATTTTTCTGCAGTGATAGCACCCACAACATTAATGTTCTGCAGGGGGCATGAGTTTTTGGTTCAGCACAGGCATGTGGACATTAACCTGCAAGGACAGCAGGTTGCTGCTGCTAGCACTGCTAACATTAACCACACTCATTGACTGCTCCTGAGTATTTTCTTACTTTTAGACTAATAGGCTAGTCTAAATTAGAATTTCTGTTTAATCGTCAGGGAAATCAGTCGTTAGGATCATCCCCACTTCAAGCCAGAGTTTTCTGTTGTGAAATCTGAAAACTTACATCAGAGAGATCTCCAAACAGACTAAATTTAATTAATCCTGCCGACCTGGAGTCTCTTTCTACTTGAATACAATCAGGAAGTCCTGCTGCAGATTTCCTCGTTCCCTGCTAATGTTCCTGCATCTCGTGTGATTAGCCCGTAGAGCTCGAACGATTTGGTTGCCTGCTTCATGGCGGCCCAGAGTGACCGCGAGCGGCTGCCTGAGGATGTGTTTTTAATAAGCTGGAGGTCACAGTAATCTGGTGCTGAGATCGCAGCTCACAGCTCATCCTGGAGTACCTACTGGTGGAGAAATGCATTATGAGGATTCACACATATCCTGTATGCCTTATCACATGCTCCGTCCTTTAACTTCTATCTTTGCTTCTGCCGCTCTATTTCCCACTTCTTAATTCTCATTTCTGTTCCAGTTTTTTTTTTTTTTTTTTTGTATGTTTGCGAGATGAACAGTCTCAGCAATCTTTGGCCGTGTCATCCCTCATCTCTCTAGTTGTGTAGCCTGTCCTTCACCGGCTGCCTGCTCAGACTGATGAAAAGTGTCTTGAAATCAATACCTCACTGAAAACATTGAGTTTGCACCTGAGGAAAAAGAAGATATGAATCAATACCATACTAAAATCACACCAGGTCACCGTGACACCAGTGTCACAGCAACAACAAGAACTCTCACACACTGAACTCAGGGTTTCTGGTAGTATTTTGACCATACTGGCCATGTTTTGCTGATAGCAGCAGAGCTTTGGAGGTAATTTTTCTTTACTCAAGCAGGTGTATGCAATGTGCATACAAAATGACCAAAATTATGTGGACACTTGAACCTTACACATATGTCCACATGCTGCTGTAGCAGCCTCCACTCTTCTTTGAAGGCTTTCCACAACAGTCAAGATAATCCTTCATTGGGCTATTTTTTTTTTAAGATAATCCTTTATTGATCTCCCAAAGGAGGAATTTGTGTGTTTTGGACCCTAATTGACTTATTCCTTGTTCGGGGCTGCAACTAAAGATTTAAGGATGAACGATATGAAAAAAAAAAAAGATCATATTGCTATTACCTTTACAGATATTATGATTGCAATATGCACCAATTTTAGAAGCAATGATAATTTTTCCATTTCATTTTCACTGAGAAAAACATAAAAATGATGATGATGGTGTGATTTTTGCTTGGATCTGTACATAAAACACGTGTTCCCTTACGTCTGGAGAACGTGACTGTAGGCTGGGGCGTCTCTGCAGCACCACAGTGCTTCATTTATAATGTGGTTGTAAGATGCATTTTATCTTTAGAAAACAATTGCAGTGCAGTGCTTTGAATGTTGGATCTGGCCATGTTTTGATTTCAGTGATATTTCAATTAATTGTTCAGCTTGTAAATGGAAGCTCTTTTGATTAATTTTAATCAGTTACACATTTGGTCATGTTTTGAGAGCCTTACCAACAGAAACCAACTGTCCAAAACCCCAAAATATTTATTTTGAAATAACATTAAGGGTAAAAAAAACAGCAAACCTCTCTTTTGAGATGATTACATCAGAGAATATTTTCTAAACTATAATAAAACTATAATTGACTAACCAATTATCAAAATTGTTTTTGATTAATCTGCTGTTCAGTGACTAATTGATTAGTTA
Source organism: Lutjanus argentimaculatus (assembly GCA_034769285.1). Taxonomy (NCBI): domain Eukaryota; kingdom Metazoa; phylum Chordata; class Actinopteri; order Lutjaniformes; family Lutjanidae; genus Lutjanus; species Lutjanus argentimaculatus. Next base: position 12,826,688 of record JAWZSL010000009.1, on the reverse strand, counting down.
ATGCTTTTTTTTCAGCTCTACTCTCATTTGGTACAAAAGCATTAGGGTATACAGAAAATATGTACTTATTTTTCAGTCTGCATTGTGTACCCCTCTGATGCACAGTAACATGCTGCAAGCCATTTTTTTTGTTCCAGGATGGTGAAGGCATGACTCACAGTACTCATCCTCTGATTGTCTTGTACATGTTGCCTTCGTTGATTGTGTTCGTTAGGTTTAGACACGAGGAGTGCTGATTGGTTAAGATTAGGGTAAGAATATCAGGGTCAGCCAATCAGAGGCAGAACAGGGCAGGTTGTGCCTTTTGCTTCACCATCCTAGTAAAGACAATATTGCCTACTTAATGTTTTCCTCATCTTCTTAATCATAATTCTTGCATTATAGGCTTGTGTAGGACCACTGATATTTACAAATTGGCCCTTGACAAATAATGTTCACTTTTTAATGGTGGCATGGCTGTGGGAAGCATTTTAGATTATTATTCTAAGTAATATTCACTATTTTAGAAAAAATCACTCTGGTCTACACAGTTGCAAATCAAGGCTGTTCACAAGGTGAGAGAAGATGTGTGAGGTGTGGTGAAGGAATAAGGAAAAGTTCACTCAAAATGTATGATTATGCAGTTGTCTCACCCTGTAGTCTGTGAGCCAGTATTGATCTGCACCTCTTCTGTGGCTAATGTTAATTTCCTGATGATCATCACTCCTTAAATTCAAGCAGCAGAAGTTAAGTGACTGTGTAAATACTACTGGCTCAATTTTGGTCAAACTTGATGTGCAACAGTTATATCACATGGTGTTAATCCTTTGCTGGATCGGCCTCATAAAAAATATCTGCATAAATGAAGTATACCCACTCTTCTAGGCATCATTACACCCCTGATTAGTGGCGTTATGGATTGGCATGCAGTCGGAGATCCAGCTCATCCCAGAGGTGTTAGATGAGGTTGAGGTCAGGCCAATCAAGTTTTTATGCATTGGGGCACTGTCAAGTTGAAACAGGGAAGTACATTAATTAAACAGTTGCCACATAGTTGGACCTCACTGTTGTCTAAATACCACTGTATGCGTACAGTGTGAGATTTGAAGGAATGGTTTGACATTTTGTGAAGTATGCTTATTTGCTTTATTGCCAAGAGTTAGATGAGAAGATGTTTCCCTTTGCACACAGTCTTGTCTTTGTACTTCTGGCCATTTACAGTATAATATCCACTGTGCTATCATGCATGTTGTGAGGGCTGAGCAGAAAAACTCTCCCTAATAAATATAGATGAGTCAGAGAGTAGAACCGCAGACTGAGACAGAGCAGGCAGTCAGTCTGATAGCTTGTCCCTCTTCTCAACCCTTGACCTTTCTCTCGCGGCAAGAAAAGACCTCAATCTGACTCTCTGACTCGACGGCGCGTTGCCTAAATTCATCTCTCTGTCTGGGAGCGAGGGAGGCAAACACATTAACACTGTGGTGTCGGCCTGTGGCCAAATAAAGCACTCGCCAACAGACCTTGGATAAATACCCCTACGAGTAGGCAAATATAAATACAGACATGCAGACACTGGGAAAGGTTTCTAATCATTGAGCAAATACATGATTGAAAGGGCACATAACCCTTCAACTTTATAGTTCAGATGAGTGGACATTTACGCTGCAGTAAAGCCTCAGTAAAGACTTTAGGTCAGGGCTGGAAAAGTAGTCCCACTGCAGACTAATTGATTTAAAAGGAAAACTAAACCACTGAAACAAAAGGAGTTGTTTTACTATGAACCACTGTGATACTATTGTGTAATTATATTTATTCAGAAGTTTGGATGACTCAAAAGCTTCAAATGATTTTGAGTGTCTTATCACAAAAACTGACAATCAAAGCAAATGATTAACATTCATGCTGCGTGTGTTTTTCCGCTGAGTGTCAGCCTGGAAAGAAATTCTCCAAACCAGCCGTGTCTCTTCAGTTGTCACTGGCTGCATTTCATCAACGTATTGTTTGGCAGTTTCGCCAAGTTGTTGTCTGTTTACTCATCGTGGCATTTGCAGGGAGCGCATTCGGAAGATTCAGCCATAAATCTTTGTTTACAGCAGAATGCCACTGACAGAGCAAAGCTTTGGGGGGCTTTTAGGGTTGTTAAGGTCAGCGCAGCCCCGTAATGTTTGTCATTTTTCAGAGGAAAAGTGCTCTCTATCGCTCTCTCTGCTTATGTTTCATGTTTTGTTGCAATTCGTTCGGACCACAGAAACTTCAGTATAAATCTGCCACACAATGAGCTCATAGGAATACCTAACACATAAAACTTTATGCCTTTGTGTTATCAGAAGAGATAAATTTGAAATTATGATGAGTAAATACTTTCACCTCTACCATCTCTAAGTGCATCATTAAAAACTAACTGTAAGGTCATGGGTAGATAGTTTAAAAGACACCCTGCAAGTCAGATAGTGTGAATGAAAGTTTTAGGACCAACCAATTAAATCGCACATTTTTTTTCTGCTATAGCATATGGATCCGATATGTATCTAGTCAGCAGAAGACTAACTGACTCACTTGGCAGTGGTCCGGTAGTTGGTTCCATATTGGGATCTGTATCCAAACTCCCCCTGTGGATTAATAAAGTATTTCTGATTCTGATCTGATTTTTGCTCTTTTCTTTAAAATAAGCAAAAGGTTTTCTTTGCATGCTCTCATGTTGCTTGTGCATCCTGCAGCCCCTGAGGTCATATCTCAGCGTAACATACATGCTGGCAGGTAAATCACTCCCTCTGGCCCGCGGTGACACTAGGGTTTCGGTGCATCACCCCGGGTGTTTGTGTCCTGTGGCAGATTTGCAGTGACAGCCCAACTGCCGAGACATGACAGGCAACACATCCGGCTTGAAATGAGGCTACAATCACGTTGACAGGAAGGTAATGAAAGGCCCCGTCTCACTGACACCTCGGCTGTCCCACTCGGTGCCGGTGCTGAAGTGGATCGCGGGGTGATTGACGGTGATAATTTGACCCTGTCCGTCAGGGTGTCTCTCTTTATGGGGTGGAAACACTACGAGGACCTGATTGTCTTGGTGGTCACAGGTTATCTGCTCAAAATGTAGATGTACTTAATCTGTCAAAAGGTGCAGATACACGACAGGTTACTTTTGGAAGCATCTCATAATGTCCTTGAAGATTCAGAAGCTTTGACACGAGACTGTGGTAATAAGTCAGTAATAGCAGATTTCACACTTTCTGGTTTCTAAGTGTCCTGTCAGCTGTTTCAGTTTTCCGATTCTACTCAGTGAATGTCCTGGCATTCGGAGGAAGAGAGTGATGGGAATAACATGTGGGACTGCACATCTGTCTTAAAGGAAAAAAACAGGTCTGGCCTTGTAAAGAGGACAAAGAACAGAGGAGGAGATGGAGAGAAGTTGGAGGAACTACACCAGAGTCTGATCTCATTGACTCTGGGGTCAAACAGCTGGAGCGACACCAGCTTCCTTTCAGCCACCATGAACTCAACCTCGAATCAGCTGCAGGAGTTGATGTTTTGAACCATGAAAGCACAGGGTGGCCGGCACCCCCTGAAAGAACCACAATATATTATTTATGCTCGGCTGTGTACCAAATTTATGTGCCTTTGTTTCATTTAAGTGTCTCAGAGTCTTAACTGCTGTTTGCTGTCAGTTATGTTTGTGTTGTTCTTCCCATTCCACACATGCAAGGTGGAGCGGAGGAGAGACAGGTTAAGTGACGTCTGTATCGGCACGCTAATGTGCTGGCAGATTCTATGTTTTTGTGTTTTTAACTGAGCTAAACCAGAAAATATTCAGATTCAGATGCTGCTTTGCCCTCATTCTTTCCATTAAATTTGCTCCAAGTGATGTAATGTAGCGCGCTGCTCTGCCCTCGATTAAAGATTTTCCTAGTCGACCAGTAGTCACCAGTTTGGGTCATTAGTCAACTAGTCATTGCATGCCTATGATATTAATTTAATTCTTAAAATTTATATTTTTGGGGGCAGGAATTGAGCCATCTGTTAAATACTAACAGCAAAGTGGGTAATAATGTGTGGGAACAACCGGCAAGGACACTGAACATATTGTATATTCAGTATAACCTTGTCATTTAAAACACAAGATTAAATAACCTACTGTTTCACAAAAACAAATACTTGTGGACGTATCAACACGATGGATGATATACTTACAAATTAACTCGATTAGTTACAAACTCACTCCTAAACCCACCTGAACCGCCGTGTCTTCATCGTCCCCGAGCTGCTGAGACTATAGAAGGACACATACTACGTTTTCACATCACAGATGATGAAGAAGGGCATTAAAATGCAAGTCTTCCAGGTAAAACATACTCATGTAGGCTGATAAAGGAATTTAGTGTGGCTCGCTGAACTGAAAAGATGTTTTTAGATGTATCCTTTTGGTGCTTTGAGTGCCACAAGCCGAGTGCCATCTACTTCCAAGAGAAGGCAGACATTTCTACAGCTGATAACTCAAAACTCTGCAACTCACACCAAAACTATCTAGACAATAAATAGCACTACAGGTAATAGGGAAAATATGGATTCTTGATTTTTGGGTGAACACAACTCTGGGTATTTTCTCCCGGTGTTCTTTGTCACTGTTTTTGAAGAAGTAAATAAGGGGAGTAACAGGTGCAGCAGGTTTAAAAGTCGATTCTGTGAGGAGTGGTTCATGTGGATTTTTAAAAGTAACTGATAAATTTCTTTGGCATGTACGCAAAGAAACTTTAAAGTGTTAAACTTGAGAAATGAAGTTGGAGAATGAAGAATGAGAGCTTTTTACAACCCCCTCACGCTCCCCGACCCCATCCCCATCCCCAAAAGCAGCCAACCCAGGGGAAACACTGCACTTTCTGTGGAATAAATGTTTAATGGCTCTAACTTTTAAAAGGTCACCTGAAGAGCACATATAGACTCTCAGTGTTGCATTACAGGAATTGCGGAGTGTGTTGGTGAGGCCAGAGTTCAGGCTCGAGCTTCCTATCGCGAGCTTGTTAGCAAAGCGAGCCTCTTTCTGTTTTCCTCGTGTGTCAGCAATATTCCCCCACATCTTTGACTTTCATGTGATTTTGAGTTTCTGTATCTCTCCTTTGATTCTCCTGCTCACTTCCACTCCTTCGTTCTGTCTTTAACAAACACAAACACACACATTCCCATGAACATAAACAGAGCCCACGCTCCACAGCCTCCACTGTTGTCATGAAAAGCTGAGGGTGGTTTTTTTTTTTTTTTAAACATGTTGAATTTTGTTCAGATGTCTTGTTTTCTCCCAGTCTTATTTTTCCACTACTCCTCCTTTTTTCCGAATCCTGCAGATGTGAAAGCTTTTGTCAGTCACCAAACATCCCGGCCTTTCCTGAGCTCTGGATAGCTTCGGCTGGGTTGGCCAGGAATGTGTTCATTTATTTTTTATTGAATAGCACAGAGAGAGTGTAGGTGTTTCATTATAAATAAAGAGTACTTGTGCAGGTTTTTGGAAGGGTGGCATCATGCCTGCGTAAGGATGAGATCTGGTTCATGTCCCAGAGACAACTAGAGTATGTCCCTCTGCAGAGTCAGTGAGCAAGAATTTGCTTCAAGCTCAGTGGACAAAGGAAATATTTTCCTCTATGTCAGTCCTTCCAGTTTTTTTTTTTCCATTTGGCCCAAAATATCTGAAAGTCATCAAAAAGTTGGAACAATTTTTAGCCTTGTTGGCTAGTGACGTGGCAGTAATGATGGTAATATCAGTTTGTTGGTTGGTATTTTAGACTGAAGTATATGAACAATTACTGGATGGATTCTCATGACATTTGTGTACAGACATGCATGATCCTCACAAAATTAACCCTACTGACTCTGGTGATCTCTTGAGTTTTGCTCTAGTGCCCCATCAGGTTGATATTTATGGTTTTTAGTGAAATGTCTGGACAGCTATGTGCTGGATTGCCTTAAATTTGCTGAACACTTTTGTGTTCCCCACAAGATGAATTGTAGTAACTTCGGTGATCCCTTAAAGGACCAGTGTGTGGGATTTAGTGGTATCTAGCAGTGACCTTGGAGATTGAGACAGACTCACCTCACCCTCCTAAAGTTGCTGTGAAACTTGGAAAAAAACATATCCAACCCAGGCTTCGTTCCATTAAGTGCCTGTTAGCATGCTAACATTAGCATTAAGTAGTATAGATTCCTTAGCCAGGGATAGCACTGGGTTCACTTAGCCCCCATTCACGCATACATTGATAGCCCAGGGTTAAGCTAAGCCGAGGGCTGTACAGTTCACACTGCTCTTCTAATAGACCTGCAGGGTTAAATGTCCATTGTTACAGCAACCAATGTGAGCATTGCGTGAGTACTCCTTTAAGCCCTGTTTCGTACTGGCAGCCATTAGCCCTGGGTTTAGTTAATTTTCTGGGCTAAGTCTGCTCCGGAGCAGAGCCAGGAAGCCCTAGGACAAAGTTGGGGTTAGCCCACTTTGTACTGTGCCAGGATTGTGCCAGCGTGAAAGCTTTCTTGGGGCTAACAGCTCCCTAAGCCTGGAACTATGTGCAGTGTGAAAGGCCCAAGTGTTGACTGAAAACTCCATTGTGCCTGGAACAGCCTCACAGAGCTGCGAGCATGGCTGTAGACTCTCTTTAGCCTTGTAATATTGTGTAATACATTGCAGTGATATTTTTAATTTAGCTGTAAACCACTGTGACTCCTCCTGGGGGATCCTGAGATGTTCCCAGGCCAGATGAGATATCTAATCCCTCCAGCGAGTTCTCAGTCCACCCAGAACTAATAATTAATAATAATTTTAATAATTAATTCTTTCAGCTTTGTGAGACTCACTGCAGAGAACATCTCGTTTTTGTTTTATTTACCTCCTCTCTTTAATGGAAATTGTAGCCTCTCAATGCTAGATGGTGCTTGACTGTATTGACAGTGCAGATAGTAACTTATCTAGATGCTAACGTCTGCCAATTATGTTTAAAGGGCAGATGGTAATAATACATGACTGTAAGCGTGTGCATATGGCTGTCTGCATTTTATTACATGTATGAGTGAGTGGAATTGTCAGTGCATTTTTGCAGTGTGTGCAGCTGCAGAAATCCTTGTGTGCCTGTGTGGGTGTAGCCTACATCACTCTGGATTAATGATAATTGGTGTGAAATAACTGATACCCGATTGTCCTCGATGTCAGCTGTCACACAGAAGAGATGATATTCAGAATCTGTTTCAGTGTGGGGACAAGCTTGTTAGTCAAGGTCATTTTTTTTGACTTCACTGACAACATCAAGAGACGCCGCAGAGCTGTCTCTGCAACATGTTTCTGCAGGTTTGTGCCTGGGCGGTGACCCACTTCCCCAGCGACAAGGTCATAAACACAGCAACACACGACTGTACTGTCCTTATAGACTCTGTAAAAGAGCCAGGGGCATCATTATGCAGTTTTACACAGTGCCAGTCATGTGCTGCTGGGGGACAAGTCTCCACAGAACCTGCCTGGCCTTGTTGTCTGCACCTGTAGTGGCCGACAGAGAATCAGTTGTAGAAACACTCTCATCCAAGACAAATCACCAAATCTGGCTGCTGGCTTCATTCCCACGGTGGGTTTGTTAGATTTTCTTTGCCTCTGCATTTGATGAAACCTGCTGCGCAAGATGAATCCTGACTTTTTCTTTGCTCAAGTTTTACTCCCATGAAACTGAAATATTTCATCTCTGCACTCTTGGAAATAAGGGTTCCAAAAGGGGGAAGGGCTGAGGTTCTACCGAGAGGCATTTGCTTCTGAGGAACCCCTTTTTTTGAAGAAAGTGTTAGGGTTAGTTAGATCTTTGTAAGTTTAAGGGTTCCATTCAGAACCTTTTTCATCCAGAGAGCCCTTTTTGAAAGATTGCTGAAATCCTTGAAGAATTCTTTTGCTAAGGGTCCTATGTACCATAATATAAAAGGTTTCTTGGTAGAACCCCCTGGGTAGGCTTTAGATGAAACCCCTGGAATATAAAAATGTTATGTAGAGCCCTAGTTAACTCTAGATAAGCCCTCTTGAAATAAAAGGATTTTCAGCAGAACTCCCTGCATGTATAACCTTAAAGTTGGGTCCTAGGTGGAAGTCTCTGAGAGGGTTCCAAGTGGAACCTTTATAAAAAAGAGTTCTCCTGGGGTGACAAGCCAAATAACTTTTTATGGCTCCAGTTAGCACCTTTATTTCTAGGAGTGTGAAATATTGTGTTACATTTTCACATTTTGATCGACGTTTTTTAGCTCGTTTTTCATATTAAATGTTGATGCGCAGTCACAGTTTGATAGGAAATCATTTACAGAAGAGATATAATCTCACTGTCTGCCAAATATTATGGCTACATTTGGAGCGGGACCAAATAGAAGTCTTGCTGATCTATTGTCTCCCTGCCAGCCAGTAATGGTATGCTAATGCAGTAATTATTTTCCTTGTCAAACAACAAACTTTGTCTTCTGTTTCCAAGGACAGATATACTCTTGAGACATTTTAGAAACAGATGACGAATTGCTAAAATCGCTGCCCAAATGGCCATCATTACCTCACGCTAATCATTGGCTCTTGACAAATTTGGGCTGCTCCCTTCTAAGACTCGCCAATTATTTAAGAAAGATGAATTGTAGCTTCAGACGTCCACCTCTCTGTCAGGTACAGCGCTGCACAGGCCTCCCTGTGAGTCTCAGAGTAATAGAGTCTGTGTTTTTTCTGCCTGTAAAGCCCCAGGCAGTCTGTCTCCTGTGGTTGAATCCTCAGAGACAGGTGGTGTGAAGTCGGAGGATAGCGTCTGCCGCAGCTCCAGGTACAGCAGCTCAGAGTAACAGCGACTCAGCCCAGCGTTCAACACCCCTCAGGGCCTTCCACCCCTGCACAGCCGCTCTGACAGCTTCCCCTCTCTCTGTTTCCCTCCTTCATCATAACCTATAACTGGCACGTTGAACTCTGGCAGGCAATGCGCCCTTTTAAAACACCTTTTTGACATTGCCTTGTTTTTTGGTACCTGCATTTCATGCCTATCTTGACAAACAGAGAAAACCTGAAACAAAATGCGAGCGTGGTATCTCGCCTGTTTCCGAGTCGAGCCGTACGCAGTTCATCTGATGTGTTCGCAAAAAGCTGAGTGGTTTTAGGATATCGCCGCATGTTTCATGTCTGTAGGTTTTTGCCTCTGTACAGCTACTGTAAGTTGTAAGAAGAGCAGTGGTGGAGAGCAAGTATGTGCATTTATTTGAGTACCATTCTTAAAGCTCCCATGAAGTCAAAATGGATGTTTTAGAGTTTCTTCATGTGTGTTGCGCTGTTTACACCTATAAGTCAGTATCTGACCCAACAATGACAAAAAAGTCATTTTGTAGATATTCTTGGGTATTTTTAATGGTATTTCAGAGTCTTTTCCTTGTTCATGATTAAAAACTGTCGATCACACTCAGGATGTTAAATTGCATCCAGTGAAACTCTTTCTCATTTATGATGCTGCTGGAGCATGAAAGGAAAATAGAACCATGCTCCGAAGTGGACTGCCTCTGGGCGCCTCACATAAAAGCACAACTTTATAACTTTATTCACTGATTTGTGTTAAACTGGGTCATATTTTATAGAGAAAATATTTTTTGGTTCCCCTCTATTGTCCTCAGCTTCAATTGTCGGTGATTTAATTAGAGAGTTTCTTGATGGACAGATATAGCTTTGCTTTGTTGCTAAAGTAACTAACTGTGACTGAACACAGCCTGGTCACAAGGACAAACCGTCTTCAAGGCCAACAGCACCAATGTTGTTAGCAGAGTTTCCTGATGGAAAGATAGTTTTACTTGTTGCTCAAGTAACTTAGCCAACTGCGTTTGGTTTGGTTAGCCATGACTTAGCCCTGAGGTGCTGGGAGTCAAACTTGGCAAGAAAACCACCTCGGTACTGCAGCCCAATGGTTTTCAAACTTTTTGTGGCCACAGCAAATCTCAAGGCACACCTGTATTCATATCCATGCAACATGGCCTCTATAACCAACCTAACCAATGGAGGCAATGAGTGGCCTACTAGCCAGTCAGAGGCAAACTTCCTGGAGTGTGGCTGGGGGAAAAAAGTTAGATGTCAGTAAATGAGGGCTTTGATGTGTCACACTTTTAAATCCCACCATTCTGCAACTTTGCTCCTTTGACAGATGGTTTTTAAAGGATTTTCTTTAAGGCTATAGAATTTACCTCTGTGTAGAGGAATGAGTACGTAGAAAGTGCTGATATAGTAAGTAAAAATAAGTTTATAACTTTTGTATAGTTTTTATTTGTAATAATGTATGGTTTCCAAATTTCCAGGCACACCTTATTTCCTGTTGTCAAACTGGCCTCCGTTGGTCTCTGAGGCTGTTTTGGAGCACTCACTCCAGGAGGAATCAGCTAATCTGACCACTCTCCTGAATACATCCGTGAACCACTTAAGCTGTAGGGCTAAAATTGGTTCAAGAGACAATAGTACCATGGAGAAATTTCAAGTACATTGTATTGCATGTATTGTTACATTATACAGACCAGAATCACTCAGATTTGTTTGTTGTTGTCATTTTCATCTGTAACTATAACTTTTAAAGACACACGGTTTTAAAACGGCTGTCTGGCCTATTTGACATTTCTGCTTCACTTATTTTCTGTATTGTGTTGCTTTGCTAGCAGCTTTAATAAAGCAAATCTACCAATCAGTGACGTCTCACCAATGGTTGAACTAACTGCTTTGGGTAAATTTAAGATGTAATTTTCTTTAATCTGTGGCCCGACTGGTAAACTAGGTCTTCAGCCTAAAATAAGTATAAAACATGCATTTTAGATTATTGAAATGTATCCTATTTGAATTAATGTCATGGAAAAATAAAGTTTTCTGTCCGTTGTTTTTGTAAACAGATATTGTGATTGGTTTTATATCAGTACTTTTGCTTAAAGATCTGATAGCCTCTTACACTAGAAGAATCTAAAGGCATGAGTGCTGTTTCTTTTCCTTTCCTTCTGGCTGCTTGGAGAAGCCAGCCAAGGCTCTGTCGGTGCTGTGGGCCCCTAAGTTTGATCAATGAAGCCCGGAGAGGCAGAACATGGGGGCCCAGTGCTGATGGCAGGGTGCCCAGAAGCATGGCATGAGGAGAGAGGGGGGTTGAGGCATACTTGTCACACTTGAAAGTCTCAAAACAGGGAGATTTTCAAAGGCAGAGTGGGTCTGGGGCTTAGCTTTCCCATAAAATGTCAAGATTCTGCAACTATACTGCAACCTTTCTACAGCGCATTGCAGTCTAAAACAAAAACTCAGTTATTTTATTTATTGTAAAAACGTTTTTAAAATTATAGATTTAATTTTTCAACACCTTAATGTCTAATGATAGGTGCAAAGAACTATATGTGACATTTTTAGGGGGTCTGTACCAAACAAATATGTTTTCTTTCATCAGGAGAACAAGACTTGTAGGTCAGGGTCTCACTGCAACACTGCAGTAGTTCATTATAAAGCCGTTTTCTCACACATTTTTCAAAAAATTGCAGTTTGGTTTTGGTTCAGCAGTTTGGATATTGCACTTGGCCATATTGCGTTTCGATAATTGCGATTAATTGTTCAGCCTTACTAGCTTGTGTTAGCTAACATGTTTACAGAATTGTTTAACCCCCACTTTAGCTCTGCCCACAAAAAAAAATCAAGTTTACCATTAGAAAAGTGGTCTACAGATTGTTATTGTAAATATATCTTAACTGATAAATATCAGGGAGGAAGGAATTGATATTGTTTTGCATATTATTGTAATGATACATCATGCATGTGCAAATCAAATCGCGTGTTACGTAAACAAAATTTGTTTTTTCTCCCCCTGGACTGGATTCCCACCCCACCCATTACACATCTGCCACCAGTATGGTGTTTTTCTCTAATCCAAGAAAGCCTGAAGCTCAAATAGGTGCAAATATGAATTTCTCTCTGACTGATTAGGAAACTCTCGCTTGACTCCCAGCCAAAACAAAGGCAGTAGTTCTGCTGCTGGGAAAATCATGAGGGTTTGTAAGTGTGGGTTGTGACTGCCAAGGTACATCCATCTCTCTACCCAAATAACAACACAGCCACTCCTCCTTCTTCTCCTCCTCCTCCTCTCTTCATCATCACCTCAGGAGCAGCAAACTAATCCTCATCCAGACTGACTACCTCAGAAAAAAGCAGCAGCGAGGGACAAACAAAGGCAGAGAGAAAGTTGGGAGGATATTTTAGAACAAGTGTATCCCATTTGCATTCAAAGCCAGCGTCTCCCAGGCTGTTTGTCAGAGGGCACTGAACTGTCTGTTTCTATTAAAGACTCAGTGCAGCCATGCTCAGCTGTACAAGACAAATGGTGCCATCAGTCCTGAAGTGAGCAATTACTCCCCTGTCCTCTACAGGGGTCAGAAATATGTTTGGGTTAGATCAATGGGCATATTTGAGGGATCGATGGTGCAAACCACAGACAGAAGCAGAAACATGTCGGCCGGCTAATTTCACCCTTCATTAACGCTGAGGGGCTTTTACCACAGACACTGCATGTCAGCACATGCAGCAGTCCGACAGCACCGTGTCAACATGCAGCTGAGGTGATCGACACTCGCGGCTGTCCGGTGAGAACTGGAGCCCGAGGGTGACGAGGCAAGCACCAGCACGCATGCAAGAAAATAGTGCACAACAAAGTTTCTCCATGTGCTCCCGTGAAATAGGTGATGAGAAGCTTGTGTCTCGTTCACGTTATATTGATCAGACTGTAAGTGACTGCGAGCGTCTGAGTTGAAAAAAACATTTACATCATTTTCCTAGTTGTAAAAATATCAGGAAAGTCTGACAGATACTGTCTGGAAAACACTCCACTACAAGTAAAAGTTATGCATTTGAAACTTAACTAAGGTAACAGTATGTCACTATTGCAGCAAAATTTAAAGCGTCAGAAGTACATGCAACATTACTCATTGTGCAGTAAAATGGTCCCTGTCATCTGATTTGTAGGACTGAACATTTCTGCCTCATAACATTCATTCATTCAAAAGTTTTTTGACACACATCTACCCTTAAACAAATATTGCACCTCCTGCGATTTGAAAATTGCAGAGAGCCATATTGCAATTTTGATAAAATTTTGCTGAATTTTGCAGCCCTATAATAAAACAACATAATAGTCTGCACTTTTTGAGAATTAACAGTATGTTAATTTAGAGAAAACGTGTATATTGAGATATATATCTTATATTGCGGAGCTATATCGCCCAGCCCTTTACTTATGTGACATTAATTTGCTCTAGCATGACTGTTAGCAATTGTGCAGTTGAAACAGACAGAGAAAGAAAGAGAGATGGTGTGTGTGGTGTTGTAGCTGTGAACGCAGCAGTGTGTGTACAGTTTAGGCTAATTGTTAGTGAATAGAACTCCTCAAAAAGTCAAGTTCCCCCGTCTTGCACGCTGCTGACGGGGTTCACTTAGGGTGAACTGACTTTTAATGGTGGACCAGGCCAGCTTCTCATTTTAGTGACAAGCTCAGGAGGTCGCCACAGCCCTTAAAGGGATAGTTCACCCACAAATGAAAATTCAGTCATTATCTACGCACCCTCATGCTGATTGAGGATCTAGTTTATTTTCTTAGTCCGCACAATGCTGCTGGAGTTTCACGGCAAAACAGTGCTGCAGAATCTCCCAAACGGTGTAAGTGAATGGTGACCAGTTTTCAAATGTTAAAAAAAACATAAAATGCCTCCATACTGCTCGTCTGGCATAATCCAAGTTTTCTAAAGTCCTGACATGCCATTTCCAAACCGTCACACCACACACACCCAGTTCAGACAGTGTTTGGAGGAGTATGGAGGCATTTTATGTTTTTTTACATTTGAAAACTGGTCACCATTCACTTCCATTGATTGGAAGATTCTGTAACACTGTTTTCCTGTGAAACTCCAGCAGTGTTTTGTGGATTAGAAAACTACACCCAACCTTCAATCAGCAGTTATCTTGTTAAGATTACTGACAGAGCATCAATAAGACTATCGATAAGTATCAGTGTTAACAACCAGTATCAACATTGCTGTTGACAAAATCCTAACAATACCTATCCCAAGTTATACTGATACAAAAAAATTTGCATGGATTAATGTCACTCATGTGAGCAAATCAGAGGATCAATCACCCAACCTGTTAACAACCTGCACTACTACCCCAGATCCTGCAGCTTGCACCACACAGCTGTCCAGAGCTGCGACAGGGAGCGATAAACCACAACGACCTGCTCTCCCTTTCACCGTTTTATTTCAACTCTGGTGACCTTGCCAATAAACTTCTCATGCACATTACAACATGATCTGTCTGCCTCCCTGTCCCGACTCTGTTTCTGTCTTTGCCAGTAAGAGAATTCCTGGAAACCCTGCTAAATTTAATGAGATACTTAGACATCTTATCTCCAAGACAGCAATTTAAATCACGCAGAGGAGCGTAATTCCTGAGGAAATCATCTCTGACCAAAGAAATTTAATAGCTGAACTGTTTATTAAATTGTTCAAGTCTGCTGAGCATTTTCTTGTCGTTTTAGGCACCATTACAATTACCGGGAAATGCAAGGAGTAAAATAAACGGGAAATCTGATGTATTTAATGAATTTAATTAAGCTTGCATATTTTGGCAAGAAGAGAAACCTTTTCACTTGTCCTGTCAGAAAAGAGCGAGGCAGGGCTCAGATGGAATATTTTCTCCCCGAGCTAAATCTGCATAATTAGAAATTTTCACAGCGGCGCTTTAAAGAGGAAATCTTGTTATTCAATTGACAATGCAAATATTTGGCAGCGTTCATGTCTGATTGAACAGAAGTTTGAGAGTCTTAATGAGATACACTTTTCTCCATACCCTCTATAATGGGATTTTTGGAGGGAATCAGCCACCTGCTCGGTGACACGCTGCTCTGTAGGTCTCATGCCGCACGGCGAGGAGGCGACGAGGTTGTGTTGTAAACAATATTTAATATTGATTCCCTGTGAGCGGCTGAAGTCTCCTCTGCTATATGGGAAGAGATTGAAGCAATTAACGACTGTGTGTGAGTTGGATGTGGCTCATAGTTTGTCAACAGATATAAGAGATGTGCTGCGATGAGTTTGGCAGCTACGAGCTCAGCGACTGGTCCTCGCTTTCATTTTGTCTCTCCCCCTGCTCAGAATGGACACTGTAAGAAACACGAGCGCTAACTAGAACCATAAAGTGTTCTTCAGCTTGTCCTCATAGGAGAACCCTTCAGATAGTTCTACAAAGAACACAACATAAAGGGTTATACCTCGAACCATCTGTGAAATGTTTCACCCAGAACTCCCTATGACAAGTTCGGCAGAGAACCCTTCTGTGGTTAATAAAAACCTGGGTGACCCAAGGGAGTCCCTCCGGAGAACATTTTTATATTCCACAGATTTTATCTAGAACACACTCAGGGGGTTCTACCAAGAACCCTTTTATATTCCAAAGGTTTTATCTAGAACCCACCAAGGGGGTTCTACTGAGAATCTTTTTATATTCCAAAGGTTTTATCTAGAACTTCACCAATGGGGTTTCAATTGAAAAACAACATTTTTTTTAGAACCCACCAAGGGCTTCTATTGAGAACCTTTTTATTTTGAAGAGATTTATCTGGAACCCACCAATGGGGGTTCGCTTGAGAACCTTTTTATATTCCAAGGGTTTTATCTAGATCCCACCTTGGGGGTTCTGCGGAGAACCTTGGTATATTCCAAGGGTGTTATCTGGAACACACGAAGTCCTTCCAGGAACCTTTTAATATTCCAAGGGTTTTATCAAGAATACACTCTGGGGGTTCCTGCGACAATCTTTTTAGAACCTACCAAGGGGTTCTATTGAGAACCTCTTTATATTCCAAGGGTTTAATATTTATTTAATTTATTTTTTATTTTAACTTTATTTAAGCCATTAAGCCATTAAGAACAAATTCTTCTATCTTGAACAAACCCAGAGGTTTCTTCTGAGAACCCTTTTGTACAGAAAAAAAACCCTGACAAAAGATTTCTTCAAGGATTTTAACAATCTTTACAGAACTCATTCTTCCAAAAAGGGTTATTTGGATACAAGCAGTTCTTAATGTAACCCTTAGTTTTACAAAGAACCCTTGACAAATACTTTCATCAAGCAACCATTCTTCAAATGGTTCTTGGTAGAACCGCAGCCCTACAGGAGGAACCTTTTTGGAATTCTTATTTCTAAGTGTGTGCAGCAGAAGAAGAGAGACTGAAAATGTGTATGTCCCAGTGTGCTCCGAGGATGCTGGTGCTGTAGATTTTCGGTACATTCAGTCTTTTTGTTGTTGCTGGGTTGTGGGAGTGAGTGCCTGGAGGCTGGAGGTGGGAGGATAAGGGATTTGGCAAGTTTTTAAGGAGTTTGTTATATGTTTTTCCACATATTTTGTTAAGATCCTTTCCTGCAGAACATTAAAAATCTGGGTTATAGGCTATGTTTACATCTGGTCCCTGGGAAATGATCCAGATCTGGGAGGAAAAAACATGTGTAACGCATGTTTTTATTTAAGAGATTCTGTATCACTCACATGTTTAGTATTTGAAGCAAATTAACTTAATTATAAGGAATTTCATAAGTGGATATGAGGGCTGCCTTTAGTGCTGGAAAATGGACCAGCTGTGGTGTCTGTCAACCACAGTACGTGTTATTGGTCGAATTTGTCATGATGGATTAGACACTGCGCTGACAAAGGAGGAGGCATCACTGACTGAACGTAAGATTTGTAAGCAATTATATGAGAAATAAAAAGTAGATCCTGATGGATGCTAAATTCTTGATGCTGATATAGGATGACCAGACGTCCCTGCTTTCTAGGGACTCCACATCTTTGGTGGCCTGTCCCCAGCTGGGGCTATTCCCAGTAATGTCCCTGTTTTTAACTGTGCGTACAGCAGTTACCATGGTGAAAATACACGAAATTCAAAGGCAATACCTCTATCAATTTTATTTCATATATAATACATTTAATATTTTAATGATATCTTGACTGCCAAATTGGAAATATCCCCGGTCTTCTTTTGAGATAATAATTTTAGCATTTCTTCTTTCTTTTTTTTTTTTATATTAACACACAACAGACATTAATGTTTTTGATAAGGATGCAATTAAATTTTTTTTTTGACCAAATTATGTAATACATTTTGCAGTCCAGATAAACAAATAACCTAGCCAAAACAATAATGTTAAAACCTCAATTGGGACTTTAATTTCTCTCTGTAAAATTGTAAACAACAAAAATACATTATATAACAAAACAAGTAATGGTAAGCAAACTTAAGCTATAAATAAGTGGTGTGTGGCATTGGAAAGCCTTAAATATGAACATTATATTCATTTCTTAAATACAATTCTGCAATAAATTAGCCGAGTTGAACTTTGGCTTGAAATCCCTAGCTAGCTAGCTAACAGATACCATTCTTGCAAGCCAGGAACATGCTAGCACTCTTGCTGTTTACTTCCCCTTGGCATTTTATTATCAAGATTACATCAGTTCATTAAAAAAAAAAGTCATTGAAAAAAGCTCACAGAGCTAGTTAGCTTGTCACGAGTTAACCAGCTAGTTTGTTCAATAGCTAATGGGACCATAAATTCACACAGTTTATTCAAGTGATTATACCAGTTGCCCCTGTCTCATAACAGTGTGAAAAACAATCTGATATCTTAATTTTAGAGCCAGTTGTCAGTTAATGGTTTGGTTGATGAACAGAAAATAAACGGCTAACTGTTTTGAAATCCACTCAGTTGTTTAAGTCGTTTTCCAAGCAAATTAATGTCAAACATTTGATGGTCCCAGCAAGACATAAAAAGACCTCTGCCTCAACTTTTATAGCCCAAATGATTAATTGAGAAAATCATTGGCAGATATCACTTCCTGTTCTTTGCTTCCCACAGGAACAGCTTTTTCCAACCACATGTCACCAGAATGAACTTTAATCAAAAACACATTTTCAAATGATTCTGTAATGAAACAGTTTGCTGTAACTCACTGCAAGGGTGAGACAATCAACGAGTGTACACGTTTTTGCACACTTTACCAGCCATACATTTAATAATAGCCTCTAGGTTCTAGCTGCTTTGAATGTATGTACTGTGATTTTTAGCTATAGGTTTGGTTATTCATCAAAGGCCTGGTGTCTGCAGTCCAGATGATTGTCCTTGGTCCCTTCACACTCCTCCTCAGACAGCTGGACTCTTTTTTTAACTGTGGGAAATGGCAGGTCCATGGGGCTAAGAGTTCGACCTGTCTGTGTGTGTTTACACTGTGGTCGACTTAGAGAACATTGGAGTGTGGAGAGGTTTGACAGGGTGGAGGGGCGAGGAGCCCGGTGATACTGATGGATTAGCAGGAGGGACGAGGACAGGCCCAAGGGGCCCGTGCGGCCTCGCCTGGAGCTCTTGGCCCAGAAAGAAAGTGGAAAAAACACTGTTAATACACTCACATTCACACTCAGTCAATCAATCTCCACCTGCAGGACAAGTCACACTCGTGCACATAAACACTGAACACGCTGCAGACGCATACATCTACACACACACACTTAGAACAAGCCTGTCCACACTACAGGGAATCAATCTTGAGTGAAAGCGTTGCCGCCCAGCACAGGCGTGCTATTTCTCACACATGAACCACTGTTTGTGTCTGAGTCACCTCTCAGATCGATTGCTTGTAGAGCAGCAGAAATGTAGAAGTGGTCAATTAGCCTAAAGCACTCATGCTGATCAATATATTTTAAATTAATGTAATTTAACACCAGAAGTTGC
Organism: Lutjanus argentimaculatus; assembly: GCA_034769285.1. Classification (NCBI taxonomy): domain Eukaryota; kingdom Metazoa; phylum Chordata; class Actinopteri; order Lutjaniformes; family Lutjanidae; genus Lutjanus; species Lutjanus argentimaculatus. The sequence continues at coordinate 12,807,913 of JAWZSL010000009.1, read as the reverse complement.
GATAAAACAGTACGGACATGCAGAGTGTTCTTGTCATTTTTGTGAAGCGGTGATTAATAAGCTGTAAGTTAATAGTCCTGTGATGAAAGCATGGCAAGTGAGTCAGAACCAACCTGTTCTCATCCCAGCTGGTTCAATACCGACGCTGCTTTGTTACGCCCTTCGTGTCTCATACTGATGCACAAAGGTATCCTGTAACGGCTGTGTAAGAGACTGCCAGAAAGCTTTTCCAACATGTGGTTAACGTTGTGAAACAGTCGCAGCTTGGGTAGATTTTGGCACTAAAAACTACTTGGTTAGGTTACAGAAAAGGTCTTGTTTTACATTACATCCGCTGCCTGATGTAAGTGAAGCTTTTTGCAAGATGAAAGTCACATGACACATGTAACATTATGTACCTTAAAGCTTTAAATGAACATTGGTTTGACATGGGACATGAATTCTGGTCCCTGGATAAAAGTCCTGTGTTTGTTTTAGACTCACCCATCCACACCACCTCCTCCATACGTGGACTTTCTTGCAGCGGTGGGGCACTCGAGTCACAAGACTTGAGACTCGTCTTGACTTTGACTTGATATTCAGTTTCATGAGACCTAGACTTGAGGAAGACAATTTGAAAGGACTTGACTTTTTATTTTATTAAATGTTCCCACTTTCCTAGATATTGAAAAGTCATGTTTTGTTTTTGACACATGCAGCAGAGGCCAGTGCAGGCGACTGTTACCATGGAGGAGGGTTAGTCCAAAAATAATAAAATTCGATTCATGGGTTATGTAGTCAATGATAGAAGTAAGAAGAGAATAGTGGTATGCAACAACAAAAACAATACCACCACAATATCCAGCCTCATCCATCACTTAAACCTCACTATTTCATGACCACTGTCGTTTAACTGATTTAAATGTGGAAACTGAAGGAGAAATCATCAGAATTTCGTGTGACCCGACTTGTGACTTGTTTGACTTAGAGCCCAGACTCAACTTGACTCACTTCACCACAATAACTTGGGCTTTGCTTAAAACTTGAAGGTGAAGACTTGAGACTTTGTTGTGACTTGCACCTGTGACTTACTCACACCTCTGCTTTTCACGGTGTATACTCAGTTGAAAGCCCGGTGTGTTAAAACGTGACAAAACGCCAGTGTTTGATGACTTTGGAATGAGAACGGGCTGTGATATCAGGCTGATAATGGTCTGACGAGGTGTGTCTGGAATGAAAATAAGCATTGTGTGCAACAGTCGTTTTATCTTGCAACCATCTGACTAATAGGTTCAGATCAGGGTACCAGTTTAAGCTTAGTCAACCCCTGCACAGCGAAATTACTCCTACCAGCTTCTAACCTTTATTCTATAGTAAAGCTTTTAAAGTATGACATTGTGGGCTCAGGTTTTTAGCCTACATTTATTACATATTGGCAAATTGATACCATTGAATCTATGCTGAATTATTAATAGCAGTTACTTTCCGTGCTGTAATTGTTGTTTTATTGCTGCAGACTTTGATCAGAGGGTCACTTTTTATTGTTTTTCTGGGACTGTAGTGATGAAGTTGAAGTCAACTCATCTGTCCTTTCTGAGATTTATCTAAAAAAATATAATTCATCCCTGGTGCGGAAGCGAGACGTGTAGCCGTCCAAAAATATATTGCATATCCAAGACACAAGTGAGTCAGAGAGTCTGTGACCTCAAATGATGGAGAGATCAACTCCAGGAGAGGCTCGGTGGACAAAAAGAGCGATTATCATGTCAAGTATGTCTCAGATGTTCTGTGTGTAGGTGTGTTTTCATCCAGAAAAGCTCGACTGAGGAGTGTGTGAACCCGCGGGATAAAAGTCAGGCTATTGTTTGTGATGTGGCGTATCAGAATAAAAGTGCAGGCTTTTGTCCTGCCTATCCCTCCCTATTCACGGGTACAGATGTGACCATTTCCAATTTTAAGGTCTGTTAAGCAAGCACTAAGAGGACTGTGGGAACAGTGAAAGGACAGATTTTGTGTTTTCATGGAGAGATTTAGGCAGAGTGAGAGATGCTGCTGAGTTTTTTTTTTTTTTTTTTTTTTTTCTGGCTTACCGGTGACCTGTACAAATACAGTAATATTACGACAGGTAATGGTCTGCACTGGAGGGAGGAGAAATAATCTGTTACAGGAGGTCCACTGTCCAGTGATACATTGCCTGCCAGGCCTGAGCTCTCTCATGGTAAAGAGATTCAAGGCCTCGAGGGCTCCCGGGCCGCGCTGCTCATTCGCACAGTTGAAAAGTGGAATGAGAGCCAACAGCAGCGCTTCATAGTCCTACAGTATATCACTCAATCTCCTGAAATATGAGACAGACACAGAGCCTGACTGGAATCCCGAATTCCTAAACGCCTGTGTCACTCAGGAAGCACACTTCTCTTTGTAATCCCGCTGTCTCCTGACTGCCTGCAGCCCTCCATGCCTGTCTGTTTGTCTCTTCGCCAGAACGTTTTTGTATACACTTCCTGCGCTGACCAACGCCGGGGCCAAGACAACCACCAATTACATAAAGAAAGCCGCGGCGGTGACAGCAGACTCCATGATGGTTTACTCCGGCACTTTAAACCCTGTGTTTTGGGGTTTGATACTGTGTGCTCGGGTATGTTGCTGGGTGCTTTGTGGCTGAGCCTGCTTGGATTTTGTGTCCAGTGTGTTTAGTTGTTTTGAGCAGACACTCGGAGGGGAAATTAGCAATTTTCCGCAAAGCTTCAAGAACAATTATGTTCCTCAAGGTTACAGCCTTGATTAAAAATCACTGGACCCGAAGCTGGACACTCTCTACCTCCTAATTCACCTTCAGTCTCCTCCTTCCTGCGTCTAACATAGTCCTGACACCTGTCTTCTGCACAGGCACCATGTTACCCCGGGCACAGCGAACGCAACATTAGTCTCCTGTTAATGAATTCCCTCCACCTTGCATGCTCTGGAGATTGTAATTAACACTTTTGAGAGTTCAAAAATTGGTTTTTATTTATAGCCCCCCTTTCACACCTGCCTCTTTTCTCATTTGGGCGACATACAAGAAGAGCTTGCTCACTATTTAGAGTCTAGAAATTACTCTCTGCCTTGGGACAGTTCACCCCAAAATCAAAAATACATATTTTTAGCTTAATATTTTTACATACATATTTTTGCTGCTCAGCCTTGCCACCAATTTCTCCCAGTGGCCACTCGCAGCATTACAGCAAAAAATTCCCCACTGGCCCAAAAAACATTTTCCCCCATAAGCCACCATTTTAAAAGAGACGTCTGTAAAACTTTTGACAGGATACCTTGAACTGCAAACAAGGTCAGTTATCACTCTTTCTGTTATGATTGTACAATCATTGGAGTTTTTACATTTTTTAAAACTTTCCTCAAGCCTAAAAAAGCAATTTAAAAATCATCACAATGTGAAGTCAGTGGGCAGAACGGGAACTAGCGGGTGGGGGCAAGGGGGGGAAACACTACTACACATATTCAGTGGTCCGTATAATCAGAAAGTAGCTAGAAAACTTTTTTTGGCTCATGTGCCAGGCAGGCAAATCTCATTGGACTGAATAGACACCATCTTGGCAAACATTAACTAGTTCCTTATAAGATATTAATGGTGTCCTCCGGTCCACGGTGGCAGGACGGTGTTACTGCCGAAGCGTGCGGACACTCAAGTCAAGCCAAATTTTAATTTATATAACATTTGACCCAAATCACAAAACACTATTTGCCTGCAGGTGCTTTACTCTCTGGTTCATGTCACTGAAGAGGGAGTGCCTAAAGGGTCAAGGGTAGCAGTGAGGCTGAAGGATGATGCGTGACTTCAAGCTTCTACTACAGTCACACGTCATAGTTTCATATTAGAGACAGCTTGATTTTTTTAACACTGAGCATAAAATTCAGTTATTTGTCCAAAAATGTGTTGCAAAAAGTCTGGTTACTCAACATTCTTAAGACAATGACTCAGAAAAACATGAAATATCATAAAAATACCAAAACACACTGGAGAGGGGCTTGAAGTCACTGAAATCAGCATTTTAGGTATTGCCGTGCTACATTGTAATATCCTCAACAAGCTGAGTTAATATGTCTCAGAAAGAGACACACGTCTCTCTATCTGCAGTCCAGATCTGAACCTCAGGGGATGTGTCTGTTGCGGTGCTTTGACTTGGAAAGATGCGACTAATTGTTGGCAAAACAAAATCTCTGGTGTAATGGGGCGTTCATGACAGGCAGGACGCTCACCCGATGCCTCTGTCTGCAGGGAGAGTCGCCAACATTTAGCAGGCAAACCTGTTTTATTATTGAATTTTCTGCAAGAAAAATGGTGTTGTGTTTGTGTGCACACTCCAGCAGTATTTCATTTTGTGTCTTAACTTGTCTTATGCACAGATTATCTGAGATTTAGACGTATCTCACTTTTAATCCATTTAAATTTCCTCTTTTATCACACTGTTCATCACTTTACGAGCGCTGTTTGAAACTGGATCTCTTTTGTAGGTGCTGCCTCAGTGTCTACCTGTGTTTAACTTTCTCCTGCAGTCAGCTCTTCGACTTTATGTGTTTGCTTAATGACAGGCTGCAGTTTTAAGAGAGGATGTGTAAAAAGCAAGCTACGGCAGGTTAGAAAAGCACACTTTGCTCTGCATAATAATTCCAGACAGTTGCACGTCTGTAATTTGTGTGCATTCTGCTTTATGTGGAGGCTGCAGTAATGGTTAATGTGTCTCTCAACCCCAGGCTATAGAGATTTAAAGGGTCTGCAGTTGGATTACTTTGCATCACACACGCTGTGCATTTAAATAATTCAATTAATATGAAAATGAAGCATGCAGCGTTGACGTTAATTTGCTGTATGTAATCTATAATCTATTAAAACACAGTGCGAGATAGAAAGCTTGTTTAAAAAACTCTTCAAGAACTACATCTTGTCCGTCGCACCATCAAACCAGCAGCCAACTCCTATTAAACCCAGTTTATTAACTGATCAGTCATGTTCAATGTCTCAGTTTATCTGCCTCTGCCGCCTCGTTTTAGCATCAGCCAAGGCCGACCACACTCTGTCAGGGTTTTTTACATTCCTCAACCCCACTTTGGTGTCATTTCTCTTGCTCTGAAATGAGCCTGAACATAACTCGGCTTGTAAGGAGCCATAAAGTGAAACTTGTTGTTTGGTCAGTGTCAAGCACCACGTCAGGCACCTTCGATTTTTAAGGCTTTTAAGCTGAAACAAGGATTGATTGCATTGCGAATTAGATATAAATGTACGTGGCATTGGTTTATGTTATATCTTTGTCCCTTTTGATAACCAATTAATGGTTTGTCTACATGTTGTGTGTGTTCAAACCCCCAGCCACCGTGTAGCAGTGTTGTTATCTATCTTCACTGCTGTGATTGTATAAAAAAAAGTTAACTTTATGCATATGAAGGTGTGTTCTTTATACTAGGACAGTTTTTCTAAAATTATTTTAAAATAGCAATATTTTACCTTGCTTGCAGTATCATGATATATTGCAATATCATAACCCATATTGTCATACAGATTGTATCACCATATTCTTGCCAATTACAGCCCTAATGCTTTGTCACACCCCTCAGCGTCTCAAACTAAAGATAACCTTTAGCGTTTGTATAAGATGCTACCAAAAAGCTTTTTTAACACGTGGTCAACATTGTGACATTGTAACATAGTGTGTGCAGTTTGGTCAGGTTTGGGTAAAGATAAATGTATTAAGTTATGCAAATGATGTCCGCTGTTTTGTAACTTAAAATTTTATATAACATTGACTTTTGGTTTCACACAGGACATAAACCCTCATCTCTAGGGTGAAAGGATTTTATATTTTCTATCATTTTTATATAATTTTTTCAGAGAGGCTGAATGATCAGTGGACGAATCGAGAGAAATATTCACAGATTCAATGGCGTATGCATCATAAGAAGCCCAAATTCAGTCACAGATGTTCATGCATGTTACACACATCCATTCATCCGTCCAAGTTCAGCTGCAACAAATCTGTCTTGAGTACGCCAAACTGACTGAAAATGCAAAACTCATCCTAACTGTCTCCCTCACTCTCTGACCTCTCCAACTGACCTCAATGTGTTTTCTTAACACGCCCTCATAACTGACAGAATAGGCCGATTGCAAAGTTACAGCCAAAACTACACATGATGGCAGTGGAGTACCAGTGACAAGTGTACTGCTGTTGAGCGCCGGTTGTTGTTATCAGTTAGAGATATAAATCTGCAGATGGATATCTCAAAATATGGCACTGTAAAACCATGACAAGATATTGTGCCATAAGATAAGTTAGAAAATAAGTGAGAAAAGTCATTTTTTGTAAATTTTTGCAAATTGGGTGAATTGACTTTTAATCACAGCTTGTGTTGTTTTGCTCAGGTTTTGCAGAGAGCATCATTTTTTGCTGGCAAGTTCTTTGAAACTGTGTTTGTGTGTTTATAAGTGTTTTTGTGTGTGAGAGAGTGATGGAGTGCTTCTCCCAACAAATGTTCCAATGAATCATTGCTAATGAAGCGAACAAGACATGCAGAAAGGAGGAAAAATTGCTATGTTCTCTCTCATGATCTGTAGCCGTGTTGTTAATCACGTTGTCATTTTATTATGTAAGAAGAATGTTGAGTTCTGTTCTAACAAGCAGGCCTTTCATCACACAAATGATCTACATTTTTTTTCTATTATTTTGAAGCTAAAATTAGCAAAATTCCAGAAAAACGATGGCAATAGTTACAGCAACTTAATCTGTGTTGTCAGAGTCAGCAGCACTGCTACGGCGCCTGACAGAGAGGGTCCTCCAGAGTGCTTGGCAGGGTCTGCTGGTACACTGATAAAGCAGCTTTCAGTGGGCACTAAATTAAGCACTCTGACACCCAGAGATAGAAAGGCTAAGAAAGCGTAGAGGGATGTCATTTTTTATCCTTTTTCTGCTGAAATTATGCACCCCACACACACTCTAGCATGCAGAAATGCAACGAAGCATCCCACCTCCTCTACTTGCCAGTCATGTGTGGCAGTCTCCTGTCAGCAGCAGAGTCAGGTGGGAACTGAGAGGAGAAAATAAGCAGGGACTGAATGAAAAAGGGGGTGCAGACAGCACCTTTATTCTGCGGTTTTATGACCTCCTAAACATCCTTCAAACATTTTAGGTGGAACCAAATTACAGTCCCTCCGGTGTTTGTGAATCAGAGGTGTTGACAGGCGTGAGTCCGGCCAACAAGGCTGCTCGACAGAGTCAGGGCGAAGGTATGCAGGGGCTTTCAAACGCTGTGAAAGAAAAGCAGAAGGAAAGATTTCCTTTAACACAAAAGGCGAGGAACAGTCTCGCACTGAGGAGAAGCCTTGTCCTGCTGAGGGGGTTATTTTAGGTGTCCCTCAGGGGTCTGCCCTCGGTGCCCTCCCAAATGCTTGACAAAAGACAGCGAGTCCCCACTGGATAATAAGAATGTGCTGTCACTGAATCACAGAGTTGGTGTTCACAAGAGAAATGCAGGTGCATGTGCTCCTTTAAAGGGTGACTCATCAGAGCCGTTCTCAGAGGGACATGCTGGGAAAAGAGCAGCCATTTATTCAAGACCTCTCTGTTGTGGTCATGGTGTATTTTAAAGCATCCGCTGTTTGCCAGCTTTCCACCGTATATTGAGGACCTGACAAAGATCGTTTAAAGGATGAAGATAGATGTTTAGGTGCCTCTTGGATTAGAGTATATAAATGTCATTGACAGGAAGTTTGTGGGGCTACTTTGCCCGCACGGCCGTGACTAATGACCGTTAGGAGTAGAGTGAGTGTCAGGAAGTATTAGTGGTATGGTGAGAATGAGACAGTGAGTGAATAGGAGAGCTGTCAACAGCTACCACGAGCTGTCTTTAGTGTTTCATTTACACATGTATAGCGTGAGTAAAACACATGTAAAACTTTGTAAAATGCTGCTTGTGTAACGTTAGGTTGTTACTCGAGTAGGAGCGGCACTGCAAATAGAGTCGCTGTATTTGTTGTGCTGCAGGAGTCTCAAATTTGGCTAACTGTGAGCTAGCATAGCTGAAAGCGGGTAGTTAGCATTGCTGCCATATGACTCAGCATTTTCTGACTCTCACTGAGTAGGTAGTGGCGTTCATGAATTAGTTTTAGTATGATTTCTGCTGGTAACTTGTACTTTCATTGCAGTTTCACTGTTGTTTCAGGGTATAAGATAACCAAGAAAAATTCCACCTACTAGGTATCTATATATTTTATTAACTGTTTGAAAATATGATTTCAAATCAGTTAGGCTACTTCAATCAAATTTAAAGTTACAATAAAACAGCTTATGATCTTATGGCAACAAAAGCAAACAGCCTCATATGTTATCAGGTTCGGATTCTGATTATTATTTTAATAAATTCTGTAATATTTGTAACATCTGGAGCAAAAGAGTCAGTGCATTTACGTCTTTTCAAAAAGAGCCCCATTCCTTAAAAAAACCAGTGAGAATAAGGCAGACAAAACATTCATATGAGATGCGTTAATTTTGAATTATAGTAAGCTTGCTGTAAAAGCTGTAAAACAGCTGATAAGACAACAGGTGTCAGGGTGTTTATTTGTAAAGGAGGATATTGGAAGGAAAGGCAAGGCCAGTTTGTTTGTTTACGCCAACTCAAGGTGCTTTACATAAGACATAACATGGCAAGATATAAAAGAAACACAGCATAAGGTGCCACACAGAAAAAAATAATATATATACAAGAAGCAAAATGAGCTGATCTCAAGTTTTCTGGAAGTTGCCTAAATATGTGGTGCTTTAAAAGAAATGCTTCAAAACGAAACACCTGTGTACTTTTGACAACAAAACGACCTATAAAGGCACCATTGCAGGAGTCAAGTCTAATAAAAGCATGAACACATTTTTTTCATTCTTGCTGAGACATATGTATTTTAATTTATGATATATTCATAAGTTCATTATGGGCAATTTTGCAATTTGTCTTAATGTGAGTCTATAATTACACTGAGATTTGTAGCATGGTTTGTGGTCTTTAACATCGCTGATTTAAGGTGAGCATTAACTTTTAATTGTTCTTTTGGCTCCCAAAAAACAATTAGTTGCAAATTGAGCTCAGCCCTCTGCGCTGTGCCTTCTGCTCAGTTAAATTCCTCCTGTGTACATCAACACCCACCTCAAAGAGCAGATTGGTCTCTTTGCTTCTTGCTTTGCCGATGCTCATTATAAAGTGAATCTGTCAGCTTCCACTTTGGGCGAATTAGCATCTGAAGCGCCTCCGCTTGCTTTCACCACCTCTCTCCTCCTCTCCTGAGAACCACTGGTCGGGGGCCCAGAGAGAGGATCGAGGCGAGGGAGAGGAAGACGACAAGGAGAAAGAAATGCGAGCGTTAGAGAAAAGAAGAGTGGAAAAGCGCTCTGCTAGTTAAACCCGGTGACCTCGTGTCTCGTAAAGAAGAGCGACATAGAGTAATAGTCGTGGGATCTGCAGTATTTCTTAGCCTGAAACCAAAACTATTTGTTGCTGCAACAGCATGCAAGCACTTTGTAAACTTTGTGTTCGGATGAGCGCGATTAAAATAAAGTTTATTACTAATTGTCTTTAACCGTTTAATCCTATTAGGGTCACGGGGAACAGCAGCTTATCCAAGCATGCTGAGCATCAGCCTGCAGGCAGGGAAACAAGTCTGCAGTCCATCACAGCACCAACAGATAAACACACCGTCTCTGCCTGCTCTCATTCATACCTACAGGCCATTTACTGTAGCATCGCTAATCCATGTGATGCAGGGGAACCCATGTAAGCAAGCGCAGGACATGCGCACGTTGTCAGGTTTAAAGTTTATCATATATATTTATTGCACTGGAAGGGAAAGCTAGGAAGCAGCAAATGGATAACCCACGTAAATAAACATCATGCGATAAATCTGTTGCAGACAGGTGGTTATAAACAGTGCTTACACTCTGAACAGCTCTTATGTAGATTCAGACTAAACTTAATGTTTCACACCAAAAGTTTGCCTCAGTTTTTTTAAAATAAAAGAAGAAAAATTGTGGTTAGATCTGTTTCATGTTCATACAGGCTTGTTAAAAATGAACCAAGAGGTGTAAAAGAAACATGAACTGACACATAATTTATTGATTGGGCTGTTTTTGTGAATCTCACCCTGCACTGTCAGCATAACATGGGCCAAGAATAATAAAGAACAGGTAGAAACAAGACGAAAATGAAGTGTTGTGCAATGTAGTATATGTTCTGATTGGTTGATTTGTGGTTTCTACATTTCCCTTACTTTTTAATGAGAAACTGCTAAAATATATATATGGTGTATGGCACAAGCACCCACACACCACACCAGTTTTAAACTGGTTTCAGGAAGAATCTGCACACTCAAGTGCTGATGGGTGTATGTGTTACCATTATTAATTATCTTGCGTAATATATACTCAGGGATGCTAATATTTTTAAGCACTGACTGCACAGGCCTCCAATTCCTTAAATTTGGTGGCCAAAGTACATTTTTGGTTTGCGAAACACAACACAGAAAAGGCATTTTAACGCACAGGGTAACTTTTAGTGGCCACAGGTCATCGGGCAGTGGTTAATGTCAAACCCTGTGTAAAATACATTGCTGGAACTGTTTTGCTTCCAAGGGTCCAACAAAAAGGATTGCACAATGGACTGGGGCCAGCAAAAAGTTTTGCAATTAGCCAGTTGCCTGTTCAGGACAGCGCTCAAAAAAGAAAAAAAGAAATTATTTCATTTAAATTATTCCCCAGACTTTGCTTCATTGCTTCTTTACTACGTCTACATCTGAGACTTACCAGCAAACAATGATGCTCTGCCTGAGTGGAGCGGGCTGCACGAAGACAGAGGCAGGCTTGTTTATTTCAAAGAAGAAAATGCTGCCAATTCTAAAACAGCATGCAAGTTAAAATGCACAAGAACATTCATTGCACTGGAGAAAAAACGTTTGACTGGGTTAAGAATGACGACTCGATCGAAAACTCAAAGTCTGATAAGTTAAGACTGTTTTTAAAGGGGCAAATATTTATCGGGAAGGCAGAAACATTTGTTGTATGTGGCAGGAAGGGTATGAACAGCTGTAATCTAAACAGTGACCAGTAACTAAAACTGTCAGTCAAATGTAGTGGAGTAGAAAGTGTGATAAAGTGAGAAAGAGTGTTAAAATAATGTCCATGTAATAGTGTCTGTATGGTTCCTTCTGCTGCACCATCGCCACATCCAACCCTCATTTTCATGACAGTCTCAACAAAAGCTGGAAATTTTATGTGAAATTTTGATCAGAGTCAGTAGCTAAAAAAATATTGTTGGCCCCTGTTCTGTTTTATGTATTTCAAACTTTTTATTTGTGCTAAAATCATATCTACTATCACAAAATCCAGTGGTTTGTCCGCTTTGCTTCTTTCACACCACATGTAAACCACACCAGAGTTTGCTTGGAAACAGACCGAGACCAACCTTTCCGCAGGGTCTTGGTCTGGTTTTTTGATCTGTTTCATTGACAGCTTCTACACCAATTTAAAGAAAACAAGTTACAGCATTAGTTAAAGCATTTTTAGACTGAACGAAGAAGGAGTTGTTTATCGTTTATTGTTGAACAGAACAAAATGATTCAAAACAGCAAAGTGTTTCTTTTTTATTTCCACCTCTAAATGTAAGAGATCCTGAGTAGAGAACATGCGATTTTCTTTTTTATGCCCTTTTCTTGCTTGTTCTGACTCATTTCATTTCAAAAGAACTGTTTCTTAAAATGACGCAGCACATTTCACCACAGATCCATTTCCTCCTCATTCTGACTCATTTTAATTCCAAGAAATCGTTTCTTATAAAGATGCAGCACATTTCAGCAGTCTGTCTTGGGCTCTGTTAATGACTTCAGTCGGTGTTTACATTAACACAGTACCATTTTTCACCCGTCACCGGCATATCGTTTCAGTCTCGGGGGCAGGGATGATTTTGTATGAGTGTGGCCCACTGGTCTGTGTGATGGCTGCTGAGTCATTCCTAATGTGCATCTGTTTCAGGCAGGGAGATCTCTCTCCCCAGAGCAATGAGAAAAGTCTGCAGAGACACCAAGCTATAAGAGAGCGGCACAAGATTAATAGCTTGAATAGTCCCCGCCTGTGTGATCTGACTATTGCCTTTAGTAAAAGTAAAAATGTTATTGCACATTGTAATATGTAATTACTTTGCTAGTACAACCCACCAATTTGCAATAGGCTGGAATGAAAGTGATTTGAATACACTGACACACTTTTTTTGTTTTTCTGTCTCTCCAGGGGTCTCATACTCATACATGCAGGGGCAAGCAGAGGAAGAGGACGCAGCGGTGGACGTGAAGCTGTACAGCCACCGGTGGAGGAGATGGCTTCCCCCGAAACCTCGCAACATGGACAGTAACAGGGCGAGTCAGGAGCAGGACCAGGAGCCTGTGCAGGAGGAGCCTGAGGGCTTCCCAGGCCTGCTGTCTGCAGAGGACACAGACAACAGCTCCCAGATAGAGGTCGGTGGTGACTCACACAGATATTAAACTGGTGCACTGACTTCACACATAAAAACCAGTTTCTTAATCATGGTGTATCATGCCTGCTGAGCTTTATGGGAAATGTAACCTCAATGGTGTCATGAGGGTTGTTTTTGCTTGAGTTTTGGAGACTAAAGATGGCAAAGCATGTGTTACAAACTGGAGGTGTGGAGTTTAATGAAATACTATCCACTTGCATTGTGGGAAGTGTGGCTGTGGTGAGGGAGTTTGTTCTCCCTGGGTCTGCGTGGGTGCTCAGACTTCCTCCCACAGTCCAAAGACATGAAGGTTAAATGGTGACTCAGAATTGCCCGTAGGTGTGACTGGTTGTTTGTCTCAGTGTGTCGGCGCTGTGATGAACTGCCGACCTGTCCAGGGGGTACCACGCCTCTCGCCCAATGTCAGCCGGGTCTCCACCCCCCCAGCCCCCCACGACTCTGCAAAGGATAGCAGTTAATGGATGAATTGTCTCTTGCAAGGCTCCCAAATTTATGGTGGTGAAATGCTACCGTAAATCGCCGGAGCACTGCGACGAAGCATAGTCACACATGTACGAATGCAGGGGAGTGATATTGAGGTGAAGGCCACACACTATTAGTTGAGACTGCGTCTCTGCAAGTCAGAATTCACCAAAGTGGAACTGCATGTGAAGTAAAAATGCAAATTTGCACGTGTGACTGTGGCATAAATGTGTAATTTGGCAACATTAAAAGCCCTCCCATGCACGTTTTCACTTATTTGGCTCATCTTGAGGGCTGTGTGGGAATGTACAGAATGTGCTCTCTCTGATGTTTCTATCACTTCTGCTCTGATATATATGACATGGTGCTCCATAATACAAACATGCCTGAGAGTCAAGCAAACATGCACGCCTCTCATCACAAGTAATTAAACCCAAAAGTAATGGATACACTGTTATATTGTCAGCACACAGTATTTTTAACCTTCATTTGTCTAATTCTGTAATCACACAACTGCCTTAAGAGGTTGGATGACATGACCACTTGCAGGTCAAATCTTTCCAGTTGCTATTATGCATCCCATATGATTGCTATCCTATAGCAGAAAAGCCGACTTGCTCATCTGCTCAACATCGAGTCACCACCGCTTCTCACAGTTGCTGCTGATGATAATGTCCAACTGTGTCACTCTGTCTCAGTTACATGTCTGTAATTTGTTATGTTAAGATTCTGAACCTTGAATTTGAGGAAGCAAAGCAAAGAAGACAACAGTGCTGAGATAACAACCGCTCAGTTGAAAGAAACACATTAACAGCAGCCTGCAGAAAAGAAACCCTGCTGCCACTAATGTAATGAAGTGTCTTGGCTTCACCTAACTGGGCAGGTTTAATAAGAAACACAGAACACGCTACCTCAAATACAGAGGGTTTTTAAATCACGTTGTCACGATGTTAGAGGGCTCGGTGGTCAATGGCGCTGTTTAGCCCTATAGTTCCTCTCCTGGCTGATTAGACTTCTCTTCAGGATGAAGATGAGTAGAGATATGCTTCTGGGAATAACGTGAGGTTACTGGACTCTTTAAAGGTGTAATTTGTCCCACCCTGGCAGGTGCAACAGAGCTAAAAGGAGAGTGAGGAAGATACCAGTCAAACTGTCTGCACAAACTGCTGAAAAGATCTCTAATGACCCAATGGAAGCAGCTATGGCCTTTAAAGTATTTGTTGTATTTTATGTCACTGATAGTCCTGGTGATTAATGATCTGGAAATTTTGATGTTTGCCCAGCTCTCATGAAATTGCATCTCCACTTTTTTTTGGAGCATTTCGAGGACTTCTTGTCTATGCTAGCTTAAAAAATGTAGTTCATTGAGTTCATTCCTGCTCTTGACTTTGTCTTGTTCTTGACCCTGTTTTCATATTCAGGAATTAGAGTGATAGAAGTGCACTGAAAAAACTGAAAAGTCTTATGTTGCATGATATATAAATAATATAATGATATTTTATGTTATACTATACTTTGATTTAGCCAAAGTGGAATAAAAAATGTTTCCCTGGAGCTAAGGCCAACGATTACGGTGGATAATCATAATCACATTAGTTAACATAATCAATGTTTGCCATCACCATCTCCCCACTCATTTAATTCAGACCAGCTTCGTTGTGAGATCAGATGAGAGTTCAGATCAGTGCAGCTGCAGCAGAACACAGCGTCTCACACAGTAAAACCTTCCTGTCTAGTAAAGAAGCCGACTAATATAAAGAGAATGAATCGATAAAGTCCTCTGTTGAGCTGTGCCTAAAAATACTCTTTGGTTGCTTCCCTGGAGCAATTCTAAATCTCTCCAGAAGAGTGGATGTTTGGTAATGAAAAAGAGGACTAGGAGGAGCCTTTGAGGATTAATATTTTATATCAAATTAAGCTCAGCCCTCAGGTTTCATCTACCTTCTGTGTGGGACTGGATCCTCTTAAACTTGACCTCGCAGAGACCAGAACAGGAAATTAACCCGGCCTCCCACAGTTTTCAGAGGTTGGTGGAGCTGCTGGAGATTAATAGCCGCACTCGGCCTGTGTTTGTGTCTATGTAAATGAAAGGCAGCGCCCGTGTCCCCTTGTTATGGCGCCTTGGCCGCCGCACATCATTGAGGTGTTCTGTCATAATGATGGCGGCCGCCCGGGCTTAGACGCTCGTTAAGTTTTCCTGTGGCTTCTAATCATCTCAGGTTCACAGCCCCACGTCTCTCAGCGAGGAGGGAGGAGGCTTTGATCGTCAGCTGTAAACACTCACACACACACTTCAAACTCACACATATAGGGACACAACTGATGCATAAACATGTGCACTACACATCGCGTGTGTGTGTGTGTGTGCGCTTACGTGCACGAACACATACCATCACACAGACGTCCTCCCTCATTGTTGTCGCTCACCGAGGCTCATTTGTTGTTGCTGCCGAATGGAAAAGGAGACCGCAGCACAAACACCCTGTCATTCCTCCTGTCATTACTCAACACACACACACACACACACACACACACACACACACACACACACACAAAATCCCCTCACCTGCCACCAGCACTTTGTTGACATGAGAAAAGCCTTCATATTGAGAGGGCAGAAACAGTAGAGCTGAAACCTTACACCCAGCAGTGAGCTGAAAGGATTTTAAGACTTGTCTCCTCTGCTCTGAAGGAGCTTTAACAGAGGAAAGACAGACAGAGGAGGGACTGCATGTCCACTTCAAGCAAAAATCTACCCTTACGCCCACACACACAGACAAAGCCTTATATCATTGTGTATCTGCAATGGTAAACACCTTCCAAGGGTTATTTTGTGTCATAATTTATCTCATTGGCGCACCTGCCATCCATCAACATGTTTACTCTTTTTCAGTCAGTGATTTGCAGTTAAATTTCCTGTCAAGACAAATTTGGATATCTTTTAATTCGGTGTGTCATTGGGATGAGGTGTGCGATTGTCTGTTGAAGTTCCTACCTGTTCAAGGCTGTGTGCCAGGAAACCCTTCTTGGGTAGGTTTTTGGGGAAAAACATCACGGTTTGGGTTAAAATAGCAAGATTTGTGCCCTGGAGACTAACTTGTCTCATGTGCTTTTATGTGAGTGATTTTAGCTGGAAAATGGTAATTTCATAAATAAGTTGTTACTCTTTTATCTTTGAGACACTGACAACAAAAATTTGCTTTAATTATTGAAAATAATGTTGTTTGATCGCAGCAGCACCAGATGTCTTTTTTTTTTTTTAAAGAATTTGTTTGACATTTTGGCAAATATACTTATTCCTTTCTTGCCAAGGGGCAGATGTGAGGCTGCCTTTTAGCTTAAAGAGATATTCCATTTTGCCAGAATAACCCACTCAATATGTACTCACCCCTATGCCAATGTGATGATGGATGAAGATCTTCAGTTCACAAAACAATCCTGGAGTTTCAGCAGAAAACAGGGTTGCAGCCTCATCCAGTACAATGGCAGTGAATGGAGACCACGGATAAAACGTTAAAAAAAGAACACAAAACAAACACAAAATGTCTCCATCCTGCTTGTGCGGTGTAATCCAAGTGTCCGCGAGCCGCGACATTAAAAATTAACCGCAAAAGACGCCATTTACACCATGTTTTTAGCTGAAATGTCAACTGTAGCATGTAGCCGGTAGGATGTAAACATGGCGTCGATCTCGCGAGACTTCCGCACGTGCGTCCATTAAGAGATATACGAAGTCTGAAAAGTCTGAACCTTGTTAACAACATTAACCACATATGTATTATTGTTACCATGACAATAAAAGATCACCTGATGTTTTCACATCTAAAGAATGGGCCTTTGGAGGCTGTTTGTTTTTGAGACAACTAGCTGTTAAATGGGCTTTCGTTCCAGTGGGACATTTACAGATTTTGGGGGTTTTGGAATAATCCCTCATCGGAACAATGGGCAGAATAAGCATGTTTCCCAAAATGTCAAACTATTCCTTTGAAGCACTGGTCTTCAACAGGGGGTCCACAACCCCAAGGAGTTCCTCAAAATTACTGCAGGGGGGCCCACCAATTTAGAATTTTTTTCTCATTAATTGTCTGAAAATACACATAAACATGTATCCAGCATAGTACTAGCAAAGATAAATCTGCCTATTCGTAGTATTTAATTTACACAACACTGACAAAAGGCTACCCATGAATCCTTGTGCAATCATGTGAGCTAGTTGACTATGAAACATTTTGACCAATTAGCTGTGTTATGATCCCAAATGTACAGACACTCTGTTCACTTGTAACTTCTCGATCAAGAGACTCTGTCATACCTCCACCTCAGAAACGACAGTTGAAAGTGCAGGAGTTAAGGCTAATACATGTGACTTAGCAGCTACGGTAAGTGTAAACAAGAGGGTCCCTGCTCCATCTCTCTTATACAGCCATGTACAGGGATGTAATCCTAAATAGTTTTTTAAAACTACACCAAGTTTTAAGATGGACTGGATGCCTCTTAGTTTGGACTGTTATAGACCTGAAGAAATCTCTCCATCTCCTCCATTGTCTTTGCTTTAAGGTCAGTCTGTGTTTGGGTTAACTGGTGCCATAAAACAGGTTTCCAACAATATCTCACCACAGTGGCCTTAACAGCAGACAGCGCGACGCCCTGACTGAGAGTGACTCACTGTATCATCGCTCCAGATCATTAACCCAGATTAAACAGCCTCTGAACAGGTGTCTTCAAGTCAATATGAGGTAGAGTAAGGCCAGGTTGGAACAAACTGTGGGAAAGAATTGGTATCGGCTGAGTTCGAGCCAAGTCTCATCACTGTTTCTCTTCTTCAGGAGAGGCGAAGTTTGTTCCAGTCCAGACATGCTGTCAGTAATGTGGCTTGTGGCTGTTAATGGTTGTGTTTTTGTTGTTTATCTTGCAAAGTGCTGCTTCAGAGCAGTTACCCAACCTTGTCTGGAATCATGGTTTTTAGGTCACAGACTTACATAACCCCGTCTGTTAAGTTGTCATGTACTGTAGATTAATAGGGCTCAATGTTTGTACTTGTGCAGTGTTTTGTTTGCATAAGCGGGGAGCTCATATGAGATTGGTGATATATTTAAAATGTTATCAAACACATTACTCTGGACAAACAAAAGCATAAAAAGCATTACATTAAATCATTTTTCACACTTTAGTGAACTTTTGTAACTGAAAGTAGTAACTAATGTAGGTTCAAAGGAGACTCTATGCCTTAGTTTGAAATCAAAACACTTTGTAGATATTGATAGTGATGATAACTTGACCCAGAACAACCTGAAGAACATTTCAAAACGTGTCCTCATTTGTTTTTGCCTTAATTTGCGGGAAATGAGACCACTTAACAGGTCTCAGAAGAAAATGAATGCAGGTGTAAATTAATGCCCTGATCACTGTGAACATCTTAAGGTATTTAAGTGTTTTTTATACAGGTATGCACAGTTTTATACTTTTTAGAATTGGGTGTAAGGCGGAGTCCTGCACGAGTCCTTTTTTGCAAAGCGAGTCCTTTCCGCAAAGCTGAGAACCAGAACCGACCTGTTACCTAGAATTATTGTTATGTCTTGGCCTTCAGTGGTGCATTGTCCACAATTTGGTATCCTACTCTGCTATTTTTGCCTTAATTTCTTTAATAGTTTTAGCTGTCAGCTAGCCTTCATCGCTTTCAGATCAAACAGTGACATCCCATTGTTTGGCAGGATGTGGGGGTCAAAGGTTGTGTCATAGACTTTCACAATAAAACCCTGGTGGCTGATTAGGCTTGATATTACTGTATTAGTGGATATAAATGTTAAAAATATTGCATACTAATTTTTATTATTGAATTCTCAAGGGAAAAAACATTATTGTATTGTATGTGTTATATTAGTGTTCTCACCAGCTTCCTGACTGCAGTTAGTTTATTTTTATGCTTGTCCACACTAGTGAATTTAAATAAATATATTTTTTAGTTGTTACATAACGTTTTTGCAGGTCACCCGCCAGGTGTACCCGACCCGGCGCTGTTCTCTAGTGTGAGCAGGCAGATCAACACTCCCTGAGTCTCACATACATGCCCATGCCTAGTTTGACAGGGTCTTCTTCTCTGCACCTCAAGTCTGTAAATTAGATGTGTTCATCCTCTGAAGCTTGAAACAAAGTTAGCCGGCTAGCTATACTGAGGAAGCTAAGCTAAGAAAACAACTGAGTGCAAATAATAACAGTACGTTTGAAAGAAACACACAAACAGAGGCCCACAGAAAAGAAACACTGCTGCTACCAATGTAAGCAAACGTCTTGGGTTCACCTAACAGAGCAGGTTTAATAATAAACAGGACATGGAGATGAAACTTTAAGGCAGTGACCAGATGGAGCAGCTTCTTTTTATTTTGTCTCCCACATGCCAAAAACAGAACTCCACCAACAACTCCTGCGGTAACTCTTTGACACACTTCCTCAAATACATCAGGGTTTTAAATCACAACGTTGAGACGGCAGAGAGCTCAGTGGTTGACTGTCAGCCATCGGTGATGGATGACGACATCGTCCATCAGCTCAGCCCTAATTGAATAAACCATTCTTCTACTGCATTGGACTGCATTATAAGTTTTCAAAACACAATCTCCTCATTCATTTCAAGGAGAACGCTGTATTGGCTTTTGCCGCAGCATGCTGCATTGGCCACTCAATCACACGCAAGTGCACACTGCAAACTAAATGTGCGTACTTTATGATATTGATTGTTGGATAAAATTGCCGTCCTGATAACTTTGCAGAGTTGTAAATTACCAGGATTATTCTCAGCATCAAAATCAAAACTACTGTTTTAATGATCCCTTGGGGGGTTATGTTACAGTTGCTCCCATTCAAGAATAGAAATACGAATAAAGAAATAAGATAAGAAGAATAGCAATAAGAAATATGTAAAAATATGTGCATTATATTACAATAGTGTCAAAAAATGGGGTACATAAAATAAGTGTGTTAAAATGTACAAATAGTATAAATGAGAGTATTAGTTAAAATGTAGGTTACAGCATAAATTCAGTATTGATGACAGCGTATGCCAAAGTATTTCACATCTTTCACATTTGGCGTCTGATGAACCCTAAAAACCGGACCTCTTGGACTGTATTTCGTCTCTTTACTGGTAGTGACCTTTTCATTTTTAGTTCTATTTCTGGTCTCAGTCTGAGAAATCACCTTAAAACCCTGTCTGCATACCAAGCGAGCCAACACGGGGTCCTGACCTCAACTTTTCAAAACTACTTTAGGGGTTGCTCACAGCTGTCAGGTGGCACCATTTTAAGTCCTGTCTTTATGAGGAGCATAAACAAACCACACAAACACACACAGGGCAGCTACTAAAATATAAATTGTACAGTCATCTCCTTTTTCCAAATCTTGTGTCATATTACAACACCAGTCGACAACACAAATATATTATAGAGATACATAACTCCTCATGTTCCCTCTGAAATAATGTGATGGCCTCATTTTCGTGCCTGGCTGTTCATATCTTTCGGTACTCATAGAAATATGGGTTCCGAAAAGGGTTCTTCCTGGTATACTTGAAGAACTCTTTCATCAAGGATTTGTCAAGGCCTCTTTGTACCATAATATGAAAGGGTTCTCGACAGAACTACCTTTGTGGATGACGGTTAGAACCCCCTGAAAGTGTTTTAGATAAAACCCTTTGAATTTAAGAAGTTTCTTGGTAGAAACTCTGTAGTGGGTTCTTGATAAAACCCTTGGAAGAGAAAAAAGGTTCTTGGTAAACCCCCCTGGCTGTGTTCCAAATAAAACCATTAAAATATAAAAAGGTTCTCAGTAGAAATCCCTGGTTGGATTCTAGATAAAACCCTTTGCAATATAAAAGTGTTCTTGGTAGAACCTTCCAAATCTGTTCTAGATAAAATCCTTGGAATATAAAAAGCGTTCTCGGTAGATGGGGATGGGTGGATGGGTTCTAGATAAAACCCTTAGAATGCAAAAACATTCTCTGCAGAGACCCCTGAGTGTGTTCTAGATAAAACCCTTGGCATATAAAAAGGTTCTCTGTGGAACCACCTGAGTTTTTTCTAGTTAAAACCCTTGAAATATAAAAAGGTTCTCAGAAGAACCTCCTGGGTGGGTTCTTGTTGGCACCCTTAATAGGTGGAAAGGTGTAGGATAGAACCCCAGAGAGAGTTCTGTGTGGAACCATTACACCATTGAAGGTTCTCTCTGCGTGAAATCTTTCACAGATGGTAGGTGTAACCCTTTATGTTTGGGTTCTAGGTAGAATGCTCTGAAAAGGTTCCAAGCCAAACCTTGTAAAAGCTTCTATGAGGAACCAAAAAGGATTC
The DNA here is from genome assembly GCA_034769285.1 of Lutjanus argentimaculatus. NCBI lineage: Eukaryota > Metazoa > Chordata > Actinopteri > Lutjaniformes > Lutjanidae > Lutjanus > Lutjanus argentimaculatus. The sequence continues at coordinate 12,786,581 of JAWZSL010000009.1, read as the reverse complement.
TCTAATGGGGACAAGCTGAAGAACCATTTATTGTTCTACAACCCCAACTAAGAGTACAAAAAGAATGCAATGACTTTTAAAAACTTTATTGGCTTATATCATTTGTATATTTAATGTTCAAATTGATAAACTTTATTGCTGTTTCTGAATATACACTCATTCCTGCAACATGTTTCAAAGAAGTTTGGGTGGAGGCACGTTTACCACTGTGTTACATCACCTTTTCTTTTAACAACACTCAGTAAGTGTTTGAGAACTGAAGACACTAATTGTTGAACTTTGACAGTGAATTTTTTGCCTCATTCTTTCTTGATGTACGACTTCAAGCACTCAACAGTCCAGGGTCTCTGTCGCCATGCTGGTGTGTGTTAGTGCTCATGGCATCATGGGTCAACTGTCACATCTGAAAGTTTAGGAGCAACATGTCCTGCCAAACCAGACATCTTTTTCAGAGACGTCCCTGCTTCTTTCAGCAAGACAACGCCTAGACACAATCTGCACGTGTACAACAGCATGACTTCGTAGTTAAAGAGCTCAGGTACTAGACTGACCTGCCTGAGGTTCAGACCTGTCTCCCATTGAAAATGTGTGGTGCATTATGACATGCAAAAGACAACAACAGAGACCCTGGACTGTTGAGTACCTCAAGTTATATATCAAGCAAGAATGAGAAAGAATTTCATTTTCAAAACTTCAACAATTACTTCCTTAAGAGAAAAGGTGATGTAACAAAGTAGTAAACATGCCTCTATACAACCTTTTTGGAACGTGTCGTACTTAGAACTGTGTTCAGTTAAGTACAGGTTGAAGAGTTTCGCAAATCATTGCATTCTGTTTTTACTTCGTCTTGAACAACATCCCAACATTTCTGGAGTTGCGGTAGTTGGCATCTAAGAGTGCACATCCTGTCCTGATAGGTTAACCACTGTGTCACATGTCAGGCTGCCAGTTTAAGCACACAGCGTGTTGGTGTTTGGGTGGTGTTGTTTGCTTTGATGTGTTTTAATAAGGGTGTGGTTTACGGTGAAGACTTGTTGTTGGCCGTCTGGAACTTTACAGCTCAGGAGGCTCTTTGGGGGTTGCACGCTTCACTGCATTCACAGTTTATTTGTGTATTTCTTAAGGGAGAGAATTCACACAGTCGAGGCAGCGAGCAGCTCGGCTTGCTAATTTTCATTACTTCTCTTGATTCCCAGCGCTGCTTTTACCCTCACCACGCTCCATATTCAACAACCTGCAGTGAATACAAATTAGTTTTCTTTCCCTCTTTGTTTGTTTTGTGTCTCAGTTTGTCAAGTTTGTTAAAAGATTCTCAGGGGACGACATGTTTGGAAAGAGATGTTTACTGTCTGTATGTTGTAGTGTTTAAACTCTCAAGCAGCTGCTCTACAGATGAACCTGAAGTTGTTAAAAATTTCAGTATATGTCCACTCCGCTTCAGTCTTTAACTGTCTGCTTGAGCTTCGGCCTCTGGTGTTCAGAGCTGCAGCCTTTTCTCAGGGGGTCAGACAACATGTTGGTTTGCAGTCATGTCTATAGATGAACAAAGACAGCAAAGGCAGCGAGCAAGTTGTGCAGTGAACTCTGTACCTCCGTGTCCCTGAACATCGCTTTAAAATGCACCCACATTCTGTCTGAACCCAGCAGACAGCCTGCAAATCCAATTCATGAGATCTGCAACCAAAGACCAGAAGAACATTTAAATTATATATCAGCTGCCTGGGTTCACTACTTTTTTACTTTTTTTTCTTTCTTGTATTTTCAAAATGAAACAATCCCACGCTGACACATAAATATGTATCCAGTTGAAAAGTTTCCTGCTTTGATTTTGTACAGACTTGTGAAAAATTTGGTTGTACGTAAGATGAATAGTTCAGGTCTTCAGAGTAACCTGACCCACGACCCAAGTCAGACCAGGTCCAAATTACACTCAGGTGAGGTACAGTCTCATTTTATTGTCATGATGTGTGTGTCAATATGTCAAATAAATTAAAAATTAGGTTATGCGTGTTGGGTTTTTCCACAGGTCTGTTTTGATTTGGGTCCAATATTTTTCATGTCTTGTGTTTGTGATGCCAGTGTCTCAGGGAATTATGTTTTCAGCTTGTCTGTGTGTCCCATTTTCGTGAGTGCAGAACGACCTGATGTGGGCCTGGGCAGCATAGCTGAAAAATCTATCACAGTTGATGAAGTTTCATATCAGTTGATATTATAAATATTGATCATGCAGGTTCTGACTGGCTACATGTTGTGTTCTGCAACAGATGATCAAATAAGGTTTTTTTTTTTTTTTAATTACCATTCTTGGTTGGGATGGTGCACTCTTAGAAATAAGGGTTCCAAAAGGGTTCCCCTGAAGGGCTGAGGTTCTACCCACAACCATTTGCTTGTGAAGAACTCTTTTTTGAAGAAAGGGCTCCTGCACCTCAGCTGGCTCCTTTCAACGTGAAGGAGGAGCGGTTCTGCTCCGAGCTTCCTCTGGACGTTCGAGCCCCTCCCTCTCTGATTGTTGTCCAACTTGAAAAAAACAAACAAAACAAAACTGTGCCACACCCGTGAACTGACCTGTTCTTTTTTTAATTCAAAATTTCCTCTCCATCTGCATGCATTTTGTCACTCCTCGCTGTTTCTTTTGTTGTTGTCTGTGTTGAGGGTGCAACCGAGCAACACACCTGTTAATGATCGACTGTTCGTGTGTCACTCGTGTCGCTCGGTTGTTTATGACCAGTTATGTGCTTTCATGCTGGTTTGCATTTAATGCAATAAAGTGAAACTAGAACATTTTATCAAACTTATCGTTTTTAACTCCCAGGCTGAGGTCATTTCTTCAAATTTTGTGGTCAAAGGTCATGTTGGCCTCTCAAGACATGTTTTTGGCCATAACTCCAGAATTCATATGCTAATTCTATCAAATTTCAAACAAATGTCTTATGGGATAAAATAATGAACGCTTTATATCCAATATTCTACACCATAACTGAAGAACAGAAGGGAGATTGTGACCATATTTCGCATTTGGTCAGATACTGAATGGATGACACCAATCTTGAAACAGGCCCGCCTTGAAACAGTGACGATTGCGTAGATCTTCTGTGCTGCAGCCAGGTTACAGACACGTGTGAAGAATCCATGTTTGAGAATTTGTTTCTTTGCAGCAGCAGGATCCATATTTGAAGCATTGCAATCCACCGCCAGCTCACTGGTTTTGCTGATGAGCTTCAGGTGATTGTTGTTGCACCATGTGGTGAAGACAGCATGTTCCTCCCTGGAAGTCATTCACTAGAATCACACATGTCTGCAGAATAATAACATCCAGTTGACCTAAAGAAAATACCTTTTATTAAAATCCTTCAACCTTCACTACATGCATTACATGAGACTTGGCAGATGAGTGTAAACTGCAACTTGATGGGATGGTGGAGGCATACAACTACGAAGCAGAAATTCTGATTGATAATACGAGAGTATCCATACTCCATAGGAAGCAGAAATTGGTTCTCGCTTCACAGACCTGTATGTAGTTTCACGTTGTTAAGTTTCACCACACACACACCACTAGTACTATCAAACTGCTACGACTGGCAGGAGATGGAGCGGAGCGATGAATAATGGATCACAGGTATTATCAGCTGATGAAGAGCTGCACACATGAGCGATGGCGTCTTTTTAGTGCTTTTTCACACCGGCTGCAGTCTGATTTAACTGTAGCTCCCTGCTGTCTGTGTGTGTATGTGCAATGTCTTATAAAAAAGAAGTATGGCGATGGCTGACATGCAGCTTAATCCCAACATATTGGAGCATTTATTCAAAGCTCAGCCGCTCGTGCATAGATGAATTTTCTCAGCTGCAGGAACATGGTTACAGTTGAGGGGATTACAGTTTTTCTTTATTTTTCTGTAAAAAAAGCATGAGTGAATCACAGCCTCGTCTACTGTACGTCTTCAGTAGCAGAAACATTTCAACATCTTATTTTCTTTTACTTAAACCCCAAAAATAATCTCATAAAGGCGACGTGATAAATTCCTTTATTCAGGGTCTCCCTTGTGTTAAGGAGCCATTCAGAAGTGAAAACATGTTGGCGCAAGATATTCAGGACTCAGTATAATGCAATATTGATGTGGTGGGCAGCTCCAGTAAATGCCTCAGACAGAGATGGGAGTGAATGTGGAATGGATTTCACACACGCACAGAATGAATCTTTTCTACAGTTTGTTTTTATGCTCCAGAGCCAGAAAATGGTTCATTATTGGAAGCAATTTTGGTTTTCGTCACCTCTATCTATCTAGCTGCAGTATTTTAGCTTGTGATGGACAGATGTAAATGTGGCAGGTTCATATTCCTCCTCTCCTCTCACTTCATCATGTGGCCATCTATTGTCCATTAGACTCCCTTGAGCTTTTCATTGCAGCTCAGGCATCTATAATTTCTTGAGTCTGGGTCAACTGGAACTAAGCCCACTAGAGTTGTGTATGTAGGGCGTGAAAATATATCTGACACAGTTTTACAATACACTAGCAATCCAAAATGCATTCCAAAATGCATGCAACATATATAGAAAAATCCAAATGTGTAGGTTAGAATTAGCAATGCATTTAAAATCTGCATTGTTCAATACTACGATGATGATATGACTTGGGATACATAAACGTATATTCAAGTGTGCATATTAGCTTGTTTCTTCTCAACCACAAGGACTTCGTCGACCACATTTCCTCGCTCTTCTCTCCTCCTTCAGCCAACATGTTAGAGTGTAGCTGGGGCATCATCTGATTGGCCAAATGGTGTGAATGCATGCCCCATGTGTCTAGGGCTCCATCTGATAGGTCAAATGTTCGTATACTGATTGTGAATACATGACGCGTGTAAATAAAATGATTTTTCTTACTCTTGCGGGGCATTTGTTGTGCATTTTAATATGGTGATGATGATGAAAATGCACAAATGCACTGTTGCAAATGTGTTGTAAATATATTTTTTTAAACTATTGTTTTTCTCTTTCAAGTATATTTAAAATTGCATAAAATGTAGGTTTCAAATATATATAAAATATATTGCAGGTCACTTTCTTTTCTGGAATACATTCAAGTGTGTAAAATTTAGGGGGATTTACTGGCAGAATATGGCAGAAATGGAATATAATATAGATAATTATGTTTTCATTAGTGCATAGTTACCTAAAAGTAGGAATTTTTGTGTTTTTGTTACTTTACACTGAGCTGTTTATATCTATAGAGGGCGTGGGTTCTCTTTTATTGAGGTCACCATGTTGCACCTTTATGTTTCTACAGTGGCCCAGAACAGACAAACCAAACACTGGCGAATTTCACAGCCACTGTAGTTCCTCTCACACGCTTGGAAGGGGAGGGCGAATGAGCGGTGTTGTTGGTTGGTTGCAATCTGCAAGCTCACCACAAGATGCAAGTAAATCCTACAAACTGGTCCTTTAAGAGGACAGCGTAGTTAAATTGTCACAGTTTCAAATAAACAAACGCTGAAGAATTTTTCAGATAAATGAAAAACAGTATGACTTTTTTCAGGTGTTTTTACCTTCATTTGATAGCTGACAGTGTAGAGGTGTCAGGAAAATAGGGGAGAGAGAGGGGAGTCGAGTCAGGGACATATTCAACATCGCAGACTACAGGTTCACCTGGTTCACTCCTACAACCTCCCAAAACAAGCTGTAGAAATGCAAAACAGGCCTATCCCCTTATTCCTGTATGTCACTTCAGTTTCATAGCTTCTGAAAAATATGTTGAAAATATTCTGCTCTGCTTGTCTGTGGATGATTTCGTGCACAGAACATTTCATATTAATGAAATGACGGCAGTAATTTTATTTCTTAGTTTTTCCCTGCATAAAAAAAGTTCAGTGCATCTAACAAACCGCTCGGATTTTGTATTTTTAAAACACGCACTTGTTTTTTATTTTTTGGTGTTTGTCAATGAGAGTCTGCATTATACTGTAGGGACACTTTCCACTCACTGTACCATCAAGTAAAAGAAACAAATAAAAGAACAAGAAGTACAAGAAGTACAAGAAGTACAAAAGTGAATACAAGAACAATCAACACCAACCCTATACAGTGATACTGAATGGGCCAGTGTGTGGATAAAATAAACACTGAAATGTTTACTTTTTTGAACTGATTCAGTGAGTCGTGTTTTATCCAAGGGCTCATTATCTACGTGGAGTAAATTAGGGAAAAAAACCCAACATGACTCAATGAAATCAGTTGAGAAATCATGTTTTTTATCCAGTAAAACGGCAGCATTTTGCAGCCATGGGCCGACAGCGTCAATGTGACGTCTACACAATATGATATACTTAATACCACGTTGGTGTCAGAAATACTCTGCAGGCTAATAAGGAAGCTGCAGCTGGTATTTGAATTAGACTTTTGAATTTTGTTTTGAAATGCACCATAATGACTCCATGTTTTGTAAATCTGCTTGGACTGAAGTGGTTTCTGTTCTCTACCTTTGTAAAATGTCTGTGCTCCCCTTGTCCTCGTAGACAGTGCTAATAAAGTCTGTTCAAAACAGAATGAGAGCAGTAGCAAATTTCACACCATGTCTGTGTTTTCACACATCCATGTTGAGCATCACGCTTCACTTGCAGGCACATTTTGGCGCAAGTTTGCCTGATATTAAGAAGCAGACCCGTCCTCCCACAGCCTCCCACCAAAACTCTCTATGCAATCCTGTATTTTTGTGTGTGTGAGACTGTTTCTCTGGCCGAGCACCCTGCTGAACTCTGTTTGCTGTGGTCTTGTCCACCTACTCCCAGCTGGACGATGGCACCCTGCCCACCCTCCCCTTCACTCTCCCCCTGAGGGGAAGAGCCGCCAGCTGGCCCCTCTCACCTCCGAGGGAGCCTGTATCTCCCTCGATCCTTCTCCACAGGACCAAAAAACATCTTGTGCTGATTAGGAGGAAGCTTTACAGCCTTGCGTTTGTGCATACTCCTTTTACAAGCGCCCTTGTTTTCTATTCTGAAAGTAATGTGCTGAGTAAGGCTGCCTGGAGGGGCTGTTTTCCCTGACACGATTTGTCTGCACTTTAAGCTGTGATGAAAAGCTCCTGGCAATGTTTGTTTAAATCTACAAATTAATCAAAAGTAACACCACCTACATGGCTGAACTGCATTTGGAGTTTTGATATTTATCAATTCCTCGGAGGCTTCACAAAGCCTCAAACATTATTTCACTGTCTCATATTATCTCACTGACTCATATTCCAGGCTGAATATTATATAATATTATATTTACAATATTCAGCCTGCAATATGAGACAGCGAGATAAAGACAAGAAATAAAGGAAATTGGAAATAAGGGTTCCAAAAGTGTTCTGCCTGAAGGGCTGAGGTTCTACTCAGAACCAGTTGCTTCTGAAGAATACTTTTTTGAGGAAAAGGTTTGTCAAGAGTTCTTGATAAGACTAAGGGTTCCATTAAGAACCTTTTTTGGAGGAAAAGAGTTCTTCCAAGATTGTTGAAATCCTTGAAAAACTCTTGTGAAGGTGTTGTCAAGGGTTCTTTGTACTGTAGTATAAAAAGGTTCTCTACCCTCATGGGTGGGTTCTATAAAACCCTTGAAATATAAATTCTTGATAGAACCCACTGAATGTGTTCTAGATAAAATCCTTGGAATATTAAAAGGTTCTTAGTAGAACCACCTCTTGGTGAGTTATTGATGAAACGCTTGGAAAATAAAAATGGTCCCAGTAGATTCCCCATCGTGGGTTCTAGATGAAACTCTTGGAATATTAAAATGTTCTTGGTAGAACCCCCGAGTGTTTCCTAGATGAAAATCCTTGGAATATAAAAAGTTCTAGTAAGAACCCCTTGGTGTGTCCTTGATAAAAACCCTTAGAATATTCAAAGGTTCTCAGTAGAACCCCATGAGTGTGTTCTTGATAAAAACGTTGGTTCTTGGTAGAATTCCCTGGGTGGGTTCTAGATAACACCTTTTCTTTTGTGTAGCGTTCACCAAGGGTTCTTGTACAATAATATAAAATGGTTCTCTGTAGAGTCACCTGGGTGGGTTCTACATGAGTACCCAGTGGAATATGAAAAGGTTCTCATTAGGACCTCCTGAGTGCATTCTAGATAAAACCCTTGGAATATAAAAAGGTTCTCAGTAGAACCCCCTGGGTGGGCTCTTATTAGCACCCTTAGAAAGTGGAAAGGTTCTGGATAGAACCTCCAGAGGAGGTTTTGGGTGGAACCCTTACACTATTGAAGGGTTCTTCGTAGAATGTCTCATAGGGTGGTCTGGGTGAAACCGCACAGATGGATTCTACGGGGAACTCTCTGAAAGTTTCCAAGTTGAACCCTTATCAAAGCTTCTACAATGAACCAAAAAAGGTTCTCCTATAACAGACAATCTTAGAACCTGTTATGGTTCTAGTTAGCCTCTTTATTTCTAACAGTGCTGAAGTATGCTGAGTCTCTGAGGGAAATATGAATCCTTGAACAGTGAAGAATTGTTCTTTAATTAATGTTTGTCTCGTGGCCTTGTGACAACCAAAGCGCTGTAACTCAGAATAATATCGCCCGTATATCAAAGTATCCACAGAGTCGTGCGCGTTCCTGTTAGTGAGATCACAGTCAGAGGCAGTGTAAACTTCCCTGACTCCCCATCCAGCAAAACACTAACTTTAACAGTGTTTTAGATAAAAGGCGCAGCTGTAAGGTATCTCATTAGACCCACAGGGAAAAAGACAAGCATTAGGAAGCTTGTCTCCCTAATTCTGTACAGGAAACAATAAAAGCAGACAGGGCGCTCCCACACGACATGAAAGATCACGAGTGTGTCTGTTAAAAAAGGCTATCCTGACTGTGCAGTCTGGGACGTTTTAAGAGAGGAAGAAGCCGATTGTTTGTTTTTTTTTATTTGATTAGTAGACATTAAAGCCACTTGGTGTGCTGATTGTGCCCTAATGAAAACTATAGAGTTGAATCAGAGGACAAAGAGAATGCACTGTATGCATTGATTTTACAGTAACATAATCTAATTTAGCTAATTTTAATTTGTCCTGCAGCAAAATTATGTTGAAGTTTTCTGTTTGTGTCGAGGTTTTAATTGTTATTTTGTTGTTGTTGTTGTTTAGAAATAGCAGATAACAGCGTCGTTTGGAATTTGATTTGAGCTCACTGGCAGCTTAGAGGAGCAATGGGCCGCAGGATGTCTTTATAAATAGGTGTTAATATATTCTGTACACTGTATACCGTATAATAAGAGCATCGGCTTAATTCACAGAGCAACACAGCAATATCTGCTCTCTCCTTCGAGCTGTATTACATTCTCCTAAATAACTTTTCCTGTACTATGCTTCCTCACAGTCTTAATATTCAGAACATTATGTAAACTCACAGGATCCAATTTGTTTTCTCCCTTCTACAGGAGGATACAGATCACGACTACTACACGTCAAAATCATACGGCCCGTCGGATCCAATGAGCAAGGACTTGTGGGTAAATATCGACCAGATGGACAAGGACAAAGTGAAGATTCATGGGATTCTGTCCAACACACACAGACAAGCAGCGGTAAGTCAGCACGAGAGGAGATTTCCTTGGTGTGTTGGGAAGTTTAAGGTGATGTCTGCTGCATTTCTGTGGATAAAATTCATTCAGATATACTCAAACCTGGGGAGGGTGTGCTAACCCTACTGATAGCTGATTTAAAGCATTTAAGGACAGTAAAATGAAATCTGCATCATTCCTGAGTGAATATTAAACATCTAAACTACTGTTGTACCACTACTGTCATAATAACACCCTGACACAACATTAACTGTGTGTTCATAACAATACTGAAGTTTAACGTGAAAATATTGCCAGCTCAGGTTGCAATTAAAAATTATTCTCATTGTTGTTTAGCTGGTTGTTTAGCCATTTCTTAAAAATTCAGAAAATGGTTAAAAAGTCTCACTTTTCCGGAGTCCAAGATGACGTCTTCTTTGTCTGACCAGCAGTCCAAAATCCCAACCAGATTCAGTTTATGATCATCCTTACAAAGAGGAGTAGGAACCGGAAAATTTCTGTTCTTTTTGTGGGGTATGCACATCTATGCACAATCCAATATTACGTAATTTATTAGCTCCAAAACAGACCTTGTAACTTCCCAGCAGCATTTTGTGGGATTGGTACTCGCATTTGGCTGATATGCATCGTTCAGCTATTGGAATTGGTATCGAGAAGGAAAAAAAATGTCCGAACATCTCTAGATTTTTGCTTTAAAAATACTTTGGAATGATTAATCTATTATTACAACTGATGTTGCACAAAGAAGTTAGAATTTCACGGCCTTCCAAGACAATTTCCACAAGCAAAAGACACTCTTCCATGTACAACTGCAAATATGGTGAAATGAAAGAGGAATGATGTTGGTGCTGCAAGGAGGAACAGTGAAACAGAGAAAAGCTCATGTCTCATATGTGTATACATACTGCCATGCATTGTTGTTCAGAGAAATCTGTCCTGATGCAAGTCATGAAATGTGGTAAGCGATGATTAGTCAGGGAGCAACGTGTTTGTTATGTGTCTTGGCCAAGACACAGCAAGAATTATATCTTTGACTCTAATCAAGTAGTTTGACAATGTCACCATCTATACGGACCAAAATATTGCCTAGTCTGAATCTGGTATTAAACTCTGTTGTTGTGGTTTAACTTAAACGGCACTAGTAGTTTCGTCTATTTCCCACTTAAAAAGATTTTTCAATGACAACAAGATCAAAAGTGTAATTGCATTTTAAAGGTGTCACAAAAGTAGTAAATGTACCGCCACATGTAACTCTTTGGTAACGTTTGTGAGTAATCTGTTAGCGATGGTCAGCATAACAGGAAAATCAGAAACCTAAAATCTCTTTACTTCCCAGGTCTTATGGGATAATGTCAATATACTGTACATGTAGTTTTTGTCAGTTTACAGTTCAGCTGAACTTGTTTTAGCTTTGACACAGAAATAAGGTCCAGCTTGTTCCATTAAGCTGAACTTGATCTCAACTGCAGTTAAGCTAGTCAGATGCTAAATGACGCAACATCGGCCCCCATTCTGAGTCAAGCTTGGAGCTGTTCCAACTGTTTCTTTCAAAACCAACTTCCATTGCGAGACCTAATCCTTTCACACACCATGACGTCTTCAGTTACCCATACCTTTTAACGTAATCGGTTAGCTTAGCCAGTGATGGCTCAAAGATAAACAGAAAGCCAACAACAAACGAGAGATATGAGCTTATACCCACAAACCTCAGCTGTTAGGTTGGCCAGGGGTTGCTGATAACACCATATCACCACAAAAAACAATGACTTTCCCATTAAAACCATGGGAATGTGATTGAAAAAAAAGTTTTCCCTTTAAGAATTGCGAACTTTTTAAAAAGCTTCTCTGCAGTGAAGTTTCAAAGCTCCCCTCCCTCCACCTCTGCTCTAGCAGGTGACCCATGTGAGGCGAATACTGATGAAGTCACATAAGGCAGCAGGAGAATGACTGAGGTAACAGAGCAGCATGGCAGCAGGGCAGTCACAGCCAGGAAAAAAAAAGAAAAGGCACCCATGGTGAACAATAGCTGGCGAGGAGATAGAATAGAGTCCCACATTGTGTATTCTGCTCCTCTACCTTCAGTCATGTAATGATGGATTGAACCATACAAGCTATTCTTTATAACCACAGAGCTAAGAGGCGAGCCTTTTCTTCCAAACAGTATAGGAGGCTGTGGGAGGTTTCCCTGACTTTGGCTCGGTCTGAAATAATCGATAAGTGGACTTTACAATTCAATGACCAGCCAAGCAATGCAGAGTCAAAAGCAGATATGGAAATCTTGGCTGCATAATGTCATCGTGAGATTGCGGTCCCATAAGGATTGAAAACCATCTGTGGGGAAATTCAGCCACCGTGTCAGCAGCCTAACATTTTAAACAAATAGAGTTTATTATGATGGCAGTTAAAGTCCTGAGAAACTGCATAAAAATCTGAGTGCTGGACCAGGATTGGGGGAAAGCGTCCATGCTCCTTCCTGGCACTGCTGCCTGCCAGAGAAACTGAAAGGAATCAGGCCAGTAAGGTCATAAAACAAAACACAGCCGTGGAGGTCAACTTCATCGCAGGATTGTAGAAAAGTTAAGCTCTAGATCGGCTATAGAGTTTGCGAGATGCACTGTGGTTCACCACAGGATTACTCCTCTCAACATGGTCTGGGATCATGTATAATAGCTGCATGTTTACTGTGGACTGTCTTTGTCCATAACATTGTCTGGCAGTGGTGCGACGTGACCGTAGCATATTCAGTTCAGGGATAAAATAATGAATACTTAAACCATCATTTGTGGTAATGTGCTTGAGCAGTTTATTGCTCATTTGGTCCAAGAGTTATTTTATAATACTTAATATTTCTTTTAGTCCTTTTTATTATGTGTTAATTCCCGTCAACACATTTGTAAATGGTATGGATGCTCATTTCTCAAAGAAAAATAAAAAACAAGAGATGAAACTTTAGGAATGCTAACAAGGGTAAGTATAACTGAGATACTGAGTCAAAATTTTGACTTATGCTGTTAAGATCATGAAAAACTGAGTCAAGACTAACATATCTCATAATTTTGACTGACTCAGTAACATCATTTTACTGGGAGTGTATCTATGTTCCCAGGGTCCTAAGTTTCCATGGTCCTAAGTTCCCAAGGTTTTATATTCCCACGGTGCTAAGACGCTGTTCCTAGCGTCCTATGTTCCCATGTTGTTAAGTTACCAAGGTCCTATGTTTCCAGGGTCCTACATTCCCATGATCCTATGTTCCCATGGTTGTAAGTTCCCAAGGTCCTTTGCTCTCATTATCCTTTGTTCCCATTATCCCATGTTCCCAGTGTCCTATGTTCCCAAGGTCCTATGTTCCCAGGGTCTTAATTGCCCACAGTCTTAACTTCCCAAGGTAATATGTTTCCACTATTCTAAGTTCCTAAGGTCCTTTGTTCTCAGAGTTCTAAGTTCCCAAGAACATATCTTCCCAGGGTTCCAAGTTTCCAAGAGCCTATATTCCGAAGGTCCCATGTTCCCACGGTCCTAAGTTCCCGTGGTTGTAATTTACCGAGATCCTTTGTTCCCAGTGTCCTAACTTCCCAAGATCCTATCTTCCTAGGGTCCCAACTTCCCAAGATCCTAAGCTCCCAAGGTACCATGTTTCTACTGTCCTAACTTCCCACAGTCTTCACTTTCCAAGTTCCTAAGTTCCCAGAGTCCTATGGTCCCTCAGCCTTAGGTTTCCAAGGTCCTATGTTCCCACAGCACTGTGTTCCCACGGTCATAAGTCCTTTGTTCCCAGGGTCCAAAGTTGCCAAAATCCTATGCTTCCTGGTCCTATGTTCCCATGGTTATAATTTACCAAGATCCTACTGTATGTTTCCAGGGTCTTAGGGTCCCATGGTTGTAAAGTTACCAAGGTCCTATATTCCCAGGTTGCTATGTTCCATGCTAACACCTAACCCTAACCAATTATGTGCTGTTTTAAGGAACATACAACCTTGTGAACATAGGACCCCTGGACCCAGTACTCTTTGTCGTGTTCCCTCTATGTGCCGTGTAAATCCTGGGAACATAGAAATGACCCGTTTGACTTACTATCATGTCACAATTGTGTCTTAAACTAAACAAACATAATTTTGACTTACTAGACTTAAAGTTGGGTTATGTAATAATTATGCACAATTTTCAGTTAAAGTCAAAATTTCAACATACCAACACAGAACTTAGTATCTCATAGTTTTGACTTTCTGAGTATTTACCTTGTAGCTGAAATGGGCCTCTATTTAACAGTCATGTACAGATACAGTATATGTAAATAGGTTTTTACCCATGAATGTCAGTTTATGTACAGCTTGATTCCTCATATATCACATATATTTAGTCTTTAACATTTTCATGAGGACATCAATATTCTCCTTAAAACTGGGTATTTTTTTAGGAAGGGATATGATTTTTCTTTCTCCTTGAACTAAAATGTAATAAAGGTCATATGCAAATTTCCCAAATTTCCATTCTCCTTTAGATCTCTGTTTTAGATTTCTGCTCAGAAATGACACACGCCCCACAAAGTAGAGCCGGTATTACACACTAGGGCACCTTTGTATTTTCTTTCTACATTTTTCCTCTGATCTAAATCCTCTTGTTGTTTTTAAGATGAGAACAGACTCTTCTCTGATCCTCTCTCTTACCTCTATCTGACTGACCGGGGTCATCTGTCTGTTTTTTCCCTCACAGAGAGTTAATCTGTCCTTCGATTTCCCTTTTTATGGACATTTCCTGCGTGAAATCACCGTGGCTACTGGTGGTAAGTGAACACTGTTTCTTGGACTCTGTCCTCTCAATAGCAGTTATTACTGTTGTTATTGGATATACTGTATGTGCTTGGCATATTACACTGTACACAGCCATTTTTTATTGCTGCTGGGTTTAGGAGGGAATGTGGTAAGATTTATAAAATGAGTCTGGAGTGGAGAGACCTTTATGAAATGGAGAAGAAAAAGAGAGTGCCTGCATGTGTTTCGGGTACTTGGTGTACCTGTGAGTGTGGTGGCTACTGTACAAAGACATCTCACCCCTGAATACAGCAAAGAACCAAACAATGAGTTATTTCTTTTCTCTGGGAAATTACATCAGAAGATACACGGCTGAAAAGGCTCGTCTGGCACAAACCTCAGGACAAAACCAGCAGCGGTACTCTGCCAGCCAAGCAGTCAGCCTGATACAAGACCATTTACAGCTCTCACCTCCGCGGGATAGTCTGCTAGACTGGGGGATAAAAAAACAAACCACTCCCAACACTCAGCACCACCAGCTCCACACCAGACTTAACTGGAAGAGAAACCAGACCGATGGGTTTGGATTGGAAACAGGAGTCCCTCTGCCAAGTGGCCTAGCACACCCTGATAGACATGGATAAGGAGGTGGGGGTATCAGGAGATGTGTATGTGTGGGTTGGACACGTGACGCGGCAGACGTGTTTGCCAGAGTGTGCAAAGCAATTTTCCACTTGAGTCTTGACGGCAAAACCACAACACCCCAACCGGCTATTATCACATCAAAGACCAAAGCCCTGCTCTTACCCAACTATTTCAGAGATGCTGTGCTACGTTTAACTGCCACTGGAATAATAAAGAAATAATCCAAGTGTCTCATATCGTCATTATCATCACCGACTCATTTTCCCACTTGATTTCTCCATCACTTGCAACATTGGCTTCCTTGGCTTTGGAAACATGCTGGATGATGGTGTGGAGGAATGGACGGACTCAGACACTACCAGCACAGAGGAGATAACAAGAATTTGCATTCCTCCAGACAGAGATGGAGGGAAGAGACCGAGGAGGAGGAGGCGGCTATCTGCCTCTCGCAGGCCTCTGGGGCTTTTGTCTCCAAGACACCCTCCCCGTATCCCTCCATTTCAGGACCTATCAGTCAGCTCGTCCGCACTGGACCATCTTTTCTCACAGCTTTTATCGCTGTCGGTTTTTTTAAAAATAAATATTAAATAAATATGAATATAATTTCATTTTGCTACCTGAACTCAAACTCTGCAGCAAAAGTAAGTAACAATTACAGTTTGTTTACTTTCTAAACAGTGCAGCAGTTCGCCAGCACATTAACAATGTGGGCAACGAGATGGGGCTGGCAAGCAGCCTCGTCAAACATGTGAAATCTAAGTCCACTTTTATGGTTTTTGTATGCAATAAATCTAGAGTAACACTGCAAAAAGTATCTGTCGTAACAAGTAATTCTGTCTACTGTCGAGCCCAAAAACCTGTTTCAGAACAACTGGCTGTGAGAATGTTCCACAAGTGAATGAGATAAAATAAGACATATTACTACACAAATTTCAAGAAAATATATCTATTTTTTTAATTTAAAAAAAATTGTGCACTATGTCCATAAAGAGCAACATTATTCATACAGTCAGAACAGTTACGGTGACAGTCAGCATACTGCAGGTATTATAATGAACTGAACTGACTGGTTATTTTTGGTCAACAGAGAGTCTCCAGTCTGTGGGGGCTTGACGTGTAGAGACCATGAATATCAGTGATGATATATGATCTGACCACGGCCAGCTGTGCTGACGGATATCCAGCTGTGGCGTGCTGTTTACCGCACCAGCTGTCACACTTTACAAGCAGAATACAAACACAGATCCAGGAAAACATGAACATTTTTATCAAATCGTAGGTTATTAAATGTAGTTATGCAGCTAATTTGACATGACACGACAGTTTATATGTAATGCACCAAACACATAACACGTGTGAGGGAAGTAAAGCAGCACATGAAATCCAGATATCATGTGTCAGTCCAACAGCTGATCCCAATGGACAGCAGTTCCCAGCTTCGTGGTCAAGGACCCCTTAAAGGGCTGCAAGATAATCTGGAGAGATCACAAGATGATTAACGAGATCAGAAACATTTCAGCTGTAACAGATGATGTTTATTATTTCAGATTTGTCTGAAATGGCTGTTTTTTGCTTCTTTAGGCCTCTAAAGACTATTTAAATGAAACAAGCAGAGATGGGAACATCACCCTTTGGTTAGAAAGAAGATAGAAATTTTATAAAGTTATTTAGAATTATATTAATTATAGAAAGTTTTTATACAACTAATTTCACAATGGCAAATATGTTTGAGAGAAATGTGATGCAACTTTTATCTGCGCAGCTGTCAAGGAAGTGTTCATTGATGATGTTTTTGTTTTCCTGTAATATCGACTAAAGTATGATTAAACTAAACTCGTCATGTTTGTGCTTGTCAGCACTTGGTTAAGGTTAGGAAAAGACCATCTTGGTTAAATATTCAAAAGTTAGCAGTGATATGAAGCCCAACACATAACATGTTAACTTGACAATTAACCAACAATTAACTAAAACTACAATCTCTCCTTAACCGACTTCTTTTGTTGCCTTACCACTAGACACTGGCCCCCATGCTCAGAGATGCTGCAGAAGCTCCTCTCTGATGCCCCTACGGTAGATAAAATATGATAAAGTGTAAGAAAAGGTCCAGAAGTGCCTTCTGGGTGCCCTTCTGGTGGAGAATACATGATAAAGTGTCCCACAGATTGGATGTCAAGTGGAGAAAATGTGATGAAGTGCCTTTTAGTGTGCTCTTCCACTGGAGAAAACATGATGAAGTCCTCTCTAGGGTGCCCCTCCAGCAGAGAAAAACATGATGAAGTGCCCTTTAGGGTGTCCTTGGAGTGAAGAAAACATGGTAAAGTACCCTTTAGGGTGGCCTTTCAGTGGCAAAAAAATGTGATACACTGCCCTCTAGGGTGCCCTTTGAGTAGAGAAAACCATGATAAAGTGCTCTCTAGAGTGCCCATCTAGTGGAGAAATCATGATGCAGTGCCCTCCATGGTGCCTTCCAATTGAAGAAAACGTGATGAAGTTCTCTTTAGGGGTCATCCAGTGGCGAAAACTCAATGCAGTTCCCCATCTAGTAGAGAAAACATGATGAAGTGCCCTCTACTGTGCCCCTCAAATGGACAAAACGTCAAGAAGCACTCTTTAGGGTCCCCTCTAGTGGAAAAAACATGATGAGGTGCCCTCTAGAGTGCCCATCTAGTTGAGAAAATGTGATGATGTGCCCAGACAGCCCACCACTGCCAACCACCTCTCTACAACTTGCATGCAGTACAAAAATGTGGGGCTGTATTTACTTCAAAAAATATCACCACTGAACAGAATCCAAGCATTTATTTTTCACTCAAAATGTATTTGGCAAACTAAAGTAATATAATGTATTAACATAATTTCTTGGAGACAGCATTGTGACAAGGATGATAACTTTTGGGGTTTTTGGCCTAATGAAGTTTGACTTTTTTTGTCCAGTCATGGCTGGAGATCACTGCCAGTTTCGAGCAGTCCAAAGTTGTGAAATATAAAACACATTTTGTTCTGTGTGCGCCAGAGGATTTTCCCGAGGTGACGCATAATGGATTGGTTATTGGCTGACTCAGTATTGTTTTGCATCAATCAGCAATATAAAACGAAAAAGCCGACATTTAATTTAGATAAAAAGCTTTGTATTCAAAAGACAAAAGATTAAATAAAATGTGTGTGTGTGTGTGTCCGCGTGTGATCCAGTTCTGGCTCAAAACAGCTGTGATAAACAGGAAATATCCTGTGAATTAATCACAGCTCAGGACCAAGGAACAAAGGCCTTGTCTAAACACGATGTCTAATAAAGTGAAGCTTTAGTCTAGGAGGGGCTGCTGATTCCCGCTCATGTTTTTCTTGGACATACACAGGCCAGCACTTTGGGATAACAGCACATATAAACACAACTTGGGGAACTCATCCTACTCCATCCCACCTTCCTAAAACCTCTCCTTCTGCCTCAAACTCCTCTCCTTTATTTCACGTCTGCTTTCTTTCTCCTCTTTCATTATGTATCTGTTGTTCCCCAGGTACCCCCTCCTCCTCCTCTGTCCAGTCCCCCTCTGCTGTAAGTGATGGCCATAATGAATGAATTGCCTTTCTATTGAGCACCCTGCAGCTCTCAGCTCTTTAGTGTATTGAGAGGCTGTCTGATTTTCTTTAGACTGTCAAATAAGTCGTATTGTGTTTTCAGGAGATTGCCGGCAGAGAGCAGAGGCAGCACCAGAAGTAAAACCCCTTCGACACAGGGCATTGTGTAAGAGTCCGGGGATTTCTAGGCTTTCCAGAGGTTTAAAGTGAAAGGAGAAATTGTGAGGCAAAAGCGAACAAAGCCAAAGAAAGAGTGAAAGAGATAAAAACGTGCCGGAGTTGAATGTTGGGTAAATATGAGACGAGATGGAATGTATAGAGGCTGATTTGGAGGAAGTCATTTGTGTCGCCGTACAATCAGATAAAGGACGTGAAAGTGCCGACGCAGAAACATACAGCCACAAAGTTATCAGCAGTGATGGAGCATACAGCACTTTGGCATTGTATTTATCTTTACTTTAATTTAGGCAGGTAGACTAAACACCCCCTGCCTCTTTATGTTCTATCCTCTTTACCTTCATATACCATGACATAACATATAGTGGAGGCTCTTATCTGCTGAGCTATGCTCATGGTCGGAAAGTACAAAAAGCAGAGTGACGCATTTAAATATTTGTTAATGTTTCTGAAAGATTATTAAAATATGCACAATCCAAAATAAAAATATATACCTGCTACTTGCGTCAACTAGCTTTACTAGCCTACCTGCATATTTAAAGCAACAGTTTGACATTTTTGGAAATACTGTCGTGTTTGTACGGTTAATTTTAAGCTGCAGCTAGCAGCTAGTTAGCTTAGCTCAGCATAAAGGCTAGAAACAGTGGAAAAAGTTAGCCTAGCTCCATACAAAGGTACCAAAATCCGCTTACCAGCATCTTGAACACGTTGTATCTTACCTTATTTAGGAAAAAAAAAGACATTACAGATGAACAGTTCCTTGAACAATGCTCGTATCATAAAATATAAAACGCTCATGAGCGGCCCTTGAGTTAGGATTATTTTATCAAACGAATAAAGCTAACCGTAACCATGGCAACGGCTCCTATTGAGCCATACAGGACAGGATCTTTTACCTCATTCACTCCAGGTGGAGTTCTCTGCAGTCAGGACTTCACACAACTAAATAAAGTCACATCTTCACTCCCAACACCTCCCTCCCCCTGCTCCTCTCACCGCGTGTGTGCTGACAGTGCTCTATATAGAGAGCAGGGAGGTCTTTAGGGAAAGATTGATTCCCCTCATGATATGCTCTGCCCTGGTTTGCAAAGTGATAGATGTGTTTTTATAGCCCGCCTACTGTAGGAGAAGACATATGGTGACATGAAATGGGGGTTTATGGGGGCTGGCCTCAATAAGACTTTTCCCCCAAAATCCTCTTTTCTTTCTGAGCTGGGTTTTTTTTCCCATATATGCCTCAGGCAGCTACTTTATATACTGTATTTCTGTTGACTTTTAGCACAAATAATGACAAAACAGAACGGAATATCAAAAATGGAATGATTTCTTACTGTGGGTTGTTTGATGATTTTATTGTGTTATTCAGTACATAATTGAAAAAATGTCCAAGGGAGATGGAGGACTTTTCCCTACAGCAGCCACTTAGCTTAGCATAGCACAAAAACAGGAAACGGGGAAACAAATAACCTGGGAAACATAACAAAACATGCCTATCATCACCATTTTTATGCCTTTAACACAATTACGTATTCGCTTTCCCATCACACTAAATTACATTAAATTGCCTTTCATTTGCGTCAACTTTTCTACAGCTACGTGATATTGAGATGCTACCTGGCATATATAATTTAGCAGCTAGGTGCATTTAGTGCTAACAAAATCGGAATGCAGACATGTATTTTATGATCACAGTGCTTCCATAATGAGTTAAATTGTGCAAATTTTGTTCTTTATAAGCTCTCATGGGCCGGATAAAACAAGGTGCTGGACCAGATTTAGCCACATGTCCTAATGCTAAGTGAAGACAGCATGTTTCTCACTGGAAATTATTCACTGGAACCTTTTATCAAATTCCTTCTAAGTTTTTACTGCATACATTATATGAGACAGGACAGACATGGATATAAACTGCAACTTAGCTGGTTGGTGGAGACAAACAACTGTGAGGCAGTAACTCTGGTTTCTCCCTGTTTTTTGTGCAGATTCAACAACATATCGTGTGAATTAATGAGCTTTTAGTGAGCCAGCCAAGCTGTTCTCCCCTGTTTGTAGTATTTAAGCTAAGCTAAGCTAACCAGCTGCTGGCAGTAGCTTCACATTTACCATACAGACTGTAGAGTGATATCAATCTTCTCATCTCTCTCTTGATAAGGAAGCAAATAAGCGTATTTCCTAACATGTTTTCTCCTCTATTTCTTTAATAATGTGCTAAAAAAAGGTCTAGCGCTTCCTGCTCTCAGATTTTAATATTGATACTCGCTGTTTCTTCCTGTTCAGAAAACACCATATCACGAGAAGGCAGCAACCAGTCTTAAACGTTTGAACAACCCCGTCTGTCATCCTAAAAACCCTGCAGTTTCACAAGTTTCAACAAGACAAAAGTGGCAACAGGAGGGAAAAAATAAATGCCCCCTTTCCGGTTGCAAGAATAATTTTGAAACAAGAGTAATTTATTTTAAAAAGCGTGCCTACTTATTTCAAGATAGTGTCACTGTAAGTGTCTTATTAATTATTCAAACTCCTCTTCAAAGGTAAATTATGTTGGATACATGCGATCGTCTCAGCCAAATGTCATGCTTTTCCCTTTGTTCTGAGCAAAACATGATTTTAAGTAAAGGTTTGGATATTTTTGCAATTCAGGTGAAGGCAGAAGGAGAAAGAAAACCTTTTGCCTTCAACAAATCTTGAAATAGCAGCTGACTTTGCTAAACTTTGTTGTCAGCAGGGAAATTAAGACTCTGCTTGGCTCTGTTGTCATCCGTGCAGATTCGTTATGCAAAGACCGTTCCCTCGTGATGAATAGTGGGCGTTTTCCCCCTTTTCTGGAGTCCATTAATAGCCATGTTTACAGGCTGCTAAATGATGCAGCTCTAGTTTGTGTTGACTGAGCACGTCCCTCTCTGCGGAGAGATCTATTTGTGCCTTGTTGGAGTCACAAATAAATTGGAAAAGTTAACATAATCCCTTTTTGTTGTCATGGTCTCTTCGTTAGTGTCTGTGATTGATGATGTATAGTAAAAAACACACACAGGAACACAGGGAGGAGAACACCAGGGGAGTAAAAAGGAGAACCAGCCAGTCTCATAACCCCCGTGATGATGTATAAGTGCTCACTCAGCATATCTTTCTTTAAAGCCCCTCAGATTTGCCCTTCTGTTTCTGATAAAAGATAATAGCGCTAATTAATCGCCGTTGCTAGCTGAAGCAGCCTGCAGCAGGAGGCCCAAGACAGAGAGAGAAGTGATGGCTGCTGGGTAATGAGGAGCTTTTAACTTTGTACTGGAGGGCAGACTTATTGTCTTCCTGAGCGATACTGTATCTGATAACAGCTTTATAGAGGGAGGAAAGGTAGGAGTGGAAGGAGAGAAGATTGATGTTTGTTTTTATGAGTTGCTAAAGGGTAAATCCACTTTAAAACACTTTATCACAGCAAGTAAAACACTATAAATGGTGCAAAGAACATTGCACATTGCTGATTTAACAGTGTACGAGTGTTGAAGACTGCACTTTTCATTTGAATCAGAATCCAGAGTACTCTAAGTTATATATGGTGTCTTTTCTCTTTTTCTTCTCCAGGGTTCATCTACACTGGTGATGTGGTCCACCGGATGCTAACAGCTACACAGTACATCGCTCCGCTCATGGCAAACTTTGACCCCAGTGTCTCCAGAAACTCTACTGTCATCTACTTTGACAACGGTAACAGCAGTTCACTCCTAATGTCTTACTTCTGCCTGAATGTGTAGCAGGTGTACACTTGCTGTCTCGCACTGAAGCACAAACTGGCACTTTTGGCTCAAACCAGCTGTTTCTGGTAACAACAGGGTGAAATTTGGTTCCCCACAACCATTTTTGTGGTAACAAGATCCAGAAAATACTAAAACAGAGAAAGAGCTAATGTAGCTAATTACCAGTTAGCAAACCACTCACGAAAACAGTCAAAAGCACTCAACAAATTACTCTTCAACATATCACACACAGCCAGTATTGTAAAGATTGAGCACAACCACCACCCAGACAAATTTGAATGATTAAAAGTAGATTAAAAGCTAAGTATGTAAAATTAGGTCTCAAAATAATGAAAAAATGAGCAGGGTTTGTCCGCTACACTGTCTCAGTGTTAAACACCACTGTAACCTGAAAACGACCTGAAACATGGACATCTGTCCAACAGCTTTATTGGACATGTCCAGACATGTTTGAGCCACCAGAGCCGGAGGACGGTGTCAATATCACCCACTCCTAAATCCATACAAAATGGTCATTATCTTGAAATTGAAGCTCATAATTTGTTACTACGTGAGCAATCCTCATGCATTTATTCACAAAACATGAAGTGTTTATCATTAAATGATTTTTTGAAACCCTGCATGACCCTGCAAATTATTCCAACGGCCCATTACTCCAAAATCCCAATAGTCAGAAAAATATCCCGATGGACTGAAAGCCCATTTGCCTGACAGGCTGTTATCTCGAAAAACAAAAGCGCACTTTGTCAAAGGCCCATTGTTCTGAAAATACACACTCTCCCTGGAGTTTTTTGCCCTTAATATCATAGTGTACTTAGACATGCAGAAAAGGATGTGGTTAGCGTTGTGGAACGGCTGCAGTTTGATTAAGTTGAATCAAGTTAAGTTAGGAAAAGATCATGGTTTGGGTTGAAATAAGTATGTTAGTTACATTAGTAAATTTTTCGTGCATAAGTCAGTGATACATGTGTATTTTCAGAAGAATCATACAAATGGGCTTTCGGTCCATTGGGACATTTTTTTTTTAACTCCTGGAGTTTCGGGGTCATGGCCTGTCAGAACAATGGCATTGCTCTGACCTCTGTTACTTTACTCTAAATTCCACTAGGATTTTTGCATCAGTGTAATTCAGTAGTAGTTGATCTGCTCAGGTATTAGGAAGCTAGAAACAACCAAAACATGCATTTCTCAGTTTTTTGTCCATCAAACAGTTAGTACAAATATAAATTTTACCATTTTATTCACATCAGCCAACCTTAACTTCACAAAATTATCTTGAAATTAAAGGTATAATATGCATAATTTTCCTATAATACAATGTACACACTGATATAAACATAATCCCGTTCAATTATCAGAGACTATTCTCTTTATTTTGCTGTGCTCGGGATGTTTTACCAAACAAAAATGTCTGTATTTGACATCCTGGAAATGAGACTCAGCAATCAACTGTCTAGAATCCAACTGATTCCACCTTTAAGAACTGACTGTAAATAAAAATAAATGACACTTCTCTACTTCCTCCTACTGTTCAAAAATGAAGCCAAATCATACTAGATATGAATGCTGCTGTTTTGCACTGGTGTTGTCATTTGGAGCTCAAGTCTGTGCAGTAAGGATCAGGACTGAAGCCGCGATATCGAGATTGTACACCTGGATTGTTAGCAGAACTCAGCTGTGAATCATGATGTAAATCCCCCTTTATATACTTTTTATAGCATCAAATAACTAATTGCAATCAAGCTTTTTAGGAAAATGAGCTCTTGAACAAATAGCAGCATGATAAGAACTACCAAAAATACCAGAAAACATCTTTGGGAAACTAGGTTTATGACTAATACTGCAGCCAGGAGGTTTTGGCTTAATTTCTGGGGAGCTGTCAAGTCGTCCATCTTTATAGACAGTCAGTGAAATTAAGGCTCATAATCTTTTACTACTAAAGCTATATCAGCCATCTCCAAGGAGTAATTTACAAAAAAGTAGTTCCTTTTCATTAAATTATTTTTATTGAACTCTCTGTGACCTCTACAACATCCCCTTAAATTCCACTTACTCACTTTAAACTGAATTGATGCCCTTCCTCACTCTGCGATGGCTGTTATCCATCACGTCAGTCATTGCTGTCTAATCCCTCTGCAGCCAAGTGACTGACCAACTGTGTGACCTTCTGCAGTGGAGCTCATCAGACTTTAACCAAACTGGCAGCCGATCGATTCTCAGCCCGCCTGCTCCTCAACACACTGTCCATCAGTCAATGTCCTGCCAATACAGCACAACAACTGTATGGTCTGCTTTGTTGTGTGAGAGTCAGTCAGACTGTACGCTGTTTGATGAGACGTTTGGTGTGAAACTTCACAGAGACAGTGTGAAGGTTCATTCAACTTTCACAAAAACGTCTTTTGCTAATTAGAATCTGCTAAATAAAGAATGCATGTGATTGGTTGAGATGTGAGTTTCTCAAGTGCTGTAAAACTATCCTGAAGTTTGACAATTAGAGAGGACTGAAGTGTTTCAGCTCTTGACAGATTTGACTGTTGTTGCCAGCGGGACCGTGGTGACAGCACTTCAGTGGTATAAATACCTCTTGCAGCCGGTTTGACACTTTGAGATTTTAACACGACTATAGAGCTCTGCTGTAACATCCATTCATAGCATCAGACAAGCATTTATTAATCCATTATGCGTGGATTAATTTCAAGTCTTCTACCTCCTAAAGGAGCTGCATCAGTCAACCGATCCTGTTAATATTTCTTCTTTATTGTATTAAGGAGTGGAATGTTTTGAGCCCAAATGTGCTGCTCATCAGGCCCAGAGGAATCAAATATCCAATTTACACTCAGATGATGACAGCTTAGGTTACAGCGAAATTGCACGGAAATGAGTGGTTGTTCTCCCAGTCACTTGAGACAGAGAGAAAAGTGGCTCTAAGGATTTCAAAACACATGATCATACAGCAGACGCACTGAGCTGCTGTAGAATTTATCTGATCCCTGATCAGTCAAACCACTGAATTATCTGGGTGAGCAATATGGATGAAAGCTTGTGACAAAACTTTTGTTTGTTTAGTTCATAAATGCGATAAATTCATCTGTTTTTGTAAGTTTATGGATAGTAGTTAGCTTGAAAGTTTGCAGGGGTTGGTAGCAGCGAGTCACAAGTAACCCACAAGTAAAAAAGTACTTTTTTCAAGGAGCAAGTACTTTCACTGTTCCTTCAAAAAGGAAAAAAAAAATCACTTTTACTTGAGTCATTTTTTTATAGGCACAATTGTACTTTAACTTGAGGATAGATTTTAAGTCCTCTACCCTCCGCTGCAAGTTTGTTAATGCTAACTGCTAATTAGTTGTTCTTCTGGTTTGTATCAGTTACCAAACAGCTCCAGCTACAAAGGAACAAGTAAAGGAACAAGTGTATTAAGCGCACACTAGACACCTGAAATGACAGGTGTAAACGGGCACTCTCACTGCCGTGGCTTACTGAGACTCTTGAGTTGAACAAATCCATCGTTAATGTTATTAGTAACAACTGGACTTGGTTGCACCAGCTATTTTTATGTTCTTTCCTAAGTTAGGGTGTAAAGTCGACAATAGAGGCCTTCCAACTAATAGTTTGTAACTAAATCAGGTACTAAAATTGGTTGAGCCACGATTACTTGTGGCATAACATGCCTCATTGGGATGTAATGTCACAGAGACAAGTGGCCAATCAGCAATCAGAGTTAGAGTTTCATCGTCATGGTTACCATGTGCAATAGTTTTCTGGCTGTCATGAGCCACTTGGCAGCACAGCGCAGCGTACTAAAATAGATTGATATTGAAATATCACATCAGTTATGTCTCTGCTGAACTACTGTGTTGCAAAATGGATGAAATTAATTAAAAAAGGCATGTAGAGGCATGTGTAATTATTTAGTTGTTATTAGATTTATTAAATTATTAGGTTAGATGTATATTGTAACTTATGTCCATGATGCAGACACTGCTATTTTATTGATGTATAGATCACAACTTGGTGATAATCTACATTATAACTAGGCCAAGTTTGAACTTACACACATCTGGTGCAACAGGCTACTTTGCTTTTATTACAATGTCAAGTCAAAATGTCTGCATGCACAAAAAACTTATAGGGCATCAGAAATTTGTATTTTATATGTTGGGGTTCATCAAAACCCAACACAATATCAGAAATACATTTGAGAAAGTGAGTACAGCATAAATGCTGAATGTGAAATAGACAAAACAGAATAAAATAAATTCAGAGAACCGATGCTGTGTAAACCACCCTAAAACTCTTGATGGAAATGAGTTCACCGTGCCGAGGGTGGTCCTGCATAATAGAGCTGGATTTCATTTGTTTGTTTTGAGTTCATACAACATGTTGAGCTTGTAAGTGGAATTAGAAACAAGGCCAGTGTGTACTCCCTCCACGCCTCCTCACCCACTCTGTATTTTTAGCCAGGAAGCCCCAGATAGCGCGGCAGCCTCCCCTCCTGAACTCAATGCATTTTAAGCAGACTTATATTAGGCTTAACTTGTGCTGACTGTGTAAGCACGCTGTGCCATAAGGCAGCAATTTAGTGTTCCAGCCCTCTCTCTGATATTCACTGCCTCCTCCTGCACTCTTTAATGCATTACACAGCAACTCTTCAATGCTCCATCTTTTTCCTTATTTCACATCCAAAAACTCCAAAGAGTGCCAAAGAGTGCCCTGTATTTGCTTCACTTCACTCTCCAGTTGTCAAGCTGCGATAATATTAGTCACAACATATTAAATGTCAGTGAAAGATCAGACTCAAACTTGTCTGAGCTCCTTCTTTAATACATGCAACTTCCATGTCTGGAGCCAGAGGCCGTCTATTCACACCACATGTAATTTATACCGGGGTTTCCTCCACGAGCAGACGTCTGCGCTCTCCAAACTGTCAGCAGAGGATCTAAATCTCATCTTTGCTTTGGATGGAAGAGCTTTGGCTGTGTGACGTAAAAATTGATTAGTTGTGTTAACAAACCTTTATTGCCTTGGCACTCAGCCAAATGACTAGCTTGGAGGAGGGAATGGCTTTCACATCAATGGGTTCTCCAGGGTCCACGGTAAATCAGAATAGTGTTAAAAGTGATGTGAGGCCCTGCTGTCTGCAGGGTGAAACTGCAGGAAGATCCTGCCAGTCTGCTGCTAATTTAATATGTACCCAGATTAAGGCAACACCTAATGATGGCTCCTTGTGTTTAAATGTGATTCAAAGTTTTAGCAGTAGGATTTGACAGTAAGTTACTCACATACTAATTTATTTATTGGTTCATTCATTTATTCATACACTCTCCCTCTAGAGGTCTTTAAGATACTTGGCAGTGTTTATACATGTAAATCAGAACCAGAGCAGTGCAACATTCATGATTTGTGTCTGAGGTTTTATGCCTGTGACACTGAGCATCCGTGTTTAAAGGGTCAGCTCATCCATTTTAGAAAATAACGTTTTATTATGTAATTGCAGGTGTGTTTGAACATGTAGGTACAGTAAGGGCTGCAACTAACACTACAGGAGTGCACTCAGTAGAGAGCAGATCTCTGCCAGGCAACAGGTGGTGAAGCACCTACTGCAATACCACCACAACTGCCAGATGCAACCAGAGCTTTCTTTAAGATGCATTAAATACTGTACTGATATTGTAAGTGAGCATCCTGAGTTCACATCATTGTAGAAATTTGATAAGGGGGAGGATTCTCAATTTGAACACATCAAATTTACAATGGTATAATAGATTTAGAAATATACATTTTTGGAGAAATTCACAAAAGCTGAAATTTTAAATAATTTACCCTTGATGTTGCCTATTCAAACTTTGGAGGCTGAATGTCTCAGTGGAAGTTGTGGCTATTCAGAAGATTAATGTTTTGGCCTAGAGCTGATTAGCTCGCCACCAGTAACTGAATTTAATCCAAACAAGTGATCAGTATCATGATCAGTTTTCTTACATTTATAAGAAAACAAATTTCATGGAGATCGTTTGAAAGTTACAGTTGATTTTGTAGTGAAGTCTGCATCTCTCTTTTCTTCACGAGTGGATTCTGAACACTGCCAAAGGCACAGACTAATAGCGGAAATGGCAAAGGCCAAAATGTGGCCTGCAACAGACTAGGTCATCCTTGTTTTCAACCTAGCAGTTGTTGGTCAATGTGGCCCCTACCAGCTGGTTGAGAAGAGTGAGGAGCCAGCAGTTGGTATACAGTTTTTCCAAAATTGTAAGTTACTGCAAACATAGAGGTCCATGACCATGCAATCATTAATATGCACAAAAAATATTAGGCATATGAATCCAGTGTTCGAAATTAGCTGTGGACAAGCTTCAGCCCCATTAATCACTCACATACCTGTGCGCACACTCACAACCTGTTGCATAAACTCCCCCAGGCTTATGCTTGTAGCTGTTTTGTCCATAAGATGTTGGAAAATAGTCTAAACCCACATTTTCCAAATCTAGAACCCCAAATTATTCAATTTTTATTATCACATAAGATGAAGAGGAGCAGCAAATCCTCACAAATTAGAATCTGGAGAGTGTTAACTTAAATGATTAATCGATTATCACACAATGGCAGATTCATTTTCATACTGTAATTCTAGTTTTATGTATCGTCTGAAACTTCTCCCCAATACAGTAGAGGTGAAAGGAAATTAACTTGTGCAGCTCAAAATTCACAGCAACGTCTCTTTATCAGGATAATTTGTACACCTTGTTATGAACGTTTTTTTTTATTAATTTCTTTGGTAGAAAGTACAGGCTCTAGTGAAAACTACTGACAAATCTGGAATATCTAATTTAACCAGATTGTTCTAAGTACATTATGTAGAGGTGGCAGCTTTAATTTCAGAGATTGATATAACAAAACCTGAGTAAATAAAGCCAAAACTATGACTAGACACCACTAGAGATGGAAAGAGTATGTCCTTTTGTCCTTGGGTGAACTCACTCTTAATATTTGTGTCAACGTGTCTTCTGCTTCACTCTGTCCCTGTTGGTGCTGCTCTCAGCCGTTATAGTTGGAAGTATTTTCCTGTTCCATAAGAAGAAGTCATTTACAGCGAGGCATTCTGTCTTTTGCGCAGCATGAAAAGCCTTCACTGTTGTGAAAATTGCCGGAGCTACATAATCCATCACAGTAACCACCACGCCTTGATTTGGTTTTGTCAAAAGTTTCAGTTTTATTGCTGTTTCATCCTGCTCCAGTGGAGTGTTTTCATATCAGCGCTCACACTACTCCGGTGTCAATCACCTCACACCCACAGGGGGAAATGAAGCCTCTGCCAGGAAATAATCCCTCAGAAACAGATTGCCTTACAAACATGATTGCTACACTGATGTCTTCTTATTCTCACACGTTTGCCCGGTCAGCAGTTCATTTCACGCTAGAGCTGAGACAGTGGAGATGGTATTTCAAGAACAGTGAAAAAGAAGTCAGTATTAGAAAATTTAAAAAAAAGTGTGAGCAGTCTGCAGAAAGCAGCTATCAGTGATGACTATTTTTTTTAATCTAAGTGATTCTATGGAGTCCTTTATGTACTGTATGTGTTTTCTTTGTGGTTCTTTCTCCTTCAGGTACCTCTCTGGTGGTGCAGTGGGACCACGTCCACCTACAGGACAACTACAACCTGGGCAGCTTCACCTTCCAGGCAACACTGCACAACACCGGCAGGATTGTTTTTGCATATAAGGAGGTCAGGACTCATTGATCAAACTTTCCTGAAACAGTTTTCCTACTTTATCTCCAAATAACTATGATTAACTAAGACAGTATATTTCTTATCTTATGTCTGATTTTTACAGTCTTTCTGACAGCATTTATCCATCTGATTGAATGAGTGGCATTTATATTATCTTGCATAAAACTATGCCCAATCTGAGCGGGCTTACAAGACGACACAAACTAATAAAAGTCAGATCCAGAGGGCTGGATCCTGCTTTTATATACAAAAAAGTCAAAAACTAAAGACAGCAGGCTTGAGCAATGTTCACAGTCAGATCATCAGACCTTCTTTGTCTTCAGCAAAGTAGTCCATCTTGCCATATTTTCATATATGTTCTTCAGATGAAAGAATTGTCACGATAGTAATAGTAGTAGTCGCAATTTCAGTCAAAATAATTGCAATACGACTTTTACCAAATCGTGCAGCCATATTTTCCAGGCTAGGCTTTTGAGACAAATTTAAAGGTAAGGACCAACTTTATTGTGACATTATACAATCATACAGGGTACAGTTATACAATGGGCAGCTAATGCACAGCGACAACAGGACCCAACTCCAGGTATAAGTCAGCTCTTTGATCGGGGGTGCTGACAGGAGAGTTTACCTACTGTACTGTGCTTTACTGTGTGTTTTTAGCAAACTTGAACACATAACCCAGAGAAGGAGACTAGCCTATAGTCCTTCCTTAACACCAATGACATCACTGTGACATCACTGGAGCAGAAACAACAGATTTTGCAGCAGAAGAACTCAGCTTTCTATGTCAATATAGCATGCACGCAGCAGGAATTTATTGCCTCACTTAATATAATTTACCATCAACACTGATTGGACATGCAGTGCATGTGAATTTTTCCCTTTAAGTCAGCCCCCTGCCTTTTCAGCTGAGGAAACACGTGCCCCATGTTCATGTGTTTTCACTCTGATCATTACACAAGAGTGCCGCCAACATGACTGAGAACATAATAAGTTTAATGATGACCACTCCTTAAGAAAATATCACTTCATGTCCTCATACTGTTCCCACATGCTTCCTTTGCTTCTAACATTATTTGAAATTATGTTATTTTATTTTGTACTGGATGTCCCAGCGGAGTCGATTAATCTCCAAATTTCAAAAATGTGAAGATAAACAACTTAATTGAACAGAAAAAAAGAGATGGTAATATGATCCAGCAGAGACTGTGAAATCGCAATAACTAGTAATGATCTGTGATAACTGTAGTGGTTATAACAGCAGGGCTGCTTCTTTTATCACTGAGGCCTCTTTTCTTTAATTTGTTATTTTCACGTGTTAGGCAAGATGATCTCAAAGCTGCAGGAGTTTTTATCTCATTATGCTGCTATTACTGGTCTGAAAAAAGAAACCTGACCTCCGTCTTATCTACCTTAAAGAATTTATCCCTGAGTGGTTTGTTTAGTTTAACTCATTTCTTGCTGTGCTGTGTAAAATCAAAACACCACATTCAAAATTTTGTCTGTTTACAAAGTCGTTGCTCTTTTTCATCCTGTCTTCGTCTGAAGTTTTTATTCTATGCACCAAACCTAGCCATATACTTTATTGAAGTTGCATAATGTCTCAGCAGATTCCTATGGGAGATGGGTAATAAATTGTCTGTCTTGTCGGCGCTGTCAGACAAGTCTGCTCCAGTCAGATCGTCGCGGTTCTGGTAATTGATTTTCCCTTCTTCTATTTCAGATCCCCATTGAGGTGTCACAGATCAGCTCTGTCAATCACCCGGTGAAGGTGGGCCTGTCTGACGCCTTTGTGGTGGTCCACAAGATCCAACAGATACCCAGTGAGTCTCAAACGCACCTTTATAGGTTACATTTGCTCACTTGAACACAGAAAGGAATACTGAACTGCCAACTTTTTTTGAAAGCAGAACCAATGTGACTAAACGCTCTCCCTCAACAGCAATTATCCAGTCATAGCATCTGTAACTAGGCATAGCAAGACCATCAAAATATGAATTTTGTCAGCATGCCTAAAGTGTTACACATGGGGCTGCAAATTTACAGAGAACAGTATGTTTATTTCCATTGTAAATGCCACACTCGGGCTGTGACGACATGCATTTTTCTTATTGCGCTGAAAAGTTTACTCCAAATGAAACTTGGCATGAATGTGGCAGCTGTGATCCAAATGCATTTTTCAGTGGAAGAACATGAGTTTGACCCTACAGAAATATTGCAGTGATGACAGTAATGAGCTCAAACCTGCAGTAGGCTTCACATGACAATGATTTTGTGGTCAGATGGTTATTGTCACAGCCCTACGCCAAATGTTTGCATGGTTTGGATACATTTTGAGAAACCAAACTTGTTCCCTGAGGTAGTGTTATGTTCGCCAAACTTGTTGGTTAATCCAAGGTATTAAAGCCTTTTGTCTTGTAAATTGAAACAATGTGTTTTTTGTTGGAAGCATCCAAACATGTTATGTTGCAACAAATGATGTTTTAATTATGTTTCAGTGGTGTATTAGCTCTACCCTCAATGCTCTTTATTTACATGTCATCCACTGGTGAGGATGCAAATATGGACGTGTGGCTTTAGCCTCAGTCTTGTAGCATCAAGTGCATATTTAAACCCTTTTGGAAGGTTCTCTATTTAAATCAAGTCGGCTGGAAACATCAAAATTCACTTTGAGGTGGAGTTTTCAATCAGTTCAGTTCAGTTGAATTTATTATTTGTCCCAAGTAGGCAGATTGCGCAGCAGCAAACATGAAACACGTAGAAAAAACAGAAAATAGGTAATATAGAACAGAAGCATACAACAGTTGACAGAAACACAGGGTTCACTGTAACCTCACAGGGTAAGAATATAATCAATAATATAATGAACATTAACGCCCCACATTAACCTGAAGTTTATTTTGACATTTTTATGACATTTCATATATGATATATTTTTCTGAGCCATTTCCTGACAGTGTTGATTAACCACATGTTAATTTTGTGCTCAGTGTTAAGAAATTTAAGCTCTGCCTAGAAGAGTAATGATCTTAAAGGCGTACGTCCTCCTCTAAACTTGTGCGGATGCACTGCATATATACTCAAAGTATCCTACAATGCACCTTGAAAAGTAGTGTACAACTGAATATCACTAACCAAACACTCCTTCCCATCATGCATTGTGCTGAATGATGAGAGCAATAATGAGAAAATGTGTTTTTTCTTCACTGTACAGTCCTCTACATAGAAATCCCTCAACAGTGATTAGTGAATGACAGGGGTTGAAGTAACTAATTACAAATACTCAGATTACTGTAATTAAGTACTTCTTAAGTATTCATTTTAATCTACTTAGTAACTTTCAAAATCAGAAATGAGCACTGAGTACAAGTTGAATTCACATCCAGACCTTTCATCTGCATTTCTGGAGCCATCTGATCACAAGTTGGTGTACTTACACTTAAGTACTTTTACTTGTAATTGAGTAATATTTTAGTAATCTGACAGTACTTGTACTTGAGTACAGATTTTCAGTACTCTTTCCATCACTGGTGAATGAGTGAGTGATTTCCGACACAACCAGATTTTTTCAAATATTATGGAGAATCTCGAGTGGTAAACTTGTAACCGTTGCCATGGTAAACTGCGTTCTAGAATAGAGAGCTCTGACAGGCGTAGCAACAGTAACCAAGAGGGGGGTGGAGCTTAGCAGAAAGTCATTAAGCTGACTAGGCGCATGGCTTCATCAGTTTTTTATTTACCCTCTAAACCGTGTCTCACGGCTGCGAGTTCAGCCTCGTCTGTTTTGCTTTAGTCGGAGCAACTGTCACCACCTCTTCTCCCAACGCTGTTCCACCTCTCGCAGTCTGCCTCTGCCTCTGCCAATCTGCCTCTCCCATTCGCTTTTGAGGTACTGCAATTTAGGCCCATTAAATTTAAAGCAAATTCGAGCAAAGGGGGAGACACTTCAAACCTTTTCATCCGCAGTCAGACTCTCGCTCTCTCTCATGGGCTCTGATTCAAAGTCTGCCACAATAATGAGTTGTCAGATATGATTTATTCAGTAATTTAAACTCTGTTTTGGTTGCGTGTGTGAAACTTGGATCGCATTTATTTCAAAGTTAATACCTTATAACTTTAAGCCCAGTGCATAAGAAGGGCTTTTTTTTCGTCCTTCACTTGGCATCTTTATGTTGAGTTAGATGGGGAGGCGATTACAGCTAAGTACGTCG
This sequence comes from Lutjanus argentimaculatus, assembly GCA_034769285.1. Lineage (NCBI taxonomy): Eukaryota > Metazoa > Chordata > Actinopteri > Lutjaniformes > Lutjanidae > Lutjanus > Lutjanus argentimaculatus. The sequence goes on along the minus strand of JAWZSL010000009.1, from coordinate 12,752,208 downwards.
TGAGAATGACTTTTGTAAGTCTGTTTTAAGAGTGAAACAACCCTCCAGATCCTTGGAGTGGAAGGATTTTCTGACATGAGCTTTGTTTTTTCGTCTCATCTGAAGGCTTTTCCTATAAAATCTCTTTCTGAAGGCTGTAGTTGACACTGAGTGATTTGTATATTGAACCTGTTAGCACAGTCCTCGTAGACTTCATAAACTGAGCTGTCTTTGATGCCTCTGACACAGCATGATGAAACCAGCGTGTGCAGCTTCTTGGTTATGGAGTGATGAAATCTTGAATGGAAACAGAGTGAGACCGAGATGTTGTGTTGTACATGAATGATGCCTCTGAGGAGCGTGCGCTCTCTACTTTGTGTCAGACATGTTTTTTTCTGCTCTGATCATCTTATTCTGTTCTCAAGAAACCCAAATGTTGTAGTACACCTCATTTTAAGGAGAGATGAAGCCACCAAAACTGATGTTTTTTTGTCAGATGCAAACAACTAAATGTAAGACCTGTTGTGCCCTCATTTACATGTATCACCTTAAATCCAAATTAAGTGTCAACAATTGAGACACTGCTTGGTAATTGACCTTTCCTAAGCCCTTCCTAACAGTTGAGCAACCTTGGTACCCAGCTAAACATTGGTCAAGTGTCTCTCTTTCCTGTTTTCTGTACTTAGATATGCCATGTGCAAGGCTCCTCTATGTTGAAAAGAAAACCTAATTTGCTGGGGGACCTGTAAAAACATTGTATGTATAGGTCTAGTTACATCTTAAGTTAGCTATCATTAGCAAAATGCTAGTTAAAAGAAAAATTTAAGAGTATTATTTTTACATAACCCCATTTGACTGCTCAGCTTGCATACTTGTTCAAGTTTCAAACACTATATTTTTGCTTTTAATATTACAAGACAAAAGGCTGTTTGGTGGAGAACAACTGCTGTGCTTGGCAAAATGAAACGCTAGCTCGGGTAACGTTGGCTGGGGTTGCTGGAGTTTTAGGTTCCCAGCTAATGTTAGAGCAGACCAACACACAGTTTAATCCATTCCTTACATTTCTGCCCCTGAGTTTCTGGTTTTGGGAAGGTTAAAAAAAAACCAAAAAAAAACCACACCCTTCAAACTCTTGTCAATAGCTGAGATTGCCTTCAGTCACTGCAAAGAGTCAAACTCCTGCAACAGCTCAAACAAACAAGGCTTTGTTTTCTTGCAAAGTACACAGGTTCGTGACCGTGAGTGAAGAAAAGGGGCAGCATTTGCATCCTGCACCTGTCAGTCCGACGAGCCCCATGAGCTGTATGAAAACAGCCTGTGGAGACAGCAAAGGATGCAACATCTAAGATCACAGGGTCTCATAGTATTAGTCCTTATGATAGAGAATGGCACTTTAATAGGAAACTGTCATAGATGGATGGGGACTAACCTTTAGAAAAAGCAAGAATCAGCAGTTTTCATGGAGAACAATGAAGCCGTAGTCACTCGTTCCTCTGGTGGTATTCAGTCCCTGCCCGATAGGATTGAGTTCCCGTTTGTTCTTGCACTCTTAGAAATAAAGGTGCTAACCAGAACCATAAGGCGTTCTCGAGCTTGTCCCCATAGGACAAGACTTTTTGCTTCCTGGTAAAACCTTTCATAAAAGTTCCACTCAGAGAGTTTGACCTAGAACCAGCATAAAGGGTTACACCTAGAACCATCTGTAAAAGGTTTCACCTAGAACCACCTATGAGATGTTCTACAGAAAACCCTTCTATGGCATAATGGTTCCAGCCAAAGACCTGTTTTGGGGTTCTATACAGAACCTTTCCACTTTCTGGGTGCTAACAAGAACCCACCCAGGGGGTTCTACTGAGAACCTCTTCATTGTCCAAGGGTTTTATCTAGAAACCACTCAGAGGGTTCTGCTGAGAACCTTTTTAAATTCTAAGGGTTTTTATCTAAAACCCACCTAGCGGTTCTACCAAGAACTAAAGACCTCTGAGGGGGTTCTGTACAGAGCCTTTACACTTTCTGGGTGCTACTCAAGAACCCATCCAGGGGTCCTACTGCGAAAGTTTTTATATTCCAAGGGTTTTATCTAAAACACACTCAGTGTTCTACTGAGATCCTTTGTATATTCCAAGGGTTTTATCTGGAACCCACCCAGTGGGTTCACTGAGAATCAGAGACCTCTGTCAGGGTTCTATACAGAACCTTTCCCCTTTCCCTTTCTGGGTGCTACCACAAACTCACCTAGGGTTTTTTTTTTGTTTTTTTTACCAAGGACCTTTTTTTATATTCCAGTGGTTTTATGTAGAACCTACTCAGCTGGTTCTACCTAGAACCTTTTTATATTCCAAGGGTTTTATCTTGAAGCAACCCAGGGGTTCCACTGAGAACCCATGTGATGCAAAGAACCCTTGATGAAAGAGTTCAACAATCCTTTAAGAACTCCTTTCAAAAAGTCTTACAAGGAACCCTTGACAAACACCCTCTTCAGAAGCAAAATGTCCTGGGTGGAACCTCAGCCCTTCAGAAAGAACCAGTTTGGAACCCTTATTTCTAAGAGTGTGTACGTACAGTAGATATGTAGGTTAAAAAGAAGGACTGTTCCTGTAGAGGAATGTTAATGTTTATTTGAAAAAAGGAAGGTTGTCTTTGAGATCCGTCCTGATCTGCTTCAGATCTCATTTAAAAGTGATCAACTTGGTGAAAGAAAAATATTTTGACATGTTTTCATCATGTTTCAAAGCGTTCGTCCCAGATAAATAAAGGGCTTCTGATAGTTGGAACGTTAAAGGTTCCATATCCTGAGAACTTAATCTTACCAGAGACAAATCAGAGAGGAGAGCCATGCCCGCTGCAGGCCGTACCGTGAAGAAGTGTTTCAACTCGGTTAATTGTCTCTGCAGCCAATTACAGCACGGCAACCATGGCAACGAGGGGGGGACCGTTTTTAAACGACTGTAGCTTCGTCCCGGATTAAAAGCTCAAATAAAACATTTTACACTGCCTCTGGGCAGAGCAGGCCGACAGCCTATCCAGTAAGAGAAAGAGATGAGAGAGAAGATTTGTGGGTGTCCTGTGAACAGGGTGTGTAATTAACAGGTCAGGTACAAGCACATGTGAAGACCCAGGCCTTAATATACTCCCAATGCTAGATTATGCATTATCAGTCACAGTGAGTTATTCTTAAAATTAAGCCCAAACCACCTCCGTCCTCTTCACGTCTTCTTGCCTGTACCGCGATTTATAATCTTGACTCCAGCAGAAAGATGCCAAGACTGGAGCTATTAATTATACACAGTCAAGGTTCTGTTTTTATTTTTAGGTTTTTCACAGCTCGTCGGCACTTAAGAAGATCAGAAACATTGTCACTTGATGTATTGGAGATATCAACGAGCCAAGAGTGTGATCATGAGGGTTAAAGAGGTCGATTGAGGACGTTGTAATATTTTGTATAACAGTACAAACAGCCAGAGAGCTGTCTGGTGGGAGGACAGTGTGAGCCTGCCATTTCACCATCGATCTTTAACTCAACGTCTTGACATCACATTTCTATTGATTTACATGCATTTCTTCTAAATGGATGAATAAGCAATAAGAGGCTGCCCGGTTTTGTAATTTCATCAAAGCAAGTATGGAAACACAGACATTTTTCCATTAGGTATCACAGCTTACGAGTGTGACACAATGTGCAGGTTCTGGAGGCACATTTCTGCCAATGTGACGAAAAAAGAAATATCCCGTAAGTCATTATAATGAGAAACTTTCTCCAAATAATTAGTCGCATCTCACTATAATGATTTAGTATCTCAAAATAATGAAACTTTTTCAAAACAGTGAATTAGTATTTCAAAATAATGAGTTAGTCTCTCAAAATGATTATTATTAGTCATTTTTTTAGGATACTAGTCATAAGTCATTGTGTCAAGAAAAGTACTCATTATAATGACTTACAGGATCTTCTTTTTTCATCACATTGGCAGAAATGGGCTACCATAACAAGTGTTTTATCTTTCTGGATGTGATTTTAATTAGACCCTCTTGTTTGTAATTGATGACACACTTTTGCCTGTTTGATAATATCAGTAGAAGGTAGCTGAATCCTCATTAGGAGTTGTTTATGTTGTGGCTGAGATCAGGCAATAATTGATCTGATTTGCGGCTTCCGTCCACCTACAAAGCAGAGGCCAGCGAGGCTGCACAGTCTGCCCACACATCAGCAGCCCCAGGCTGGGGAACTGACCTTCCTGTGGCCCCCACCGTGTCATTAGGCACCTGATAATCCTTCTGCTAGAGGCAAGAGGAAGTCAGGCACCAGGGGAGGAAAGGAGGGGAAAGGAAAGGCGGTCTTATTCTCAGGTTAGACCGAGCAGGCTCACATTTGCCGCTTTGATCAGTCGTCCCGTGTATAATCAAACCAAGCAGGTCTGCAGGGAAACAACATCCTCTCACATGAGAAGAACAACACTGAGGAGAACAACTCTGTAACCAGCGTAGTCAACAGTTCCCAGACCAGAAATCAATCAACCAAACAAAAAAGTAACCTTGAATATTCAAGTTAGTTTGGCATTTTGCGAAATACTCTTATTTGCTTTGTTGTCCTACATCTGCATTGGCTGACTTTTTAGGCCACTGGGGGGCAGCAGAAACAGTCTAATGAGCACAGCAGTGACATATTATCACCTTTTCAGATAATTGTTTTGTTTTTTAACACATCTAATATTTACTGAGCAACATTAGCCACGTTTCACGTAACTGTAAAGCAAATTAAAAGCCAACTTTTGGAATGCCATGAAAGTGAGATTAAAAAAAAGAAAGAAAATGCATTTCCATTAACAGGTTTGGAGCTAATAAACTAGGCTACGCAAAGTTTCAAAGGTGTATATTATGGCTAGATTAATAAACAGAGTAGAGGAAACAAAACAGCTGTTTGCCAACCATCGAATAAGTCTTAAAGGAGGAGAAACAAAACCAAGCGCAATTGTCAATTGAACAAGTTGTGATTATTCTTTCATGGGACAGTCAATGCTGACACTGAAACCACTTCTTCCACACTATTTCTATCAGTCATGTGAGTTAAATGGTCACTACATCAGGACTTATTTCCTCTCCCGAAACTGAGGACGTTTTTTTTTTTTTTTCTAACGCCATACTTCATGATTACACGATCAGTGAGAGTGAACCAAAAGTAGGCCCTGATGTTCTGGGAGATGAACAATGAGCTTAAACTCACTATAAAGCTCTGTGAAGTCGAGGTGAGCTGCAGATTCGGGTGATAATTCTCTGTAAGCGACCCCTTTCACACTGATATTTGTTATTGTTATTATAAAAATATCAATTACCAGTTCTTTAACAAGGAACTTAGCTGTGATTTAAGTAGGGGAGAAGATTGACACCACTTCTAAATCAACCAGGCGCATAATTAGGCTCAGGTGATTGTGAGCATAGTCTTGCATAAATTCGAGTTAAAAGCCTCCTATAAAACCACAGCTTTTTGTTTCTACACTAACCACAGGAAACATTAATTGGTGAGCTTTAGGCTGGAAATTAGGGCTGCACAATTTATCGCAATTGCAATAAAATCACAATGTGGCCAAGTGCAATATCCAAATCACAAATATAAAAGCATTATGACTTTTTTTTTTAACCAAATCAAGCAGCCCGACTGGCGATATTCTTGCTTTTAACAATGCGTTCGTATGCACATGATGGCTGTCTTGTATATCCTGTGTCCATTTGGAGCATTGGTTGTGCATGTCCTCTGAAATTAATGCTATGCGTGTGCAATATGCAGTACAACACAGATTCCTGGTGCCATTTCTCATATTGGAGAGAAACAAGAGAAATATACTAACCACAATATGCTCTATCTACGATGGCACCAGTGTCGCTTTTTCTGCTGTGATCTCAAACATCGACAAAATAGTAGCCTTGTTGAGTGTTGCCGTGTTTATACTTTACATAATGCCAATCTGGAAGTTCTCTGGTGTGCCTTCTTGTGGTACAACTGCATTCACGATGTTATCTATGTGTGGTTAAAAAGCAGGTTTATCTCCAGCCTTAGAGGTGCTGATATACAGATGTTTTTTTACCTTTACACGGAGCTAGGCTTAGCTCTTTCCCCCTGTTTCCAGTCTTTGTGCTAAGCTAACTGTCTCCTGGCTATAGCTTCCATATTTAACAGGCACATCAGAGTGGAATTGATCTTCCCATCTCACCAAAGGCATAAGCTTATTTCCCATAAATGTCAAACTATTCCCTTAACTTTGAAACTGTTTCAGAATATTACAATACTGTATGATGAATGAGACTCACAAGTCCTTGCTTGCTGTATACGTTACACAGCCAGTCTTGTGCATTGAATTTCAATTTTGTAGCTCTTTATTCAAGCAAATACAAGTGCTATAGGAAATGTCGTGTATTGAGCGATGCTGTGATACACGTTGCTTTGCATCCTATTGATTTATTCTACAGATTTAAAGTTTAATTCCTGGAGCGGCTGCATAGAAAGTCTCTTAATCGAATTAGGGTTTAGATTAACCACTATATTAACATCAAGAGGAGTTATTATCAGATCTGTTGGGCTACTCTGCACGAAAAGAGCCCTTTTGACTTTAACAAAGGATGTAATTTATCCTCCTCTTTTCCATTTTCACTGATGGTAGTGAAGATGCATGGGCCGCAAAAGCAAGCAGCCCATTTTACACTGACCCATATGAGTTATAAGGGCCAGAATGCAATGAGAGTCAATGATGTATCTAATCAATCGCTCCATCTTAGCCCGGCTGATGACTTGCTGTTACAGATGACTGAGAAGGCAGCCTTTCAACAGGGTCTGATTGATATCAGCTCCCAGGGGAAATTGCTACCGTCCATTGCCAAGTCGTGGGCTGACACTTGGGCACAAAGCGAGGGGGAGAAATAAAGTGCTGTGGTAGCATCCCTTATGACCTGATTCTGCCTCCCGCTCACTTTCCTCTTTCTGCAGGGACCGCTCGTCCCAGTTTTTATCTCTGGCTGGAAGATTTGTGATGGTCTGTTCCCTCACTCTGTCTCCTCTTTCTCCGAAATATAGACGTGAGGCGGAGGACAATCTACGAGTACCACCGCGTGGAGCTGACGAAGACGAAGATCACCAATTCTACAGCTGTGGAAATGATGCCTTTACCCAGTAAGGAGAATTTATTGTAACAATTTTTGGCTCAGTCGGTGCAGGAGGCTCCTGGATTAATGTTAATCGATGGATTTCTTCTCATTATATGGCGTGTAGACGTTTTCTTGGCCGCATGTCCATTATGTTATTGATTGCATAAACTGTTTTGAAATATGACCTTCTTTTGACCTTTCTCCTCTCCAGCCTGTCTCCAGTTCACCAGCTGTAGCGCCTGCATCTCCTCACAGATCAACTTCAACTGTAGCTGGTGCCATCGGCTCAACAGGTTTGAACACTTTTACTCTGAAAAGATTCACCTCTAACCTATTTCACTCCTCTCCTCCCAGCACCTTCTCACTGAAGCTGCAACTGAAATGAAATTTCAAAAAATAGTGAACCAGTGTCCATCACAGCATCCCAGAGCCCATTGTTACATCTTCAAATAACTTGTTTTTACTGACACACTTAAGATATTGAGTTCACAAATATATAAAACTGAGAGAAGTGTCATTAGATGGAATTAGAGAATGTCAATATCAAAATAAACAGCAATGATTTTTCTTTACATTGACTACATTTAAGAAGCTGGAGCCTGCAAATTTTTAGCATTTTTTTCTTGATAAATGACTGTAAACAATTAATCAGCTATTAACATTTTGGGGGATTAATGTTCTGTTGATTGTTGCAATTATTTCAGCTCTAAATCTCACACCCATTAACTCTGGTTTGTACATAACAGAGGCAGGAGGAACCACCTTTTAAAGGAGATACAATTGTTCTAATCCTTAAGATCTTCATATTAAAATACCACAGTAGTTGGATGTTTGAGTAAATTCTACATATATATTCTTTATGAAAAGAAATCCATCCTAAATTTGCTTAGTAGCAAAGCACAATTTGGAAATAGCTTCGCTTTTATCAAACAATGTACTCTTTTTGTGTATCCAGCACTTTACATTCATCAAAATCTAAATTTTGGACCATTTGGATCATAAATGTTCCTAAAAACATGATCAAAGTTTATGTAAAATACTGCCCAGGTTTCGGGCTTTGCAGCAGCTGTTGGATTTAGTCAATATTCAGACAATATTGATGCTCAAGCTGGTGTCTGGTCCTCTGTTAAACCATCAGCTGAAGTAAATGAGTAACACTTAATAGAATAATTTAATCTCCTCAAGATTTTTCTGCTCATTTTTGTGTATTTGGTGATCTTGATGAACCTTCTGCAGTGGCACCACAGCTGCCAGAAATTTGCAAAGTTTTGATTAAAGTTTTTTGTATAGTATAATGTAGTGTAAATGTTCTTATATAGATGTAAGAAGAGTTTTTAAGTCTTTTTTTGTATAGGTTAGTCTTCCTTTTCTTTAAGATGCAAAGAATAGTGTAATAGTGTGTATTGTAACTGAAGTAAGCAAACAATGAACTGGACGATAATTTCTCCATTTAAAAATCATTATTTATTTTTTTACTGAGAATATTACAAGCAGCCAGGGAGCTTTATAACAATATAAAAGATTTACAAATCTACATTTTTGGAGAAACTCACAAAAGTTGAATTTCTGAATAATTTACACTTGCATGCCCCAGTGGAAGTGGTGGCTATTCATAGGTTAATGATTTGGCATAGAGCTGATTAGATCGCCCTCAGTAACTGAATTTAATCCCAATTAGTAAACGCTATCACGTTAAATTTTTCAGGGTTATAACAAACCAAATTTCATGAAAACCTTTTCAGGGTTTGGATATACAGTTAATTTTGTAGTGAAGTCTGCATCTGTCATTTGTTTCCTAGGGGATCTTGAATAGTACAGTGAGTGCGCAGACACGTAGTGGAGATGGCAGGAGATTTATTCTTCTCATATTGTATCTAGCTTTAGTTGATCTTAACATATAGGGTATGAAATTAATCCGTAGATGCTCCAGTTTAAGATGAATCTAAACTTTTCTATGGATGGCAGTTTTTTAGCCAAAACAAAGGCGAAAATGTGGCTTAAAACAGACTATATAAACCTTGTTTTTAGCCTTGCAGTTGTTGATGACTTGCAGCCCATACTGGCTGGTACTATAAAACAGAGCAGACAATAAAATAGGTTTTTCAAGGCATTTTAAAAAATGTGAATCCCTGCAACCACAAGAGGCCCTTGAGCATCCAGCCATACATGGCCACAAAAATATTGGGCTTCTTCCCTGTTTTTGATGCACACAGACATTCACACATACGACCTTTTGCATGATCGAACCCCAGCTGACTCTTGGCGGACATAACAACATCCATCTGTACACGCAGCCCTCTACAGCATCTATGTTACCACTGCAGTAGAATCTTATTCACTGAATGTAGTTCTACCATTTAGACGAGACAGCAGCTCACTTTAACATTCATTCAACTCACACCTGTTCTGTCAACCTCTGCTCTGCTTTTTATCTTATCCTTCCTGTCTCCCCTGCACTTCAAACAAAAGTAAATATTTGAGCTGCTAAAAGAAGTGTTAGTGTTCCTCCCCTGAATTTCCTGACAGCTGAACTGTGAGCTGTAGTGGGTTTTGTTTTGCTGGGTAGAAAAGTTTGAGTTAAATAGACTGAGAGGAGAAATAAATTATGGAGAGATATAGTTGTGTTATCATCCATAGACTGCAAGTTAAGAAAGTTTCAAAGTGCAAGTCAATAGATGTTTACTGTACTGATAAATGTGCAGCCTGAATCTGCAGAAAATGTTGTTTTGGAGGTTGTTGTTGGGGTTTTTCAGGCCGACTCGGGGCAGCCACTGTCTCCTCACTTTTGTACGCCGCTGCACTCTGAATGCCTTGTGCATCAAATATTAATCTGCCACTCTTTTATTTTGGACTCATCATTTATTCCGTGCGTAATGTGTTTGACTACAGAAATGTGCAGCACTTCTGCTCTGTCCGTTGAGATTTGTTATTTAGGCCTTGCGAGGGGTTTTGACTTTCCCTTTTGCTCTGCAGCTTCAATTCTCCTGCGTTTGACAAACTAATTTACAGTGCAGCAACGTGAAGAAGTGTTTTTTCGTCTCAGCAATTCATGGACGCTGTGGAGAGATACTGTACGCCTGTAGCAGTGATCTCATTAAGCTGCATTTTAATTAGCTTTCTAACTGTGTTAATATCTGCCCTTTGTATCCTTCAGCCACCTCCTTTGAAAAAGGCAAACATGCTTTAAACGTGCTAATTAAAAAACGTGGCGGCTTCGCTGGCTCCGGGGTTAATGAAAGGCGCTGACATTTTAAGAGAACAACCCTAATGAACCCTCTTCACAGTGAAGTGCTGGGACGGTGAGAGCGCAGCGCCTCTCTCATGCTAAGTTCCAAACTGAATTAGTTTGTTTGTGGCGGATGTGCGGAGCCACCGCTGAAGCAGGTTAATAAAGCAGGACAGAAGTCCCAGTGGGACATACGTAAGCGTCTGTGTAGAGGAACACTGATGTCTTTGGAGGAATTTTATGACTTGTTTACCTCAAAAACACAGCTGGTGAGCATCAGGAATGCAGCTTGTTGAAAATAAATGGGTGTTTAAGAGACAAGTATTGACTTTTAATATGTTTTAGTAGTAAATCTAATAGTGCAAATATGTAAAAATACTGTCTCTTGTAAATGTCCTGCATTCATAATATTATCAAATACAGTATTATCAGTAAAATATATTCAAAGTAACAAAAGTGAAATAAGTCAATATGTAGACATGTTATCGCCTATAATTAGATTATAAAAACATTATCTGCTTTAATTAATCAATCATTCAATAAAAACTGTTACCTCCACCAAGGAGGTTATATTTTTGGCTGTTTGTTTGTATGTTTGTCCACAGCATTACGGAAAAACCACCACCCAGATTTGAATGAAATGTGGTGGAAGGGTGTACCATGGGCCAAAGAAGAACCCATTAAATTTTGGGGCAAATCCAAATCATGGGGCCAGATACACTAATTATTTTTTCACTGTCATTATAATTTCACGAGAGAAATAAGCCATGTGTAGTTATTGTGGGCTGTGAAATTTGACAGTTTGTATGTAATAGAATACTAGCCTCGGTGGAGGGCTCCGGGTGCTCTTCTAGTTGTTGTCTAAAACATTTCTAGAAATGAAGCCCTGTATCTTGTAAGAAAAAAGAAAAAACGATTAGAAGATTAGCATTAGAATTATGAAAAAAGACAAATTGGTTTGAACTGAAACAGGTGATATATACCCATCACACTGGCAGATTTGTTTTCACTTTTTATGATAAAATTTCAAGCTGACATGAGTTGATAAAAGGAAGGTTTGGTTGATTTGGTGACACCCATGGTTACCGTGGTAACAGCAAGTGCTGTATAACACAAGAGCTAACACTTCTTTAGCAGCTAACAGAGGAGAAACTAGCTTATCTGTTTACAGTGCAGCCAAACAAACTCACATTGTTTTAATAAATAATATAATAATTAAAACTGAAATCTGATTAGCAGGAAATGTGCCGTGACCTTGAAAACTTGCATATTTCTCCTGGTTTGAACATTGTTGGAAGCATTTGGGATTATGTAAATACACAGCTCAACAAAATATATAACTCATGTCTATTTTTTAATTCGGAATGGTTACATATTATAGAAAAGAGTACCTGCATCTGCACCTGAAAAAATCTGTCCGCCCTGCTGTGAATGCAGGAAACCTGAGGAGAAATATTCTCTTTGGTGAGAGTTATTTCCATTCAGATGAAGCACCTCCACCCATTTGTAATTAAAAGCATTGCTAGCTGAGATGGATACCATTGAGAAGAAACAAAACAGAAGCTGCCTATAGGGACAGGTTAGACCAGACCTGCTTGGTAATATTGTGTCTCCTCTGCTTCCGTCTCCTCCCGCTCCGGGGGGAAAGCAGTCGGGGAAAAGTGGGGGATTAAGCGGAGGAATCTGTCTCGCCTGATTGAACAGATGAGGCAGAATTTTTTGGGGGGGAAATAAAAGGAATGGGATGATTAGAGAGGTAGAAAGATGAAAATGGACTCCTTCACATAAAGCCATTACCATAACAATATGTTCTCTAGAGAAATGGGGCCTGCTGGGGACGTCTAAGTCTCTACTGGACTCATATTGTCCTCGCAGCACAAAGCACAGATACCATAGCTGCTTTTGCGAGTCGGTCAGAGGTTGTTTTCATTTTTATGCATTTTTTTCTGTACGTCACCCACATGCAGTGACAAATCATTTGCAGACTACCAAGGCTTTTCAGCTTCGGTTTGCTGGACAGAATGCAGTGTGAGTGGGTTTACTGCTTTGCATACCAACTTTTCCTTCCAGACATGATACTGTTTGTGGCAAAGAGCCGAGACATAAGTTCATCAGTGGGCGAGTTATAATTTTTGATCCGGTTACAGCATGAAGGATTAGTAGCTGCCGCCTCGATTACAGTCTGCCTTTTGAGGTTATTAGAAGTCTTGGGCCGTGATATACAGTCGCCTCAACAGCACCCTTATCCCAAGGCCCCATGACCCCCTGAACTTCCCCTTCAGAGATCCTCCGTCTTCATACTGTACAAAGCCGATCCCTCCTTGAGTCCAGACCTCAGAGGGAGTCAGTGGGAGGTGCAGATGTTTACCTCTTGGATTGATTCAGAGTAAAAAATAAATAAATTAAAAAAATTGAAAGTATTATTCTTAAATATAAATCATACCTTTAACTGTGGTACAAATTACTCTACAAGTCTGTTAAAGGGCCACTCCATCAATTTTTACATGTCAAGATCAGTTTACAGTCACATTCTATACAGTGATAGCCTCCCACTTGTTAGCAAAATGACCAAAATGCATCCCCCTTTGGTAACCTGCCCTCCCTCCTCTTCACCACGTAGTAGCAGAGAGGATGCAGGAGCTGAGGGGTTGTTTAGTTGACTATGTTAGTCTAATCTGCCTGACTCATTGATCCTTTATCTGACTGATCTGACTTTGTGACAACATCTATGACCATGGTGCTGAAATGTCAGCACCTAACTGTGCTGTGTATTGATGAATCCATGGCACTTTCCATGGTGCTGAAGTAGCAGAAGGATTTGTGTTTGTGACTTTTTCCCCCAGCATTTCCACTCATTTCTGTGAAAAAAACCTAATTAATTTATTTTAAAGGCTTAGGTTATAATTAAAAGATTAACAGGAATTTGTTGGCAGAATATTGCATAAATTTAGTATAATATTCATAAGTATGTTTTCATTAGTGGATAATCACCTGCAAATAAGAAGCTTGGTGTTTTTATTACCTTTGAATGAGCCTTTTATATGTACAGAGGGAATGAGTCTTCCTCCATGTAGGTTGTTGCATCACCATGTTTCTACAGTAGCCCAGAATGGACAAACACTGTTCGTAGCCACCGTAGTTTCTGCTACATGCTCAAAAGGGAGGATGAGGTGAGGTGTTTACAATCTGCAAGCTCACCACTAGATGCCGCTAAATCCTACACACTGGTCCTTTAAGTGAGGTGAGGTGACGACCTGAACACAAGCTATATTCAGTCACTAGTCTTTACTCTCTGTTTAACTGCCTCCTCCTGCATTAGAAAAGTCAAAAGAACCAAAGAGGTAATAGAACAATAGCCAAGCGTCATGAAGAAAAAAACACGAAATTTGTTTAAAAAAAGAAGCCTATAAAGCTTGTACTATTGTTAAGTACGTAATACAGATGGAGAATTGCATAAAAAATACTAAAAAATATCTGTAAAATTAATCTCTGATACAATATTCACAGGAAATAATCTGCTCAAAATTCATCCAAATAGCTTGTTTTATGCAAACTTCCTGCAGGTTAATTTCACAGTTTATCAGGTGGTTTGTACTGTTCATTATTTACATTGAATATGATATAGAATTTCCATATAATGTGTCACATAGTCAGGGTTTGTCACTTTACTCAATGATAGAATAAGGGTCCCTTTAGGAAAAGGTTGCAGAGCCCAGCTGTAGAGGACTAATGGCCTTGCACGCAAACCTCCCTCACCTGCTTTGTCAAATCAGTTTCAAACACTACTTTTATGATAGCTGCTGTGCTTTGGTCAAGTGCAGTTTTATTTGATGGGCAAGTTTACGTGGTGGACCTGAGTCACACTGGATAAAATATTGATTGGATAAATGTACGTTTTTGGCCCCGAAGTTCAGGATGAATCTTCTATTTTTGCTACATATTTGGCATAAAACGAGCAATAATTGAACAGCTGGCACAAAGTGGGGATTGGATTTTGGAAAATGTAGTTTTTATATCACCCTGTCTTAAAAATACTGCATTATAAATTTTAAGTAGTTTTAAAGACATGGGAGTTAAGCAGAGGGTCTAAAGAAATGATCCCATACAATTTATTAAATCTACTGAAGATTCACCTTTTGACTGATATTTGTTCCCTCTGCCTTCAGATGTTCCAGTGGCTTTGACCGCCATCGACAGGACTGGGTGGACAACAGCTGCCCAGATGAGGTAAAGGTTTGTTTGGAGCTGCCTGGATGATGAATGCTCTTTGTTGCTGCAGACAGAACACTCTTATACCCTTACATGTACACTATTTTCCTTCTGACGCAGCCATGATAACATGTCTCATCTTTTAGACCAAGGACAAGATGTGTGACATCATCGACACCACGCACCTCTACCCCTTCACCACCACGATTGTCGCCAAAACCACATCCAGGAGCAAAGAGGCCACTGCAGGCAGGGACGCCGTCTCCACCCCCCACCCCCCCACCAGCGTCCCCACTGAAGGTAAAGTAGAAAACACAGAGCTGGAACGAGGCCACGGCGCATATTGTGCCGGGGCACAGAGCTTTCCGTCAAGCAGTGATGGATGCTGCTCTGTTCTGGCAAGATGTTAAATGAAGTGCATTTGCTGGAACTGTTCTTTATTGGTATTGATGTGTTTCCTCTTTTACAACATGCACGAGACACTTCTTTCTTTTTTGGAAAAGGCATAAATATGTTCTGTGGCTCTCCACTTAAGCTAAAAAGAAATCATTCCAGATGGCAGGCAGCGGAGCAAGGCACAGCAGCTGTGTTTGTACCAACTTTTAAACAATGCAAATTGAATTAGACAAATCTCGCCAGTCCAAAATAGATGCACCCACACAAACCTGCGATCACGTTGTTCAGCTCTGCTGGCTCGCCATCAATCTTTGTTCTTGGAAGTCTTTTATTCCCAAAAACGTCCTTTTCTCATGATGGATGATTGATGTATCAAAAGTATTCTCTTGTTACTATTATTCTTCTTAATCATCTTTCAGGTTAATTATGAAGCATTAACTTTCTGTATTTGAATGTGAAGGCGAATGATGGCCAATTTTAATTTCTGAAGGCTGAAGGCTGGGAAATTAGACTGCGCGCTGGCTTTTGTCAAAGTAAGTGGAGAGTGACTTCACAATCATTTTGGAGTTTAGTGAAATTGGCTCGATCTGAACCAGATATTGAGGCTTTCTGAAAGCTGCTCCTCGTTATTACCTGTCTTCTCTCTCCATTTCGAAGTCTCATTTTACATTTGAGGGCTCTTTCTTGCCGGCTCCCATGTCTGTGGCTTTTTAGAGAAAAAGGGAAAACAGTGAACTGAGGCAAAATGAAATTATACTTTGGAGACAGTCAAAAAAAAAAGAGGTCTTTGTCAAGTTATGCTGAATATTTCCCATAAAGCCACAAAGGCAATGTACAGAAATATAGAGCCATGTATGTAATATGTTTGGTTAGACATGAATATATTCATATAAGGGGCTGTGTCCATTAAAGTGTTTTTTTTTTTCCAGCTGAAAACACCCAGCTGGGAGCGTTTAAGAGCTCTTTGCAGGCACGACGTTTTTTCAGCTGAGACAATGTGGTTGCTATGATGCAGAATATCCACAGAAGTAACGGCTAATTTATGTGTCGTTGGTACCTCATTTTGCAGATAGTTTGTGTTATCAACAAATACTGAATGTAAAAATGTTGGCACAAGGTAGAGCGCTTGTTCTGGCCCTAACTCTGGATAAAGGGAGGACTGAAGCACTTAGAGAAAGAGAGAGAGAGAGAGAGGAGAGAGAGAGAGAGAGAGAGAGAGAGAGAGAGAGGGAAGAGAAGAGAGAGAGAGAGAGAGAGAGAGAGAGAGAGAGGAGAGGAGAAGAGATGAGAGAGAGAGAGAGAGAGAGAGAGACTGAGGAGAGAAGAGAGAGGTAGAGAGAGAGAAGAGGACGATCTGCCAGACAGCTGGGTAAAAAGTGACAGTGATGAGCACAGTATTTTACCAACATTTTTCAACTCTGCGGCCAGAAAAAAAAAATGTGCAGGATAGGAGCTCAGCTTCATGCTTTTGGTGATCATAGCTGAGAATGAATATGTTGCGTGTCATGTGCAATGTGTTTAAAAAAGTCATTCTGGTAATGGCACATTACAGAACCTACAGATAATGGTCCAATAAGGACATCGGGGGAGTAATATCATAAATCTGACAAAATGGTGGATGTAACAAATGACAGTTAAACAGATGTGGAACTGTAGTAACAGAATGTTGTATAGATGAATATATCATATTCCTCTGTATCATAGAGCTGGATTTATTTTAGTCTGGCAATTACTCGATCTAAAACACATCTGCAGTGAAGGATCAACAGTAAGTGGCAGTAGTACATAAACATTAGCAACACATTAGTATTTGACAGCTAGTAGCAGCTAGCTTGTTATACTCAACACTGAATGTTTATTAATCCTCATATGAAAATAGTTAGCGGAAAATGTACTCTTTATCCCCATTTGAATAACATTTAATGAAGTTTGAGAAAATTACTTTGTCTTATTTAAAAATGAAAGTATATATATTTTAGACATGTTTTTAAAGTGTTCCGCCTTTATTAGAAGGAATTAGCTTCAGGCTAACAGCTACGGACAGGGTAGGAAAGTTAGGAAGTATTAATAGAAGGACTAATCTTAATTTATTATTTAAGTTATTAATTCACTTAATAACTTTATCGCTAGTATAACACTTTTTGGGAGGAATTTGCCTTGAAGTGCTCATAGTATGGGACAGATACAGCAAAACAAAACAAAAAAGTATAATAAATAAGAATATTAAAATACACAAAGTTTTAAAAATATATACAGTATATAACAATATATCTTAAAGTGCAAAATGTTTGGGAATTCTAAAGTCAAATAAACAAACTACCACAATAATAATGCTATTTATGAAAAGAATGCATTATAGACACACTTATAATGCACTGTAATCTGCTTATAGAACTATATAATTATAGTTATGAGTACTCATAAATGTTCGTAATGATACAAAAAAAAGCATAATACAACAGGTTTATTTCATATGGGGAATTTCTTGACTTGATTTAAATCACCCAGTGACCACTTAGAGTACCTTATAATCACATTATAATGCATTATAACAGTGATTATAATGTATTACAATTATGAGAATTATAATACACAATGATCCTTGCAAAAAAAAAAATGTCAGTGAGTGACCAGAAATGCTTCATAATATATTATGACTATGTTTATAAAGCATTATAAATGTTGAAATGCTAAATGTGAGTGCTTATACCTGTAATTATAGAGTGCTATACACAAGTTAACACATTCTAAGTATATTCATAATGCATTACGGACGTGGGCATCACATATAAGATACTCCTCAATCTGACTAGAAATCTCAAGTGAGAAAGAAAAATATTGTTCAAGTTGCCTTCTTTGCATGTATAAAAATCCCATATATTTGAAAATAGTCAGTCAAATATGTTTTAAACATGCCATTTACAGCAAGTAAGTGTTCAAAGATAAGATATTTCATCTGTCGTCAGTAATGTGCTTCACTTCAGCTTCACTGACTGACAGTATTTCCCATCAAAGTTTGAGGGGGTCGTGCTGCTTTGATATTGCAGCGTAAAGTATTGAGCACATGATTCAGTGAACCCCAGCGGGAGGCTAACCCAAACCACACCGCAGAATAATATCAGTTATCTCATGCAAACCCTCTCTGAAAGGAGCAGTCAGGACTATCCTGCTGATGATAGGAAAACAGCCAAGGTGTCCTTTAAAGTTTATTTAATTTCACCCCCCCCCCCCTTTTTCTTTTTTTTGTTTCCCCGTGTCTCTAGAGACTGAGAGTTACGAGCTGGTTGAATTAATGCTGCCAATTTTCAGCTCATTCCCATTTTTATGACTTTTGAGCAATTTATTTAAGTAAACAGGCAATTAATCTTAAATCAGCTCCAGATGTGGTGGTGCTGAATCAAAATGATAGGAAGGAGCCACTCACATGCTGTCATCATTGAAATACCGTGTGTATAATCAATACCAAAGGCACACACACTGTACTGTATGTACTGTATTTTTCTGTGCTTGTCTTCTGTTAATTGTATGTGATGTCTGGGACGCACAATAGGCACACTGAGATGATAGACAGCCAATCATTTCTGACATCCACTCTTATCCTTGCGATGAATGGATTTACTGCATCCTTTTAAGAACATGAGCCCTCATCTACAGAGTAGGTGAGCCTCTGAAGGACAAACTATGTATCTGACTCATGCTTAGAAAACCTTCATTGTCCATCGCAAATTGATGCAAATGTGTCTTTGACATGATTTGCATGATAAATATGGTAAATATGCCTGTAAAAGCAAAGAAGATGCAAAAAATATATTCAAGCGTCAGAGTAGAATGTCCTTCGTTGCTTGTTTGTAATGTAGAGGAGAAATAAATCTATAAAACGGGTCATAAATATGTAGTTTGACTTTTAAAGAGGTTGGGTAATTTCCCAGATGGGCGCTGAAGTTTTTAGCAAATGCTGCTCAAACAGGAGGAAATAGAGCTTTGCCTAAACATAATAAATATAAAAATATTGTGGAGAGTACAGTCTACACCTGCTCTGTATGAAAAGCACCCTGAGATAAATGAAGCATCACATTAGTTCATGCAGGACACGGGAGTCACAAGCCCCCAGCTGCTGTCGGCTGTCAGCCCGCAGACTGGATCATTTCTAATCACTCGCACACCAATCACAGCCCATTCGCAGGACAAGGCGATCCATTTAAAATGTGACTTCCCTCGTCATTGATCTCTGCTTCACCAATGCTGCCACGCATGCGCTGCTGCTCTGCCTCCTCCACCCCAGCTTCCACCTTTGTACAGATGTTCAGAGTCCTAATATGGTTCAAAGGTTAAATGGTACTCATGTGTTGCTCTCACAGTTTTGGCTTAGCATGCTGCTAATCCAGCTAATTCATGTTTTTCTCATCTTGTCCATCTCCTCTAAATTCTGTAATTTCTTTTCATGCTTTTCTTTCCGTTCCCTTCCCTTCTGTCCTCCTTTGTACTTTGTACCAACTTTTAAATTAACTTACTGACTACTCAGTTTTAAAATTGTATTTTTCCAAACTGACTAAATACTTTTCTGAAAAACAGATTTTTAAGAGACTAAATAACTTGAGATGGACTTTTGCTGTGTAATAGTGCAGCGTCTGCAGTCTTATTCTGCTTCTTCTATCTCATTGATGGTATTTTTCCTCTATTGTGGAGTTTTTTTAAAGTCTTTCTCTATCCAAGCCTGGGTTATCCATTATTTCATTCCCATATAAAAGGTATTTACTTTCAGTAGCCGACCTTTTCTCCATCGCAGCGCCATTAATCATCTTGTGGGGGCTGAGCTTAAATGGATACTCCATCGCAGTTGGGGTGCTGGGTGCGCTGCTGGGATGAGGGTGGATGCAGTGAGTTCAGGGAGGAGTGTGAAAACTTTCCCGCTGTGAGGCAAAACAGGACGAGTCCAGATCAAACCAGGACATGGTGAGAGGACAAACAGAGGAACCACAGATATAAAATGTGTTTAGCTCGTGTGTGTGACTGTATCTGTGTGTGCGAGCGTCCTGGAGGTCCACGAGGTCACTCTGTGGTATTTGTTGTGTAGCCGACACTGAGAAACTCCTCGCGCTCTCTGACACGTACAGCGGATCAGGTTCCCCAACGCCCACCTGTCTGTTCAGCTGCAGGGGTCAGAGGTCAGGTTACACAGCAGGCTGGGTGGCTCGTGGTCGTGCTGGCGACCTGCAGCTGGACGACGGAGTGAGAGGAGAGAAGAGAAGAGAGGTGTATCTCTGTGGGTTAGGGTTAATCTCCTTTCTCACTCTGTTGACATTCGACTAAACTTGCCTGCTTCAGAGGAAATTCTTCAGAGGTGCCAGGTACACACAGCTAAAACTAACACAGTCCAACACAACACTCCTGCAATAAATCCTACTTTCATGAAGGATATAATGTTCAGTTTTTGTGGAAACTGTTTGAGCAATGTGGATTCAATTTTATGGTCTTTTTGGAGGATGTAGTTTTTGGTGAACTGCTGTTGAACTGAGAGGGCTTAATAACAGAAACACCTTGTTTTATCAGTTTTCCCCAGATTTCTTTGTGCAGTGCAGGATTGACAGTCTCAGAAGTGCATACATAACAGCCAAGATAATTTCGCAGCTTCACTGTCAAATCAACAAGTTTCTCATTTTTTTATTGATATTTTATTTTCATCTGAACATTACATGACCGACCCCCATTTTTAAATGATGCTGTATGGCTCAGTTAGTTTTCCAGCCCATTTTTGTCAATATCTTCAGTATATTCAGACCAACTTAGAAAGTCACGAGCTGAAGTCAGAGAAAATCACATCATTGTTTTATTGGATGCAACCAGAAGAGGTGGCAAACCTTCTTTACTCAAGTAGAAGTAGATACTTATGTAAAAAAAATATTCTGGTAAAAGTAGAGTTACTGATTCAACTTTTTTTTACTAAAGTAAAAGTGAAAACATAGCCGTATATCTTATATAATTTTGTGTTTTGTTACATATTTTTTGTCATGTCTTTTAGGTTGTTTTTTGTTGGGTTATGTGTCTTTTGTCGTGTTACCTCTTTTATGTTGTTTCTCGTCTTGTTACGCCTTTTAGATTTAGTTTTTTTCTTGTTATGTCTGTCATGGGGATATGAACTGATGGATACACCAAGAAATCAGCTTTTCTACGTGTAGTTTTCCAGTTCATTTTGGTCGAAATAAGTCTTGATGTTGGGAAGGCGGCACGCAGTGATGCAAGATAAAAATAATCAATAATTTCCTGCAAATGCATTAAAACTAAAGCAACGATTCCTGCTTTGAAAACGTACGGAGCAGAAAGTACAGATATTTGCATTCAAATGTTGGAAGTAAAAGTAAGAAATTGTCAGAAAAATAAATGCTCAAGTAAATTACAGATATCTGAAAAATCCACTTAAGTACAGTAATGAAGTATTTGTACTTAATTACTCCCCGCCTTTGGCAACCAGCAGCTCTATAGCTCGATCCACAAAAATTTCCCACCCTTTAGTGGCCACAGTTTTCGCCCTAGAAAGCTGAAATTTTGCTTAGAGGTCAAGTGTGAGTGTGCAGGTGTTTTTTTTGTGTTTTATGTGAGTGGTAATGGGAGTGGTCTATAACAAAAAGGTGCTTAATATCTCACTTCACGTAACATGACCAACTCTTTACAAAGACACACACATGCACACAGATAGACAGGCATACACAAACATACAACTGCAACTCTTTATCTACCACACACACACATTGACTGTTTGGTCCTTTGCTGCAATACGTCAGCGTTGCCAACTAGAAGACTGGCCTGTAAACAAATACATGTAAACAGGAGCTGCTGTTTTTCTAGATAAAAAGCACTGTGATGTTTACATTTCTCAACCAATTTCTGGGCATTTTTATATTCAAGGGTTTATGTTCCACAGGGAGTATTAACTTACTGCACATGTAGACGGAGTTAGTTACTATTTCATATAGATCATAAACCCTTAAATATACAGGTCAGTCTTGACTGGACCAAAATGGCGGTGACATTGATGTACAATCCAAAGGCCAGTGTGGTGTCTACATATATATGTCTGCTATCTATGAGGCTGAAACATGCCATGGAGGTCAAGTGTTTGAGGTTGGTGTTTCTGAATGCATGAACACACGGATTCTTGCACGTATGTGTTTGCAGCTATTGCACATTTGCACTTGTTTTTGTTTGCTGTATGCTTTTCTCTTTTGCTGATATCTTTCTCTTTTCTTATTTTAAACATTTTAGTCCAATTTTATATATAATACAACCTCAGGCTTCTAAAGAAAACCACGCACCATGGCCCCCTAAACACCTGTAAAAACCTCCTGTTCTATTTCCTCTATTCATTTCCACTATAAACAGATACATTTTATTTAGACTCAGCTTGTACTTACACTTGTTTTTTAACCTTCAACTCATGCTTTAATATTTTTAGTAGTTTTTGTTATTTTGCAAACCTAACTATAAGTGGCAGCAGGAGATGATTTAACACAGAAAATAAAGCACTCTAGACAACTGATAACTTCAGGAGTAAATCCCTCTTCTGGTATAATCTGAACATTGCTAATAAAATATATTTTTGTGAAATAAACAGTTATAGATAGTGTCTTTGTGTTATTTTCCTCATCCACTGATGATGATTCATATTCATGACCCTCACTCTGGTGTGGGATTGACTTGGGCTAAATTTCATGCGGCCGTTTACAGTGCGATATCACATTTAATGATTCATTTCAGGCACCGAAATGTGGCTGCAGTCGCTCTTTTGAGACTTGAAATAGAAAATCCTTTTGAATTACATCGTTCAGTGAAATATATCTGCTGGTGTATGTGCTGCATTTGCATAATGCAAGTCCTTATGGTGTGTGTAAATGGCTGCTACCCTTTCCAGCAGAAGTGGGTCACGCTACATTTCCATATTTCACATGTATAGTTAACCCCAGACAGCTTTTATGTGCTGAATTATGCATGCGGACCATTATATTCAAAGCATTAATTTTTAATCAGGTTGTAAGTGTAGTAAATTTCATGTTGAAAGGAAGATAGTGCAGTAATGAAACAAGCTTCAAATCTCATTTGGGACCTTCGGGGAGTTATTTATATTATGAGAGCCTTAAAAACAAACTACAAAGAGAAATATTGATTATCATGTCTTTCTCATTTTGTCTCCTCACAGATGATACCAAGATCGCCCTGCATCTCAGAGACAACCAGGGTAAGTCCCCATCTTCCTCAGCTGTGGCGTCCAATAACTGTTGTTGCTCTGGCTGCTGCTAAACTGAGCCTTTACTCCCTGCTGTATTCGTGGCTGTGGCTGCCTGCTGTTTTGTTTTTGCCACTGACGTATTGGTCCCTGATTGCTTTTTGATCTTTTTTTGGAGGACGTGTGGCTCAATGAGCTGATAAACTTTATCCGGCCGCAGACTATAATGCTTAACTGTCCTTTGTGGGCCGCAGCAATCAATTAGAGTGTCTGGACGGGTGTGAGAGAGAGGAGAGGCTGTGCAACCGAAAGTTGTATCAAGTTACACTTTATATCATTTTATAGTAGTCACAAAGGCAATATGAAGAAGAACCATGTCTGTAATATTTTTTCATTAAGATGTGGCTGTATTCTTGTAAGGCATCAGTAGAAAACAAAGTTGCTGGACAAAAATAAAGGTATAGTGGCTTCTTAGATGTAAACTAGTATGAATGTTTAACTAAACAAATATATGAGGAGTTCATTTGCAAAAACAGATAAACACCATTCTTAAAATGAATAAATCAACACTAGTTTCACTGATATTCCCCTGAGTGCACAATTTAAAAAAAAAAAAACATGTTTTTTCTTCATATATATTTCTCAAATTGTTGGAGGGAAACGGCTTTAATTTAACATGTTGTTAAAGTAGCTTGTTTTGCATGTTTGTGTACATAATTTAGGCATATAAGATGGTGATCTTCTCACTATATTACTGAAGAGACAACAATTTCTGGCATCATAACACTACATTATGAATGCTTTCTACAAATGAATTATGAATCTGTTGTCATTAATAAGAAATCAAGTTAGGAAGCTTTTTTCCCCCCT
This sequence comes from Lutjanus argentimaculatus, assembly GCA_034769285.1. NCBI lineage: Eukaryota > Metazoa > Chordata > Actinopteri > Lutjaniformes > Lutjanidae > Lutjanus > Lutjanus argentimaculatus. The sequence continues at coordinate 12,728,176 of JAWZSL010000009.1, read as the reverse complement.
AATGTCTATATTTGTTAAAAGTTCTACATATGTTGCATGGGAGGCTGCAACTATGAATTATTTACACTATTGGTTAAAGGGGTATTCCAGCAATTTAATATTCTACTTCCTTAAAGTTGAGGGACTTGTCAGAGGCAGATTTAAAAAATATATCATTACAGAGGCAGAGATATCCTGATCTTACAATTGCCATGATGCATCTTTGCAGTGTCTTGCTTTAAATTCAATCACTTTTTTGTCTAAACGAAAGTTAAAAACCCCAAATAATTCAGTTTATAATCATACAAAATAGAGAAAAGCTGCAAGTCTTCACATTAATCAGTTAATTAATTTATCAATTAATGAAACTGACTAATTGTGTTAGAAATTTAAGCACCATAGCAATTTGAGACTGTATACAGGGTGTAAAATCAACTTTTATTTGTCCTACTACCTATTCTGCTAAATAACAGGGCTGCAATAAAGAGTTATTTTTCTTTGTTAATCTTCCAGTTATTTTCTCAATTATCAGTTCATAATTTGGTCCATAATATGTCAGAAAATTGTTAACTCCAAAACTGAAAATGAAATTCAGGTTATCACATAAAACAAAGAAAAGCAGCAAATCCTTGCAGTTCAAAGGCTTAAATCAGGGAATGCTTGCTTGAAAAATATAAAATTTACCTTTATTGGACTGATCAATTAATTGATGAACCATTTAATTTCTAATGTGTATATTTATATGCAGCTTATGTTTGAGACATTAGTTGTATAAATAAACAAGAACACTGTTGGGAGTATTGACAGTTACCAGCCACAACATTAAGTTTTTCTGCATGTTAAGTGCTGCCTGGGTGGATCTGGCATGAAATCTGTTGAACTGCTCTGTGGTACAAAATAAAAGTGAGGGCTAAAGCTCTGCCAGCATAAAATTAAGCTGCAATTAACATTTTTTAAGGGTGCAAAAAAGGAAATATGTGAACTGCTGATGGGAAAATTACTTCAAACATTTACCCTGATCAGTCAACTCAACTTTATTTCATACGAACATGCTGTCCAAAGTGCTTCACAGATTAAAATAGCACAGAATTGTGCAAGACTTAGAAATTACAAAAATAATGTAAAAGTAAATACATTTTAAAATAAATAAAGTAAATAATAGTCAGTGAAATAGATAAACACATGGGGGAAAAGGGGGATAAAATGAATGATTAAGGCTCAAAAAGTAAGGTAACAAATGATGAGGCACCTTATATAAAAGCCAGGTTAAAAACCTACATCTTAAAAATGTCCACAGAGGGGACATCTCTCAGTTCCGTAAACAAACTGTTCCTGAGACTGTAGGGCCACAGTGGCTGAGTGCTGACTCTCCATCAAAAAGAGCACCAAAACAGAATACATTAAGGTGAAAAACTCCACAAAACTGAAGAGGATGACGGCCATAGTCTTCCTGACACTGATCACATTTGTTTACACCAGGGTATCGCAAATAATTTGACAGCTATTTAGAGAACGCTACACCTGACACAGCGAGAAAATTCAGTAAAAGTACAGCAGAGGTTTGCTGCTAATATATGTCAAACATCCAAACTCTGAAATGACTCCCAACTCTATCGTTTTTATTTTTGGAGATAGCTTCTCAAATGTTTCATTTCCTGCTGGAGAGGAATTGGAAAGCCACGGCTTCTATCACACTTTGATTACACAAACGCTGCATGTCTCTCATCACTACGGGACTCTTGGCACTGTGATGATATCTCGCCCTTTTTTTTTTTTCATGAATCTAACCATATTTTTTTCCCGCCACATACCTGCCAATAATGCCATTCAAGGTGACAGGTAATTGCGAGGAAGGCATCAGGATTATCATACAGAGTAGAAAACATGTAAAGCATAAATTTCTACGATGATTTATTGATTTTTGACAGATATTATAAGCACTGGCACCACGGTGTCCTCTGACCTTAACTGTGGTTGGAAACGTTGAGATTGCAGCTATGGAAAGTGCTGAGATAAGGAACAACAGCAGCAAACCACCTTTTCTCTGGAGTCTCTGCCCACCACCACCACCACCAGCACTCCTCAGCGCCCATTCACAAAGAGTCTGAATTAACGGTCTGCTCAGTCTGTATTGCGAGTTTCCTAAAAACCCATTAGCCAGGTGAGAGAACGGTTTTGCTCCTGTGTTAGCACTAATGTAGAGCTGAAAAAAAAAAAAAGACCAGCTCTTGGCCGGGTTTCCATTGGTCTCGTTTGTCCTTTCTCTAAAGCTCTAATGTATTTTATTGCGTCTAAGAGCTCTGCTGTCCATTAGTGTTTACTCAGTCTCCTCAGGTTGTAGCAGTCATAAGGACAGAGCTAATGGAGAATGAATTCAGGGCAATTAGCTAAAGACGTGCCTTTCCTGTGTCCTGACTGCATAAATATGACCAAACGTTTCCATAATTATGAACTCAAGGCTATTTTTAGACATGACAGTGTTGGTTGGTCCAAACTAGGGAAGCAGCTGCCATTATTTTCACAATTAATTGATGACAATGGCTTCACGGTCTAGTCTTTGCAAAGGTGCTGGATGCTTAAAGTAGTCCAAAGTCATTGAAGAGAAATCTGGATTCTTGGATACTATTTGTGTGATACTGCACAGATATAAGTGTGAAGAGTTCTCTTTAATGAGCTTATAAAAAATGTGGAAAATGCTCATTACAATTTCCCAGAGCCTGAAGTGACATTTTCAAATTGCTTCTTTTGTCCAACCAACATTCCCAAACACTCTTTATTTACTATGATAAATCACAAAGCAGCAAATCCTCACTTTTAAGAAGCTGGAACCAGCATTTTTTGCTTGAAAATGGCTGAAAATTGAATTGATTATCAGAATATTTCATTCATTTCCTTTTGATCAACTTATCAGTCAGTTGTTGCAGCTCTAGACTGGACTGAAATATATATCTCAACAACTTGAGCTGATTGATGAGTCTGCAGCAATTCTGACAATCGATTAATCGTTTAGTTAGTTACTGTATCAAGTAAAAATAAATTAATAAATATTCACTGGTTCTGACATTGGAAATCAACTTTAGTTGCAGCCTATCAACAACTATTAAATGGATTGTCATGCAGTTTTGTACAGACATTCATGGTGCCCAGAGGATGAATCCTAATGACTTTAGTTTTACTGTAGCACCACCATCAGGTCAATTTTTCAGTTTCAGTTCAAGCTTTGGTTTATAGTCAAATATCTGCAAAACTACTGACATTCCCACAAGCCTCAGCAGAACTTTCAAGTTCACAGCTTTACATAATATAATAAATAAATAGTGGATGGGTCCTCTGGGTCTGAAAAGTGAAGCCAATGCAGAACTGCTTTAAACCTGCAGTCTTTCTAACGAGCAGCAGGGGGCAGCTCCACTGGCTGCAAAAAAGAAGTCAGATTGTATTGGAGTCTATGAGAAAATGAGCCTACTTCTCACTTGACTTGTTACCTCAGTAAACAGTTTCCTAATGAGTTTATGGTTTCAATCACAAGTTTCAAGTCTTCTTAAATACAGCATGATGTTCATTTTGTAAAATTATGGTCCTACTTAGAGTAAAATAGATGATAAAGCGGGGCATGATTTAAGGTGTGGCTACCTTGTAACTTACAAGTCTATTACTTGTCTATAAGACTATTCTTAGTCAGATCCATTCAGGTTAGAGACATAGCAATGTGTTTCCTCCCCAACTCCGCCCTTTTGTCCAAATATGGTCACTTCTGGCTCCAAAAAAAAAACAAGATGGTGACAGGCCATAATGCCAAACTCAAGGTTTCAAAACCCAATCAATCAAAACTACTCGCCATCATTTGGTGCAAAAAGATATGATGTGAAAAGATATGAAAAGATTCAATGGTAATTTGTATTACTACTTTTTGCAGAAACGACAAGTTAAATTGTCTCCTGAGTTTTTGCATTTAGCTGCATTTCATTAAATTTAGTAAAAATTAGCCCGCTCCTTTGAAGGCTTTGTCCTATCAGCTGGTTATGTAACATTAAATACCAACAGCAGTATCGTTTGTCCAGGAATATATTGATATTTCAGTACTAAACAGTCACAAAGAATCGGTACCAGCTTAGAGGCAGCTCTCGATACCCATCCCTAATCGCCACACTATGATCAGGAAGAAAATGGCAAAACAAAGCCAACATGAAGGCTTAAAAATATTTGGTTTTGGCTGTATCAACCCACTATGACCCAGAATAAATTCTGTTTTGAAGCCCTTGTCTCTGCTGTCTCATTGGTTTAAATGTCCCACTCAGAAGAGTCTGCCCAGACTGTCGACCTGTGTCCGTTAGCATCCCGCTGCTTATTTAGCTGCTGGCTGTTGATTTCTCATTGTGTCTACATCTCTGCTCAGTCTCATGCCCCCTGCTAACCCACCAACGCCCCAAACTAACAGCCTGTCGCATTGTTTGGGCCTCCAGCTGACCAAGAGATGGCTCTGGGATCTGCAGCTCTGACAGATAAACGCAGGAAAACTGCCAGTCTGAGAAGACAGGAGAAAAAACAAACACCCTCACACTGTGGGTTTTTTTAGGATTAAGAACCATAGCGAGTCATAATGTCGTTTTCTCTGCCAAGTTGTTTTTCTGTGACTGACAGTATTCTCTGAGCTATCATGAAAAACACTACATCCAACACCAAACAGCATTATGAGAGCAGTTTTCAGTCAGATTACGGACAATGGAGGTAATCTATTGTTTTGTTTTGTTTGTTTAATGTGAAACCGTTGCGAGGGATGTTTCAGCACACCAAAACATTTCCAGCTTCAGAGTGCACATAATGGCCACGCTGACTTACACAACCACGCATTCACAGTGGCTGCCCACACACATCGGACAGGTTTGATTACCAGCCGGTTATTCTGTGTGCTGGAAATCAATGAGGCAGGGAGCCAGGGGAGCGGCTGGTCGGCTGACAGGCTCGGCACCGGCTATAGCTGCTAATTAAGGGCAGGGAGGAGCTCGGTGGAGAGAGGTTGTCAGGGGGGCAGAGAAGAAGGAGAAGAAATCTGTGAATAGATCTGGACTGAACCTGCTATAAATCTGTAGAGATATAAGCTGCGAGGGGCAGCGTCCTCGCCGTTTGTTTCATAATCACTTCATTAGTTCTCCTGAGCTGCACGCTGAAATAAAGGTGCTAACTAGAACCATGAAGGGTTCTTGATGAAGGGTTTGTCCTCATAGGAGAACCTTTTATCGTTATTGGTGGAAAGATTTACAAAGGTTCTACTTTGAACCCTTTCAGGACCCTTTTCCACCAACAAGGAACCAGCCAAGAATCTAATTTTTAACCGTTCTGAGCATTTCCACCAAAAATGAACTGATTCAGAATATGAAAAGTTGCTTCCTGGCTGGAACAAAAACACAAAACAAAACATAACAAAAAAAAGCAGGTTCTCCTTGAGATCCAAAGTGGGCGTGTCATATTCTAAAGGTTGTTGTGCATTCTACAACACACTCTGTTGATGAATGAATGCAACCGGTTCAAGAACCAGAGCTTATTTGGTGGAAAAGAGAGAGTTTTACCTAGAACCCATCATAAAGAGTTATACATAGAACCATTTGTTTCCCACTAAACCCCCTATGAGAGGTTCTACAGAGAACCTTTCTCTAGTGGTTCCACCAGGAAACCTCTCAGGGGGTTCTGTTAAGACCATTTCTGCCTTCTGGGTGCTAACAAGAAACCACCCTGGGGGTTCTACCTAGATTTTTTTATTCCCAACGTTTTATCTAGAACCCACCCAGGGGACTCTATCAGTGTTTGTACCTAAAAACTGACTTTTGGGGTTTTAAGAAGAATCCTTATATATATATTCCAATGGTTTTCTCTAGAACTTATCCAAGGGGTTCTACCAAGAATACTTTTGTATTCCAAAGGTTTTACCTAAAACTGACTCTGGGGGTTCTTCTGAGAACCCTTTTATTTTCCAAAGAAATTGATTAAAGTAAATCTAGGTACACAAAGACCCTTGACAAACCCTAAATGGTTCTGGGTAGAACCTCAGGCCTTCAGAAGGAACCTACTTTCGAACCCTTATTTCTAGGTGTACAATCAACGTGTCGCCATGGTGACGTGCCATCACTAAGAACAGTTTCTCTGTTTTTCTTGTTCTTCTTGTTCTTCTATTCTCATTCTATGCAATCTTCTCGCTGATAAATTGCAGGTGAAAATTGTCTTGTTTTTTCGTGTTTGGAAATTGTGCCTGCGTAGATGAAAACAGATATTCCCAGTAGGTTACAGGACGCTCTCATCATCTTCAAAAGAACTCTCAAAAAACACCTGCTGGGTCGAGGTCCAGTACGAATCTGAGAAAGTACTTTAAAGGCGAGCGATGTCTTCCAAGGCTCAATGAAGGACAGACTTATTATGTAGCCTCCTCAGTTTGCGTCGCCACTACTGGAGGCTACAATAAGACTCTAATCAGCTCCTATAGGTCAGTTTCCTCCTACTATCAGTTCCTTATGCTGCTAACCTTGGCGTGGGATTAACTCTCATTCGTGTTTGCAGTGGAGGAGAAACTGCTCATGAATACCTAAACAGACCACAGGATGATCATACCACAGTTTAAACATGAACCTTGAATCTGCTCTCAAAGTGAAGGCCATGTCCCTTTAATCACCCTCTCTAAGACATAAAAAAACATGAAATTACTGAAGATTAGTATAAACAGACGAGGCTGGAGGAGATTTGCAGTTGAACTGTCATTGTTTCAAGTCTTTTTTTGTGTGTGTGTGTGTGTGGTGTGACATTTAGCAAAACTTGGACTACAAGCATGTCAATATTAAGGCATATTGGTACATGCAAGGAAAGAAGGTATTGATGAATGATGAGTGTCCCCTGCTGGTCGACAACAGAACTGCGGCAAAAGGAGGAAAACATCATATTGGTGCTTTTATCCAAAGCCGTGGTTCTCAAACAAGACAAAACCTCAAGGCACATCTGTATGTGTATCTGTGCAAAAACGTATCATACTAATATCCCTGAAAGCGGTTATTTTAATGCCAAATAAAAAACAACAATATTACTCATGAAATATTCATTAACAAAATAATTTAAGAACTCATTTGAATCTTTGTAAAATTGCATCAAAGCAGCAACAAACCTGTTTAAACCAGACATGTCACAAAATAAACAGGAGGTGATGGAACTGAAAGGAAGGAGAAACAGACACTAATAATTCCCACCATCTGGCATCTGCATGAACAGCGAAAACTGGGATTTGCTGAATCTTTTCTGAGGGAATATAATTTGCTTCTGTACTGGTGAATTAGTGGTAGTAAATTGCAATAATAATGGATGGTTATCGCAAAATCCCCCTCAGCGTACCGTTTGGAAACCACTGATCCAGAGTGCCTCTGCATTTCAGATATGTTTATTTGTTTTTTATAGGACACAGTGCATATTGATCAGCACTGACTTTTACATGGTTTGAAGGTTTGGGAAGTGCTGAATTTTAACAGTCATGTTTTCAAGATGTTAAGACAATTCTTGACTTCAAATTCTTCTTTAAAATGTATGATTTCCAACCCAATCTGGTGTTTCAGCTACACAGTCATATTATATTTGAAAAGAAATGATCCCATCATCATGTTTGTTATTCATCGCTAGATATTTCCTCTGTTGATCTCTTACTCCAGAAATTAGCAAGCATCAAATCATCATGATCGAAACATACAATCAAAATTAAAATGAACAGCCGTTGGGTATAAAGGAATTTGCACTTGTATTTATATCGAGCACTTTTCAAGTTCCCCTTCACAAAGCTCTTCACAAAGGCAGCAAATAAAAACAAACAAGTTGTGAAATCGTCAGATTTTAAAAGAAAACAAAGCAATTTGAAGCATTAAAAGCAATACAGGCAAGAATGGGAAAGTAAGATGTATTTTAAGAAAGAAAAAAAGTGCTTAATTTTATGCTTGTAAACCGTGCAAACCCTCCATTTAACAGCATCAATTTGAATTTGCTTTGGTTAGCTCAACAGCTAATTTGCACCCATGGGACTACTGACAAATTAATAAGAGGCGTTAGTATACAGTGAAGTGGTAATGAAAATAGGAGAGAAAAAGAAAGTGAAGGTATAAAACACTCAAGAGTTGATCTATGAAAACATTAGCATCTGTATCTTTGTATAAAAGGTTGTAACAAGCTTTTTGTTTGTGTTGTTTTTCAGTGATGCCTGCAGACAGCGCTGTAGACAGGGTGCCAGGTACACACCCTCTGCACATTGGTCTGATCCTCGGCATCCTCCTGGTGATGCTCATCATGGTTGCCGGCGTGCTGGTCACCGTGTACGTCTACCATCACCCTACCTCCGCAGCCAGCCTCTTCCTCATCGAGGTGAGTAGAGCACGCTGCCATGAGACGCGATGCCCGCCAGGTGTTGGAGTGGTTTGATTCCAAGTGAAAGTTTGTTCTTGACCTTGGAAGCGGTAGTAATCTAGCCTCAAGGTCCATTTAATAGCTGCTCTGTTCCTTCGTGATTGATAGCTCATACTTGACCCGCTGTTTCAGAGGTCATGAATGAATTTAAATCAGAATCAGACTTTTAAACTTTTAAGCCAGTGTGTACGAGAAGTCCTTGAAGCACTCTGAAAAATGAATAAAAAAAGAATTTGACAACTGAGCAATTTTATCTGCTGATGAAGACTGTGTGATGTGGTTAAAAAGCTCTAGAACAGCTACTTCGATGGACCATGTGGTGAAATGATCAGTTCATATTTTTAAAAATTAGACAAACAGAAAAATATTCAAACGTGTTACAGGCCCTTAGATGGAGAAAAAGATGGATCAGTTGAAACGGCCCCAGTTTGGAGAAGCATCAGGAGTTCTGGTGTAGGAAACTAATGTACTGCTGTGGACAGGGGCAGCAGCAAAATGTATGTTAGCCACCTAAAAAAAGACTCACCGGAAAAACATCAATATCAGTGGAAGTGTACAGTATATATAGTATATTTTTACCACTTTACCTTGCCATTAGACAGCCTTTTCCAATGGGAAACCACTGTTTTATAAGACAGCTATCGCTCTCTTCAATGCCACCAGACTCCACTGGCAGAAACAGTCACTTTACCTCACAAAATACAGGAGCTGCTTGTCTACAGCTGCTTTAAACTGTTAGATAGTTTGTGTTATTGTGTGACTTTGGCAAAGCCGAACTAACCCTTTAAAACACTGAAGTCACACAATAACACAAGCAAACTAACAGATCGAGTTAGGCCAGCTACTCCCATGTTCTGTGAGGTAAAATAGCAGTTTTTGCCATTGGGTTTTGGCTGATTAATGACGGTTTCCCATCGGCAAAGGCTGTCTGATGGCATGCTAAAGTAGTGAAAATATTCAAAATATAGTGCACACAAACTGATGTTTTTTAGGTGGCTAAAATATGTTTTGTTGCTGACCCTGTCCACAGCAGATCATTGCTTAGCTTCCTACACTGGTACTCCTGCTGCTTCTCCAAACTGGGGACGTGCCAACTGCCATCTAATACACAGACTGTTGATAAGTGCCTCATACATACACACTTCAAATAATCGTAACTATCCCTTCTAATCCGAATAATGTTTGTTACTTTGCTGGGGAAATATATCCAGTGATTTCTGACTTCCCTGATCAGTGTGATATTTATGAATTTGAATGCAGACAGTTTCCCCTTGTCTTCTTGAATTAGAAATGTGCACAAACTCCTTTCATTTTTAATAAGACACATTTTTCTCAAACCTTCAGACATTCCAGTGTAATAGTAACAAAAGATGCACAGGCCGACTGTACGAAAACACACCACATTCAGCGCTCGGTGCATTTTACCCTTCAAATCCGGACTCATAAATATGCATTACATCTTCAGAGGGGAATGATGAAACTTGGTGCACACAGTCTTTCTTAATAAATGAATGTGAATCCCCCCGAGGACGAGGTGGTGCTGTTTGGAGAGCGTGGTTGTGTTCAAACATCTTTAAAAAACAAAACTGCCTGTGCTCAAAGTTGTTCTCGTTGTCAGTATTACAAGGTCATTATCAGTCACAGGAACTCCCCGATGTGGATGTCGCTCGTTTAAAGTGAAGCTCCATCTTGGCTTAGAGTATATCAGACATAATTTTCTTTAGATATGTTTTATAGTTTACATTTTTAAAGGGTAAGGAAGGTGATATTCTATATTTTTATACCTTTAATGGCTTACAAATATATAGTTTCTTTAGTAAATGTTACTCAAACGTAAGTAAAATATGTATTTTCAGTCTTTATGACAAACGGCAACTTGCAAAATTATCTTTTATGCTGACAAACATCATATGTGTAATTCATGACACAAATCAAGTGGGATCCAAAAATTATTTGGCTCTTGCCGTTAACTACTGTACAAATTTCTTCTTCCAAGTAAAGTCCCATGGTGGTCCACCAGAGCAGGGAGCGAGGGACTCGGCCTCTCTGTAGGAAATAAACAGCCTATAATCCCAAAAACCAGCGGCCATTGCACCAAAGGCCCATTGCTCTGAAAATACACACTCTCCCAGTCGTAACATATTAACCCCTCACCCTAATCACTGCAGGGAGGCATTTGTTTTCAGGACGGTGGGAAGTCCCCAAATATAGTGCACTGTACAGTAAATAGGGAGCGATTTTTGACACACAAGGTTACTATCTAGTACGTAGGGAGTGATTTCACCTGAGGTTGAATATAGTACAACATATAATAAATAGGGAGTGATTTGGGACACCCAAAGTTGGATATAGTGCGCTATATAATAAGTAGGAGTGATTTCAGGAGCACGTGGTTAAATATATTTCAAATTACTCTAAATAGAGAGTGATTCTAGACACCCAAGGCTATATATAGTCCACTATATTAAATAGGAAAGATTTCAGACACAGATGGTTAAATATAGTACACTGACTAGTGAATACAGAAGGATTTTGGACATGGGAGGGTGAATGTAATGCAATATATAGTAAATAGAGAGTGATTTTGGACGCAAGAGGTTGAACATAGTGCAATATATAATAAATAAGGAGTGATTTCAGACACCCAAGGTTAAATATAGTGTACTATATAGTAAATTGGGAGTGATTTCAGGTCTGGCTCTCCTCAGGTCACAACAAAGATCAGCCTCAGCTGCAACCTTTAGATGACACTGTGACCTCTGACCTTTACCCTAAACGCTGTCCTCACCCTCGTCCTCTCTTGACCTCCCTTTGCAGAGACGCCCCAGCAGGTGGCCGGCCATGAAGTTTCGCCGGGGTTCTGGTCACCCAGCCTACGCAGAGGTGGAGCCGGTGGGCCAGGAGAAGGAGGGCTTCATCGAGTCCGAGCAGTGCTGAGGGAGGAGGGGGCGCCTGCTTCCCCGCAGCCCCCCTCCCGTGCAGGCACCTCCTCCCTCCTGCTCCACAGGGACGTCTCACCAGGAACCTCCAGGATCTGCTCATCGGCAGAGGAGCTCGATGTACACAATGACTCGTTAAGACTGCGGAGTCGGCCCATTGAGCGCGACATGAGACTGGATCTAGAGCAACCAACGATATGAGGAAGTGAGACAACTGATCCAACACTCGAGCCCATTGTTCAGCTCCTGTTGGCAAGGAACTGACCTACCGGGGACAGAGGGCGGGAGCAGCATTGATGTCATCGACCCATTGGTTAAGTTTTGTATGGCTGCTATCATGTTGCCATGGAGGGATTGTACAGCCTGACTTCCTAGACTGGATTCTGGTGTGTCTGAGGGGGTGAATTATACAATATATATTTTCAGAAACAATACAGAGTATGTGAACAGAGATTTCCACTTTATTGTCGGTGGGGTTATACTGTATAGGCCTTTGTATATCCATCAGGTTTCTACTTCTTTTCCTTTTTCTTTCAGTATGTTGTTTTCACACAGGGTTTGGCACATTTATCTGTATAGACCGTCGGTATTGCTTTTCAATACCATAGCAGGCATATTGACTTTTCCACTGCACGCTCTGCACAGAGAGGCTGCAGCTGTGTGATATGACGCGAGCTGAACTCCTGTCACTGCGATCGATCGCAGCCCGGAGAAAAAGCTCTGAACTTTTCGGCATCGGTGTTGAATTAGTTTGTGGCTGGTTTCATTTTCTGAAAATGAAGTGTAAGGTGGGTTTTTTTTTTTGTTTTTTTGTCTTTTTTTTTTTTTGTTCACTGAGAATATCTCAGAGGGTTTTATTTTTTAATGGGTGATGGGCACACTCGTATCCTTCTCTTTTGATTGGTTCTTTGATTGATTCCTTACATCATTGATGCCATTTTGTGGGGGTTTTTTTGTTTTTGTGTTTGTTTTTTTTTTGCCGTGCCATTTTGTCCCTGACTAGAGTTTGCACAATTTTTTTTCCAAGCACATTTTATTTGCTCATTTGACATGTGGTACTAATGCAAAATGACAAGACAGGCGCTTGTGGGTGTGTATGCTGAATATATTTTCTAAAGTGTAAGTGATTCTGTGTGTGTGTGTGTGTGTGTGTGTATATGTGTGTGAATGCAGAAGAGAGCAGTTTACAGTCGTGATTGGATATCCACCTGCTTTATGGGTGCATATTGTTTGAGCTGGCTCTTGATTTGAATCTGAGGTATCTGGATACAGTTTGTGTGTGAGCCAGAAAACACACTGGTATGGTTGGAGTTTTCCTTTATTTTTTTTTTTTACAGCGTGGTTTCCTTTTTCCAGTTTGTCGCCAGCATAACCATTGGCTACTCTGTGTTTTCTGTTATGAACGGCTCATCCATGTCAACACATTAATGTATATACCAAGGCCAAAACATTTGCAGATTCAGGTAACTCATGGCAAACATTTGTAGTATAGCAGTATAGTTCAGAAAAACTTTTTTATTTTTTATGAGTGGCCTTTTTTTCTCTACTTTTTTACTTAAATGTGAATACTGTTCCAATCATTACTTTCACTGATCAACACAGAAGGCTTCTAACTGAACAAATTCACTCATTTCTACTGTTAGATATTATTGCAAGACAAAAAAAAAAAAATCATGTTTTTACACAGATGATTGTATTCATTTTAGAGACACTATCAATATCCTGGAATTCTACTGAAAAATAAAAGCGTGCAATATTTACACCCGTTCAGTTTGACACTGAAAATACATGAAAATAACAATCATCTGTTTTTTTTTTTTCACACCTTGTCGTCATCACATTGAGACCAAAGACTAATAAGCATCTGAGTGAGTTATAATGTTACCTCAACCTCCCCGCAGCCTCAGCAGCCATGCCACCATCCAGAACATACCAGATTAGCTGTAGCTAGAGTGGTTTACTGGTTAGTAAACAGCCATTTACAGTATAAAACTGCAATACAACTGACCGTTCTCTAAGCCCCTCCCCCTGACAGCGATTGTCCAATCGTAGCTTAGCAACCATAACGAGGCAGTGCAAGCCTGTCAAGCTTTGGATTTGTCCACTCGTTGAAACGGTGTAGCATTAGATGGTAGCGTGGGAACCAGACGAATCCTCTGAGTTCATGTTTTTATTTGCTGTGGCATATTTGCGGATTGGTCTGGTGACGCCCTGCTAGGCAGTTAGACTAATCTATGGAACAGATTTGAAATTGATTTGTATTTGAAGCAGGTTTTAGGTAGCCTGGTGGGGCAAATGAAAACGTGAGCTCGGCAGATACGTCTGGTTCCCAGGCTGCTAGGTTTTTGGGCTCAACAGCAGGCAAAATTACTTTTTACAGCAGATACTTTTTGCAGCATAAATTCACATTTGTGAATCAGTTTGCCAGGTAGTTACAGGGGACTGTACCAAGAGAGTACCATTTAAAAGTGTGGAGGATTGTGTCATTTCACGTAGCTTTTCCAAATACAAAAATAAAGGAGCAACAATGTAAGAAATGGATTAAATATTTTGTTTATCTGCCCTCATGTAACCAGCAATTGTCCAGCTAAGGCCGATAGATATACTTGCTGTTTAACCACGTTTGTTGTGTTCATGTACACTTAGTGTTCATTTCTGAGGATGTGTACAACCATCATTCCAATGGACATTAGGGATGCGTAGGGGTAGTTAAAAGCAAATATATCTCCAGCCTAACTTGCTTACTTCCTGTTGTAGTAACCAAGCCGTCTTGCAAGGCTAAGCAGTGCAGTGTTAATGCTAATTTTAGCTAACAAATACACACAGTAATAGCAAGCTGCCAACTACCTGGATAGGAAATAGATTTGGATCTTGGGAAACGGGTCAAACAATGTATTTATCGTGCAGTGGACTGAATATTTTTTATCCACATGGTTAAAGCAGTTTATGAGGATTCTGAAAATACCAACATTAGTAAGTGTTTTTAAAGGACCTTTTGAACTTTTTCAAACATCACAGGTTACTCTTTTTTGTTAGAGACCTGGTGAGCCAGGTTTCCACTGCATGAACTGTCCCCAGGGACCAGGAACCTAGGAACCCAGGAACCCAGGAACCTAGGCACCATTTTTGAAAACCTGCAGCTGCAAACACTCGTTTTTTGTTGGAGTTACAGAAGAAAGCATAAGACAGCTGGACTGACAGCAACCAAGTCAAGGCCTCCAACAAAAATGACGTGTAAAAAGAGCCATTGCTTTTTCATATGCCAGTATTTGCCCAATCTTCCTGGGTCTTTAGACTGCGGTGGAAACGCACTAGTTCCTAAAAGTACAGGATACTTTGGGTGGAAAATGCATCTTTGGTTATTCTGTGATATAACTTATGCTAATACAGCACAGGCGCTAACATAATCTGTGATAATGTTATGTTTGCCAAACCAATGAGTCTTCATTCTAAAAGCCTTTTCTCTTCTTACAGTAAACATACTGTTAGCAAAAAAAAAAGACAAGCGCAGAAGCTAATCAAAATTAAATAATTTATCTTTATCCTGGACCCGCTTTGGCCTTTATTTCAGTCTTCAGTATTACATCATTTATCATCATGTGTACACACATATTTGAGGCGCATTTTTACAATACTCGTAGTGTTTAACACATTAGCTTAATTAGCTAGCTAGCTACAGCTGATAAAGTCTACCAACTACAGTTGTGATTTGGCTAGAAAAAAAGAGGCCTGAAATCAAGGGCCATTTGTTTCAAAAAGTATTATGAATTTTGGTGAACTGCACAGAAAGTTTGATGGGCACAACAACAGTAATTAAGAGGGGGCGGGGCTTAGCTAACGGCTGGCATCTTTCATTTAAATGCAATGTAACCATTTCATCCTCTAAACACACTCTCATTAACATCACCTACACACCCAAAGAGTCATGCACAAATACCAAATTAAGGACTCACTGGCTGTTTAAACCTTCTCACAACCGACTTTACAACTACACTGAGTTCTGATGTGGTCTCATTGGTGTCGACCGGAGAGTACAAACCTCTGCTTTTCAAACCCTCTTTTACGACGCCTCATAACTCGCCTCCGCACCAGCAGAGAGACGGAGGAGGGGCGAGTTAAACAGGCTCGTGGCTTTCTCATGCGTACAGATATTATTTCAATATTGTTAGATTGATCCCTGTGGAGAAATGCTCTTTGCAAGTGCTTGTAACATCTGCTTGTTGTACACTGCCACCTGAAACTGCAAGTGTTTTTATAACCACTGTAATAATGCAGTCAGAGAGAGAGAGAAAAAAAAAAGGTGGCTGACGGTCGGATTTATTTGAGTTAAACACGTCTAGAAAAGCCGAAACACTTTGAAGTTAACGTCTAGCAGCAAAGTCTTAACTTGCTTCACTGGACTCGACTAATAATCACTTTCACTCCCACTTTCTTAACGTTATTTTAGATGACGAAGAGCAGCATAGTGGTGTTGTTGAGATAGGTTTCTGCTGTGTGATGTGTTTTTTTTTTTTTTTTTTATCTCTGACTTATTATGAGTTGGATTGAGAGATGTTAAGTCACACAGATTCGGCGACGATGATGCCAAGAGCTCAATATAAAGAAAACAAGAACTGTGACCTTGTTTTTATCTCATCTCACTATGACACTCCATAGCACACAATGAGACTCAAAATCACACAGTATCATAGCTGTCTGTAATTTCTGTAACTGCTGTTGTTTTGATTACATTTGAAATAATAAACAATGTTGTTAAATACGAAGGCGTCCACTTGAGTATTTCTATTGCACTCCTGTTCCTGTGTGTAACTGCCTGTTCTTCATTTAAAGGTGCAATGCAAAACATTCAGTCTCACCAGATGTCAGCAAAGTATCTCATATTGCAGCTAAACAATGCACTGAAAAACATTTCTGAACCCATTTCAAGTGAGAAATACGTAATATAGTAACATAAACCTGATCCATATTTCATCATCACTGCCTAGTTTCACTGTTTGATCCAAGTTTTGTGAGCCTCCGTTGGAAACTGGACCCAAAATGGCAGCCACCTGGTCCCAATCTGTTGTATTACAGCTAACACTAAAATATGTTACTTTACCAACAACTGCATACAAAATGTAATTAGTTACTAGAAAAGTGTATTCTGTGCCTTCAATTCTCTGAATAATGCAATCATAGCTAAATTATTTTAGGGTAGCTCTCTTGTATGTCATCAATCATTGTGTGCATTATCACTGATAAGAGTTGTTAATTCTCCTGACCACCAGGGGGCAGCAACAAGCAGCGTTAATACCTGTAAGCTACACTCTTATTGCTTTGAGTTAGAAAGGAAGATTTGGTAAGAAGAAGTCCCACAGGATGCTGGATATACATGTAGCTAATACTATTAGCATGATGCCAGTTTATTTTAGGAATATTACAATGACAAAAAGTAAGCTGCCTGAGCTGGCTTGTGCCACCTTATGTTCAGGTGATGTATCATAAAATCTAGGTGAAATGCTGTTGATCTGCAGTTGTCCACTATTTTCAGGTAAGACAAGTGACAAAAGTACAAACCCATTTACATGTAGTCATTGAAACTGCATTATTTAATCTGAAAAAGTAATTAGTTACATGTCTAGTTACCTCCAAAAATAGTGGAGCGTTACTCCCAACACTGGCAGTAAAAGAATCTTGATCTGATCAAACCTGCCTGGATTTTCAGGGGCCTCCACTGGAAACCAGACCCAAAATGTCGGCCACCTGGTACAATATCTATTACAAAGTACAGTAAACTGAAACTTTCTGAAGACATTTTAAGCGAGAAATAGGCAATGTGGTAACATAATTTTGATCCAAATCTGATCAACACTATCTAGTTTGACAGTTTGATCTGATCTTTGGTAGCCTCTGCTGGAAACTGGATCCAAAATGGCAGCTGCCTGGTCAGTGGTCGCAATCTTTCTCATAAGAGTACACTAAACTATATTTTTGAAACATTTTACGTGAGCAGTATGCTCTGTAGTAACACAAACTTGATCCATATTTGAGCAGCACTGCCTAGTTTGACAGTTTGATCTGAGTTGTATCTGTTTAGATGCCACTTTCTTCTTTTTTTTTCCAACTTTATCGAGTGAACGTATGAAGGACAAAAATTACATAAGCATTAATTAATAAATAAATGCAGATATTTATAATTAAATACATGCATAAATAAAAAAATAAAATTTTTGAAAAATAAATTTTTTTGTATTTTTTTATTTAAATTATGTAATTTTTTGTCTTTCATATAAACAAAACATGCTTTTTTTTAATCCAACTTGCTAGTGGTCTACTGCAACCTCTTGTGACAACGAATGTCACACCTTTAAGCATATATTTGGCTATATTATTATATTATATACATATATTTCTAGGTATAATAGGATAGAAGGAGTGAATTTATATATAACCACTTCCATAAATCAGCATTAGTGTATACATTCAAAGCACAGATACAGAGAAAAACATAGAGCAGCTGGAAAACTGAAACACTGCATAATGCATTATCCTGGCTTAAATGCCACTATTATTAATGTACAAATGCATGCCAAAAAATTAAGAAAGATCTTCTTGGGACAGATTAATTTGGAGGAAAGCCAATGTTTGACTGACAGAAGGCTGAGCCCTTTCTGTCAACACTCATTCTGCAAGTCAATCACTTGACTATGAAATCTTCCCACAGCTTTCTGCAGCCCGTTCCTGTCTATATTTTCTTCTCTGCGTCCTCTATACTGACGCTGAAAGAAAGCCTGACAGTGAAAAATGCTGCCTGGTTTATGTGAAATCCTTGGATCAGGTAGATAGTGGAACTGCCTCCTGCAGATTGAGGAGATAGGGCTCTACAGCAGCACAGCGAGGAAGCTGAGTAAACAAGACAGCACAGGGGAGCTCAGCGAGCTGGGAGGTATGAGGAGGAAGGAGGAAAATATTACTGACCCTGCCAGGCAGAGATTTCAGACTTTTTTCTTTTCTTTTTTTGGCATGAGATTAGTTCAGCAGCACGAAGGACAAAACCAGAATTAAACTTGTGTAGTGTTTGGCTCTGGAGCTGCAACTCAAGGAGACAGTCAGGAAGTAATGAAGTGTGTTACATAAACACAAGCTCTGCAGTTTTCACCAATAAACAATAATAAGTGGGTGTTGATGGTTGGACACTCAGCCATTACATTCCCCAAATCAAGTTAATGAATCGATTGTAGGCAAGGTCACACCAGAGCTGTGAGTCATCTCTGTGAGCTGATGTTTTACTGCCATCTAGTGGTCAAACTGCAGAACTGCTGCCCACAAAGGAGGAGAAACAAGTCAGATGCCTACATGTAAGGTTAATGCATTTTGTAGTAAATACCCCTATTTTACTCACCTACTTCACTTCCTTTAATCTCCTTTCCTCATCACTAATTGGCTCTCGTTTTCACCCTTCGTCACCCCTTGTTTACCAGATTAATTTCACCTGATCAAGTTCACTTGCTCTCTCCTTATTTAAAGACCGCTCTCCCTCTTGCTCACTCTTTCATCTTCACATGAGCCGCTAGTTCTGGTAAGAGGAGTTTATCTCACTCTTATACTATGTTCATGCAGGTTTAGCTTAGAACTTTATTTATCCTTATTTCTTTAAGATGGACGTGTGAGACGAATTTGAGTTTTCTTTGCATCCTGAGCCAACGCCCCTGATGGTGAAATTTTCATTCTGGCACACTATTTCCTCAAACCAATACACTTAATCTAATACACATACCCTTGCTGTGTTTTATACTAGAGAGGCTGTGACAGTTAGTCTGCTATATTTTCAAAAGTTGATTTAACAGTTTCATTTTTTCACAAATGTCAAACAATCTCTGGTTGCAGTTTTGCAAATTTGGGGGTTTACTGCATTTCACTTGTCACTTATAATAATAAATTAAATTTTTTGGTCAGATAAAACAACCAATTTTAAGACTTTGCTATGGGCTCTGTGAAATTATTGTTAATTTGACATTTCATAGACTGAATGATTGATAGATTAATCAAGAAAATAGCCTGCAGTTATAATAAAGTAAAAAAAAAAAAGTAATGAAAATTTTAAATGAGTTGTAGCCTTACTAAGCTTTGTATCTGCCTCTTCTGTTTCAGCCAGTATTAGGGTTGCAAATCGTAAGCACTTTTCCTTAATCAATCATTGTGATGTTAATGATCAATTAATCGTTAGTAAAAAAACAAAAACATTTTGCTGATACTCAACAATAACAAATGTGTTTTTCCCAAAATAAAAAATACATTTTTTTTTCTCCCTCATTCCCCCTGTAGTGCTTTTTATCAATCTAGACCGTTCTTGTGTGAGTTGTGGAGTTTTGGAGAGCAGAAGGATGTATGCATCTGCTCATGGATGAGAGGCTCATGCTCGTGACAGCACAGGATGTAAACATTAATGGCGTCCTTCTCAGCAGAGCTGTAACCTCTTATCTGTGAGTAGATGGATGCTTCCTTCTGCGTGGTGATACGGTTGGCAGGTGTAGTTTGGTAGAAAGAAAATAGTTCTTGCATGAAACTGTTCAGAGACATTACTGTTGAGTTTTTCAACTTTGAGCGTCCACAAGCCCATCTAGTTCTATTATATTCGGTAAAGGGCAGACATCCCCGTGGCCGATACCTCAAACTCAGCAACTCACGCCAAAACAATGGAGATGGAAAAAATAGCACAACAAGTAAAACAAGTAAAAGGAAAATATGGATTTTTGACTCCTGAGGTGAGCGGTCCCTTTAAAATCCCCTCAAACAAATCTGAAGCACATTTCAGTGACTCATTCGCACACGTCTTCAAATGTCAGATGTTCAAGGAACAGACCCCAGAGTTTGATCAAAATATACAACTATTTATTTGGATCTAATATAGACAAAAACAACACAGTGTAGCTCTTGTTATAATAAAGCTATTTAATCACTAACAAGCAATTCTACTATAAAAAATGTGGGTCAATATGTCATGTCGCTGGCCTACAAAGGATACAGAAGAAAGACTCCTTCTTTCATGAATTTCTTAAGGAGTAACTTGATTCACTTGCTGGACTTGGACAGTAACTAAATCACCATTACAAACACTGCTGCTACAAAGGTGAGTCAGATCAGGTTGCAGTTTCAACAGCAGTCTCTTTATATGACCTTATTTTGTGACTGAGGTTCTTCTTCAATCAACAAGTCTGACATTTTTGTCGCGATTTTCAAGACTCTTCTCCCTTTTATATTAAATAATTTAGCTGTTTTGTGACTGGAGCATTAGTGCTGATTGCCACTGAAAATGTTGCCAAGTGACATTTAACCAAAAACAGCATGACTCACAGTAGCAGCAGTGTTTGTAACTTTGAATATTTAATGTTAAAGCACTTTTTGAAGACATGTTTTTCTAAAATCCTTGAGTCTAAAATAAAAACACTGAGTCCTTCAGGGACCTGTGTGCAACAGGTCTGCAGCAGGACTGTGTCCCGTCTCATATTTCTGTGTTAAATGTCAACAGACGTGTCTGTGTTTTCCCCACACTTCATGGATAAAATAGCCATAATGCATATTTGAGGATACAACATAGGGTTTGCTTGAGATTATAAACATTCATGCAAAAAAAAAACCAACAAAAACAAAGGAATAGAGCTACAGTATTTACAGCATTCTTACAGTAGAAGGACAAAAGGTGCATTCACCAGGTGTCCCAGTGAAAATAGGTCCAGATTTGACAGTTAGAGTGAAAACCAGCTGATGAGGGTCCCGAGGGCCAAGAGTGAGGGCTGATCTGTGACATTTCCAAAACACTGAAGGCATTAATGTCCAACCAGGATCCTTGAAACTCACTTTAACAATGTTATCAGTAACTACCTCTCACCTACATCTCATTAAATTAACTTAAACTAAACTATCCCCTAGTAAAATGATGTGTGGAGTGATCTGCAGTTGAGGGATATGTTCAAAGCAAGGATACACTTGTTTATGCTTAGTGCAGACTGTCCTATAAACAGACACACAAGAAGTGTGACTGGAGTGGTTAAACTGGGTCACAGCACCACAGTTATCTACAGTATGTATGTATTGTTTTGTTGCTGTAACACTACCCCAGTGAGCTATCAAGGGCCTATAAAAAAGAACAGCGACACGCCTCCTCGTGAGAGAGATTTCAGGGTCTGTCCAGAGCAGCTGACTCGACTCTGTTAGGCAGAGACAGACGCCCCTTCAAGAGGAGCCACATGAGTCCCAACTGGCTGCCTACAGCCCTTAAAGGTCCAGTTTGTAAGATTTACAGAGATTTATTGGAAGAAAATGGCAGGAAACGTAGTGAAGTATGTTTTCATTAGTGTATAATCACCCGAAATAAGAATCATTGTGTTTTTGTTACATTAGAATCAAACTTTTAAATCTATAGAGGGTGTGGATCCTCTGTGGAGGCCGTCATGTAACATCGTCATGTTTCTACAGTAGCCCAGAATGGACAAACAAAACACTGGCTCTAGATGGGGCCTTGTGTGAGTTTTGTAGACAGTGTAGGTTCTCCTACATGCTAGGAAGCAGAGGGTGACTTGATGTGTTTGCAGGCTGCAAGCTGAGTGCCAGAGTCTTGCATAATACTTGCATTTCCTGCTGTAAGCTAAAGATTACACCAGACTACACTAACACCTAAAAGTGCCCTGTGGTGTTTTCTCGTAAACAAACAACATGTTTACAGTCGGTGCTTCTCACTGAAACAGTGTTTGCCTCCTTAAAGAGCAACTCCAGGCTGAAAATCAGTGTTTCATTGCCTACTCTGGTTGAAAGTTTCAAAATTGTTTCACGATTGATGGGTGTGGTCAGAAATGTGCTCTGTTGCACAATAGCCAGTGATGCCACAGGGTCCTGGACATCACTGCAGCAAGGTGTTAAGTTAAAGGTCCAGTGTGTCAGATTTAGAGGATTCATCGGCAGAATGTGGCAGAAATGGACTCTCTTCATTATGTATGTTTTCATTAGTGTTTACTCACCTCAATATGAGAATTATTGTGTTTTTGTTACCTTAAAATGAGCTGTTTATATCTACATCAATACTTTTGACTGACTTTTTTATATTATGGTATCTGGAGGACCGGAGCTATAAAAATAAAGACCTTAGTGTCCTGTGCCACCACTGTGGGCACGTTGTTAATAAAAAAGGAAAGAAAATTATACTATTTTGTGTGCAGAGGACTTTTCTTCTGTTTTTATACTAGCTAATTTTTATACTATTCTATCAGGTTTCAACCTAAATCTTTACCAGTGATGAGTAGGGCTACAACTAATGATTATTTTCATTATCAATTAATCTGTTGATTATTTTCATGATCGATCAATTAGTCTATAAAATATCAAAAAAACTTTCCAAAATTTCCGAGAGCCCAAAGTGACGTCTTCAACTTGCTTTTGTCCAACCAACAGTCCAAAACCCAGAGTCTCTTCATTTACTGTAATAAATGACACGTTACACTTAAAAAACTGAAACCAGCAAATCTTTGCCATTTTATCAAAATAGTCGGCAACTAATTTTCTTCTGATCGACTAATTGATTAATCGTCAAATCGCTCTAGATAAATAATTTTATCTATAAAATGTCAGAATGTTGAATTTAAAAAAAGCGAAAAATACCCATCAGTCCCTTAAAACCTCAAAGATATTTAGTTTACTATCAGCAAATATTGACAATGGATAGACTTGAGGGAATATTTGGCAATTCTGAAAATAAATTTTAAGATGTTTATCAAAATAGCTGCTCATTAATTTTCTGTCCATCAACTGGTTGTTGTAGTTCTAGATAAATAATTTCATCCGTAAAATGTCAGAATATTGAACTTTAAATGCCAAAAAATGATGAAAAATACCCATCACAGTCTCCTAAAGCCCAAGATGACATCTTGAAATTTTATGACTCGTCCAACCAACACGCAAAAATCCAAATCCATTGTCAAAATAGTTGCTGATTAATATTCTGTCAATCGACTAATTACTGCAGCTCTATGTGGTAGCACAGCCTTGCCTCAAACACATCCCTCTGCCATGAAGTGATAAAAACACCTGAAAGATCCATCCAAGGGAAACATTTCATCATTTCTTTAAGGCACCACACGACAGACAGAAATCAATAACTGATCGAGTGCTTTATAACTGTACACCGAGAGTAATAAACATTACAACATGAGAAAAGCATTTACAGTTTGGTCACAACAAATGGGAATCGTTAAAAAAGTAATTCCTTCAACAGACATTGACAGAATATTATAGTAACAATTTAGTAGTGCAGTTCTGCCGTTGGTATCCGCCATGACTACGGAGTGTACACACGTGGGTTTATAAATGCAGACGGTTACCTGCCAGGGTGTAACAACTTGTGCTTCCTTGTTTTAGTTTAAATTAAACCGTAACACAACCCTCAAGACACTTCTAAAAACATCTCACTAACTTATGTTCAAAATATAATTTCATGTTCAAACAGGGGAGTATATAAATCTCTAGACAGCGTGAAAAAAAGGAGTTTATGTGGTAAAGGCCTCCCAATATGATCACAGTGAGAAGATACACACAACTACAACACACAGTAACTAACTGATTACTAACGACTGATTGAAAAAATAAATAAAATAAATCACACTGGTTTGTACATTCAGTTACATCTCTGCTATTTATCCTTTTCTTTCTTGTCAAATAAGCAGCTTTGCCCTCAGTACAGTGAGGCAGAGGCTCCAATAGTCAGGATTTAGAGGGTCCACAGCCAACAGTCTCGTGTTAATCTAGAACCAAACATGCATTAAAGAAAATACATAAATGCAAGCTTAATTCACATGGCATTTAGCTAATTCACTATAATTGCAGTGGTGTTATAGAGGAGTAGATAATGGTTTGTTATGTTTTTAGGTTTGTCTTTCTCTGGTTGTTATGGAGACACAGAAGGAGATGAGACAAATTGACAAATCACAGTACAAGTGCAAGAAAAATGTTAGGAAAGGTGTTGACATACATGTTGTTCAATCACTGCTGCAATCTACAAGTGTAAATTTCCTGCATACCAACCTGGCAGGAAGAAGTTACAATCTGAACAAAGGCTAACAAGTGTATCTACTTTAAAGGCACCGTGAAATGACATCTGTATTAGGGCTAACCCCGGCTACAGATTTTCCTTGACTAGTAGTCACTAGTTGAAGCCATTAGTCGACTACTCGTTGCACGTTTATGTGACTTCAGTGTTACAAGAGAAAAAGTCCATGTTGCAGCAGTCCCTGGGTGCAGGTCCTGAATGGAGTTTGAAGTGTTTTCTTTTTTATCTGCGACTAACGAATAAATAAAAACTTGGTTGATTTAAGGGCCGTCCACACGAAGAATGATAACTATAACAAATATAGTTCTAAAATCGTTATAAACTCAAGTGGATGGAGGATTCTAGACTAGTACAGATGATTTCAGAACTACATTTTTTGTAGTTATTCTTTGTGTGGCCGGCCCTTAAGACTTGTTGACTAAGAATGCGTACGAGGAAGAATGCGCAGAGCATTTTGGCACCTTTAAGCCCAATGTTTTGGTTTCACAGACTGCAACTATTATGGTTCACTCTCGCTGCTCTCACAAGCCGTTTTCACATATGAACTTCAAACTATGTCCTGTGCATCAGGTCAGGACATTGTCCAAATATGCCCTTCCACACGTTGGAAATCGACCACGTCAGATGTGTTGTCACATGTTGGAAATACTCAGTACGGTTTAGGCGAGGGATGGCGCCTGCAGAGTGTGCAGGAGGAGGAGTCAACAATAATGATGACTGTGCCTTGATATCAGTACAAACTGAGTCTCAAAATTAACCAGATGTGATGGAAGCAAAGAGGGCTGACAGAAATGGAGGGCAGCACAACTCCAATCTGTCTGCCCAACAGAACTTTACTTTTACTTTTACTTTCTTCAAAGGTATAAAAATCGAATGTTTTCACATCGTCCAATATGAAGACAGGCATTAAAATGTGAAGTAAAAAATTATACATGTGTAGCCTGATAATGGCCATCAGATGTTCTGTATGCAAACAATCAATGAAAGAGTGGAAAGCGATATTCAGGCAAGACGTTGTCAACATGCCAACTCGCTCGCTCCAGACAATGACCTGCTCTATTCATACATGTAGTTCATACAGACTTTGGACCAGAGAACTGGCCGGGTTTAATATGTTTATCATCCGGTCCAACTGATGCGGACATTTGCATTGACAGACGCAGCTCCTCCAGCTAATGTAGATAAGTTCAGAGTTGCAGTGCATGTGTGAAAGTGGCTATAGAGAGCTGTCTGATGAGAGTGAGGCAAAACAGTTAAGTTGTGGGCTGGAAAACCAAAACAATGAGCTGAAAGATGCCATAAAGCCTGGTAGAGCTGCGGGGAACTGCAGAGACAGGTGAAAATTCTCTGAGTTCATCATTTTGAGAGACCCCTCTCACATGTAAGTAGTCATATAATCCATCGAAAATACAAAAATATTGATTATAGTGACTTTAAAATTTTCAAATTCATTTTATAATCTTTAAGTAACACAAAGGGGCCTGATTGGAACTCATAACATTCTGAATCTCTGACTTTCTCATGAGCCAAGATGAACACATCACTCACTGGAAAGTGGCTCCACCTCCATGGCTTTGGACAAACTCAGCCCAGAGTTCTGTTTGGGCCGAGCCCCGAGCTCCTGCGCATCCCTGGCTGGATTCTGGTTCACATCCAGAGGTTTCTTCTCTTTCTGCACCTCCCCTGGGTTGTAGAAGCCGCGCTCCTCTGCCACCAGCTTATCCACTCTCTCCAGCAAGCGTCCCACCTGGGGATGCTCCCCGAATATGCAGTTGTTAATAACAAAGTACCTTCGCTTGCACTTCTCCAGCACCCACTGCAGCTCTTTACCCTCCCTGCGGATGTACCTCTCAATTGAAATGGTCTTCAACACCTCCGCCCAGGTGAAAACCACGATTGTGTGCCTCCACACATGCTCACCAAAGAGGCTCACGTGCTCCTCAATGCGAGCACGGTCCACTTCTGTGAACATGCCCACAGGGATGACCAGCAGGAAGGCGTGTGGACCTGGAGGACAGAGAGATGCTCCCCTAACCAGCTCCTCTTTGTATGACAGTGGTGTATCCTGAGTGGAGAACCATCCCGGAGTGTCCACCACAGTCACCTGCCGCCCGGCCGCCTCCGTCTGTCTCTTCACACAGAACTCAGCCGCTCGCTCCAAGCGAAACTCTTCCCGACCAATGATGGTGTTTCCCGTCAGGCTCTTCCCTGGCCACCTCCAGCCCAGCACAACCAGACGGACCTCAGGCAGGCGGATGGCCGCCTTCGCTGCTGCAGCTGCTGCCTTTCTGGCCTCCTCATCTGTTCCAGAGGCATCTCCAGCTGTGGTCATTAAATTTATATATTTAAGTATTTGAATATGTTGCAACAGAATGTCACAATATCAGAGTCCCATTACACAATTATCATGGCCAAAACTAATTCCAGGTGTATTTTGTCTTGTTTTTGGCAAATAAATTCAATTAAAAATATGTTTATCAAGGTGGAGAGAGAGTTATACAAAAAGTGCATGGATAGATACTGAACAGTGCAATATGTACACCATTATTTACATGTTATACATTGTAGTATGATACATATTTGTGTACATAATTCTTAGGTTTCTTATTTATTAACTTCTATTTCTTGTTTTTTCCTACATATATTGTAATTTATATGTGTATATATACATATTGCTGCTACATATTAAGGAATAAAGCACATATTTTTACAGAATTCGTATTTGTATGTATTTCTGTTATATTATTGTTATATTATTTTGTTATAAATTGGAGTAGAATGTACATTTTATTTACATACTTCTGTTTCTGTTTTCTTATAAGTTCTCTATGTTTCTATATTTTTCTGTTCTTGCATAGGAGCATCTGTAACATGACTAATTTTCCCCCGGGGACGAATAAGTATTTCTGATTCTGATTTTAAAAAAGCAGATGTACTGCTAAACAAAAGATCCACATACAGTGTGTTTAAGAGGCACTGGGATCTTTACACATTATTATTGTATGTGTATTATTAACATGAGATAGTATTAATATTTCATTTTTTACAACATTACAGTTTCTGTCAATACTGGTGTATCGCTACATGCTTAGTTTATACACTATGAGAATTTTCATTATGAATTTCTCAGTGCCAGAAAATAATATAAAAGGCACATTAAATGTCTGTTACTCACATTAGATTTTCACATTACGATCATAGACGACTCAAAAAAACAGTAAATGTTCTTATTTGAAAAGCTGAAACTGGCAAAGTTAATATCCTAAACCACTTATAATAAAAAATCATAGCCATAATTTTTCTGATTGACTAAATCAGGGGTCTTCAAACTGTGGTCCAAGGACCAACAAGGGTCCTTGGCTGAGTTGTAGGGGGTTCCCAGTAAAAGGAGGAATAAAATATTTAAATTTTTATCACTTTTTTGGAAGTTGGAGCAACAAGGGAAGAAATGGAGCGTTTTTAATTTGGCGTTTTGATTCAATATAATTTATAGTGGTCCCGATTTGATCATTGATTGAATATTAAGACTCATTACCTTCAAACCTTTTTGCCAACCACATAAAAGTCATAATATAACTTGTTGCATCAGTGCAAAAGGATAAGACAAAAACAATCCACTAAGGTCCATGCTTTATATATTAAATGTGTGTGTGTGGTCTGTTTCTTATATGTTCTTATATGTTAAATAAATATAAATAATACGATAAATAATACTCAATATTTTGG
Organism: Lutjanus argentimaculatus; assembly: GCA_034769285.1. Lineage (NCBI taxonomy): Eukaryota > Metazoa > Chordata > Actinopteri > Lutjaniformes > Lutjanidae > Lutjanus > Lutjanus argentimaculatus. The sequence goes on along the minus strand of JAWZSL010000009.1, from coordinate 12,700,039 downwards.
TATTTGTTATGTAATTCTACCGCAGCCAGCTTTCACAAATACAAACTATTGTAACAAATCACACTGTCCAAAGTAACTTCCCAGTTAATTAACCACAACATAAAAATATATTTATATGAAAACATTGCCATATGACTTGGTTAATGAAAGTACGTGAAGTATTTTTAACCTCCTCTTGACGTCATAAGACAATACGTGTGAAACGTGTCACATCCCGGTTCATGAGGAAATCTTTAACGTTAGCCCGGACTGGACACAGTTTGCTAACTTAGCGCTAAATTTAATGGTCGTGTCTTGAAGGGAACCCAAGACCCGCGAAAGATCTCGCGAGAGTGAATACTTCAACCCTAATTTTGAGCTTTCCCGAACACCAGCCAAGTCTCTTTTTCTTGTCCCCCAAAATAAGCATATCTAAAGTACAGCGACGTTAAATTATGAACCATAAAATGTTTATACAACGTGTGCAATGCGTAAACAAACGCGTCCAAATCCCGCGAGACTTTCTGAAATCTAGGGTTCCCATCTAGAGACGACCGATTTCACAGCCACGGGAACTCCCCATGTTTGTTTGACAGCTCGCGAGTTAAGAGTTTTAAAAAGTTAATCAAGTTAGTATCTCACCTGCCGTCTGAAGTGGTCTATTCGCCTCCATACTCTGTTTAACTCCTGATCGTGGTTTTGTTCAGGTATTACTTGTCTTTGGGAGGCTAGTTCGCCGGCGGAAAGGACTTCCTCCTACCTGATGACAGAAGAGACAAGCTAACCGGAATGGCAGCTTGGTTAGTGTAGCGCTGCTTCCGGTATTATCTTTCAAATTAAAAGCTCGGCGGAAACAAACATATTTATTTATTTTTATTTACATTAACATTTTGTACACAGCAAAATTATCCAAACCAGGGGTACGTGTACTAAGTTGCAAGACACAAAGAGAGACCAAGAAATAAAAAAAATAAATAAATAAAATAAAAAGTACACATGACCACACATTCAAAACAATGTATCCACGGTCTATACGACATTTATTTAACACATAATTAGTTTTAATTGCCTTCTAAATCTTGAGGTCTCTTCACATTGTGTCATATTGATGCAGTTCTAAAAAGACCATCTGGAATTTTACCAGTAATAAAAGAAACTGGCCAAAAGAAAAAAAAAAAAGAAAAGAAAAAAAAGAAAAACAAACAAACACATCTTTATCCTTCTCACTATCTTCCAAATATATAAAATGTCTTTATCTTGTCATTTAATTGTTTGCTTAGTTTTCCTTCTTATATAACGCTGAACACCCACCCAACTGAATTCTGGGTATATTTGATGAAAAATTATGAAGGAAACTTCTTTTACTTCATTACTTATTACAAAATTTGTCCCTAATAAGCCAGAATCTTCCTGGGGGCAGAGTTACAGCTTTTCATGTAATTTCTGATGGACATGCATTTATTCTTGGTAATATCAACTTCTCTAATTAAAAGGTTTGATCATTGAACCCTCGATTCCTGAATGTCTAAGAAATACAACTACATTTCATGTGAATATTTTGTAAAAGAAACAGAAACAATTGAACGTTTGATGTTCTGTTTTAATGTATCAAATTTATTTTGTGAGAATTTTAACAATTGGGTACTGAGAATAATTTGACTTTCTCACATATATTAGATTTGGTTTTACAATGGAGAATAGACAGTGACACTGATTAGATCTAGGAAAGGAGAGCCATAATTCTATATGAATATTTTTCAGTTTTATAATTTAATTGGACACAAGACAGAAGATGAATTGTAACTATTTTATGTTTTGTTTTACTTTTTGGTTTACTTTTTATGTTTTTTTTTTTTTTGTACTATTGTACTATTTTCATCTGAATTGAATTTGCTAAGTTTTAAACTGCACTTTTCTTGGAATTTAGTATGCTTATTTAATTTGTACTGTGCAATTTAAAAAAACAAATATACAATATAATAAAGAATTATAAAGTAAACTGCAATATCTTTACATATTCTTTACCATTTTCAAGTGGTGAGTATTGTAATTCTTTTTTAAAAACATAAAAAGTCCATATATACAGTATGTGGCACACAGGTGGTCCCTCTTCCAAAAACTCCACAGAACATGACAGCACATAAAAACAGAAATTAAGACACTACTGGACAGTATTTAAGGGACGATTTTATTCCTGAACATTGGAGCAATATATTTACAACATTAATGGAAAATCGGACTTTATTTACAGCTGTATGAAATACAGTTCAGTATTCTGCTCTGTGTTAAAACATCACAGTTATATTATGTCTTCATCAGGTCTATGAATGCAGTGCTTTATGTACAGGCTAAGTAAGAATGATCACTGCAAAGAAGAAAAAGAAAGATAGGAACATTAATCTAAAATTCAGTTTATTGATTCCTTCACATAGAAACTTTAATTTCTTGATAAATACAACCTGAAAATTGGCGTCAAGAGCCGATGAGCAAAAAGCTTATTTTAAAAATATTATAATGCTCTTCATTTTCCCTAGAAACCTTCAAAATTAATATAAAAAGGTACACAAAAAAAGAAATAGAAATCTTTCTCCAGGTGAGAGGCTGCCATAATGTAGTTAAGTTGCCCACGATGCCAGCATACGCATGTCATCCTCTTCCTCTGCCCTTTTCTTCATTGCTGTGAGAAAGACAGACCTTGTTAACACTTAATGCTATCAAATTATTATGGAACATTTATCAGGGTTAAGGCTGAATCAAGCCTAATTTTGTTACTGAAAAGTCAGCCTGAGATGAATTTATAAAACTCAGATTCTTTAGATAAAATTGTGAAAGTGGCTCATACATATTCAAATACATATAGCAGCTGTTGTGGCCAGCGATTAAAAATGTAATTATCTTATAGTGGAGCTTTCAAATGACCAATATAATGTGATATGTTTTTGTTAGCATGAAGACTGATTTTGTAGAATTGGAAACATAAAAAGCCACCAGTGGATTTAACCTGAAAGTGTAATTAAGTAATACCAGCTGAAAACAATAAATTTGTCAGTAATTTGGCCTCTAATGTACCGGGTATTTGCAGTGTTGCACTTACTTCCACGCTGACTCGGCCGTGCTGAAGGCAGTCTGCCGCTCGGCACGCTGGGTAGTCCGCCCATACTCATCAAGTTTTCCTCAAGATCCTCCTGTTCCAGCTGTTCAAGCTCTGCCAGCAGCTCGTCCTGAGGAAAAAACACACAGAGGACACAGAATCTAGAGTCTGTCGGATGCATTTTTTTTTTGCCAGTTTTACAGTAGCAGCAGAGCAGCTAATGGATTAGCAGGTATAACAGAAAATACAGAGGGTGTTTCTAAAAGCAAAAGAAAATGGCAGATTGATAGACAATAGATGAAAATGCAGAGAGATTTTAGAGATGAGTCACGTTCTGTTGATGCTGATGTATGTTACGTTGATAATGGTTATGTTGCTAGGTGATGTGACAATAGACTCACTGCAAAGGTGTGATCCACCCTGTGCATGTGTCGATGTCAATGGCTGTGCTTTTCTTTTATACTGTATATATATTGTATGTTACTATGTGTCTTTATGCTTGCTGCATCACAAATCGTCTACTTGGGACAAATAATACATTTAATGTGAAGGTCATAAAAATAAATTGTGACAAAGGAGGTAGGAAAGGTACTAACCTCATCGAATGTCTCGCCGAAAGGTCGGGAGATGGCATCGCTGATCTCTTGTGCCACGTCCTGTTGCTCTGTGATGTCCTGCATCAGGTCATCTATCTTGTCAAGGTCCCTGAAAAAGAGAGAAGAGAGATAGTTAAAGAAATGGCATTTTTAAATTCTTAGTTGCTATCAAAAAAGATGGAAACTGCAAATTATAGGGCTTCAGCAAATGATTAAAAGGATTATTTCAGGAACGTTTCCATTCACACTGAGGGGTACTGACTGAAGTAGAAAATGAACTTTACTGGTACAGTATCACTATCACTTTCAGGGTGCTGGTATTGGTACTAGTATCACAATTAAGCCAGAGACTGTACCCCACCCCCTCACACAAAAGCTTGGAAAAATGTGCCCCTCCCCCTCCGCCCCGGATGCTTATAAGATCATGATTATGTTGTTATATATAGACCCTCTGGGAAGAAATCAACACGGCTGTTGCACAGATTTTATCTCTAAAGTTACCCCTCGACCCAAAAGTCTTTATTTTGAGAATGCACCCATGTATCCCAAATTTTATTAAGTAAACAACCCCTCTTTGACATGTGCCTGTTACAAGCAAGACGTCTAATTGTTCTCTCTTGGAAAAACACTACCAGACCTCGAAAAGGTCAATGGTTGAGAGAAATGTCCTGCTGTCTTTTAATGGAAAGAACTCATATTCTCAAGGGAAAAATGACCTTTTCAAAGAAATCTGGCGACTGTTCATGTATTTTTTATTGAAAATGATCTGAAAGATGGACTTGTTCCAGTGAAAGAGAGACTGGATTGATAGAAGGACTCTAAGAAGCGTCGTGATTGGCTGCCTTCTTAAGAACAAGGGCCTTGTTTTTGTTTGTTTTGTTGTTTCAATTTTCTTAGTTTTTAAAAATATATATTAATTGATATCACTCTTCCTTTTCTACGTTCATATTTCTCATATAAACTCCTCCTTTTTTGTAAGTAATGCAATAACCTGCACTACTTTGTCCATTTCCTTCCACTGAGCCTCCTCTGAAACTGTTTGGAGCCCATTCACCTGCATGTTTTATCATATTAATATTCTTCTGTCTTTTATTACCTAATTTACTAAGGGATTGTTGTCATGGAGCATCTCTGCCAAAGTATTTCACACAATTGTTCTTATATAACTGGTGTGACAAACATCTTGACACGTTGTCCACAGTGCTAAATACCAATATTACACTTTTCAAGTGAGATTTCTTGCTTATGGGAGCATGTTCTTACATGTCCTCGTGAACCTTCTTCATGGCCTTGGCAGCGTAGCCCATGTTCTTCAGGACCTCCGTGTTGGTGTGCGAGTTCTCCAGAGCCTCCCTCTGGAACTCGATGGTGGAGAGCGTGCCGTCGATCTGTGTGAGCTGCTGCTCCAATCTCTTCTTCCTCTTCAAGGCCTGCAGGGCAGCTGATACAGAAACAAGAACAGACTGATGTCAGCTGGTCTCTCTGTGTATCCATCACATCCATTCATCCAGTCGAGAGCTTCAGGTGTCGGGCGTTAACAAACAGCAGGTACAAGGTTCCTCCCAATGTTTATTTTTAGTCTGAGGTGATTCAGCGACCAATGAAACACCTCAAGGCTTCACACTGAATAAGAGCTGCAACGACAACTCACTTCATCAATTAGTTGTTAATGATTAAATTAATCATCGACTATTTTTGATTAATTCTTTTAAGTAATTTTTTTAAGAAAAAATGTCCCAATTCTATTAGTTGAGCTTCTCAGATGTGAATATTTTCTTGTTTCTTTAGTCCTCTCTGACAGAAGAAACGAGTTGTGGACAAAACAAGACATTTAGGGACGTCCTCTTGGGCTTTGGGAGACACTGATCAACATTACAAAGGCAATAAAAAGTATTGTTGGGTATTCAGAAATCCTAAGAGATTTCACTGGAACCAACAGGAAAAACAGATTTTGAATCAGACTGTGAAAATCCCATAGGAACAAAAAATTTGGTGATAAAAAGTCTTTTTAGATTAGATTTTAGATTTAGATTTGTAGAAATTTATAAGAATCATGAGGGATTTTATTGGAACTAATTGAAAACATAATAATTTTGAATAAGATTGTGTAATCCTGCAAAAACCGAATACTTTTTCTTATAAAAAGCGATAAAAAGTCTTAGGATTTTTAGTAATTTCTAGGAATCCTTAGGGATTTTATTGGAACCACTTGAAAACTTAAAAAGATTTCAAATAAGATTGTGAAAATCTTATGAGAACAAAATAATTTTTCTTATGGAGGTGATAAAAAGTCAAATTTATAGGAATTCTAAGGGCTTTTATCAAAACCAACAGCGAAAACTGATTTGCTGGCTGTGAAAATCCTAAAAGAACCCAAACTTTTTTTTTTACCCTGTTGAATTCTTACAGGATTTTTTTTTTTTTTTTTTATGAAGCCTAATGGATTTTAGGATGCTAAATCATTTTGGACTTTTTGACTATGATTTCTTCCTTTCAGGTTTATTAAAATACTTTGTATAGTTTTGACTGACACTTCACTGTAACAAACCTGTTATACTTGCTGCATAAAAAAACAATCACTGCAGGCCAACAGTCTCATAGGGAAGTATGTGTGGCTGTGAGTTTAGAGGCCTTACTGTACCTGAGAGCATTTTATCATCTTAAACCTCTTATTCAATACATTTGTGAGGAGTTTTAAAGTGATATTTCCCTTAAAACTTGCTAAACTTGAACATTACTCAATTTTAAGTCCTGAAGCTCACAATAAAAGCCTTTGCTGTGGGGAAAAACAGGCGCACACGTTATCAGACCTCTACAAATAAAATACCTCGTTTGTTTCTTGTGCCATTCTTCTTAGCGATCATAATTTCTTGTTCTATCCTCTTCTCCAGGTAGTCCTGTTTCTTCGTCAACATTTCCTCTGTTTCCCGCAGTTTGTGGATGGCCTCCTGCGGTGTCGGTCCTCCGCGGGACCGGTGGTGTTTGGACTTCGGGGAGCTCGATGAACTCGAGCCGGAGCTCCCCTTGAAAAGTTTCGAGATTTTGCTCATTTTCAGCAGTTTTTTTTTTGGTGTAAACTGCGTAGATGACTTAAGTATACAGGGACTGACCGAGGGTGTGTGGATATCCGTCTTACTTGTTTCTACAGGCGGGTGTGTTTGCAGATTTTCCAGCTCGACAGCTTTGTGCTTTCAATTCAAACCAGCCAGTCAACGCAGCTTTCACCACACCTTTCACCATTACCTGCGTGACGTGGTGACACCTGACGCACTCCCTCCCCCTTTTCACCCTGAGCTTTTTTTTCCCCTCTTGGTTGAAGTTAGATAAACTAATAAAACTTTTCCATATCCGCCCATGCCATGGAAAAAAAAAGATTCTGTAAGCTATAATAATGAAAAAATTCTCAAAATATCAGTATAATAGGCTAAAATAATGACTTAGGAGGCCTATTTCAAAATAATAAGAAATCCTCTGGAAATAAGGACTTGGTGTCACAAAATAATTACTTAGCATTTCAAAGGAATGACTCATCTTAAAATAACGACTTGAAACAATGTGAAACTTTCACAAAAGACTGGCTTAGTATTTCAAATTAATGACTTTACATCCCAATAAAAGACTTAACATCAATAATGCATAACTGATATTTCATTATAATTTCTAAAACTTCTCAGAACAGTGATTTCTGTTTCTGATAATAATGAGAAACGTTGTTAAAAATAAACTTGCCTCGAAATATCCCAAAATGTGGAGCTTTCTCAAAATAATCAGTTAAGATCTGTAAATAAAGACTTAGTATGCTATCTAAGTCATTATTTTGCGAAATGTTATTATTAAATTGACTTAAGTGATCTTTTGTAATCACACTGGCAGAAATTGGCTTCGATATTCATGCTTTTTGTGAAAACAAAAATTAAATTATATACATATCGTTAAACCTGTATCCTAAATTAATTGTAAAAGTCAAGTAATTTAGATTAATTTGTCGTAGTGAAACGAAACTTAAAATAAGACGGGGGGAAAAAAAAAAAATCTCAGTTACATGACGTCACGGGGTCAGAGTTCGTGTTGACATCCGCAGACTCACGGCTAACGGCTAACAAATGGCTGAGTTAGACATTGGGAAGCATTGTCAGATCGGTTCATGCAACCAAAAAGGTCGGTTTCAACCCCATCTGAGTTTCAATAAGGAAACGTGTGAAAGTGTGACATTTTTCTGCCGTATTTGTTAATATAAAACAGCCTTAGCATTGTTAGCCTGTTAGCCAAGCTAGCTGGTGTTAGCATCACTTGGCTGTCAGGAACTGTTAGCCCCCGTCAGCCCGCTGTGTTAGCTCGTTAGCTGTGTTAGCCTTAATCGTGACAGGACACCAGTGATCACTTAATTTATCAAGGTAAAACTTTTCGTATGTGAAACAACTGATTGTAGAGAAATTATTTTTTGGAAAGTTTCTGCCCACATTAAAACAAAGTAGTATCATTGTATAACTTTGGTGTCTGTTTATTAACCTTTATTAAACTCATATCTCAGCCCATTATGTTGTACCTAGTAGTCTGATTTTGACAGAGTTGTAAATCAGTGTTCATGTGTTTTAAGGTCTGTTGATGAGTTCAGGACTAACTGTTTTTTTCTCCATATTCTCCATTCAGATTTCCTTCCATTTGTTTGTGATTGCTGCAGTGGTGTTTTCTGGTAAGAATTTACTATCTTATAGAGGAGAAAAAAAAAAAAATCCAAACTTAGAGGAAGTAGCCCCAGTGTCCCCAGCTCAAATTAATTAATTATACCACACTCTGCTCAACTTCAACAATGACAGTGTTGTTTTACGTCTAATAATGTGTGTTACATTTTTCATTGACATGTTTGACACCATTTCTCTAATGTAAATTACGATTTCTGACTCACCAACATTTTTCAATTAAGAGCAATTATAGCTTTATCTTATAATATGCATGTCTACAAATTTAAATGCACTGCTTTGCAAATGTGAGTTGGTCAAATATATACCCAGAATAAAAAGCTTAGGATCCAATGGTAATTTTTTTGTAAAATTTGATAAATCAGATTAATACTGTCTTGCCAAACTTTTACACATTCCCATATGTATGTACAGTGTCCCTCTTGTCTCATTACACTTGATACAGGTATCAGGAATGTTATTAATAAACTAAGTTTCAGGCCACTGTTGACTGTTTGCCTCTGAGCCTTCTTACATACCTTACTCTACTCTTCTAAAGACATTTCATCATCTATATCTTCCTTCAGAAAAACAAAATTTTACTTATTTAGAGAATATAATTTGCAAAGTAAGTATTAGTAACTACGATCTGAAACTATGAGCTAATTTTGGTTCATCACAGATATATTGCTTTACACTAATTATATTGATATATAAGCATTACATAGTGTGTTGTCAGAGACAACCAACAAGTTTATTTTTCAAACATATCTTGTTTACGTTAAAAAATGAATATTTGTGGATATATCATTGTAAGTCTTTTGAACTCACAAATATCTGTATTTGTGTCGGCATCAAAAGTCCAGTATCAGTCAAGCTCCAGTAGATAAAGCTGTCAGGCATAAACAGTATAGGGAAGTAAAAGTGAAATAGTCCAATAAAGTACATCATGAATGTACTTTGATATTCACCTCAGATCATTCCATATATGTGTTATTGTTCATGAAAGATTAACTTTTTTTTGTCTTTTACAGCCTTGAGCACCGAAGCAGAGAGGCCCATTCATGTTCAGAGGTACGCTGTGTTGTTTATTACATATTCTTTGTGTCCTACTTTGATAAGATTACCACTGGAACATTTTTTTATCTGCCCCGTCTCTAGATTCTGGCTGGCTTGTTCTTATTTTTCCTCTGACTGTTCTCAGGAGCCAGTGAAAAGGGAATCCAGAACTGAGGGTGGCAGCACAAGTTACCCATGCTCATTTGAAGACTGCAAGGGAAAAGAATTGTTGCCAGTAATATGTCCGCAGTGTGAAAAACATTTCTGTCTGGCGTAGGTTTATAGTTTTTTCTTTCTTGCATTAACATTTTTATAAATCAACATCGTTTGTGTTGACCTGTATCTCAGAGACTTTGTATTTACTGCATATTACTATTTTATTACCAAAACTGAAAGGTTCATATTTCTTTTTTTCTTATCTTACAGCCATCGTCATCAAGATGATCACAAGTGCGAGAAGTTGGAGGTCCAAAAGCCTCGAATGGCAGCCACAAAAGAGTTGGTGCAAAAGATTGTTGGTTAGAATTTCTTCTGTCATTCCGTACTTGTCCACATGGGATCAGTGCTAAACAAACTGCTCTCATCTTTGTCATAACTCATGTTCATATGTTTGTTTTACTCAATCTCCTTACATTTATATTATGTTTATTTTACTCTCTTGTATCTTCTCAGAGTCAAAGGATGGATCCAAAAGTAAAGTACGCAGAGGAGCAAAGAACCCTGCAACTGCTGCTAAAGTAGCGTTAATGAAACTGAACTGCACGCTGCAGGAGACAAGGGACTGCCACAGGTAAAATCATAGCTGTTTTATTTATAGTAATGTGATAATAACCCTTCATATTGACATGTTATCTGCAGTGTACCTCTGTGTTTGTTATTTTGTTGAACTGACCATTTTCTCTCCTGTTTTTGGCTTTCCAGACAGAAAGAACCTATTTTCAGGTGTATCTTCCTAAAGAATCCAAAGACTCGAGCCAGCCCATGTTCTTCTGTTCCAAATGGAGTGTGGGCAAAATTGTGGATTATGCAGCTTCTTTAGCTAGCCTCAAGAACAACAATAACGTACTGACAGCGAAGGTAACCGATAGCATGAGCCGACTCCCTGATAAACACAATAAAGTTGTCACAACACACTTAGAACTACCACTAAGTGATCTGCTTACCCCACCCTACATTTAGGTTTCTTGACCTACCTTGTATTCTCTTCTTCATAATTTCCACTTCTCAAAATAATTAAATAGGTTTAAAAAAGAGGGTGCAATGCAGGTGTTATGTATTAACACTTTTCTGCCTACAGCTGTGACAGCAGCGAAACAGAACTCTGTTGACAGGAAGCTGAGCTTACTTGTGTTAAATGTGTTGCATGCCTGTTTTTGTAACAGTTGGGTTACCGTTGTAAGCATGAGCACCAAAATATGCTATAGTATTTCTTTTGTCAGCTCAACTCAACTTTATTTATATTGCACCTTTCATACACAGGTAACCCAAAGAAGAATAAAAAGACAAAACATAAAAAATAATTTTGCAAGAATAAAGATTACAACAATGAAATGTTAAAATCAATAAATAAAATTCAGTAGATTAAAATAAAGGAAACCCCAGGAGTATTCAAGTTTTTTTTAACTGTCATTTACACAGTCATCTACACTATCACCAATAATGTGTCAAAAAAAAGTCCTTTAATGATGCATTAATTGCTGTTCAGGACAAAGTAGAAGTTTAATCTACTTTCATCTGTTGTACCATCTTCTCTACCGTAAACTCATAAAACCACAGTTCACATTTATATGGTCACTTAAATTCCTTGAACTCCTCATAACACAAAGGAGATTCAAGTTTTTTTTAATCATATACACAGTATCTACACTACAAATAATTGTAAAAGATCCTTCAAGGAATGCATTAATGCTGTTCAGACCAATATTGAAGTTAAATTACTTTATCTGTTGTACATTGTCTAAGAATCGTAAACTCTCTAAACCCCAGTTCACATTTTATATGTCACTTAAATTCTTGAACTCCTCATAACACAAAGGTATCCAATTTATATATGTTCTAATCAAACAAGCCAAGTTGTCTTCCAATTTTAATTAAATTGTGAACTTGTATTTAAATAATCCTGAAAAAAAGCATTTCAGTGGTGGGACAAATTCATTGTTGAAAGTTACAATAAGTACCAAACCTTGTGTTTCAAGCCCAAATGTCATTATGCCCTTTTTGCCAAATTCTAATGCCATGTTTTTAAACAGAGTAACAGTTAGTATGGTAAATTTGCAGAAATAATGGAGGGTTTTTAAATTTCTCTGACTAGGGTTGGGATTCAGTAGCATTTTGTCAAATCTGAATCTGGTTTTGAATGCCTCAGTGAATCAATTTTTGTCCTGCTTTCAACACTTGTAACAAAAATAATTGAAAAAACAAACTCAGATTTGAGGTGCTGCAGAATGCAACAAAACTGTTTTACAACATAAATTTTATAGTCAATCTGACTGACTCGGGTCCAAGTCATGTGACCGACCTTTTTTAAATTAAATTATGCTATTTTCATTGTTTCCCTAAGAGAAAATGTCCACAGCAACCTAAACCATAGCAAATATAGTAAAATGTACATATAATTATAGATAACTAGACCACAAATGTATATTGGAAAGCAAAATATTCTAAAAACAATGGTGATAGAAAATAAAAATAAATTAATGTCACACAACACATTCCATACTCAAGTACGTCTTAACAGTGTGTCTCTTTGCTCCCCGTTTTCAGAAGCTGCGGTTGTGTCACCCTCAGACTGGTGAGGCTTTCAGAATGGATGACACCCTGATGTCGCTGCTGGCTCACCCAGAATCTCCCCTGTACAATGGGGGTAATTGATCCTGGAGTACCTGGACAATGAGTGTACAGGCCTGGAGGATGTTTCTGACTATATAACACAGACCTGACAAACCAACACCGGCTACATAGGATGTGGATGATTTCTGTACACAATTTGTATTTCTATCAATAAAATATTTTATTGAAATGTTGAACCTTGGCTCTCACTGTAAGAATTTGCAAAATCATGTGTGTAGTATAATGCAGCTTCTTAAGTCACATTACAATGCAAGGTGTTATTCTTTCAACATCACATTGCTGGTGTGATTTAATTCTGCTGTATTATAAACCACGTCATTAGACATAATGTTCTCACGACCCAGGTGGGACTTGAACCCACAATCCCCAGCTCCGGAGGCTGATGCCTTATCCATTAGGCCACTGGGCCGATAGAATAATGAATAATATACTTTTATTTTCAATTTACCGAGCAGTGGAGTGATTATAGTAGAGCAAAATAGCAATTTTCACTCAGGCCCAGTCTGCTGTTCTTGTGGGTTTTATTTCGTGAGATCATTATGCTGCTGTTGCATGCCTGAGGCCACAGTAAGTCTTTTTAATTAAATCAGTCAGCACATTTCGTGCAATTTAGTGCAATGCAGTTTTTTTTTTGTTTGTTTTTTTTTGAATAACAAAATTACAAAACACACGGCAAACAAAACAGATGAAATCTTGAAAAGAAAACCAATATGGTCTGCAAATGCAATGATGAAGAAATTAACATTTGGTCATAACTAAATCAAAGTGGCTATTTAAATACCGTATTTCCTGCAGAGACAGACTAGAAATGTATCCTTTTATAGGTATTATTAGTGTTTTTAAAGGTTGGAAGAGGCTGCTCCAAAGCCTAGCCTCATATGAGATAAACAGTGAACATAAATATCTTAAATACAAGCAAAACAACTATGAAATTGCAGTTCTTGTTCCAGCAGTTGCTGTTCAGAGATAACCAGTCGAGTCAAGACATTTGACACAGGTCTAGCCTGGGGTGGGGTTTCGCCGAGCACGTTTTAACCAATCGTATTAGTCACTAGTTATATAGACAGGCCAAACAGCCAATCAGAGGAGGGCTTTGATAAAAGTGGGTGTGTACGCATTCCGAGCATATATATATATAAAAAAAGGGGGGCTGGGCTTTATCGCACAGTAGGTTCCGTTGTTTTGATGAGAATAGATGTGTAGCTGAGGCACCTCGAGCCATTTCGGTGAATTATCAGGCTAGGTAGCTCGTTAGCTGCTACTTTTTTCTTTTGATCGAGTCGCTTAGAAAAGAGGCGACTTGATTCAGCCAGTAGCTCTTTGTGAAAGCAGGTCGAAAGGGATGCCGCTGCAGACAGACTCCGACGGACGCCAGCAGTCTTTGGATTTAATCTCGTCGCATTTGATCGGGAAGAGCAGCTTTTCTATAAATTTAAAAGGCCTCAGAGTAACTCGTTCTCGACCGAGTGCTTTTGTAAGATGCTTGAGCTCGAGTGCGAATTAAAACCGCAGCTGTGAATTAAAACTAAAGACCGGAGCGTTAGTATTCAATCAGAGAGCTAAGCTGCTAGCTATCGTTAGCTGGTCAACAACAAAGCGGGGATCGATAATCTTTCGCTTCACAAAGTGACCAGTTAGGCGAACGAGACGAGGTTTGCCGTCTTTTGTTTTCTGCCTGCGCTGAAAATACTGCTCGGTAAGTGAACTGTGGCTTTGATATCGAACCAGGAAGACGATTTGTCAACTTGTATTGAACACGGTGGGGGAGGGGCAGAAAGAGGAAATTGTTTTTTTTTTTTGACCTAAATTTTGTCCTCACGGGGCGCTGTAGTCCCATCACACTAATTATTATATAATTGTATATATTTACTGGATTTATTAGGATGTAATCACCCGACTTATGTGACAAATACTTAACAATTAAATCATCTGTTGGCATAGTAACGCCCCCCCTCCCTCATGTAAGTGCTTAAATACCATTTCACATATTTGGACTTTATTTGAAATTGCCTGCAGATTTACCACATTTCATGGTAAACATGTGATGATTGGCAAGTATCATAACTGAAATGTATTAAAATAAAGTTTCCAGCTTGCAGACTTTATTCTCCAAAAGTCTGCAGCTCACACCAAAAACAATGTAGATTGATAGAACTACAGGAAAGAGGAAACGTGTATTTTTGATTTTGGGTGAGCTGTCGCTTAAATCGTGTCGCGAATGTTCTCATTCGTCCAGGTCATTGTAATCTCAGGAAAAGATTAAATCTGAGATTGAGAATTGTCGCTTAAATCTGATCCCAGCCTTATTCCACTCCTAACTCCAACCAGAGGGGGCCACTAATCTGACAGGGGAACAAACTTCAACTCAGCACCCCCACAAATTGTTTTAACCATATTAGCATGTAAACAGACAAGAAAAGCCTGCTTAGTTTTGTGATGACTGTAGACTAACGTTTACTTTTTGTTGTTGTTTTGTTTTTCATAGACAGCAATGAAACTGTTGGAAAACTCCAGCTTTGAAGCCCTCAGCTCCCGGCTGTGTGTTGAAACAGGAGAGTCTCGCATCCTTGGCAGGTAAGTTATGTGCCATAGCCTTGGCAACACAAACATGTGTTGACCCCACTACTGTAAAATGTACAGTACTGTTACACTTTAACAGGAAATGACTTTGCAGACTTTTTTGGTGGTATGTTTTTTTCAGCTGTCTGCTAACCTCAGCTGCAGTTCACATGTTTTTGCATATACATGCAGAACACACCCCCCCTTTAACTCTGGGGACATGCATGCACAGGTCATGTCCTGAGGCGTGTTTGTGTGAAAAGCTTTGCAGCGTCTATTTCAGTCGTGCAGACTTAGTGGCTGAACAGAAACAGAAACACAACTGTGAAACGTCCGACTTGTGTTTATACCAAAGTAATAGAAAGTCAAAGCCACTGGAGTGGTCAGAATTTATTTTAAGTGAACTGCTCCTTGGCTGAAGTTTTGGAAAAATCTTGTCTGTTATGATGTCATTAAACAAGGATTATGAGCATGTGTGAGGTGTGTCTGGTTCAGAGATCACTGACACTGCTCATAAACAGGGTAGTGGAGCAAACACGGACTTGCACGTTACGCAATATTGTGATAACAGACTACTAAACTGAAAGCCTACTTACAGAGCCTATACCTAAAGTTAATAACTAACTTGCAGTGCAGGTTTTTGACCTAACAAACTGTAAAAACACTACAGTATGTTTTAGGTTATGTAAGGCCCTCGGCTACAGTGACAGTGTAGTTACATAAAGGGCAGTGGGTTGTGGAGCTATGCAGCCCAGTCTGAGCACAGGGGTTTGGAGTGTGGGTGGTGAAACTGAGCTTCTGTACTGTTTGTGACCTAGAGTGACGCACAACATGGTGTCCTCTCACAACACACTCTGTGGCTGGCTATTTTGGAGGCGGTTGTGAAGTGTACGTGCACACATAAACACATAGAGCACTTCTGCATGATAGCTGAGTGCTGCCGGAGCTGCCTGCCAGGCCTGCTGCTGGTGTTTAGGCTGCTTAGTGGATTAGTGAGGCAGCCCATCATAGCCGCACGACTTGCGAGCTGCAGGCTTTAACTACAAATGTTCCCACAGGGCTTCCAGAAGGTTTATGGTATTTCCACAGATGAGCTTTTGATATTATCACATGTAGGAATTGAATTAAACAACATAAAACTGTAATAATCAACTTTATTTGTGATGCTGTTGAGAAAAGTTACAGAGCTTCACAAATTGCATAAAACTAAAACGAAAGACGGTGCTCTGTGTAGAGGTCATGTGTTTGGTGCAAAAAGCAGTACAATAAGGTAATACATCGATGGGTAATCCAATAATAACTAAATTTATTGAGAACATACTTTGTTTAGAGCTGTGTAGAGACGTTAACAGAGCTTCTTACTGTTGTAGCTTCTTTAAAAATAATCTTTTAGTGTTGATAATCTTCACTCCGCTCCACAGTTTATAATAGTCACATATTTTTTATTTCACTTTTATTTTTATGCTTTTAGTTTCAGGTAGTTTCCAGTGTGATTTTGCTCGTGTCAGTTTTGTTTTTTATTGTTTAATAATGTTTAGTTTTTATTGTTTTAGTTGTTTTATTATTATATGGTGGATATTTTTACAGAGCAAGATTTACAAAGTCCAGGATAGGCATTACAGTACAAACGACATTTTATGACTCTAGAGCTGCAATGATTAGTTGATTCTGTTGTTGCTTATTAAAATTAATCACCAACTATTTTGATAATCAATTTATTGTTTTGAGTATTTTTTTTAATATTGAAATTATGTGATCTCAGCTATTGAAATGTGAATATTTTCTTTACTCCTCTATGACAATAAACTGAATATCTTTGGGTTGTGGACTAAA
Organism: Lutjanus argentimaculatus; assembly: GCA_034769285.1. NCBI lineage: Eukaryota > Metazoa > Chordata > Actinopteri > Lutjaniformes > Lutjanidae > Lutjanus > Lutjanus argentimaculatus. Next base: position 12,683,393 of record JAWZSL010000009.1, on the reverse strand, counting down.
CAAGAATTTTGAGGACATCACTTGGGGCTCTGGGAGACACAGTGATCAACATTTTTCATAATTTTCTGGACCAAACAACTAATTGATTTATGGAGAAAGTGATTAACAGATAATGGCAATAATCAATCATAAGTTACAAAGAAAAACGGCAAATTCTCACATTTAAGAAGCTGGAACCAGCAAATGTTTTTTGCTTTGCTTTTGCTTCAGTCGACTAATCATTGCAGCTCTACTTATAGCTTCTGTAAAAATAATCTTTCAGTGTTGATTAACTTCACTCTGCTCCAGTGTCTGCCCTGTCATCTGGTCACACATAGTGTTTTGTTGGCAGGTCAGCTGTGGAAAACCAGGCCAGTTATTTCCACTGTGGTGTCCGCTGCCACCCAGTGTCCCTATAATTAGGCTGGCAAGGCCGGCGAGGGTCTCGGTAGTCTGTGGGTCTATCTTAAGTTGAACAACCTTTGGCTCTTGCATAACTCCCAGGTGGGAGGGGGCAAAATAAACAACTGCACACCAGTCTGCTCCGCTTGCACAACGTTATCTGAGTACAGTCTGTGTACGCCTGACCCAGAAACATGAAGGAGCACGTAGGAAGTTTTGGCTCTGACTTGTTCTTGTCAGATGTTCGTGCAGATATGGCTCCCAGTGGAAAGACGAGTGCTGTGTAGAGCTCGCAGGCCAGTTGTTTTGCACTCAGAGTCAATCCTTTCATAACTTTAACACCAAGTCAGAGCTGATGGTCGAATTTTTTTCCAGACAGTAAGGCTACAGATGGTTCACACTAACTGCCAAAAGAACATTAAAAGAGCTGAATAGTACAACATAAAAAAGTTAAGTTTGCATCACAGCTAGTTTTCCATTATGTTGTCCTGTTGTTTAGGGCTAAAATTGGTTTAGGTGTTTTAATGCATTTGATAAAATGTATTAAAATACTCTGAAGAGGCCCTAATGCATTGTGTAATTGTGTGTTTAAGCTTAACGGGCCATTAAAGTAATCTTAGGGGATTAGCTAACCTTTCACTTACTGTAATCTCCTCCATTATTTTTGCAGCACATGAATGTTATGTCACATATTTAATGCGCCGTTATCTTTGCCCTGCAGGATCGAGAGCTACTCCTGCAAGATGGCAGGGGATGACAAGCATATGTTCAAGCAGTTCTGCCAGGAGGGGGAGCCACACGTCCTGGAGGCCCTCTCTCCCCCCCAGTCCACGAGCGCCACCAGCCCTTCACAGTGAGTAACTGCAGCCGGGGGTGGGGGGTGGGGTGGGGTGTTTGTGGTCAAGGACTCTGGCACCAGAGATCTAACTCAGAATAGTTTGGAGAGATAATTAAGCATTTCTTTTTCCTGTCCAGGCTGGGAAAGAGCAGCGAGGACGGGGAGAACCCTCTGAGTGACAAGTGTTGCAGGAAGACTCTTTTCTACCTCATCACAACGCTCAACGAGTCCTTCAGGCCCGACTATGACTTCACTGCGGCGCGGGCCCACGAGTTCAGCCGAGAGCCCAGCCTCAACTGGGTTAGTGTGCCGTTCTGTAGTCTGACCTCTGAGGCAAAGCAGATATTTTCCACGTCACACATAAGTTTATCAACATTTCTAAAGCTTTGTTAAATAAATATTTGATCGTGATTTCTTTTCAGGTGGCTAATGCAGTAAACGGCAGCTTGTTCTCAGCTGTGGGAGAGGAGTTCAACTCTCTGGGGCCCGAGCTGTGGAACGCGATCGACCAAGAGATCAACCTGCAGGGGTGTGACATTTACAGGTAGGCATGTGTGTGTTGTATTTCACGATTGATGCTGCTGAAAGTGCTTTTGGTGTAGAATTGAGACGTTTTTAAGCCTGACGTCTTAATATTTGTTCTTAGCTACAACCCTGATCTGGACTCAGACCCTTTTGGTGAAGAGGGGAGCCTCTGGTCCTTCAACTACTTCTTCTACAACAAGAAACTGAAGAGGATTGTATTCTTCACATGTCGCTCAGTCAGGTCAGCACACAGCCATTCTAGTTTTTAATTTCATACAGTACCAATACTTTAGACACAATTTTACCAATATTGATACAGATAATTTTTTAATGATATGTATTTTTTCAAAATACTTTCTCAAAAAAAAAAAAAAAAAGACTGGAAAATTGTAACATGTACTGACCGTTAATAAAATGTTGAGTACAATTAGATAAAAAATGTTTGTGAAACAAGTTTTACAGGAACACTGTTAAAATGATGTCTGTCATTGTGCAGCCTCCATACAACTTTCAGTGTGTTTTTAAATGTTAAAAGACATTACTTGTGTTGCTGCAGTGTGACTCTTTCTTGTCACAAATGGTGCATCTGTATTTTTAAATAAAGGTGCAAAGTAGCACGCCACACTACATTTCCTTTGCGCCATTCTCTGACAAGTTTGATGCAGAAGTGTTGATGCGGTTTTCATGTCTTAGGCTTCCTGTGTCATGTGACATGGGACAGCTAAATAAAAACATCAGGGCTGCGTATTGGCACAAACTTAAATACCTTCAACTGTCATTACACACATGCATAAATATTGGAAATGCTTGACGACAGTTGTATACCTTTCTTCAAAAGATGACTAATCCAACAAAAGTTAAGCCCACATTTGATTGTGTATTAATCTTTTACACCTGCAGTGTCTTGAGTGGCTATGGCCGTGATTGTCTCGACAACGAGCTGGACATGGAGTTGGATGACGAGGAGGAGATGGACGGCTTCACTGAGGACAGGTTAGACTCTATCATCCAGTGTGTAGTTGCATAAACTACCTTTATTTTCAAATTTAATTGCAAAAATGCAGCTTGGTATCTCTTCAATCATAAATTCAGCTGTTGTCTTATGTGCCACAAATCAGTTCACTTTTAAAGGGTTGTTGTGGTTCCCCTAAAATTTTCTGAGGAAATGGTTACCAAGGTCCTTCTAGCAACACATAAGGGAATACTTAAGATACTAAGGGCAAAGGAAAACCCTTAAATCTTTGAGAAAATCAGTGCTTTTTATGCGACCTTAGTTTAAGTGGTTTTATGCAACCAGGCACAGTGGTTTTCCTTTGTTTACAATATTTAAGTGAATGGATGTCACCTCTAATGGAAAGGATGCAGATGTTTTTTTTTTTTTTTTTGTGATGAAAAACAGTTTAATAAGTTGAATTTCTATATTTTTTTTCTTGTCAGGTTCCCCAGAGCTCTGTGCGTGTGAGATTCCCCGATGGACACGCCTCGGCCAAAGAATATCTTCGGCTTTTCCTCCTCTCATCCCATTTTTCACCCCATGTATCTTCTTTTTTTTTTGTTGTTGTTTTTTGGATTTTGCTGCATCATCCAAAGCCATTTTCACACATTTACATTAGTGCATGTTTGAAGGCTTCTCCTCTGCTGGCAGTGAACTGTGTACCGTGAGGCGGTGGACATTTTGTTGAGACCCCTCGGTAACTTTCAAGCTCCTTCATTCTCCAGTGTTTTTTTGTTTTTTTTTTGACCCCGAGCTCTGAGCCCAAACAAGCACACAGACATATACACACACCAACACACACATTCGGGCTTCTCCACATCTGCCACATTTCCAAAGAGACCACTTCATGGACACTTGAAAAAAAAAGAAGGAGGTCTTGTTGTGGATGAGTGGCCAACAAAGACTGCAAGAGAGTTGATCTTCTTGCAAATGATGTCAAATAAAAAAAAAGGAGTCCAGATAACACCAGCATCAATGAGAACTGACAGAAAAAAGATTTCTGATAACCTGAGGACGGGGCTGAGAGACTGACACACTGATCAGCTGAGAACTCATCTGTTGTTCATCGTTTGCTCTTTTCGTGTGTGTTGCTTTTTATGTGCGATGGTGACGTTACTGTGAGAATGTTTTTAGCACTGAGTTTGAAATCTAAACGCTGCATTTATAACTTGTACTATTGAACCTTATTACTGCGAACGCTCGTCTGTATTTAGACAGTAGGGCATTGCCAAGGAGACTGTTGGCACCTGGGTTGCAGCTTAGAAAACATATCAGCTTTTAACAGATGTTCCATTGTTTTCTTCCAGCCCCGTGATTCATTTTATACGTCGTCTATATCCAGTATTTTTTCACTGTTCCTGGTTATAACCCCCCTGCTCCTAAATGTTGGTCTTGCCAGTGTTTTTCTTTGCTCATTACCTCAGTGCAAAGGCTTAATTGAAAAGTGAATGTATAGTTCAATTTAGAGGAAAAAAACATTACAGAAAAATGGCTGATATGTTTTACATTATTTTCTAGAGATTGAGAAGCTCCTCTTTTACGTTCCTTACAAGTGAGTAGGAGTTCTGTGACTTTTCTTGACTGCTCTGCTTCGTTTAATCGGCCCATATATCGCAGATGTGAATAAACCGGTGTTTGAATCAAACTTAGCTTGTTTTGTCTTTGGAAGCAGGTAAGTAATCACCAAAATCAACTTGTTTGGCTTTTTTAAATGGATAGCTTGGATTGTTTGAAGCGGGGTTGTATGAGCTGTATTACCTACAATAGATGGCAGTCGACATGTCCCCAGCTTAGAGAAGAAGGGAGGAGTACCAGTGCACTACTCCAGCTCAAAGTTCAAAACAAACTTTTATTTAAAACAAAACTGAAATACAGTACATGACCCAGACTAGACACCACCACACTGAGAGTACATGATCAGTTCCCTTGCTTTGTGAGATCAGGGTCAAAGCTGTAAACCTTGATGCTGCAGAGAGTCTGGGGGGCTGCACAGTTCACCCTTCATCCTGTTTAGTGTAAAAATACCTTGTCCCACAACAGCAAAATAAAACATTATATTCTAGAGACCCAGAGGCACCTCCCTGACCAAGATGGACACCAGTTCGATGAAACTCATGCACCTCCTCCTTTTTGGCCACCGTGGAACTTGCAAAGGGTTTACATGGTTTCAAAGTGACACGTGCATAGATCTGTTACCAAGGGATTCTTATACAGGGTTTAAGAGGTTAAAAATCATGAGCAGACTGTCAGATTCACACACAAACACTCCTCCAGACACTCAGAACAGCGTGGTTAAGGCTGAGGATCAAGTATTTTAACTGTGTGATGGCCGGAATATGGAGTTTCAATCATTTTAATGCTACTAAAACCGCTGAACAACTCAAGTCCAAGTGGTTAATGAGTAACAACTTGCCGTAGATGTGTGGCACCTGTTTGATGGTGGCTTATTCTGATCCCTTTGTTTTAAAAAGTACAAAATGTTTCAAGAGGAATATGTGCCAAAATGGCTGCAGAGGACGATTAAGATGTTGGTATGAGGTTGCAGTGGATCAGACACACACTTGCGGAGCACCAATGATCATCTGTTAATACTAATATCTTGCCATGAGCAAACTTGCAGAAAAGAGTCCTTAAAAGCAAAAAAATAAAATTAAATAAAAGCATAATAAAACAAAGTGTTTAAATTGAAAATACTGTCATTAAATCTGAGCTTTGTACCTGCTTTTGAAATCATGACGTTTCAGCCATTCAATGCTTTGCTAAATTAAATACATGGCAGATATAATTTGTTTCAGAGGGTCAGTTTTAAGAAAAAAAAATTACATGCCAACACTCTGAATTTACAACATTTTGGCTCAATAACATACAAGTACAGATTCAAAGTTAAAGTGATAGTTCCGATTATGTGAAGTGGGGTTGTATGAGGTACTTAATATTAAGTGTATTACCTGCAGTAGATGGTCAACATGTATCCAGATTAGAGAAGCTAACAAGAGCACTGGTGTAGGAAGCTACTGCTGTAAAAAGGGTCAGCAGCAAAATGTATTTTAAAAAGGGCCCACCTAAAAAATCAACATCTGTTGAACTGTATGCTATATTTACACTATTTTCACCTGTTTACCCTGCCAGTCAACCCCTGTGTTGTAGATAAAATTAGTGATTTTAATGATTTCAGAGTTTGGTTGGCTTTGAGAGAGTAATGTTTGACTTATACAACAGCAATTTTCCTGCTGGAAAAGGCTGTCTGATGGCAAGGTAAAACTAAAATACTCTAAATATAGCAAACACTTAGACTGATACTGATTTTTTTAGGTAGCTAAAATACATTTTGCTGCTGACCCTGTACACAGCAGTACTTTGCTTAGCTTCCTACACTGGCACTCCTGCTGTTTCTCCAAACTGGGGGCGTGCCGACCCCCATCTACTGCAGGTCATACACTGACTGGATAAGCACGTCAGACAACCCCACTTCAAATGACTGAAATGATCCCTTTAATAAGTAGGGAGGTTCAATTGACCACATTTCAATAGTGTGAGAATAACCACCAACAATGTAGCTTATGAAACTGAAATCATGTGTAACAGATATCAACAGCTGTGCTAAAAATGAGAACTGGAAAAAAAAAAAAAAAAGTGAGAACATTATTCAAAAAAACAACTTCGTGTCTCATCAAAACTGGTTTTTACAATACTGCTTGTAATCCCTCAGTTTTCACCTGAACATGAATAAAACTTATAATGAGGCAAAATAATAAAAATAATAATAATAGAGCTGCACCATATTTTCCCAAAGCTGGGCACCAACATGATGTTTATGGCATACTCTCGATATGACGTGGTGTAGTGTAACATGATATGTATGTAGTGTAAATGAGTGTCCAGTGCAGCCCTGCTTTGCACTTGGACATACTCTTGACTTGAGTCCTGCTGATTTTCTCCTCCTCCTTTACTGTAAAAAGTGACGTCTCCCTCCACAACCAGGTCAGTTCATTGGTTCTGGTCACACCTCTTCCTCCACTGTAACAATGAAGCTGCGGGAGGGTCGATCCTCCCGTCCTGTGCCATCCCCAGAGGTCAAAGTCCTTTAAAATTCATCATTAAAAAAATAAAAAGTAACAATAAGCCAGTAAGGACAAGCTGTTGTGCCACCCTGTGGGTGGTGCAGGTAGTCAGGCCGCCGACGGCTGAGGGAGGGGCTATCTGAGTCCAGCCCTCGAGGTCATCCACTCAAGTCCTTGACATAAACTGGAGAAACAAGAAAGGTGTGTCAGTGGAGGAAATATGTACAGAATTAAGAGACACTGCATATTTTAAAAGCTCTTAAATTACTTACATTGTAATAATGTACTTAATAGGTGGCAGTGTTTTTCTTGGCAGCAAGAAATATTTACAATATCCTGATGATGATGTATGTGTAGATGAAGCTTTATGAGCTGACTTCCTGTTCGTGACTGCCTCCAAACTCAGCACCCACAGTGACACCTGGTGGTCTGCAGAACTCACAGCAGCCATTCAAGACTGGTCTCACACTAAGGCGCATTTCAATACCAATGCTACCATACTATTTAATATGGCATACAGATTTAGTATGTCCCAGTACATGGTATGTCAAATGCAATTTGCCAAAAATACCAGATTGGTTTTGCCAGCCTGCTTTTCTAGCTATTCTGACTCACAATACAAATGGTTTTATGTATACTGAGCTATGCATGATCGGAATTTACTTCCTAGACATACCACACATAAATACAGTTCAATTTAAAATGTTACTAAAGCAGCACCTTTTGACTGGAGACCTTGAACAGATGTAAAATCTATGACTTTAGTTGTTTAACTTCCAGTCATTTGGTAGAGTTTGGGTAAACAGAAATGAGACAGATTGCATTGGTGTGTCTTGGGTCTTTTTTTATGTTAGAATTACAAATGTTTTTCTTTAATTTAGAGGTTATGTGGGTGGATGCAGTCAGATAAGTGGTGGATACTATCTATTAATTAAAGGTGGCGTGTGCTATTCTGCAGAGGGATGGTTTATATTTGAACTTGACAACCAAACAAATCCTCCTTCAGTGCTCCTTTGGAAGATTTACCGTTCCCATCCCGAACCCTTGTCTCGTCTGTGTATATATACTATATTTCTGTATGTAACTTGCAACGTTACGTGTTAAGATGTAAATTGTAGCCCAGTGTCACAATGTAAAGATTTTGAGGACCCCAGGAAGAATAGCTGCTGCAGTGCTGTAGCAAATCGGGATCCTAATAAAGTAAACTAATCCTCCATGCAGCAGAAGATATGTCATATCAACTGAGCCGCAGAGAGACCACAGACAGACGACACAATCTGCAATGACAGATGACAGCGCATTCATTCAGAGTAAAGCTTCATTCCAAATGGTATACTATTTATTTTTACTTCAAATTTCAGACTGCAGCCTGCAATGGATGTATGAGTAAGAGGGTCAAAATCAAGGTATGCATGTTGCAAGCATCAGTAGGTACTTTGTAAGGCAGCTGCAGTACAGAGAACAAATATAAAGAAAAATATGACTTGGACCTTCCCGCTAGTTTCAATCCCATTCCAGAGAGAGGCACAGTACATCTTTGGAAGGAGCACTGTATTTGTTGTTATTGTGTTGTATTATGTATAACTGTACTTGTGACATTAAAGTTGACCTTTACCGTTTGGCTGCAACAGTCTATCTCCAGAATTACACACCCCGCCTTTAAGAAGATCAGATAAAAACATATGTACACTGATTCTGACTCTTACCCCTCTCCTGTAAGTGCACAGCAGGACTGTATGTGCCAGGGGTGGTCTTTGATGGAGCTCAGGGTGAGGTATTTGGAGATCTCCGCTGCAGACATACAGTCCTTCATATCCTGCTTATTGGCGAATATCAACACAGCTGCTTTCCGCAGGTCCTGAGGGGAGGCCAAGGGAGAGGGCAGAGAACAATGAAGCCATAAACAATGTAGCAGAGTGGAAAGGGTCGACCTTGGTGGAAAATCAATGCTACTATAAAAACAGTCAGTTCTGTGTAGTCTGTTTCTTTATGGCCACACAAAGATGTGTTAAGATGTTACCTCATGAGCCAACATCCTGTAGAGCTCCTCTTTAGAGATGGCCAGCCTCTCTCTGTCCGTGCTGTCCACCACCAGAATGATGAACTGCAGAGTAGGAGGCAAAAATCACACTCAGTGACCTCTTTTCAAAAGACATTTACAGCAGTGAAATGCAACACAGCGGGTGGGCATTTCCGGACCAAGGGCCTCACAATGGCTACTGGTGACTGCTATGCTAATAACCCCTTTTTGAATAAGAGAGAGACCCCGTATGACAAAAGACTAAAGGGACGTTAACTTTGGTGAGATGTGAGAGACGCCTTTTAAACCAAACGACCCAGGAAAAGGCAGCGTTTGAACAACACGTGTCATCCAACATGACTGTGACCCAAATCACAGCCAGAGATCTCATGAGTCTGACACTGCTTCAATGAAAGGGTGAAGTTACTATAGTAACAATAATACATGGCTCCCATACTAACCGTAGGGCTCCTAGTAACTCTATTGTAATAGATATTTATGCCTTCAAGCCTTCTCTGTCATTGCTCTGCACTTATTGACTGCAAATACTTTATGTTCTATTGACTTTTTATATGATGAAAAAGAAATGCTCATAAAAACAGCAACAAAGTGATGACTTTTACGGTCCAGATGAACAGCAGTTAGAGAGTATATAGCCTCATGCATCGTGACATATTTCTGAGTGAAACAGGATAGACAGGCGAGACCCAACATGGGGAGGAATTCTATTTATTTTTTTTACATTAAAAAGGGGATGTGTCATAACCATCATACCATCGGTGGATGTCAATATTATTGGTTGGTTCAAGCCTGTGGAAACACACATTATATTTTGTTTTACAGACAGAAAACATGACTGGATTTTGAAAAGGGTTGACCATACATGTTAAGTTTCATCTCGACTTTATTACTGCTGAAACTTTGGTTACAACTTTTCATTAATTTGATTAATTGACTTTTTGGGGGTCCATAAACAAAACATAGTATAGCTGCGACTAACAATCTGTCATAAAAAATCATTTATGTCTCGAAACCCATGATTTTGTCTTCAATTTCTTTGTTTTGTCTGAACAACAGTCCAAAACCTAAAGGTAGTTAATTTACTTTCATATTTGACAAAAAAAAAAACACCCACAAATCTTTGTATGTCAGAAGCCCAAACCACAGAATGTTTAACATTTTTGCTTGAAAAACGTCGGGATCAACTGATTATTGGCCTGGCAGTTAATAAAATCCAGTATTCAGTATTATCACAATTATCGGAATCTGTTTTTTTTTTTTTTTAATCCAATTGCTGATAAGAAAAAATTATTTAAAAATGCACCACTTTTGCTCTGATGCAACCATCTGGGAAAGACAAGCAAATCAATCATCAAGATAGTTGCCCAGTAAAACTTGTCTTTTCAGCTCTGAATGAAGCATAACGGTGCTTTTTAGCAGAGACGTGTCAGAGCGCACGAGTCGAGGAGTCAGGTCATGTGTGAATGGTTGTGGGCCTGTATTTACTTGTGACCTGTTGCTGTGCGACATGAATGCGGGCTAAACCCACGCTGAATATCACATGTTATATACTGAGGTTGTGTGTGAAAGAGGTATGAATGAGTGAAGTCTGTTGCCTGTGTGTCTGGCAGATGTTACATCAGTAAAGTGGAATCCATGTTTGTGTAGAGAGCTGTCTTTAAGATCTCCCACACATCTGCCTTTGCCACAACTCTCCTCGTTCTTCTTCTTCTCGAAAACACAGCAGAGGCTGACCCTTGCTCTGCTTTTTCAGACAGGCTCCTTTGTGAGCGGCTGACCTCTGACTTGGGCGGCCCCTGCTGCCGTCTGCGCTCTGAACAAACACACCAGCTGCCAGAAAACCTGCTGCTGCTGCTGGACAATACCTCTGCTCCCCTCATCTGATGGAAAATAGTGAAGTGTGCAAGTGTGTGAAATGTGTTGCTCACCTCTGTGTTGGAGTAATAGGTGTTCCAGGAGGACCTGAGCGACTCTTGCCCTCCTATATCCCACATCAGAAAGTGAGTGTTCTTCACCACTATTTCCTCCACGTTGCTGCCGATAGTGGGCGACGTGTGGACCACCTCATTCATCAAACTTAATAAAAAAAAAAAAACGGATCATGAAGCGAGTTTTTGCAAGTTGAGATGCAATAAGTAATGTTTGGTTAATGTGAAAATAAATTTACTTACAATTGGTAGAGGATAGTGGTTTTCCCTGCATTATCTAGTCCAACGATTATCACCTTGTGCTCTGCAAAACAAATACAGCACATTAACTGTGTAACAGACCAATTAAATGCACAATATGCACATGATTAATCTATTATTAAATTAATTGCCAACTATTTTGACAAGAAGTCACCAGTTTGTGCCAATATTTAAGAAAAAACATGGCAAAATTGTCTGATTACAGCTACTTATGAATGAGTATATTCTGGTTTCTTTACACCTTTATGACAGTAAACTGAATATCTTTGGCATCATCTTGCCCTTTGTGAAAGAGTGGTTGACATTTATCACAATTTTCTGACATTTTACAGACCAAACAACTAATTGATTAATCGAGACGATAATTAGCAGATTAATAAACAATGTGAATAATTGTTAGTTGCAGCCGTAATAAAAACGACACCAAATGACATTGTGAAGTAGCTTGGGATCATGGGAGCTGTTTTGTTCATTGTTAAACAACCGCCTCTGATGAAAATCAATCTGATGTGACTCAGGCACAAGTCATGTTCATGGACGAGGGAATGTGTTAAAGTTTTATTCACGTTATGTTTAGTCACATTCACAGACTTCCTTCCTCACTACAATGTTTTCCCCTAAGTTGTAGCAACTATCAACAAGTAGTAAAGGCACTGTTATCTTGAACAAATGATGGATTTTTCTGTGTTTGGCCATTGCTTGGAAACATTTGTGAGAAAGCAAATGCAAAACCTAACAAAATATATAACACGTACCTAGTATTGTAGCTTTAATTGGTCAATTAATCAGGCAAAATACCTAGCATTTTGAGATAACTGACACTGGCCAATGCCTGCACTCACAAAGACATAAAAAGAAAAATGTCTGCAGACACATTTTCAGGCAACCTCATCAGTGTGGCTGCTGTTGAAAGCTGTTAGTCGCTCCCCCTTCATTCAAGGTAAAAACAATAAGCGCAATGACTGTGTGGTAAGGTATATATGGTGTCAGGTCAACAATGCATTCATGCTATTCACTGCTGTCCCTTCAAAATCATAAAGGCTGAACTTATTTCCTTCCTCACAACTTCCTGACCCAGTTCTCTACTTCTTTCCATTCATAATACTCAGCTACTAGCACAGTTAAGGCTTTGACGGCTGTGAAGTAGACAAACTCAACTGACTAAATGCAGAATCAGAGCTGACACCGACATGCAAAAATATCACCACTTTAGTGTTTTGACTTTTCCGCCCTTCTGAGGCCTCTGGCTGCTGGGGAGGAAGGAAGTTTGGTCAGAGGGCTCGCTGTCCTGATAGACTTGCTGCACCACACTGGGGTTTGGAGGATGTTGAATGTCTATTGCTTGCTACAAGAGAAGCCACCCTGCGATGATCCTGACAGAACAACTGAGCTGATTGTTGCCAGTACCATCATCATATTAAATGCTGTGAAATAATAAGCCTAAGGGCTGAAGGATTTTGAAAAAAATATCTAACTGCAATTAATTTGACTGAAATTGTAATTGTGATATGATTGGTTTTGCAGGGATCTTTACAAAATAAAGATTTTTGCTCAAGTCTAGAGACTATGAGGTGTAGACCAGGACATTTCTGTAGCACCAAAAGTTACTTTAAAATGGTATTTTGACACAAATTTAACCTTTAACAAATATCAAGACTCTTCCGTTTTGAAAAGTGCTTTAGGCCATATTGTAATTTCAATAAAATTTCAATTCAGCCCTAGCCGCCCCTTTTTGACATGCATACAACTCTAGAGTAAACAATGTAATGGAAACAATGACCAGCCAATTGCACCAGGAAAAATGTTTTACTCCACATGTCTAACACAGGTTTGGTCAGATTCTTTTGAAACGCGGAAGTCACAGAACAAACTGGATACTAATTTTAGCTAAAAAATGGTTATGTAAGCCAAGGACTTCTAAAACAGTAATGTGTTTCTTTAGATTTCAGAGTTGTAAGACAGAACATTGACAATATTACCAAAGGAAAAATGCACATGTATGCACACTGCCTGCAAGCATCTTTAACATTGATGTTTTCTGATGCTTCTACCACAAAATGGTGCACTTTTTTTAAAAGTACAATAAGGAACTGCAACCTCAGGCAGTTTATTTTTCTGTAGCACACACCGCAGCAAAATGTTTCAGAATAGAATAAAGCAATAAAAAATAACATCAAAACACATTTAAAGTGCCATCACACAATTCCCACTACCAGTCCTTTTCAGGTAATCTAATTACACGGTGTTGATTACATGTAATTAGCTACTACTCTGTTGCTAACAATTCCACTCAGAGCTCGCCTGTAATCTCTTAAAAGTGAGTGAAACTCGACACTGAGAACAGTGTAATCCAGAATTAGGGAACAGGGGAGTGGAGTCCTTCTCTGTTCTCCTCTGGGCCAGGCAACAATGTCAGACAGGCCAAAGTAATAAAGACAAAAGCGATAAATTCACTGTTAAATTATAAAAATTTTAAGTTGAATAATATGAGTTTAATAATGCTCAGATGAAATAGAGCCAGATCCTTTATTTATCATCTTCAGATGAACCTGACTTCAGTTTGAACACCCCCTCATTTCCATGGTGTTTTCATTTTTTATGCATTTATTTATTTTTTCTGATGTTGTTTTAACTACATTTGTTTTCTTTTTTGACTTGTGCACTTTTTGAACTCCCTTTTCTTGTTAAATATCTGAAAAGAGGCATGATATCCACTCCACAGAAGCCTGTATTGCTGCTGAACACATGCTTCACAAAAAGGAACTACAAATGTGAATTAGCTTTATGATACATTCTGGCACGGCGTATTAAGTGGTGTGACATTTATGTTGAAAATCGTTATTCTGCCAGCTGCAATTTCCAAATCACAGGAGACGCAATATTTGTTAAAGGCATTTTTTTTTTTACCATTTTCTACAATTTAAGGGACAAACAACTAATTGATTCACTGAGAAAATAACGACAGAATAATCAACAATGGAAATTGCTGGTGCAGTCCTAATTTCAATGTTTTTCAATGAAAATGAGAACAATGATGTAAAAATGATCATCCCCCTCTAATATCGTAAATCAAATTGCAATATCCGTCAAAATAATCACAATTAGATATTGTTTCAGTAGTATCAGTTTTATACAAGGGGTCATATCTTAGTGTTGTGTTTACAACTTCTGCTGCTCCCAAATAGGCAATAAAATAAAAATAATGCAGGTTTAAACGTTAAGTGCCTTGAATAGAGAAGAGTCAATATTCTGTATATAAAAAGAAAAAGAAAACAAAACACACCCTTACTATGTATCCTGCTGCTTGACAATTACAATGCAAACTAAAATATACATTTCAGACTATAACACACACGTGAGTGAAAGGTTATGATTATCTAGGCTCTTTGTTGCCCCCTGTTTTTCTCATCTGATTATTTTGTGGTCACTACTGCGCCTTTGTTTTTGATCTTCTGACAAGATTTTTTTTTTTTAAAAATCTGGATGAGAATATTTACATTAAACAGCATTTTTTAGAAAGTGAGTGTAATATGATGTGTCCTGGAAAGTGAGGTAAAGCTGATTGACAACTGGATGAACACGCAGGCTTACTGTGACTTAAGGTAATGAACTGATAAACAGATTAACTATTAGTGATTGATAAAAAAAATGTAGTTTAAACTGTAGTTTTTTAACGTGCATGTTGAACAAAGACGGTTCAGATGGGAGAAACAGGCTGGGTCTTGAAGTCACAGAGATAATTCTCCCCCCCCCCCCCCCCCCCATCTGTTATTATGCTGCTCACTTTATGCTAACGGGCTAACAGTTCACGTTATCCTCGGCTGAGCAGCTAGCGGGTCGGTTAGTGAACCGTTAACAAATTCACCCACCTTGGTTGCAGAAGAAGCTCCACAGTTTGGCGAATATGAGGCCCATTGTTGAGGTTAATGTCCGTCGGTCTGTCCGTCAGCAGCAGTTCAATCCGCGGCTAGCTAACATTAGCTGGATGATCTCTCGTCCGCAGAACACCTCTTCAACGCCGACTCCATGCGCTCCCGCTACACGAAAAACGCATCTAACGCGAGGATAAAACGGCGTAACGCGACACAGATGTGATGGCTTGTTATCATCGAGCGTCTCTGGCGTCGTTAAAGCCTCCACAAATCGTATAAGCTCCGGGCGAGAAGCGCAGAGCTCCGTTGACTCTGCCCGTTAGCTGCTGCTGCTGCTGCTGGCAGCGGTCCGGTGAAAACAGCAACCCCAACTATTCAGTGATTTCCGGTTACGTCATGACGTTGACGCGGTAATTGTTAGCCCCTTTTTTTTAGAGCAGCTTTCAAAAAAAAAAAACTGTTTTAAAGAGCCAGACAAGGCATTTTTAAAAAAAGGAGCAGGCATAAATACACCCCATAAACATATATCTATATAGTGCAGTTATATAGAGTAGCAATTTTGTGTCTTTTTATAGTTCTGCTTCACTGTAAATCATGTAAATGTTTAATGTTTGCCTCCACCCTGCAGACAAATAGCACTTTCAAATGTCTTTTCTACGTTATTTACTTGTATTTTTTAAGTTTATTTTTAGTGCACAGAAAAAAAAAACCATTAATACTCATACTGTTTCTTTCATTTGAAGTTAAATTGTCCGTCTTTTCACTCCAGTTTGTTTAATTATTACTACTTGCCTTATTACTAGGAAGACGTGTGAAAAATTTCCTCTTGATCTTTTCTGGTATTTTCTCAAGTATAGAGCTAGTGGGTTTTTGTTTAAAAAAAAATACCTGAAATTTGTTATAATGGCAACACTTAATTTTAAGTCACCCTTATATGATATAATATGTCTTCATAAGACAGGTTATAGTTGTTGTTGACAAACACTTTAAATTAATAAGCATACTAATACTGCTTTATGCTTTATGTTATACCCTGCATATAAATACTGAATAAAGTAAAGAAAGTAAAGTGTTACTATTTTAACAGTGAGGTCTAGAAAAGACAGCATTAAGGTTTTTTTTCTGTAATACTGCACTTGAGTTTTTCAGTATTTTGTGTGTAAAACATGCTCGGTGTGACCCTAAAGATAAAATTACAGCTGCACCTTGTATATCTAAATAAAACAAACAAGTATCATACAGGTGTGTGTGTGTGTGATCAACAGGCTGCATTACTTCATTTAAGAATTCAACTAGTGTCATGTGACCGAGCTTGTGACGTATGCGGAAGTAGCAGCACGGGCATGCAGGCAACGTGAGTAACCTAAAAGACTACAGAAACAGTCTTTACAGCGCTATCACACTTAGAATAGACTGTTTATTTAACTGACCACTTATTAATTATGAATATAAGAAGCAGATGTGTAAAATTGGACTTTCTACGAACATCCAGAATATAAATATGACCCGTGTTGAACGTAGAGTTGATATGTTATCAGTTATTATTTAATGTTAGAAGGAGGAGGCACTTCCTCAGGTCATTACGATAAATAGATTATTTTATTTAAACATTTTACTTTTGTAACATTTGATTCAGGTAGTGACAATAATAAATAGAAACTGTGGAGAAGGATGAACAGCATACATAAACAAAAAGGATCAGACAAGCTAAATTAGCTAAATACACTATAGTAACATACATCTGTTAAATCTGCTGCTCATTTTAATTATTTATATTTTATTACACTATTAATACTACTATAATACTAGTTTATTTAATGTTTATTTGTATAGGAACTGTCATGAACCAATGCCACATACCACAAGATTTAAAGCCTAAGCTGATTTACAAATACACTAAAAATACACAAAACTCAACAATAAAATACATTCGAAACAGAACAAGGCACAAAAAAAAGCTATTTACAAACATGCATGCTTTATTTTGAAATAAGTAAGTAATGTATTATTATTATTATTATTATTATTAGATCAGCTTCTGTACTGCCAGATAAACCACAGTAAATACTGCAAAGATACAAGGAGGTGTCTTCCTTCCGCCAGAATGTAATCAAGTCTGAACCACTGATGGGTTTTCAGCCGTATCCAATCAACATCAGAGGCTTCCAGCCTATAATCACATCGTACAGACGTCTGACACTCTTACTGCAGTTCATCAATCATGATTAATTTGTTTTCCTCTCACTGATTGGATACTTTTCTTTGCACAGATTGAAGAAATGTCTGTTTTTCCAAGAATTTCTCTGAAGCCTGAAGTGACTGATTTTCTCAGGAGTGTCTTCTTAAATAAGGAGGTGGGAATTTATACGCGATCCTTGGAAACAGTTGGTCTCTTATGGAGATTCATAAATGCACCCCATGAAAAAATAATGTCTTTTTTTTTTTCTCTGGGAAGACAGGAGGATGTAGGGACCTTTGCAGAGTAGCGAAGATGTCAGATATACTGATGTCACAAATTAAAAACCCTCGCACCAAAATATTAATATCACTTTCTTTAGATTTTCTTTCCTTCACATGTTGGATAAATTAGATTTTCTGTAAATTTGATCTCACCTCTTGTCTAATTGCCCTGTTTTTTTGTTTGTTTTTTTTTGTCTTAAAACAGACATATTTACATTTTTTCCTGGCTGATAGTAAGAAAGTAATAACAAGGAAATGATATAGAAAGAACTCGCTTTACAAAGAGTAAAAGAAATAATTGTAATTGAGAAACTAACTCATATCAGATATTTATTAGAATTGTATGTTTTACAGACTCTGCCTTCAAATACAGTTTTTTTTGTTTGTTATTTTGCTGTTCTGTTCTGTACACGTGACATCTATTGCACGCCCGTCCATCCTGGGAGGGGAATCCCACTTCTGTGGCTCTCCTTGAGATTTCTTCCAATTTTTTTCCCTGTTAAAATTTTATTTTGGGAAGTTTTTCCTTAGTCTTTAGAGGGTCTACAGGACAGGGGGTGTCACACACTGTATAGATCGCAAAGCCCCCTGAGGCAAATTATGATTTTGGGCTTTATAAATAAAATTTGATTGATAAATTTGATTGACATGTTTTAAGAATACAAGAAGTCCATTGTGGGTTTTTTTTTTTATGCCAACATTGATGTAATTTTATTTCATTTTAATGTTGTTGTCATGTATTATGTCAAGTTCAATAAAAGGGAAGGGTAAAAACAGACCAATCTAATAATATTGCTCAGAAAAATGCCAAAATCAGCCCTAAAAAAACTTGTGTTTCTGTGTAATTGTATAAAGTTTAATATGGTGGCCTGAATCATGCTACTGCAGATGGAAGTTTTGTTATTTTGACTTTAATATACTGTAATATTTCTGTTTTAGTGACGTTTTTTGACAGAAATGTTATAATCTGATTATTGAAATCACTCAAGTTGGTGAAGGTTTTCTAATTGTTGCTGATGATGTTGAAGATGTTCTAACGTTTCCTTCTCTTGTTTCCGTTCAGGTGTTGGCTGCAGTGGGCCATCAGGAGGCGGAGTGCCGCTTCCAGAAGCTGCTCACATGTCTGTCTCACCCTCCTTCGTACACGTGTGTTCGGGCCAGCACTCATCTCGCTCCGCTGGAAGAGATCAGACACAAGTTAGCAGAGGAGCTGAAGAAGGTGACCCTTTGTCTTAATAACTTCAGATTTTGTTGCAGTGCCCCACAGCGGTGGAGAGTCGAGTCCTGATCGATGTGTGTGTTGTTGTCGTTGTTGAAGCAGCAGATGTGCAGCTCATCAGCAGAGGAGGTCTCCGTTCAGATTCTTACTCACCCGCGAATTCCAGATGTGCTGCTCCTTCCTGTCGATGGCCCGAGGTATGTGAGGAATGCTGGATGAACGTCAGAGAATGTGCTCTACGGAGAACACACTTAGCCTTAAATTGCAGTATCAGTCCGACCGCTGGGCGGGTGTTTCCTGAGGCAGAACCCACATGGAATTTCATGGAATGATGACAAAAAGAACACAGACACGTTTCGTCTTTTTTTAAGGTGTGCATTTGAGTGTCTTTTGATCCCAAAGAGATTTTAAAAAATACATTAACAGCACAATAAAGATGTCTTTCTCTGTTCTGTTTGGGGTGTTTGAGTCAGGTACATGCCGCAGTGATATGTTTGCATTTGAGTCCCTCTTTTATTTATTTTTCATATTTTGATTTGAACAAGTATATACGGACCCACAACCTGATACTCCTGCAAACAAACAATCAGACAAAGGAAAAGCTTAAAGTTTGTGAACAACTGTCCATGCAGGCCAGATATGCTGGATCTTCAGTACTGTCCAGACTTCGACTTCGTCAGACTGTCTTTACTCAGTGCTTCTTCAGCTCCTATAAAAAGTCTAAAATCCAATAATCTTCCATTTTTGGCCTGAATGTGTTCAAAATGTCTTAAAAACAATTTCACAGGTCTTGAAAATCATTAATGTTAACTTTGATAAAGTTTAATTTAACTTCAGTCTGCTTTTAGATGTTTTTTTTGGGGGGGGGGAAAAAATATTAATCACACTTTAATAACTAAAACAAAATCAACATTGAAGTAACCATTAATGCAAACTGTGCACGTCCTTTTTGCCAGTACGGATGTGAAAAAGGTCTTAAATTGCATTCATAATGGTCTTTAAAAGGTCTTAAATTTATTGAAACTTGCAGAAACCCTGTTATTTTCAACCATTCATATACAAGTATACATTTGGGATGAACTGCAGTTCCCAGGAGCCTGTGGTGCAACTTTAGAAAGTGCAAGACATAAATACACAGCATCAAAAAAAAAACAACAAAAAAACGAAGGACATAAACTGACCAAATAAGTGTATAATGTTAATAGTGCAAGAAATGAAGACTGTAGGACAAAAAAGTGTAACTGTAAAACAACATGCAGAGACTAGTAAATGAAGGAGAAAATGTCAGCTATACCCTGTGACAGTCTGAGGATGTCCACTGAGACAGATGTAGGGGTGTGTTACCTCCCTGTGTCTTGTTTTCTCAGAGCTGTGAAGCAGCTCAGCTCAGAGGTGGTGGTCGGTGCTCAGTGTGGCAGTGCTGTACTGAGAGGAGCTCATGTCTTCGCCCCAGGGATCGTTGCCAGCCCCAAATGTAAGTAAAGTAAATTAAAACACAGACTTTTTAATTTTCTTCAAAGATTTTTTTTAGTTATTATTCAAGATCACTGTGCTTTTACTTTGTTGTTGTGGCTGTCTAACATGAAATCTACCTGTAATTTGTGTCTTTGTTCTCAGACATGAAGGCTGGAGACGTGGTGTCTGTCTTCTCTGACTTGGAGGGCAGGTGCACACGAGGAGCCACGAGCTTCCAGGGAAATAAAGTGTTTGTGGGAAATGGAGTGCTCAAATGGACCCGCCAGCATCTTCTGTACAGCAGAACCTGCCAAGTAGGTGGACTTTTTTTTTTTAGAAATATATGACTCAAAAACAAGTGATGTCAAAAGTGAACATCTGGTTAATGTGTGTCGGTGTATCTTTTGGTCGTTCGATTTTCCTTTCAGAGACAAAAAACAAGTGGTTATTTGGCTTTCATTTTAAAATACAAAACTTAAAATTGCAAAACAAGGCATCTTTCTTTTTTGTTTAAAAAAGGGAATGAGTGAAGTTTAGTTTGAGTGAAGGCTGTCTGTAATTTTAGAGGAATAGGTGTTCGGATGGTGGAGCCACTTTACCAGAGTCCTTCCTTCGATGGTGTTTTACCCAGCCTGGCGTTCTTACAGGTATTGATTTTTATTTTTTTAAATTAATGCAGAATGATGGATTGGGTGCCCGTCTATAAACTGGGCCTGCAGGACAGAGTGATGCACTCATAACATTTTTGCGCTCTGTTCTGTCTTTACATTTGTTGTTGTGGAAAACTGAAGGGATTTCTTGTTTGTGCAGAACCTTCCCTCTGTAGTTGTGGGACACGTTCTCGGGCCTCGTCCTGGAGAACGTATCTTGGATATGTGCGCTGCACCCGGAGGGAAAACCTGCCACATCGCTGCACTCATGGGTGATCAGGTACAAGTTGTAGTTGAGTTCACGAACCATCAGCTGCAGATGTTTGCAGCTGCAGTGATCATAGTTGGTGTGTTCCATGTTCTTTTTTTTTTTTTTGGACACTTAACTGGCTCTACAGTCTTCAACGTAGAAACTTAATTCAAATATCAAAATGTTAAGCACAGTTACATTATTGCTCTGATCTTTAGTGTTTATACCTTTTAATAGTTTTAATATTAATTGTTCCCCATTGAAATGAATGGGCAGAATATTCAGAGTTAGAGTGGGGTTAAGATGTTTAGCTTTTAAACTCTTTTCAACTACCTCTTACATCCACAATTGTCACTTTTTGTGCATATTTTTTCACTAAAATGCAGCAGAATTTGTCCTCTGTCAAACAATGTAACTGTCTAAGCAAACTGACTGACTCATTTGTTGCTGCGAGCCTCAGAGTGACAGGAGAGCCATCCAACTGCCCCACTGACATCGATTTTTTCCCTGACATAAATTTCACTTTTGAGTAATAACCGGGAGTTTGAGTTATGCCTTTCAGCTAAATCTCTATTCAGTGACCAGTCTGACTGAGGAGTCACTCAGCGGTTATCGTCACCCTGGCAACCATTAATCACTGAAGGGGAAACACAGCTGATTGAGATTTGCTAATTAGACCCTTTCCCACTTTTCCAACTCAACTTTTTCTCTTGTGAAGTACTGGATAGTTTTGCCATTTTATTTTCAAATTAAAAAAAAGTAAATCACTTCATTTCAGCTGCTCATAGACACATCAAACTTATGACGAGGGGTCGGACGTACTGCTTCATTTTAGTTGGAAGCCACTGATTTAGAAAATGATTTTATATTTTTCAGCTCACTCACTGTTGATATTTTTGGATTTAATGAGGATAAACAATGAGGGTATACCCAGTAGTGGGAAGTAACTAATTACATTTACTTAAGTGTAGTTTTGAGGTACCTGTAATTTATTTGAGCATTTCCATTTTGTGCACTTCATACTTTTACTCCACTAGATTTATCTGATTGCAGTATTTACAAATTAAAATGAATTAAAGCATATTAAATAGTAAAACTCTACCTCTCATCCAGTCATTTTAGGTTGAAATTGAGTTGAGTTTTTATTTTCCTCATGAAAAGTAAATAAAATCTGCCAGTGTTGTGGGAATATTTAAACTTTTTATCAGTGTAATCTCAATGAAAACCAAGTTGTTAAAACATTTTGTAACAAACCTTTTCACAATCTAGTGCTGCAAGCTGAAGCCTGTTTCAAGATAGAGAGGCTCATTTCTAGAATATTTCCTAAACAAGTTAATTTAAATTAAAACAGGTTGACATATTCTTGCTGCACTGCAAAAAACTCAACAACAGCCAAACACTTTATAAAGTATTTAATATAAAAGAAGTAACACAAATAATAATATTAATTTGGGCCCTTTTAGCACCTTTAACACATTTCACTGGCAATATTTCTGTACGTTTACTGGAGTAAGATTTTGAATGCATAACTTGGACATTTTTGTATTACTACTTTTACTCAAGTAAAGGATCTGAAGACTGTATAACTGGTGCTTTTGGTTTCTGAATTTCAGTCTCTTTCCGTCTCACACAGGGTGAGGTTGTGGCCTTGGACAGGATCCGAAATAAAATCGATCGGATTCGTCAAAACGCTCAGATGTTGCATTTGCGTTCCATCAAAGCTTATTGCTTTAACAGCACTCAGGCTGTGAGCAGCGACCCGGCGCAGGACACTGAAGGTACCGCATGACAGCAGGGACACACACAGATTTCTCCTATAATATCAGTTAAGACCAGCAGGGCTCAGTGTACTGTATGTGGCACTTGTGTTTCTGAATGAATTCCAGGACCTCCTTTCCCTCCCGAGAGTTTTGACCGGGTCCTGCTGGACGCCCCCTGCAGCGGACTGGGACAGAGACCCAACATGGGCAGCACCTGGAGCCTGAAGGAGATCTGCTCCTACCAGCCACTGCAGCGCAAGTTATTCCACGCTGTAGGTTTTACCACACACACACACCACACAAACACCGGTTTTCTCACATCACACAGTAACTCATTTTGACCAGTAGATGGCAGCATTGTGCAGTTATTATACTGCTCTGTGACAGGAATTCACATCCTAAAGGAAAAATACACCTCAGAATGATACTTGTAGAAGTTTTTCCTGATATTTTCCTTGAAAATCTGCTCAAAACTGTGACTCTGAACTCATCAAATGACTAGTTAAAACCAAACCCACTGATGCTGTAATAATGATCATTTTTATTTAAACTCTTTAATGTTATCTATGGTTTTACACTCTTAAAAAATGAGTGTCAGGTACAGTTTCCAGCTCCGATGGAAGAAAATATAGTTTTTAAAGTAGTAAACTTTTAAAGTTTAAGAGTTGGTAAAGCAGCATCAGAAAGTATTTACACTCCTACAATTAGCACTAAAAAATATGTACATGGATGAGGACAAAAGCAAATGTAATATGTGTTTTAGTGTGGATGTTTTGCTGTAAGTATGGCTAGCAGATGGATTACTCGTGTGCGGTTAGAGTTCAGTGCAGAGGACATCATCTGTCCCAGTGACATATAGTGCACATCAGTGTCCACTGGGATTTCTCCAAGGTTATTCAGCACCGTAGCATACGCTGAATAAAGTCCCCTTTGGAAATATTTGTCAATATATTTGTCAGAACTTGCAGAATTTTTTTATTGCCACATGGAGGCACTGGAACTAAGTTGTGAAGGCAACATTCACATGTCACCTTTAAGCTGATAATAGTGAACTTGTTAGTAAACAGTTGTTTAATGACACAGTGGAGTTGTGTTTGTGTCCATCTGGTGAATTTAAGTCCAAAATCCACTTGATTTTAGCTCTGTTTTTTGCCTCCACCACCTCCTCAGGGAAATATGACAACGTTTAGGCCTTAAAATGTCTTAAAAATGATTTTGGCAGGTTTAAAAATGGATCATGAGGTTAACGTTACCTTAATTATGTTGCATTAACTTAAGTCTCACTTTTAGATTGCTTTTGTCTGCCAGGGACTGAAAATGAGCCCTGTATGGTTAAAACTGGCACATTTACATGATGGACTTAAGTATTCATGTTAATTAATGTGCATTTTCCTTTCTTATATAAAATAAACATAAACTTTAAATGTGTTTCGGGGTGTGTTTCAGGGGAAATTTTGTATTGTTCGTGCTGTAACAACTGCAAAAGAAAACCAACATGGACTTTTCTTTATTATCATTAGTACTTTTTTGCAGTTTGGATGTAAAATATATCTGATATTGCATTCATAATGGTCTTTCAAAAAGTATTGAAGCAGTGAAAGAGAACTAAAGCAGTAAAGATGTGGTCTTGAAAACCCAAACAAGATGAAACTTGACAGAGTAGAGCTGCTACAATTAATCAATTAGTTGCCAGCTATTTTGATAATTGATTAATCCAGAGTTCCTGCATGTTTCCTTTATGAATGCAATTAAGACTATTTCATGACTGTATTTGGAAAAAAATACTAAAGATGTAAAGGAAAATCAGTCCCAGAATAACATTCAACTGAACAGGACTACACAAAACTGTGTGTATGCAGTCGTAATAGCAGTAGTGGTTAATGATTCCATGTGTTTGTTTCGTTTTGTGATTGTATTTCAATATAAATGTTTCCCAAAACACTTTTAATCGACAGTGGAAATAATTATAAGTTGCAGCCCTCCTTTAAACCTCCATAAAGATGAGAGGAGCTGCAGATTCAGGTGAAAATTTTATGGAGGGAACCACTTTCACAGTCACACTCTGTTACTTTGACCTTATAAAATCATAATTATTTCTACAGAAAAATCTGAAAATGTAAATAACAGTTGTCAGGGCATAAAACCAGAGGTTAGTTGATTTTTTTTTAAAAAAAAAAAAGTATGTTTAACTTGACAAATCAAATTAAATCATGACTTTAAAAGTCAAATCAAATGGTGGATTTAGAGACTCATTACGCTCCTGACAGCCATGATTAAAGGTCTTTATGTGTTCACGAATCTAGTGCATAAATCTACACATCCTGTGTGTGATTGCAGGCGGTGCGGTTGTTGAAGAAAGGCGGGGTTCTGGTCTACAGCACCTGCACAGTGACTCTAGCAGAGAACGAGGACAGGTGGCCTGGGCCCTCGACACCTTCCCCTGCCTCACCCTTCGGCCTCAGGTAGAAACTCTTCAGACACGCGGACGCACTCGCAAATGTGAAGAGTGACGTCAGAAAACCTCCCCAAATCACTCTCTTGTGTTTTTTTTTTTTTTTTCAGGAGCCTCACATCGGCGCGGAAGGCATGCTGGGAGCCGGCCTGTCACCTGAGCAGCTGCGCCTCCTCCAGAGGTTCAGTCCCCGAGCTGAGCTGGGAGCAGACGGGAACGGCAGCTCCCCTCTCCCGCAGAGCCGACGGGGACACCATCGGCTTTTTCATCGCCAAGTTCCTGAAAAACTGACCGGAGGGCTTGTTTTCTCTTACAGCAGCACCATCAGCTCTCACACGAGGCTGCAGACGGGAACAATGGTGTTTATATTACGACACTCTGTGTGCTTTTTGACGGGCCAGTGTTGACAAAGACGCTCGCTGCGCTGTTTACAGCATCTGCCTCTTAACAGCTGCTCTCTGAAACTGCGGGCCATATAGGGATAAGCTTTATAAACACCCAGGGCAAGGAAGAGACGGAGAGAGGGAGGGAGGAGGAGGAGGGGGCACGTGGGGATGGAGACTGAATGAGTATTGGCAAATGCAGCAGTGCTAGCGTCGCCATAACAACAGTGACGACACAGCTGCCATGGTGACAGTGGATTGGCTGCATCTCAGAGCTCAGATCAGGAAGTAGTGTGCAGAAAGAGGTCATGAGAGGTATTAACAATTTAGTGTCTTTTAGTAGTGCGGGAGACAACTGGGACGTCTAATTAACTCAGTGCTAGAACAGAGAATGTGCTCTGTCGTGATGTGTGATGTCGTGTGTGTGTGTGTGTGTGTGTGTGTGTGTGTGTATGTGTAGTTCTGTATGAGAAGGAAATGACTTCATATCCTCATTATTAAAGTTAATTTAAAATAAGATTTGTCTCTATTTATGTCCATTATATATAAAGCAACGGCACATTATCAGATTAGACCTCAAAAAAAAGTTTTTTTCTTTGATATTTTCTCTGCAAATCTGCTCAAAACTGACTTTGATCTCATCAAGTGACTCCTTAAAACCCAGCTGATCATTTTCATTTTTACACAAGTCTGGAAAAAGCTGCAGAGCACATTTAATTTGGAACCTTTGTCCTCTCTTAACATGTTTTTTTTGTGATGGATGTTTTTGTATCTGTCTCTTGTGTTTTCTTATGGTTTCTATGTGATTGCTGTCTGTACTTTTATATGAAATCTTTTATGTTTTTTTGCTCTTCTTGACCAGGACTCCCAGTCAGAAGAGACATTGTATCTCAATGGGACCTTCATGGTTAAATAAAGAATAAATAAATAAATAAATGGAATATTTTCTATGTTGTTACACTTGATTTGGTTTTAAAAAATAAGTCTCAGGCACAGTTTTTATCTCTGCAAGTTCCTTTACAATCATTTTTTTTTGTCTCTTATTGTTCATTATACATCAAACAACTGCACATTATCTGATTACACCTCAAAATAACATGTATACAGGTTATTCCTCTGACACTTTTCTTGCAAATCTGCTCAAAACTGGGACTCTAATCTCATCAAGTGACTTTTTAAAACCCAACCCTGTCGATCCTGTAGTACTGATAAGACGGGATTCTTATGGATCTTAAGGATGCACTGGTTATATTTGGTGGTCA
This sequence comes from Lutjanus argentimaculatus, assembly GCA_034769285.1. Taxonomy (NCBI): domain Eukaryota; kingdom Metazoa; phylum Chordata; class Actinopteri; order Lutjaniformes; family Lutjanidae; genus Lutjanus; species Lutjanus argentimaculatus. The sequence goes on along the minus strand of JAWZSL010000009.1, from coordinate 12,656,601 downwards.
GAGGTCCCTGTATCGTCACATCCGTCCCGTTCTTGTGATGTGAGGAATGCTTGGAGGGAATTTCTTCAAATTTAATTCAATGTAAACTTGGACTTTAGGACGAACTGATCGGATTTTGAAGGTCGAAGGTCAAGGTCACTGTAACCTCATGGCAATCCCATTGTTCGTGAACGTGATATCTCAAGAACGCCTTGAGGGAATTCAAGAATGACCTGCAGTTTTTGGTGGTCCCATGACCTCACAAAACATTTCTGGCCATAACTCAAAAAAATCAAACGCTAATTATGACATAATTCCACACAAATGTCTGATAGTATACAAGCAGTGCTGGAGAGTAACTACATGTAAGTAGTTACATGTATTTAAAATACATAAGAAATGTAATCGTAGAGTTCTGTTAGACTTACTGAGCAAAAAAATATGCAATTAAATTAGAGTTACTGATTAAAATGTTCCCGATTTAATGAAGAAATGAAAGGGATTAATCATTTTGAGCATAATGTATATAGATATGTAACTTACCATCGTTATCAGCTTGAAAATGCTTGAATTTGACTTTGGAAAAGGTGTAAGAGCCCTGAGTTGAATGTTTTCTATGATTTAGCTTAAGATCTATAAGTTTTTTCCCCCTTCATGTCCATTATATATTTAGCAACTGCATATTTTCTGATTACACTGATGAAACATTGCTCTAAATATAAATTACAGAACTCATCAGTAATTTATTCGGCGAGCCACAACAATAAATCTGCGCAGAATGTAATTTATAGATTCGTGCCTACAGTGCACAAACATCTGGCCTGTTCTCTTGTCATGCAGCATTTTGAGGACCTTCAATGACCTCTCAGCTCAATCCCTCCTCCTGAATACCATTAGACGACCCCTTGCCCCCCTCTGTCAGTCCATCCACACATCTGTCTGGAAACGCTCCATGCATCTGTGCATTTTACTCTATATGTGGGGGGTAGAGTGCTGATTAAAATGGCTGCAGCACGGATGTGTTTTTTTTTCTGTTTAACAACATTGAAATCCTGAGATCAAATCAGCCCATCTCTGGGAGAGCTTGTTTGTCTTGGTTTGGAGTCATCTGTGTGTGGAGAAAGCAGCTTCCTATTTTAGATGCATCCCCTCAGTATTGTCATTCATGTCGATGTTGTCATGACGACTAAGGAGGCAGGCCCGGTGAGTCTACCTCAATTTTTCAGTAGAGTTTTCAGATGACTATTTTTAGACTCTCTGCTCTGTCTGGGTCTTCTGACAAAAGCACACATCAAATTCTTCTCCCCCCTCGTCGGTCCTTTGTTGCCAACTTTATTCTTTATATCTATGCAGTATGTACATACACATGTACACTGTTAGAAAATCTGTAATGCTACCAATGTAGCATAGAAATGGAGTAGTTCTTTTTTTTGTAATTACAATTGTCAGGCAAAAACAAAGAAAGTGAACGGACAGGGTTGGTGTTTTTCTTGTAAACAGAGGGGTTCAATTCAGATTTTCAGTATCATGAATTAATATGATATCTGTGAAAATATGAGTTGATCCAACTTTTGCACGTCACTGAGCACACGGGGCAGGCGTTGGAGGCTCTTAAAGGGACAGTTCAGATTATTTGAAGTGTATGAAGTACATAGTGTGTTGCCTACATTCGATGGTAGTCAGTATGCCCCCCGTTTGGTGAAGCAGCAGGAGAACTGGTTTTAAGTTTTAGCCACTTAAAAAGAAGTCTCATTTTTACTGCTTTAACTTGCCATCAGACAGCCTTTTCCAACAGGAACCTCTCTTTATAAACCAACCAAACTACACTGGGATCCTTTTAAAACACTGACACGACTCAATAACACAAACAAACGAACCAATCGAGGCAGCAGTAAGTCAGCAACTTGTGTGTTCTGCGAGGTAAAATTACTGTTTTTGCCAGTGGAGTTTAGTTCGTTTGGACAGACATTAGAAAAACACCTGTCTGATGGCAAGGTAAAGCGTGAAAATATTCTAAATATTATGTACACTGATATTGATTTTTTTTAAGTGGCTAAAATACTCACCTGCTGTTTCTCCAACTTGAGGGCGCGCCACCATCTGCTGTAGGTAATACACAGACTACAGATAAGCATCTCATACAACCCTACTTCAAATAACCTGAACTATCCCTTCAAACCATCAAACACCCTCAATCTGCATTAAATAGATCCTGGTCAGAGGGGTGAACAAATGGCAAAAGACAGAAAACATCACTATCTTTGTCTGGTAAACATTTTAAATTGTTTGAGTTGATTTTGCAAATGTATCTTTTAATTTTTAGTGATCCTAAAATGAACACTCTTTATACCATGAAGTGGGAGTTAAAGTGGGAATTAAACAACATTCACTAGAAAAGGGGGTCAGACTTAGTAAAAGATGAACCTCGATGGAGTTTTTGTAGTAGACCTACGGTCGGTTGTAATGTCATTATCAAATCGGTTTCACTTTAAACCAACGTGAGTCAGTAAAAGTGCAGAATAAAGGGTGTATCAATGTTATAAAATGTTTCTGGACCCATACAAAGAGAACAGTACTGCATGTAAGTCAGGAAGTTGTTGTAGAAGTCGTTCGTCTTGTAAGGCAAGACTAAGGTGCACCTCAAAGGAGGCATAAAACCAAATGTCTAAAACCATGGACGCAGAATTTAAAAAGGAACTAAGCAATAAATGATCAACATAAAACTAAGGGAATAGTCTCGCACTCCGGGAAATATGTGTACTAACTTTCTTGCTAAGAGTCATAGAAGACTGAGACCACTTTTGTATCTGTCTGTGACATATGAAGCTACAGCGTTAGCAGCCAGTTAGCTCAAGCTACCTTTAAGTTTTTAGACTTTATCTTTTGTGCAGACTCAACAAATGAGTGTTGATTAGTGAGCTTTAGACAGGCTGGTAGGTGGATTTTTCAAACTTTCAGACATAACTGTACTAGTTGTTATCACTCTAAGTTAACAGGCTGCTAACTCCAGCTTCATATATATATACTTTATAAATATGAGTGATATTAATCTCCTCATCCTGAATCAGATGCCAGTTTATTAGGTACAATCATTACATGGCAGACTGGCTAATTACGGCAGTCTACAGTCTGTTACTTCTGAATAGCAGACAGCTACCATGAATAACATGTTGCTAAGGATGCAGTAGGCTCCGGTGGAGCAATAAAATAATTTTTATATTAAAAGTTTGTGTCAAATTATTATTTTTTTAGTAAGTAGCCATGCAATAATGTACATAATGTACAGTGAGAAGGTCACTATTGCGAAATAAACACCCTCAGGGTGATTCAAGATTCCTGTCATGTCTAATACAAGAGACCTGCAATAAATCATGAAGGTTATAAATTTCAGTTCTGGTTCAAACTGCTTCACAGAGGCGCTGATTCAATTTTAGTCAGTTTGGAGGATGTAGTTTGTGGTTCTGTTGAACGGTACTGCATTAATACTAAAAGGTGTTTCTGTTATGTAAACTACCCTCATTGATTCAAATGGAGTAGACAAACACCTGTCAGTATAACAGTATCAACATAAGCACAAAATCGTCAAAACTTTCTGTAAGAAACAGGAATTCTTCTTTCCAGGATGTCTGAAATTAACTTGAGCATTTCTTTCTTTTAGTACTCTCCATTTCTCTATTTGTCTGGGTGGAAACAGTAGACTTTTAGAGTCGCATACACGCTGTGCAGTGCCAGCAACAAATTGTGATGACGAAAAGTGAAAAAAGGTGTGAAAATTTGCCATAACTGGAGAGGAATATGGTAGAATTGTTACTGTGACAGAGAGGAATGAAAAGGAGGGTTGGCAAGTATAAAGTTATCTAAAAATGTTCAAAAAAACTTGAACATTAAACCCTTCATGAAGGTGATAAGATTAACTGCAGGACTTATTAGTGTACTTAATAAACTGGCAACTAACTGTAACTCTGCAAGAAAACTATTGAGTGTATTTCCCAATCCGGCACACTATTGTTTTAAACAAAAGACCTCTGCAAATACAGCATCAAACTAACTTGGTTAGTCAACCGTTGCAGTCAACCCTAGCAGTAGTCTGAAGGAACAAATTATTCAAGTGGTAGCAAGCAAAAAAATATAATAATAATAAAAATAAAAATGCTAATCACAGAAAGCACAGCTCAGTACAGAATAAAATTCTGCTTTTGTGTCATGCTTTATCAAACACAGGTTTAAAATATGCATATTTAAGAATATTCATGCATATCCACACATAAACAACGTCTATGCATAGATACACACATACATATATTTATATATTTATATTTGTATCTATGTAATCAAAATCCTGCCATTGAAAAAGATGCAACAGCATTTACAAAGGAGGTGTACATAAATAGGATGCTGTGGTTTCAGGGTGTAGCAGCACGATGGAGAACAGAAAGAGGAGGAGGAGTCCAGACGAGCTTCAGGAGGGATTTGGTCTGTCACTGGTGGATGTACGAGTCTCTGGCCCACTCCCCCGCCTCACCCCTCTTTTTGGGAGCCACCTCCCCCTCTCGGTCCCTGTCTCTGTCCCGGTCGTAGTAGTGATGGTGGTGGTCGCGCGTGGGCCGGTGGTGGTGCAGCGCTGCTTGTTGCGTTCGTTATGGTCCTGTTCGCGCTCCTTCGAGCGGTGGTGTCCCATGCTGTGGCCGGCCTCGTCCGCCCCGCCTCGGTGATGGTGATGGTGGTGATGGTGGTTGTGGTCCCGGTGGGGCAGTGGCTCGTAGCGCTGTTGCTGCTGGGGGTGCCCCTCCCCTAGATCCTCGTCCTCCTCCTCCTCCTCCTCCTCCTCCTCTTCCTCCTCCTGGTGGAGGAGCTGAGTGCGTGGCTCGATATAAGCCGAGTCCTTGCTCTCCCGGCTCTCTCTGCTCTCTCGGCTCTCGGGGGTCTCAGAGTCCAAAGTCTCCTGCCGGGAGAGGCCCCGAGCTCGACTGCTGTGGTGGTGGTGGTGGTGATGGTGGTTGTGGTGCTCAGTCCTGGTGGAAGACGATCGATGGTGGATGTGCTGAGGTCTCCTGGACGACTCTGTCCTCAGAGGCCTCTCCTCCTCATTGACCTCCCCCTCGGCCTCTGCGTCGGCGTCGGCCTGGTCCTGGCTCTGGTGGTGGTGGTGGTGATGGTGGTGGTGGTGCTGGTGATCCTCTCTGGAGCCCTTTCTCTCCACTAACGCTTTATCTCCTCTCTGCTCTGCAGTGCCCCCTGAGGTCAGCAACACATCAAGTCAGAACAGTGACAGAAAGCGAGAAAAAAAACACTGCAAACACACAAAAACTCATGCAGACTAATGTTCACTCGTTGCTTCTGCTGCAGATTGTTCAACCCTGATTCCAAAAAAGTTGGGACACTGTGTAAAACTCAACTCACACTTGAACACACACACGCTTGGATATCCATCAACCATCCACTGACGGTTGATGAATCCTGGAAGAGGCAGGTTTTAAAGAAAAGTCTCAAACACCTTATCTGAGGGTCTCTCCACACTCACCACACTATCAACACACGTCAAGCTGAATCCTGCTCCTCATCAATATCAGGATTTTCCTCATTTTCAGTCTTACATTTCCCATTATGATGGCAGTGGGCGGAGAGAGGGTAAAGGTTAAGGGATTATACAGCATTTACACGCTTAGATATGTGACATTAGCGGAAAAGGCCAACAGTTGCGGGTTGTTTGTCGCTGTTGGGTGTCGATATTAAATTCCACCATGAAAATGACAATATATGCGGGAGAAAATCAGCAGATGTTTATCACTTTACTGCTGCCCCTATATGATCTACATCCTGAATGTAACTGCACCTATAAAAACTGTTGATCCTCCTACTTATTGTTCATTACGTGGAAATTAAATAAGATCAACAAAGCATCTCAGCTGGAGTGAGCAGGATGTCCTCTTTAATCAAGTGTGTCTAATGAACAACAAAGACACATGTAGGCACTTGACTCCTCACAGAGTGTGGGTATAGGGACGGAGCCTAAACCTCATTTACTGCAGGTTTTCTTCTCCTCTCTGTTTCTTGCCCTCTTATCACTTCCTGTCCTATCCTGCTCAGTCATTCCCACCCTGACCCCACTTGTTACCTGCACGGCGGAGACAGGGGCCGGGCTGGAGGGCAGGGTGGCTGTGGGCAGCTTCGTTAGCACTGGGTTGGGGGGGTTGCAGCTGGTGGGGTGAGTGCTTTTCCAGTAGGCCTCCAGGTAATCAGCCATGTGCTCACATGCGTCCTCCAGCTGGTTCTCATCCAGGATGATGTCAAACATCTCCTGAGGAAGGACAGAGGGTGCAGACAGAGTTAAAGACATGTCGAGGTCAAGAAAACAAGGCGGTGCCGTCGCGTGATTTCACAATAAAAGACCTACAGACATCTAAAGTTAAAATTATCTATAGAGAAATCATACTGCTTTTTATATACACAAGATGTCAGAGCTATGTTAGAATTAATTCTGACAAAATCTTAAACAGTAATTCCCTAAAGATATGAACTGCTATTTGAATTAAATTAAGCCTGCACTTTCACAAGCCTGGGGTGATTGCTTCATTTTCTAAAATAATAACTAAGCAGATTACAGACGAGCAGAAATAGAACTGGCACGAATTATAAAGCTTTCAAAAAAAAAAAAATATCTGACTCCAGATATGCATGAAACTTAAACCTCGAGCCAAAACATCTCTAAAAGGACAAAACTCAGGTTATTTTAAACACTGGACTCATGTCAGTGATAATTGGGGTCCACAGTGGAGACTCACAGGGGGGCACTGAGCCAGCTTGTCCGCGGCCACCATCTGGACATTGAGGTGTTTGGCCTGAGACTTGCCTCGGGACTTGATGAGCCTCTGCAGCACCTGAAGGCAAATGAGGACAGAAGGCGACAAGGTCAGGATTGTTATACTTGACAAAACTAAATTTAGGCTTCGTGTGGGCAATACTGAAGTCTATGAAAATTAGTTTTCATGCTAAACAAGAATCATGAAAGAAAGACGATGAAGTTGGGGAATAAAAGACTTCTGAGGTTTTTGTACTTTACTTGAGTATTTCCAGTTTATGTTACTTTATATTTATACTCCACTACATCTCAGATGGAAACATTACACTGTTTAAGGCTCATTTATGCGCTACGTTAGATACGCATACAGATACGGCTGAAACCTTCTGTCTGTACTTTTCTGAAATCTTACAAATACGGACAGAACAGAGCAGTACCTGTGGTAGTTGAGGGGGCAGTGTAGCCAGTAGTTCAGCCAAGACATGACCACAGGTCACCACGAAAAAAATCCAATAGTATTGGCAGTGAAAGAAATTCTCCGTTCACATATTGTGATGTATTTACTGGCACACAGACCACCTCCGTCTACAACGCTACCTCCGCTTTTGACTCTTTTCAAGAGGTACATTATTACAACCTCCTCCAGCATGTTTGTTGTTGTTGTCAGAATCTTTTGACTCGTCTTCTTCTTTGGGGTTACCTCTGAGCGGCGCCCTCTGGTGGATGTATTTATTAACATCCAGGACGCATGAAAGTACGTGGGAAGTGACAGTTATATTGTTTAAAACATGCATCTATTTTTGTGCGTAAAGGGAGCATGCATTTATTCGTCAGCTTCAGTTAGTGGTTACTTCTCAGTCTACTGTTTTACATAAAAAAAACGTGACAAGATATAAACACAGATTTGAAGGTATAAAAAGTGTCTTAACGCAGATAAAAAGATTGTCTTCTTGGGACTTCTTGAGACTCCTTGCCACATTTGAGGTGTCTGAGTTGTTACGAGTTCTTTCAAAGTAACACTTCCTCTCTAAATTGTTTCATTTAAATATCTGCTTGAAACCCAGAGAGTTAAATTATTCAACGTTTTGCAAAAATAAAAGATGAAAGAAGTCCAGAAAAAATGAATTACAGATTTATGAAGCAAAACTTTATTTTTCCCTCTTTGCGAACCCCATTAACGGACCAGTGCTGGGAATTAGAAGCATCTCACTGGTGAGCTTGCAGATTGCAAACACCTCATCTCACTCCCTCCTTCCACGTGTTGGAGAAACTATGGTGGCTGGTTAAACTCATGCAAGAGGCGTGACCAAGTGTTAAGTTTGTCTGTTCTGAGCTAATGTTGAAACATGGCAGTGCAACATGGCGGCCTCCATGGAAGAGGACCCAGCTCATTCTAAGGCAACAAAACACAATGATTCTTATTTTCAGGTGATTAGGCTTTTACTTGTAATGGAGCGTTTTGACATCGTTTCATTGGTACTTTTACTTAAGTAAATGACCCGAGTACCTCGTCCACCACTGCTCATTTTAGCAGTTATATGATAACTTGTAAAACTACTGTGATTATCCCTTTATGTTCAGCTGTATATGTTATGACAGCAGGCTGTAATTGAGAGGACAGGTGGTAGAAGTGTTTTATTTTATCCCACTGCGAGTGTGATTCACACAGATGCCACTTTGATTTAAAGCTTGTCTCTCAGGCCTCCTTAGTTATGCTTCTGCTCAAAGCCTGTGTTTTTTTTTATTGATCACTGAATCATGAGCCTTTTTTACTCATGCTGAAGGTCAGAGTGATGAATCAGTCCCTTCACGCATTCGCTCGCTTTCAAACTAGTGCTTTCAACTACATGACGTATTTAAAATCACAGCTAGGGAACAGATCAGTTACAGAAAACAATAGTGAAGAGACGCGATGACAAGCCAGAGACACTCATAAACCAGCTGACTAATACATTTATGTAAGAGGAGGAAACATAACGCTGCCCTTATTTTTTACCCAGCGTGCACACAAAGACATCTGCATTTCTCTTTTCTTTGATCTCAGACACTTTTGCTCCGTCACATTCGTTTTACTGACCTTGGGAGAGGTGATCTTGACGTAGACGATGATGGGGGCGAGGGAAGTCTTCCCCAGCTGTGACGGGTGGTTGATGGTGTCGGCGTCCAGAACTACCAGCTGTAACGTCCGGGCCAGTTCGAAGATCCGCTCGATCTCACTCTGGACTTCAGCTGAAGATTCAATCAATTCAGTCAATTCAAAGGTTCTATTTCTATCTTCTAAACTTTATTCTTATTGAGCCTGGGAATAATTAATAAATGAAAAATTTGCTTATGAAGTTAAAGAATTAGTTCAACATTTTAAAAAATACATGTTTTTGTTTTCTTGGTGAGAGTATAAATAAATAAAAATAAATGTCTCAATACCATGCCAGACTGTGATGACAGTAGTTTTTATTCTGTTTTTATAAATGACTGCTACTGTCAGCTGCATTGTTTTTGTTTGTCAGTTGTCTGCACATAATTCAAGCAACCATGGCCAAAGACAATCCATCCCATTTTTTTTGCACATACTTAGGTCATGGTTGGCTACTTTTTTCCTATTTTATTTTACAGAAGAAAGAAAGCAGAAGCACTTGAAGTTAACATGGAAAAGCAAATTTTATACGAACAGAGACGCTGTACACATCAGATTTATTATTGCTAAACACTTTTGTCAAGCTGTTACTGTTCTTTTTTAATACTGCGATTAATATCATCATAGGACTTTTTATCATGGTATTATTGTACTTTGAGTTTTTGGTATCGTTACATCCCAAGAAGCTACTGATGGTTAGCAGAGCTGAGCATAAAGACTGTAAACAGGGAGAAACAGCCAGACTGCCTCTATCCAGAGGGAACAAAATCCACCCACCAGCATCTCTAAAGCTCAATACTTAACATGTTAAATCTTATTTGTTTAATCAGTACAAAACCAAAGTGCAATAATAACAAGTTATGATTTTGTTACCTTTGGACCAAGCTGAACTAGCTGTATTCCCCTGTTTACAGTCTTTCTGCTTATCTAAGCAAACAGTCTGCTATGGTTTCATTTAACTCTTGGGAAGAAAGAAAATATTATTTTCTAAGATGTCTAATTAGGGTTGCAACTAATAATTATTTTCATTATTGATTAATCTGGTGACTAGTTTCACAATTAACTGTTCACCAACAGTCCAAAACCCAAAGACTCTTTATTTATTGTCTTAAAAGACAAAGAAAAATAGCAAATCTTCACATTTAAGAATCTGTAACCAGTAAATGTTTGAAATTCTTACCTAAAAAAATATAACTGATCATTGCACCCTTCTGTGTCAAACAATTCCTTTATTTATTTAATTATTTCTTAAAAAACAAATTGGAGTTAAAAACCAATTAACACTTTTGTTTTACATGTTTGAAGAAGTTTGCCTGATGTGATGGATGTCAATGAATAACAACTTGATTATTTTATGTGTGAGTTCGTATGAGTTCACAGATTATAGCTCCAAAATCATATTAGACTGAACAAGTTCATATTCATCATCTTAATCAATCTTCATCATTAAATGACGATCATTTATCATGTTATTTTGTTATTTTGTTGGATCTGTTACTTCATTGGTTTTTGAACATCCTGTTGAAGGACCAGTCAGTTGTTTCTTTATGGAAAATGGAGTTCATCAATCAGACGTCAGATTTTTCTTTTAAAATTCTATTTTGTTGCTCTTAGCTTTATTACTATCCTGTCTGTTTGATATGTAATGTTTTTATTGTAAAACTATTGTTTTGAAAAGTGCTATCTAAATAAATCTCACTGGATGTGGTTTGAATAACTCGACTGTATCACTGATTTTATGCTCGGCTCCTTTCTTGCAGTTTCATAGAAACTTAAATATTCAAAAGACATCGTGACTTTAGGGACCCGGCTTAAAGACTATAACAGCTCTGAGAGGAACAGTGAGCCATGTTCTGTTACCTCTAACAAATACCGACTGTTACATCACACAACCCCCACTCCAACAGATGACGATGTGACTGCAAAAGCTATCACTGCAAATATCACAGCAGGGCACAATTCCCAATCTGAGAAGAGTCATGGCCAAGATTCATGACTTCCAGTCACGACAAAGTCTGAAGTAAACTGATAACATGAAAACATTCCAGCCTAACAGCTCATTTAGACCTCGACTGAGTCACCAATTCTCATTTTCCGGCTAAAATATGCCAGAAGGGTTGAGATAATTTCATTTGTTTCCAACGCAGAATTTTCCTGAAGTCATTTATTGTCTCTTGAAGCAAAGGAGGCTTCAGTAGCATCGAGAAAATGGCATTCTTGGTTCATGAAAATGTTTATCTGCAGAAGAAACAAAACAATAAATCTTGCTTTTTTGGGGGATAGTGAAGATTTCAAGCTCCACAGAGCACAAAATGGCTTGTTAAGATGGATATTTTTATCTCTTTATGGGGCTGCAGCACACCGTTCACATCACATGATGAAGTTGTAGTGTGGTGGCTTTGTGTGATCATAAAAAATTTAAATGTAAAACACTTTCTGCTCCCAGCGTGCACTTTTCCTGGGACTTCTTACTCTGCTGCAGCTCCTACGTAGCAAGCATTAGCCTTGTCACCTCAGTTTGACTCAGGAATCTGTTTCATTCTAATCACATCTAAACCCCAATCAAGCCCAGTCGAATCAGAGCGGGTTCTTGAACTCGTTATCGTGCGTTTATGCTCTATCTTTCATTCCTAACAAAAGAAAACCGGCCAAGGCCACTCCGGGCACTCGGGAGTTATCATTGCCATTGTCAAGACTTTCTTTAATCGTTTCCTTCCTTTTCCACATAAGCTGGTCTCCTTGAAAACATTATGAATCAAAACACCAGATGTTCCCAGGCATTGCAGTAATTTATGGTCAGAACGTACCCAAGTTTGATCGTGTGTTGGAGCGTTCGATGATGGCGTGCTTGCTGGGATTGTTCAGGACCGAGCGTTTGGCAAGAGAGATGTCCGCCGTGACGCGAGTGATTGATATTCTGAAAAAAGGGACAAGAAAAGTGCTTTGTTAAACAGATATTATGGACTTGATTTGATGCGAGATATCAAGACAAACACTTATTCTTGCTGTATACTGAGACCAAAAATAAAGGAGAAGCAAACAGAAAGAATCACGGACAAACAACAAAAAGCTGAGAATCATGTAAACGCAACAGGGCGTCCCTGTTATGTAGAAATGGATAGGTCAGTTTGATTTGATTGTTGATAATCTGGATTATAGAGTTCTTCGGAGGTAGTTTTAAAGACTATGAGAGAAACTTCCTCAAACCCAAACATGCAAAAGTGAGCAGGGTTCGTTCAGCTTTTTAAGAGTAAAATTCAAGCACTTTCAAGGTAACTAAACCAAAAGTTTCCAGACTCTCTGAGCCTTTATTATCACTTCTTAAATTGTTACTATCAATGCAATTGAAAATTCCTTTATATTCACAGTAATCAATGCATACTGACACTTTGTTTATTTTTGAAGCTGTTCATATTACCTTTGATTGCGTTTTTTCTGTGATCATGATTATTTCATGTTTGCTAATTTCCAAACAAAGGGATCAACAGAGGACTTATCTGGCTCTGAATGTCAAATATGACGACAGGATCGTTTCATTTGAGCGATTGTTTAGATGAAACGCCAGATTATCTGAAAATCGAGCATTTTCAAGCAGTGTATTCGAATTCAAGCGTATTTTAAGACTTTACACAACCCCCAAGTGAGGCTGGATTATGACCAAGATATCTGTGGGTGAACCCGATACATGAACTCATTTCCTGATACAAATGACTCCTTTTCCCAGAGGTCTGATGAAAAACACTGATATGATTTTGAATGAGAGCACGTAGCTTATTGAAAAGTCAACTAAAAGCTTCCCAATGGAACCAGCAAATATGACATTTATCACCTTTATGATGAAGACTTGACATTTGAACTCATGAACTTTATGAAATATTTATACTTTTTGTTATACTTTGCTGAAAACTGCCGATATAATAAATCAACTGTGCTTAATACTTGAAATTTTGGCAGGGTTTCATTTCATAATTTGAATGTTTGTAAGGTTAGATATCAAGGGTTGGGGGTAAAGCATTATGGCAATACATTACTTTTAGCAGTACCAAAGTAATATAATAGGTTAGGAAAAGATGGAATTTTTTTTAAAAACTGGTGTACGTAAAATATAGCTGTTATATAGAAATGTAACAACCACCTCACTAATACCAACATACACAACAGACACATCAGAAACACAAACAAAACTAACATTTGCATTTTAGAAAACAGCAAACTAAAACTCCTCAGTCCAGCACTTTGGGCATGATGTAAAACGGCGCGACATTTTAACCTACGTTACAAATTGGTGCGGAGAGCAGCACACTCTGCTCCGCCTACTGAGTGGTTTTTCGGTAGAACATCAACCTCACATTTACACGCGTATTGTCGAAGAAACAGACTTTAAGTGTAAATAAATGCTTCAGATCACAGTTACACCCATGAGACACAGCTGGAACGTCATTCCTGTACACGGGGTGGACCGAAACATCTTTGATTTTATAATGCCCAGTCAATTTCAGCAATTACTTGGGCAAAAGTGAGGCAAAAGCAATGTAATGCATGACCCTATCTATTTTACTGCAAACCAAATTTACCTTCAGGTACAAATAAAGTAACCTGCGTCTGAAAGACGACTAAAATGAGACTTATGTTTATGTGTATGTTGCCCTAGTGCATGCTGGAAGGCTTCCCTACACACAGACCTCACATACTGTAGGTGCAATCACATGATCTGCACTTTCTACTCATATTACCTTTATTTCAAAGTAAGAGCGCACTGCAATACAATCACTTTTCTGACCAAATTAGCTGGTTGAGAATGAGTAGGATGATTTCAGCTCGAGAACAGGTGATTCTGGCATTAGTTAAACCATGTTTGAAGAAAGGGCTCAAATGGGAATGAACAGAATCCGGTGCGGCTGCTGGTGGTCTGAGTGGATGTGAGTGTTGTGTAACTTTGTGGCCTCTCTGCTTCAGATGGGTGGACGGACTCAACATCGAGTGAGGAGAATCCTGCTCTGCTCTAGGGCCCATTATGGCCTATTAAGGACATGGAGAAGGCCTATTTAAAGCAGCAGCACACATCTCCAGGCCAAACAAACTTGTTACACACTCCCTCGGCTAACCTCGGGGGACAGATAAATACCAGCCTATAGAGTTGGAGAGGGAGCAAGAATGAGGGAGGAAGCAAGACGGATGAGAGCTTGTGTTTTTATAAAGGTCACAGGCAACTTACCTTCCCTCGAATCTGTGTTTCAAAAAGTCAAACAGCGCTTTTTGCATCATGTCTGTCACCTGTGGACGGGAAATTTAAGGAAGATATTAAGACAAAACAGTTAAAAAGGGACATATATGTCGCAGATAATTTCCCAGAAGTGTTTGTGTTTGAAACGTCAGAGTTTTGTCGTACCTCATAGCCCTTCAGTGACGGTCCAACCAGAACCACGGGCCGCATGGAAGGCACAACGTCGTACGGAGGAATGTGTTCCGTCTTCAGAGGGGAGAAGAAGAAAAACAGTTGCACACATTTATGGAGACAAACTAAACACTCACCATCACAAATCACTTAAGGGGTTGGAACAACAATGAACTCGACAATTTAAAAGCACTGGAACATTGTGAACCATGAAACGAGACGTCTCAGCCGGCCCGATAAAACATGAGCGAGCACTGATTTATAATAAATCTGGCAGTTTACTTTGGTTGGCGAAATGTCAGAGCAGGTTACGGTAAACTACAATATTTTATGATGGATTACAATCTTTAGATAAAGCCTCCCGTTTCACGGTTCTGATGTCATTGAGTAAAAAGGGGAAACTATGTAAGAGGAAAGGTTAGTAAGACAGGGAGAGAAAGCCACAGTAGGTCAGGACAGAAGCTACAACAGAAAAACTTGGAAAAGTCAGGGCGCAGGAAGAGAAACTGTTGGGACAAAGCGAGAGCTCAGTTTGTGTAGCCGCCTCAGTTTTAAATCAAATCACAGAGGTGATTTTGACAAGACGTTTGAAAATTAGAGCAGTCTGTCAGTCGAGAATTAAGGATGTACCAATCAGATTAGAAATAAATATATATTTCTTTTGCAGGATGTTATACCACTTACAGATACCCCTCCTGAGTTATGAAGTTTTGGATTTAGACACTAAAGGAGTGATTTAGACACTTGAGAAATCTCAGTTTAAGACGTGCATGTATGACCATTATCTTGGTTACATCACAACTACTTTGGAGGCAAATCCTGGTCCAATATACAACTTAGTCAAGTGTGATGTGCAAACTTGAAACCTCCAGCACACATCAGTGAAGTAGGAAGCAGCTCGTATATGTCTTGGTAAATCTGTGTGCTGCCAATTGTTTTACAAGAAGATCATGAGTTGAAACGAGTAGGTGCTACATTTTTATAAAGTACGGCTGCACAGTTAATCCCGATTTTATCAAAATTGCAATATGGCCAAATGCAATATTTAAATCGCGGAACCATAACCAAATCACAGATTTTTGAAAAAGTAAAAATGTGTGAGAAAACAACATTATAATGAAGTACTGTAGTAGTGCTGCAGAGATGCCCTGGCCTAAAAATCCTGTTCTCCAGATGGAAGAAAACATGTTTCTTTGGTGATGGATGGCAAAAAATGTCACATCATGATTTCTTTCTTTTTTTTAGTAAAAATGAAAATTGTAGTGCAATAATGATAATTCCCACTAATCATATTCCATATCGCAATCACAATTTCAGTCTAAATATGACACCTTTTTTTTTTTTTTACCACATCGTGCAGCACTAATTAAAGATTTTTAATTTATGCAAAGCAGGGTACCTTCGTATTGTTTGGTTAGTAATTATTGATGACAAAGCACAGTACATAGCATAGCAAACAAATAATTATTGAAGTTATTTGAGTATTTTTATGTCTTAAAACTCTTTTAATGTCAACTTGCACTCTCGTAAATTAAAATCTTCTGACATTTTATAGACTAAATGAATCAGCAGTTAATCAATGTAAATACTCTGCAGATTAATCAATAATAGTCATTGCAGCCCTATTTGAAATGCCACAGCAATTTAATCTGATGGTTTTAAAGGAAAATGTTAAAATCTGAACAACTGTTGATGAGAACTGGTACTAGAGGAAAATGAAATGACAAGCGCTCGGTATAATTTTCTTTGACAGAGATTATATTCATCTGGTGACTCACTTTGTTACAGTTTGAGCCACATTTACATACTCAGAGCCATTTGTATAATTTTGGACAGAACATTCCTTTAATTTTTTTTCCAGGCTGTTTGTACACTGCTTCCACATTCTCTCAGGAAAAGTACACTTCTGTCTGCATCTGACAGGGAGGCAGTGAACCTGATGTCCCAGGCGTCTGGCAGAGCAGCATGTCTGAAGGATGTGTGGATGTGCCAGCAGCAGCACACTGGAGGAAAACGTATGTACTTTCTCTTTCTTTTTCTTAAAGCGATAACAGTGCATGACCTAATATGAAGCTCTGTTGGAGAGCAGACAGCTGGGAAGCAGAGAGGGTCGACTCTTTAAAAGGATTGTTGATTATCATATGCAACACGCTGTATTTTTTTTTTTTACTCGTTTCCCTCCTTGTTTGTCATAATGTTGACGCTGCTTTCAGTCTGTTTTATCTTTATGATGATTGTTTTAGTAGATTTCATGCTGCAGTCTGTCGCCCCCTCTTCCTCTTCTCTCCATGTCCAAACATTTTCTTTCTGTCTAACATTTGCTGTCGTCATCGGGCTCCCCTCGGGACATTGTGGGAACTGATGCACACTACTGCTGACTAACACGAGGGTATTAATGGACAATGTGGTTCTGAGTAAATACGTCTGGTAGCCTAAGTTCAGTTCTGCATTACTTGGTAACGTCAGCATAGTCATGGGAAACTTTCAGTGGCCGCATTGTGACGATATTCTCAATATGCATTTAGAAAAATGTTACTGACCAAACTGAATTGACTGATTTTTGCTGTGACACTGTACATTTAGCACAGTGCAAATATATTTTGATATAAGAAAATATTAATCTAAAAAGCTGTGATTCTGATTTTAATAATCTCAGCCATACAGCAGACAGCATTTATTGTCGTCGTCCCTGACAAAACTATTGTTTCTATCGTTTCATAGGGATTTAACAATGTATTTAATATTGTGATATCCACAATTATAAGAATGTACTACCAATATACTTTAATATTATATTTTAGGCATTCTACTTTTATTTTATTTTTTTGAAGAAGCAAAGCAGAACCAACAAAAATGCGGCACACATCAGAGTTTATTTAATCAAAGGCCATTTTTTTATAGTTGTCAGTTTTCTTTTCTTTCTTTGAGTTTTTGGTATTGTTACATTCTTATTGTTTAAAAGTAATGGATGTTCCCTATGATTATATTTGTGGAACAAACCAACAACAACAAAAAAAAAAAAAAGAATAGTTAATCAATTTTAGTAAAATATGCTTTTTTGCTTTCTCAACCAGAGTTAAAATGAAAGATTGATAATATTTTCTGTCTGCTAAATATGAAGCTACGCTCAGTGGCTGCTTAGTTTAGCACAGCACAAAGACAGGACACGGGAAAACAGCGAGCCTGTATCTGTGAAAAGGTAACGAGATTAACTGCCTACCAGCAAATCTAAAGCTCACTAATTATCACAATATATCTTTCTTGTTTAATTTGTACAAAAAACATGTAAAAACGTTTTGTACATTACAGGTGGGGTATGGATTTTGTCACTTTTAGAGGGAAGCGGCCTAGCCATTTTCACCCCGGTTTCCAGTCTTTATGCTAAGCTAAGCTAACCATCTCCTTATTCCAGCTTCATATTCAATGGAAGATGTAATATCAATATCCTTGTCTGACTTTTACCGAGAAAGCTAATAGGCATATTTTCCAAAGTGTTGACCTTGTCCTTTAAAGTGGAAATAGAAAACTTTTTTGCTTTAACTTTGCTTTAACTCACCATTATGAAGTAAATGTTGATTACACTTTCTAAATGGCGGTACGATAATGGCAGCACCCGCATTAAGACCGGACTATAAGCCTAACTTAATGTGTCTGCCACTGGACATGATTTTCCCAGGAAGGGATGTCTCATCATAGACCAAATTCATGAAAGCTCCCGCTTTTTCTCCTCATGTTGGCGTTAGTCCCCCTGCACCCCAACGTCAACCACGGCTATGATTTTTTTTTTTTTTTTTGCTTATAATATGCTATTACTATGAATGCACATCATTACAATAATTTATGTCAGTTCCCAAATTTAATGAAAAAAAAAAAAAATTTTCAATGTACCTCGTCAGGGAATATGCTGCTTTTTCCTCTCTTATTTCTAAAATGCTTCATGGAGTTATTTCTCTAAGGAAACAGAAAGTGTTCTGGTGTTGTGTTGAAGTGTGTTCCCCTGTCAGATAGTGTTTCATGTAGTGGTCTTGTCTGCGGTTGATGGGTAAGTTATAGTTAGGAGCAGGATAACAACACCTCTTGTCTTTGCCACAGCAGTACAATAATATTACCACTTGGCTGAAAAGTTGTCTGTTTCCACTTTAAAATAAAAAAAAAGTAGACTCAGATGCTGTCTAGCTTATCAAAAAGCTGTTCACACTGAGCTCTCGCTCAATCAGGATCACAAGTACACATCACAAACACAACACAGAGAGTTGCAGGAGCAGTGAGTAGAGGGTGAAAGGTCAGTACAGAGTCTCTGCAGAGGAATCGTATGGAGGGTTTGTACAGTTCAGACCACAGAGGTCGTCCCCAGACCCTGCTGAGTTGGTGCACTGCACACCACGACTTACCGACTTCTGCTTCTGCTTAGCTGTGGTGAGACGGAAGAGGAGAAAGAGAGAGGTTAAGAACAGGCATGCATGCTAACGGACGGGTGCACGCCGAGGGACAAGGACGATGGTGTAGACAAACAGGACGGGCGCTGAGTGAGGCCGAGCAGCCACAGGCATTTTAGTCTGAGCCGTGCGGACGGACAGAGAAGAAGAGAGGGCGGGGTAGTCCAGAGTTTACCTTCTTAAAGAAGGGCATTCGTTTCTCTTTTGCTAGGGGTGACATGACAGTGTTTGGACTGGCTTTAGGGGAGCGCAGGTTGACTGGAAGCTCATTGTCCTCGGGGTCTAAGTCTGTGGCGTCTATGTCAATGGCTACACACACAGACAGACAAGAGCACCATCACACAGAGGTGAACACAGGAGGTATCGGGGTACATTTCACACTGACAGTAGCACAGTCTGTATGCTACTGCACAGAGAGCAAATGAAACATGTAAAAGTACAACTAAAGCCATTAAACATATAACTTTATTGCAGGTAGAAATTCAAAATATTAAAAATCTAAGTAGTGCATCTTACCTTCAACTTGAATTCTGTGGTTAAAAGTTGGTTTTAAAGAGCAAAGAATCTATTAGGTATGAAGTTGCAGTTTTAAAGCTGCCTGTCGAGCTACTTACCAGACGAAGGAGGAGTAGATTTTCGTGAGTTAGGAACCACTTCACCTAAACTAGAAGATGAGTTTGCTCCCAATTTACTGAAATGAGAAGAAGTGTTTGACATGTAAGAACAACAACAGCTCTTAAGCGGTCTACATTAATTTTAATCGAGACAGAGGACTTTGGTGCAGATTTTTTACCTGGAGTGGAACTTGCCCTGTTTGGCTCTCTGCTCCTGGAGGATGCGAGTGTTTTCGATCTTCACTGGACTGGGGATGAAACCGATTTCACAGCCTTCCTTCACCAGGCGTCCTATCCACCAGTCGTTGTTGAATTTCTACACAAAATAATTAAAGACACTTGAGCGTTCTCTTTCATCTCTGCATCATCCTTATTTTCCTCAGCATCCTGACTGTGTTTACATGCACAAAATATTCATTTTTTCTGAAAAAGACAATGGGTCTCATCCAAGAACCACGTGTACAAAAAGATTTGTTCTTATGTGGTGTGTACAAGTGATTTAGGAGAACTTGTGGCATTAATCAATTTTCTTATATATATGTATTTTCATTAGTTTGAAGACATTTTGAGTTTGAAAAGCAGCATTAAAAGTATTAAAAAAGACAACAAAATGACTAACATTGCGGTATCAACAAAGAAAACAGTGTTGATTCATTAGAACTGCATATTTATATATGAAGAACTAATCTATTATTATTATTATTCGCCTCCCACCAACTCCCATTGACTTTTTTTCCTGTCTCATCCCAATCCCGTGATGCATAGTGAAACTGACTGCCACCCCTCAGAATCCCACAGGAATCCCGTGTCCCACAGGATTCACGAAAAAATGTCAGGCTCTAGGGCATGCATCTCAAGCCCAGTCTTCCAACTGTCAACTAGTAAGTTTGTTTACAAGGCACAGAGCAGACTGTAAACACACAAGAGGCTGTGTGTCACAAACCGCAGTAAAAACCCAAACTGAGGCGCTTTTTATATACATGTTGCATATTGTATACATGTCCAAAGAAGCTCCTAAAATCCGAAAAATATCGGCATATTTCACATCTTTTCTCCAGCCAGCATGAGGCCTAATTCGTAATTATCCAAACAGAATATGCTGTTTAAAGGAGCCATATCAAATTAGGAATTAGGGCTGTCACAAGATTTTTCACTATACAATTATAGTGGCCAAAATAATTCACTATAAAATATTATCACTATATCTATACAAAATTTGAAAAAAATTAAATTGAACTCTCTTTTGGCAAATTCATTTCACTCAGAAAGTGCAGGGAGGTGGAGAGTAAATAAACATACCGTAAATTTAAGAAGCACCAGGTTAATTACATGATATGATCACATGTTTATTACCATATTTGTTTTTTTAAACATTACAGTTATTATCAATGCCAGTGTGCATGAAAACAGTAATTTTCTTGAATGTTATCTGTAATTGTAACTCACCTCTTTGACATGGAGGAAGTCTTTAGCCTCAAAGGAGATGGCCATGCCTGGCACGGGGACATCATCATCGTGACTCGGGCTGTAGTTGACATTTGTGCGAACAGCAAATGCAACTGGTTTGGTCTTCCAGGAGGAACAAAAGGAGGGAGATAAATGAAAATGTCAGATCGTGCAAAAGATATAAATGATGATGCAAATGTATTCTAATTGAAAAAAAACAACAGACTCATAACCTCAGAATACCCACAAGAGAAATGTTTAAATTTTGATCTCTGCTGGTGAGCTGTGATTCTTGTCTTTGTGCAAGGTGTAAAAATAACCCTGGGTGAGGGATACAAGCAGGCTCTGACTCATCCAGACTTAGTTTAGCTATCTCTCCATGAATGATTTGGCTGCTGCACTCTGTCTCTCTGCTACAGGCTAAAACACTTTACAATTCGGAGTGATGCAAATGTTAGTGTCTGTACCAATCGCCACTTCAACACCAATAGTAAAATGGGACTCTTGTCTTGCTCTTACTTATGAGAGCACAAACAGCACTTGTGTAAATGGTTCATAAATCAATCCCACAGTCTTTAACGGCTGAATCAATACTGGCCTTCCTATCTGATCACTGCTGACCTTCCTCTTTGGGACAAACAGTTCATTGAGATAATGCATACAGCTGATGAAATGTTTCCTGTACATGATATAACCACCTAACACTGCTGACTGTCCATATACATACGAGAGAGCAACTTTCTTTTTTTCCAGACGCATATTTTTGCTCAAAGCAAAAGCAAATCTCCTCTGCCCATAGTGACGGATTACAATTTCTACAAAAAGGGATTTGAATAAGATTTAATAAGGTCACGTCATGAAAAAATGTAATGGGAGAAACATATGCTCACAGACGAACCCTGTAAATCGAGATCTCTACAAGACTAGAATACCCACAAAAGACATGCATGCCTTTAAGAATTACATAAAATGCTTTTGGACATAATCTTGGAGCCAGGCTGGCAGCGATGGCAGCAACAGTTGGCAACACGGTCATGCCCTCAACCAGATTACATTTGCTCTGCCTTTGACTGTGTGACAAGCACGACTGAAGTCAACTGAAAAGCCCAAACGAATACACGCAGGGATGTAGCTTAGAGTAATCTCCCGACATAGACTCACATGCTAAATATTTACCTGCAGATGAAAAGAGAGCAAGATGAGGGGAAGGGGTGTGTGATGTTCAGCTGGAGGCCAAATTGAACCCAACAGATCAGAGCTTTGATGACGTAATGTCAGTTGGACTTCATACAGATTCTGAAAAATGATTCCAAAGTGCACTCAAATAGGTGTTTTCATCATAGTAGTCCTAAAGTCTGTTTTTTTCACCAAGCAAACCTAAAAATGAAATTTTCAGTACAGTTTCAATCCAAGTATTTGGAGTGAGGCAGATGTCTATATTAATTTCAAGTTTAGCGTAACTTTATTAAAGACAACTTGAGTTGATTCAAAATAGAAGCAAGTGGAAATTATCTTCATGTATTTTTAAAGTGGCAATAATCGGTTTCCTGGCAACTCAGGGACAAACAAACTGCAAGTAACTCACTTTCACTTCGTTCATTCATATTTTAAGACACTGCAAATTATAACCAGCTACAAAAAAAAGCCTGAAAGGCTGGCGGTTAGAACAGAAGTAGAGAGAGTCGTTGCGATGGAGACAATACACCATCTTGTCTAGTTGCACTGGTTTGTGTTAAACTGGCAGGTTGCAGGCGCATTGCAAGTGGCTGCAAGTTTCAGCTCCTCCCATCCCGAATCTTTGCTCAATTGCACAATTGCATAGGCTTGTATCGATCGGCAATCAATTAAATGATGATTGAAGAGAAGATAGTGAATTGTTTTTTGGCTATATTGTAATTTAAAATGTTCCCCAGATGTGATCAGATCATCTATCAACCCAACTGCCCAACCCTTAATCCAGAGGACACTGGAGCAACGTGACCATTCAGCTACGTGATGAATATCCACTTTTAACTCTGGTTTGGTCTCCACCTCTGGCTCTCTAGCTGCTACATGCCCTACACAGTTCAGTCACTAACTGTGTAGGGTAATTCTGTCTTTCATGCTGAACAGGTAGTGTAAAGTTTGTTAATTATAGCTTGTTTGCTGAAAACAGCTGCCTGCTTCTGCTGAAAATGAGGTTGATGAGAATGCAATTTGTGTGCTGTGAAATCAAAACAATGAGCTAAACAGACTAAAAAGCTCCATAGAGTTAAGGGGATAAATAATAATTCTCTGTTGTTACAGTTAAACCTGTCACATTACACACAGACATTTGATGAATTGCTAATTTAGAGCATATTGATTAGTAGAGGTTTAAAGTGGTCATAATACTATTACATGTATTTCATTTTAGCATCTTTCAACTTATTATTTTGATTTTCCAGCCCATAATTTTACTGGTTTGGTTCACTCTTGCCACTCTCACTGCATAATTTTGATTAAAAAAGCTCCACAAACCCAGGAGGGAGTAAATATTTCTCAGTATTACTTAATACTTCATCAGGTGGACACAAACACGACACGATAAATGAATGCTTATCTTGCTCCATACCTTTTAAAAGTTAAATGCAACTGTTTGCTAGCAAGTTTGTCAATGCTGTGTTTACAATGAGAATGAATATGAAATTACCTGACATTTAAAGATTAATATGTTTCATGCAGCACTTTCCCATTCACCTTCAATCACCAACAACTGAACAGAAAAGCGGAACTGATTGGATTTGCTTGGATCTGAATGCTACTCCAGATCTTTCAAACAGGCAGTGAAGCTCGGCACTATGGGAGTAATTCATCAGCGGCTCCAGGAGGAGCTTTACAGATGACGGGCGTTCTCCTTCATCACGGCTTTCGGTGTCCACTAATGCCTCATTGAAATACAACAGGTGTGAAGTGACGATGATGAACTATAAGGGATTATGGAAATAATACATTAGTGAAATCCTCCCAGAATCATTTTCCTCGCGTGGACAGCAATGTAAATATTCCATGGAGTGATGGTTGTAGGCTGAATGTGTGTGTGCGCCTGTGACATGCTGGGACCTGTAGAGGACAGAGTGTCCTTGGCGTTTGCATGCATTGAGTCACATGGCTGCATGAAGGTATGAGGTCCATTAGTACACGTATGTATGTGTGCTCTCTCGGTTGTCTCATGGACCGCTGCCTCTTTCCTCCCTCCCAGCTGCTCTGCTAGCCTTTATCCATCATGGCTGCCTTGTTAGATGAAGCTTTCTATAGGCTTAATGACATTTCACAGACCTCTAGACAATAACACACACATATATGTCCTACATGCCACCTTGTATCACAGGTGACTGCAGGGTTTGTACACAATGGCACCTTTACACTACAGTACAGTATCTCTACATCTTCTGACCTGCTCAAGTGCTTCTTACGTAACACAGGCCTTCATTATAGATGCCATATTGACTGCAGTGATGGGAGGGAGGCTGGAGGTTAGAGACAGGGTAAGAAGCATGGGAGGAGGGGAAATGCAGGGGAAGAAGAAAAGAAAGGGAAAGGAGATTGACAGGACGATGGAGGGCGAATGGAGTGCAAAAAAAAAAAGAAACAGAGGACAGGAAGTGAGAGGATACACATTCATGGAGATAAGAGACAGAGTAAAGATAAGACAGAGATAACCAGTTCAAGAGAAGCCCTTTCTGTAACTGGGAACCCTGGGAGGCAGCGCCTTGCACCACAGCCAATTAACACCACACGACACTCATCACAATATCTCATCACGCCCATGAATATTTCAGCTGATAATACCTCCCGGTCCTGTCTGTGCTGTACTTACACTGACTGACCGAGTGAACACTTGCTGATTTGTCGTCTAACATGCCACAGCCACTCCATTAGCAGCACACGCAGGATCTCATGCTATAAATCAACATTCCCACACATTGTTTCACCTTGAATGTTGTGGATCGATCTCAGATGAATTTTTTTTTCAGCTCTTGTGCACTGGCCTCAGGCTGTACGGGGAGCCTGTAAAATGTATTATTATGTGGTATGAAGAGATCCATAACCTTCATTAATTCAGTGTGGGAAGATATTTCTATAATTATCCAAGGCTTGTTCAGTATATTGTACATATGCATGCCAAGTATTGATAAATAAAAATGTTGATGACTAAACCATTATAGCAACCACTTATTAGGATGAAACAACAAGCTGAATATTGCAATATTGCAATTAAAAATGTATCAATATAATACCAGACTATGATGACTAAGATGACTAATATGATACTGTCATATTACATGGTTAATTATTTGATTTTATTGTTTTAATTTTATAAAAGGACAGCTACTGACTGCTGCATTGTTTTTGTTTTGCTACTGTAGATACATTATTCAAGCATTCATTGCCAATGCCAATTTTTTTGCACATGCTTCATGATTGGCTACTTTTAATTTATTTTATTAAAGAGGGACAGCAGAAGCACATTAAACTAAACAATTAAAAACAAATTTCAAAAAATGCTGTAAATTTATTATTTAATAATTAGGGCATTTATTTTAAAACTCGTCAGTTTTCTTTGTTTTTAATATTGCAATAAAGTTTGAGGACTTTTTCTCATGGTATTATCCTTGAGTTTATTCTATCATTATACTCCAAACAGTTATTGTTTCTTTCTTGCCTGGAGTGTACAGTTGGAATGGGATTATGTCTTGTTTTCTATCAGGCTTGATATATGATTATCTTATCTTCATTAATTGTTTGTCTTGTTATGCGCCTGCAATAATTCAACAAGTCAGATTCCATATTGTATCCACTGTCACTGGTGAGTTAAAGGGAGATTATTCATTCTGACTCTGAACTACACCTATATCCTAAAGTATAACCGTATACAACAAAACATATTGGAAACACTAATTACTCATAACACTTAAACCTGTATTAACATTCTTTGATCATTTGAAGACAGCGAAAACAATCCGTAAACACAATATTATCACTCTCCTTTTAGCTTTGTTTTGGTCTCCACCAACTCCTGAGGTGAAATTTAGCTGCTAAATGCTCCACTATGTTCACCACCTAGTCGTTGACTTTCTTGGTGCTGGGCAGGTAGTGCACAGTGGCTTAATTTAAAGGCAACAATTAGCTTTAAAAATGTAAACACTCAAAGAGCTGAGGCAAACTGCAGGGTTGCAGATAACTAACTTCGGGTTCATGTGTGACCCCTTTCATAAACATGTAGCTGTTTTATTTCCAAAAAATCATTATAGCAGCTTTAAATAATTATAAACCAAGTCACCTTAAATAGCCTGACATGAGTGCCTTTGAGATCAATTACAGTTTTCATGACCCCAGACTACACATGCTAACTGAAGAGGTCAGGTGAGATAACATCTGACTTGAATGGACACTTTATTCATTTGTATTGTAAATAAAGTTATGTCTTCCTTCTAAAAGTCCATTAAGCCATGTTTCTGTTGCCAACATAGCACACAACAAGGTTTATTTTACTGAAGTTACATCAATTTACCATTTATGCCACAGCAAACCAAAGTAAAAAAGAAATAATAAAGGCAAGATGTAGCTTATCTGAATTAGGTGAAGGGCATCCTGAAACTGCATGCACTATGCACAGCAAATTTACCAGTAATTCAGTGCCATGGTTGGCCACAAGGGGCTCATAAACCAACCAAAGTCTAACAGAATACATCTTCATAGTAAAGGTTTTAACTTGTCCTTTTTAATATTTGGCTTCCACATAGTCCACAATATTTCTATCAGAAAATAGATAGTAAATAGAAAATAGATTTAGACTAGATGTAGCTATAATAATGGTTGAGGGACTTGCAAAAGACGGATTAACAGTAAAAGCCAAAGCAGCAGAGGCTAAAATATTCTGACTTTTCATTCCTAACATGGATCAATCTCCAAAATCCCCTAACCCTACACTTGCCATGTTGCAACTATAATGTTCCCTGGCCTCACATTTCAAAAAGAGTTATTATCTCAGCCTTGACAATAGCCTCTTAGTGGTTCCCAACCTTTTTCCTAAAGGGATGCCTTTTCTATCATTCAGTACACTGACTATCCCTGACTAAGTGACATATTATTTGAATATTTCATATTATATAACAATACATAACAATAACAGTACAGAACAACTGAGAAATTCTACAATTAACCCAAATAGTGAACACAATAACTGCAGCAAGTTTGTGTAAAAGGGGCTATTTGGATGGATTTTAAGCAGATTATTTCCAGTGAATATTGCAGCAGAGATTATTTTTTCTTATGCTTTTAGGAACATGCTTAATAGGCTTCTTTTTGACAAACCCAGTGTTTTCTTCTCTCTGACACTTTGCTTTAACGGCATGCTTTTCTGATACAGGACAAGGCTGTCTAGCAGAGCGTGAAGGCTCTGTGAGCAGAGAGTAGACTTTTTTTTTTTACACCCCTTAAAATCAAAAAGGGCAAGTGACCACCTGTGAAGCTTTAGCGACTGCCAGTTGGGATTGGGATCCCCAGGTTGGGAACCAGTTCTCTAGAGCCACAGAAGACATTATACAACTGTTCTCACAGACTGACAAGTACTCCAAATACTAATTTTGGTGTGTAAAATTGATTCAGTTTCCCATTTAAGGTCAATTAGAGACAGCGGAGGGCGTTAAATATGTGTGTATATGTAAATACATGTGAATTTTGTTCACTAAGTGACTGTTATGTGAAGAGGTATATTTAGGAAATGGAAAAATCTTGAACACAACATTACAGGCATCAACTCTATCTTCCACACGTACAAATATCATTGGTATGTTGGGGAAGTCACTGTGAATTACTGCCTATAAAGGCTCACAGTCAGAGAGTCTGCACTTCCTTTGACCCCAGCTCGCTCTCTCTCTGGTGGCCAGACCGCTGAGAGGCTATTTTTTACTAGTCATCTGTCATGTAAAATGCCAACGGGGGTAATCTATGCCAGGTTATCTATAAAGCCAACTTATCTTTTTAATTAGTGAGCCAGAGAGGGTGGCTCTGGAAAATAACAACATAGATCTGCTGGAATGATCTGTCTTTGCCAGCTACGAGCAACCCCGAGACAGAGCAGGAGGAAAATGTCTGCTAGAATGGATGGTTAGCCAAAAGCTTACAGCTCACAGCTAATGAGCGCTAGCTGTTATATACACTTAACACCCAGTGAAAGACAATAAACCAATTTTTCAGACACTTGCTTGAATTAATATGCAAAAACAGGACACCAGGAGATATCCAGTGAGCTGTAAAGCAGGAGAAGAACAGAATGTGAGCAGACGATAGCCGAATCATTTCAAAGATCAAAGGCATAAATCTTAACAGTGCCAGCGATTTGAGTGATTCTGTGGAAGCGAGCCCTGATTGCAATTCCTGTCGCACAAAGGCGAACCCGCTCTGCCATGTGTGTGTTTGTTTATATGCTGCTAATTGTGGCCCAGAGCGGAGCGGAGCAGGCGAGGCTTGGCTCTGATAAACAGTGACGCTGAGTCCTCCGAGGCCCCTAACCTCTCACATCAGCAGCCCCTAACAGCTTTTTTTTTCATCCTAGAAACCAGCTCAAATCTTATCCAGTATCCTGCAACTCTTAGTCATCCAGTCAGGCCTGCAACTTGCCCTCGAATCTTGCCCCAGGACTGATAAAACACCATATCGTTTACCACTACTGCTGTAACGTCAGGGCGAGTGAAAAGAGCTGGGTAAGTCAGAAATAAGAAAACTGACCAGACTGGTCTTGTGAGTTGCGCTGTCCCCAACTCATATCTGACTGGTGTCTCCCCTACCAGACCGAGAATACTATAGCCAGGCTTGGGTAAGATTACTCTGAATTGTAATCAGTTACTGAATACAAATTGCATGCCTATTTTGTATTAGAAACATATTCCATTAGATTTCAAAAAAATGCAACCAACTAATCTGAATTACAATCAAAATCAGTTATTGAACATATTGCACCTTATAGGCCTGCTAAAAAAAAAGGTTGCACGTCATTTTAAAATTACTGTATTTTAAAGACGTAATCAAAAACGTAATCAAGTAATGTAGGTATAATTACAGACTATTTCAAACGCAATCAGGGCTGATTATAGTATTATTTTATTTATTTACTTATTTTTAGTACTCTGATTTCCCAATTATGTGTAATCCATTACTACTCAACCTTGTTGTCATTATGAAAAAAGGAAAAACTGAAGACATGAGACCAAAAAGGAAGCAGACCCGGCTTTTCATCTTCCAATAACAAACTAACCAGTGCAGAGTTTACATTACCATTTCAGCGATGCCTGACATCGTTCATTCAAGAATAATAAACCAGTTTTTGTCTGTGCAAACACATTTCTATACTTGTGGGGACTCTCATTGACATGATGCATTATTTAGTCTTAACCCAAACTGAGTCTTAAAGGGTTACTTTGGGTTATTTGAAGTGGGTTTGAATGAGGCACTTATTCATCGTCAGTGGCGTCTGGGGTACATACAGAGAAGCAGCTGGAGTACCAGCACAGAAGCTAAGCAATGAACTATGAACAAAACATATTTTAGTCACCTAAAAAAGTCTGCATCAGTTAAAGTGTACACCATATTTAGAACATTTTCACAGCCGTCAGACAGCATTTTTCCAAAGGGACACAGCCCTTATATATGTCAAATATTGCTTCCTCCAATCCAACCAGAATCCATTTGCAAAATCGGTAGTTTTACCTAACAGAACACACAGGAGGTGTTGGTCTGCCGCTGCCTCAATCTGTTAGTTTGTTTGCGTTATTGTGTGACTTTGGTGAATCCAACCTAACCTTTTAAATCACCGAAGTCACATAATAACACAGCTAACAGATCAAGGCAGCGACAGACCTGCAACTCTCTTGTTCTGTGAGCTAAAATTACTCATTTTGCCAATGCAGTTTGGTTAGTTTGGAGAGAGATATATTTGGCTTAAATAACGGCAGTTTCCTGTCTGAAATGGTTGTCTCATGGCAAGACATTCTAAAGGTAGTGTGCATTAAAACTGATAAAATTTTTTAGGTGGCCTTTTTTTAGGTGGTTAAAATACATTTTACAGCAGTACATTGCTTAGCTTCCCACATTGGAACTCCTGCTGGTTCTCCAAACTGGGAGCGTGCTGACCATCATCTACTGTAGGTAATACAACCCCATTCAAATAATCAAAACATAATAATCTCCCTTTAAATCATGTTATGTTTGCATTCATGTTCACTATCTTGCAGTCTTCTTTTTGCTGTTTGAACCCACAAACAGCCCACTGAAAAAGCCAAAAAGTCCTCACTTTCCACAAATGTTCTCTCTCTGAATGTTTGAAATTGTCCTCACCAAAATAAAAGTACAAGAACACACACATGTTGATCACTGGTCCCTCTTCTCAAAGTCTGTTCAAAATGTACCCGACACACCCTGTCTGGGGGCCACTGAGAATGTTTCATTAAAAACTGAACGGAGTGACCTTAGTGCTGCTGGGTTTGGATACCAACCTTGGCCTTGTCGAGCTGTGCCTGAGCCTGTCGCTCTGCCTCTCTGCGCACTGCCTCCTTATCCTCCTCCAGGGACACATCGGAGTCTGATGGACGGCTGGTGTAGGAGTCGGCCGAACCCTGCAGACACACACATACACTGAAGCTCATCTCCATCCATTTGAATTTGCACTTTCAATATGACAGGTGTCAGAGAAGCAGTGGGTTTCACAGCAACTTAATTTGTTTTGCACTGCCCTTGCACTTCAAAGAAATGTTTAACTTTGGAGTTGAACATCTGATATGCAACTAAAATGTGCAAACACACCCACACACACTGTAGTGTTATGCTCTGATCATCAAAGGCATCCCGTGAAATAATGAATGTTGCTGCTGTGCTCAATAAAATGGAATTCTATTATCAATCACATCACTGCAACAACTTGAGGAAATCATGAGAGCTGATTGAATCTGTAGCAAATTGTGGACACTTCCTCTTTTTCTGGGAAAGGATGCCAAAGGACACAAACAGTCATTTTTCATAGAATCACATCACCAGCAGCTCTTCTTCTATCCTTAGCTCTCTCTCTCAGCTGCTTGACTGCAGATTTGTTGTGATCACTCTGTGACAAACACTGGGGGAAAGTCTTGAAGAACACCAGGTCCCAGTATGTCTCCATGTGATATGTGGTTGTGACAGCTCTACTCATAAACAAGCAGACTCACAAACACGCAAACGCACACCATCACTACCTCACACACACGCTCCTGAGTGAAGTGCATTGGTGCACACCACCACACGCACACACATGCATCACAAATCTTGTTACATGAAAACAGATCATAAATAATTGCTGAAGTTGATATGCTCTTCTATATAGATGATGGTGTTTACAGTGAGTTAATAACCTACAAAGGCAGAGAGCAATTTGTACAGAAAAGCGAAAGTTGAAAAGGAGAAGAGACAAAAGGGTTTGAAGTTTTCAGGTTGACTGGGTAAACTAACAGACAGACAGGATCTAATATCTTCATCAATGTTTTTTTTTACACAACAAAAGCACACAGCCTACAGATGCAACCTAAAAACTGCACTCTTTTGGTGAAGCATTTGAACGAAAGTAGCATAAGAGACAAAACACAGTGAGAAAATATGTTCTTTAAGCTTCTTATCCACCTTGATGTTTATGTAATTTACGATTTAATACATTTAAAAATATTCATGACATCAAATCATGAGTTCTGCTAGGCTAAGACGGCAGTTACTCATACACTGCTAAGCTGACGTAAGCATCATTAGTTTAGCTGTTTATATTCTCTATAACCGGATTTGATTACTACATTATTTATGTGGGATAACAAACAAATTACCAAGACGTTAGTTCCATGAAAATTTGATATATTTCGATTACAGGAAGGATGCAGGCGGTAAATACATAAATATCTCAGCAGCTACCTCAGCTAAATTTGTCTCTCTTGCTTTGATTGTATTTCGCTGTTTTCTTTGAAATTATACAGAACTAATTAACATTATTTATACACATACAAATACAAACATTTAATTTAAAATAGAGCCAGATTCTGGTCTTAACTGTATTTCGAGTATATATTTGGGGAGAAACATTCGATTGATTTGGATTATTGGATTGACTGAATGATCAACGATCCGATATCATCTACACAAAGTGAAAATATCAATCGATATCATGCACTTAAGCCATCGTTGAGTAAGAAATGGGATAGTTCACCCAAACAGAAAAATCCAGTAATTATCTACTCACCCTCATGCTGATTGAAGGTTGGATTTAGTTTTATAGTCCACAAAACACTGCTGGAGTTTCACAGGAAAACAGCGTTGCAGAATCTCCCAAACAATTTCAATAAATGGTGACGAGTTTTCAAATGTAAATAAACACTGTTTTCCTGTGAAACTCCAGCAGTGTTTTGTGGACTAAAAGACTAAACCTGACCTTCAACTGGCAAGACAGTGAGTAGATAATGACTGAGTTTTCATTTTAGGGAGAACTATCCCTTCAAATGTTATTGTAGTTAAGCCAGATTTTATGTGTTAGTAGAGTAAATTTAAATTAAACTTTACTGGACTTAACTGGTTACAATTATTTACGATGCCGTTGTTTTCTTTTATGGCCAAAAGCAGAAAATAAAGTAGTAGCAGCTTCTTCTCTAGCTGGGCATATGATATAATCTAATATCAATCGCAGGCCCTGAACTGAATTGAAATCATCTAGTGCCAGACTGTGATATCAGCAAATATTGTATCCTTGTCTAAAGAACTGGTAAGATAGGGTATTATTATGAAACTTGTGATTTACACCCCAGAAAATATTCATATGCATTCTGGCTTTGTAGGAGAATGATAATAGCCATCGCCAACAGAAATAAAATTAAACACTGACAAAAAACATACAAAAAATATGAGGTAAAGTTTGATAATTTCATTTGTGAATGTCAGAATGACAACATTTGCACATGTACGTACAGAATAATTTCCCAACACCACATATCAGTTTCAGTTAGGTATAAACCAGGCTCTAGGATTAAAAGAAGGGATTTTTTTTAACTAAGTGAAGGCAGCGTGAGCCTTATCCTTACCTGCACGCTACTATGCCACCCACACAAGGTCTTTCATTCATCTCACTGCACCATTACACTCTGCTGTCTGAGTTAAAAATAGCCTCCCTCACTCTGTGCCTGATTAGAATTACCCAGCCATCACGTACATACAAAGGAAGGATCTCCCACCACTCCAATTACAGCGTACATTACCTGACTTATTGTATAGAGACGACACAAGTGTTGTTACCGTACATAATACAAGGTTATTCATATTTATGTCCTCCATTACGTGAAACACTGCTGCTCATAAATAGCCTCTGTGTGTCTCACCCTTCCTCTTTTGTAGCTGATATGAATAACTCATTTGAAAGCAAGCTCATTAACTGTCCATGGGCTGCTTTTTGCTGTCATCACGTTCACGATCAATGTAATCTCCCAGTGGCTTTCCAAACATTAACAAGCATCTAAAGTGTGTGTCAGACTAGGGCTGGCCAATATATCTATATTATATTGATATCGTGATATGGCATGAGTGCTGTCTTCTCCTGGTTTTAAAGGCTGCATCACAGCAAAGTGATGTAATTCTCAACTTAACAAACTGTTCTAGCTGTTTAGAACATTACTGATGACTGTTTTTTAGAAATCTCACTGTGTTAAAATTTTGTGAAAACAACAATCATGATCCCTACAATACTGCTGCAGTCTAACACAATATATCACACACAGCTCACTCACACATAAATGTCCAATGCAACCTCAGTGCAATATAAATATATAAAACTATACAACTTTTCACTGCTTTCCATATTGATTTGTTCTTTACTTATGTCTTCATACTCAATTTTTATTTTAGTATTGTAGATTTCATTTTATAAATACACATTTTCTTCTATAATCTGTATAGCTTTTATCTTATTAATATTGTTCTACCTTTTATACCTTAACTTACTTTTTTTTGTTATTTAGCTTATCCTTTTTTTTTTTAAATGGAGCAACTCAGCCAGTTTTTCCACATAGTTTTATTTGTATAACAATATATAAACATCTTGAATCTAAATACAGATAGAATATTTGTTCAAACATATAATTTCTTACTGTTGGGTAGTTTAATCTAAAGTAATGCATCATATTCTAAAAGATCATCATTATTTGAAAATTACATAATGTTATTTCAGAGAAAATGTGTATATTGAGATATACATATATTGCATATGATTGCATAGCCTACAATATCAGCCCTACCATCTCTATGTCAAATGCTGCTCAAGCTTGAGCCACAGTTTCAACAAGCAGCACTTCCACATTCAGATATAAATGTCCTAATTTGGCATCTTATTACACTTAAAAGCTCTCTTTTATGAGCTACATTTGGCCTTGAAAAGTGCAGGTGAACATACCTGTCGTGGTATGATTAAGTCATCAGGTCATGTCTAACGATGGGGCGTGATCGAGAACGCCGTCCCAGTGGGTCAGAGGGAGGTAATATGGAACTCTGCCCAGAATCTGACAGCCATAACTGATAACAACACCCAGCTTCCCATCATCACCAGGCGATACACAACCGTGCCATGCTGACCCCAACGAATGCTACGGACTGATGGATGAACTGGAGACTGCACAAGACACACACACACACACACACGCACATTCACGATGTAAACACACTCAAAATCTGCTTACACAGGCATCAGAGCTCTTGACGCGACCTCCCTTGGCTCGTTTCAGCAAGCGGATCCAGGTGGCCTTCATCAGCCACACTGGTCATTCAGTGTCCTGAGCCACTGCCCCCCCCTGCTACTGCTACAACTACACCTGACTGCACTGCTGTGGTCACCTTTACACCAGCGCTGCAGCAGCTCCGGCTACAGGTACGTTCAACACTGTGGCAGCATCGACAGCTGGTTCCTGTTACACCTTGGCTGTGAATGCTACCTTCATCTCTGGATAAATAAATATCTCTGGAGTGAGGGCTCCTTGTTTTGCTGCAGCTCCTCCAGCTAGCTCTGCTGCTGTCTGTAGAGCCACAGCTCCTGTTCCTATTGCTGCTGCTGCCGTTGCCAAAGACAGGGAATCCACAGGAGCTCTCTGCCCCGCGCATAATCTCAGCAGCTCTCTCCCCCGTCTGCCCCAGTCTCCTTGATAGCCGGAGTGCTCAGACTGCCGCTGCAGGTGCTGAGGCTGACTCCCAGTATGAGTCAGGTGGCAGCAGCGATGCTTCTCCTCCTCCTCTCATTCAAGCTTTGGCTCTAGCCTCCTCCTCCTCCGCTGTAGCCTCCCCGTGCTGCTCCACAAGCGGTGGGTAAGAGCAGTTTATCTACATGAGTCCCGGTGTGGCTGCTTGTGACCGACTGACGCTCCTCCTGATGCTAATGAAGCTGCTGCTGCTCAGGTGCTGCAAGCTTCTCTCCTTCTCACTCTGTGTGTCTCAGCCTGTCAGTGTTTGTCCTGCTGCACACTCCTTCACTGATTGTGCCTCTCTATCTCTGTCTCTACCCACCCCTCCTTTTCCTTTTCCTCTGTCACTCCCCTCATTTTTTTCTCCTCAGTTACCCCTCACAGTCACTCCATCTGCTCGTTGTGTCTCTGCAGTGATCAGTGCTGGGCAGTGCTGTGTGGATACTGTGGATCGTGTCCGCTGTGCATGCTGTTTTGTTCTTTTTAGATGTAAACACTCGGCAGCCACGCTGATACGAGCTGTTTATAGCTGAAAAATAGGTGTCACATTGCCTTCTTCTCAGAGAGAAGAGCTTGTTCACTGTAGAAACGCCTAAAATCTGCTCACTTTTTGTCATGCATCATATCAGGGCTACAACTAATCATTATTCTCATTATCGATTCATGCACCGGTTCTCCTCTCATGCCCTTCTTTGAAAGCTGAAAATAATTCACGCCTCCTCCCTGCGTTTTAATATTTATCAGTGGGGAAGATAAAGCAACTAGATAATAGAGCTGAAATTTATTTAAACAACGTAGTTTGACAACGTAGACTGGACTAGCTCTTTTCATACTTCTAAATGTTGATTTGTATGCAATGGTGCTGCAACTAACGATTATTTTTATTACTAATTAATCTGCTATTTGCTGTCATTTAGTCTATAAATTGTTTAAAAAAAATGTGAAAAATGCTCATCACAATTTTCATTTGTCCAACCAACAGTCCAAAACCCAAAGACTCTTCATTTATTTCATAAATGACAAAGAGAAGTAGCAAATCTTCACATTTAAGAAGCTGGAACCAACAATTGTTTGACATGACATGAAAAATGACTGAAATGATTAATTGTTTCTCAAAATAGCTAACACCTAATTTTGTTTTGTTTAACTCATCTATTAATCGAGTGTTGCAGCTCCAGCAAAATACTAAAGAATGATGCTCAAGACACAAAACACACAAAGCTCTCCTGCTTTACTGACAATAAGCTTTCTCATATTTTGAATTTGACTGAGGTGTTTGCTCAATAAGCATCACCTCCAAGAATAAATTTATATATACATTGTTTTTGTTTGATTAATCGATTGTCTAGTTTGAGTGGAGCTGAATTAATTAATTGTTTGACTAAGTTTTTAAGCAAAAATACACAACATTAGCCAGCACCAGCCTCATGAATGCAGGTATTTTCAGATTTCTGTGTCATTGTAAATTAAATATTTTAAATTAATTTTAATTTGCTGGCTGGACAAAATGAGCTAGAGCTACCACATTTAATTGATTAGTCATTAAATATCAAATTAATTACAGCTCCTTTGATAGTCAATAACAGCAATCAGTTTGAGTAATTTTTTAAAGAAAATAAAGTAAACGAATATTTTTGGGTTGTGTGCAAAACAAGACATTTTTAACCATTTTCTAACACTTAAAAGAACAAACAGCTATTCAATTCATCTAACAGTTTAAGCAGAAACAGATTAACTGACAATGCAATTCACATCGACAGAAAATCAACAGGCCACAAATTTGTAAAGCGATTAATAATTTCAGTCACTCCTCAAGCAAAAATGCAAAAAATATTTTCTGTTTTTACCTTTACCAGTGAAAGGATTTTACACTTTATGGTGTCATGCATGATAGCAAACAGAATATATTGCAGTTTTTGGACTGTTGGTCAGATTAACAAGACATCTGAATATGTCACTTTGGATTCCAACATTTCTTAGACAAAACAATTGATTAAATAAGAAAATAAGCAGCAGGTTAATTAATAATGAAAACAATAAGTTGCAGCCCTAACAGTGAGAAATATGAGTTAAATATACTATATCTTCTTTTTCAAATCATCTCTTTTTCACTCTGATGTCAGCACTGGAGATTTTGAGGTGAAAGCTGCTCTAAATCCTCGACCGTCAGATCGGCAGTGATTCATTACAACTGAGCAGAGCAATGCAAAGCCACACAGGACAAATGAGAATAATTACAGCGTTAATTAAAAATTTCCCGTCCTCATAAAGGAACAGCCAGTTAAATCCTGCAGAAGAATTATTCAAAATGTTTCTCTCTCTCTCTTTTTTTTTTTTTTGCACTGCTGCTGACGCATGATGCTCCTCTGTCTGACCCGTCATGAGGTTGTGGGAGGTCAGAGGAGTCATGGGTCAGCCCGTGGGAGCAGCGGTTGAAATAGGCCCGCTGGTTTATGAGCAGCAGTCACTCCCAGAGGAGCACTAACTGTAGATCAAAGGATGACATGCTAATCAGTGGTGCTTATCATAACCAATCAATGACACGCCTCCATCTGCTCAGGGTCTTTTCAACAAGACACGTGCGCTCAAAAACGACACGTCTTGTATGAAAGGAAAGGCTGGGGGAGAATAATGTGATTTTAGCTCATTAAGACCAATTAGTTTGACGAGGACGGCGATTACGTGAGGTAGATTATGTTTTGAACAGAGATGGTAGGAAGGGTGGACGAGAGAAAAACATATCCTGTCCATCGTGACATCACTCCTCCCTAATCACCTAAGCTACAACAGCAGTTTGGAAGAGAAAACAATAGACCAGTCCACTGCTTTGCCAGGAAATCGTGCAATGGTCGCATATGTTTCAATAAGGTGGGTTGA
Organism: Lutjanus argentimaculatus; assembly: GCA_034769285.1. Classification (NCBI taxonomy): domain Eukaryota; kingdom Metazoa; phylum Chordata; class Actinopteri; order Lutjaniformes; family Lutjanidae; genus Lutjanus; species Lutjanus argentimaculatus. Next base: position 12,618,678 of record JAWZSL010000009.1, on the reverse strand, counting down.
CACTAGCCTCAAGAGGGCACAGGGCACAGATGCTCTGAACGTGGAGCCGTTGGAGCCCGGAGATGAGAGTGGTGGAGCTGTGATGGCTGCAGTCCGATAGCAACACTGACAAAGACTCACAGCGACAGGACGAGCCTCCGGCTGCCTGACATGACCGACCTCTAGACCCGCTGCTACACTGATACTGACAGCACTGTGTCACCCACACACAGGACACTAATAATAATCTAACAGCACTATGATACTGCTCTGATCCGTGAGAGGTGCTCTTTTTTTGGAGTCACCCAGCAGACTCAGAATCACAGCTCCTATTCAAAGTATAAAGAGTTTCGTGTCTTGCTTCGTAAACCTTCTGATTACAGGACGCTCTTCCTGGTAACTTTGAAATTCTGCTATTTTCCAGAAAAAGCTACAAATCTAATGACATTTGCCAAACAAAGCATTGATATCGAACAATTCAGCTAAACTTTGCAATACATTTGATGCAGAGTTTTTTAGCCTTGTGTGTCCAAAATGGTGTGTTGTGAGGCAAGTCCAGGGTGTGCAATGGGATTATGTGTCAACCATACATTATAATTGCAAAATACAATAACACAAAAAGTTGTTAATGCATTTTAAACTTATTAAAGCATACTCACTTATTTCCCCAATAGAGAGGGAAATTTTATACCTAAAAAAAATCCCTCAAAACCTTTCCATCAAACCAACTGTTTTTCACTATTTGCACTGTTGTTGGATGCTGGGAATTGATTGACTGATTGACTGACACCTTATTTTTTTCCATCTGTACTCCAGCAACTCTGCCTCTGATTGGCTAGTGCTTGTTGGATTGGTTAAAGAGGATATTTTGCATTGATATTAATACAGGTGTGCCTTCAGACTTGGCTTGCTCTTTGGTGTACTTGGGGAGAAAAGCCTGATTCAGCAGCATGGCTCCAGCTATGGCAAGCCTAAAAGATCTCCACAACTATGAGATGGATTAACATGAAATTTTGTACAGATATTCATATTCCCTAGATGTTGTATGACTTTGGTGATATGTAGTGCCCCCAGCAGGTCAAAGTTTTCACTTATTCTCTGAAATATCTTAACATCTACTGAATGGACTGGCACAAAATTTGGCACAGATACCTATGGTCCTTGGATTATGTATCCTAGTGACTTTGGTGATCCTGTGCCTTTTCCTCTAGCACCATCATGAGGTTGCCATTTGTGATTTTGAGTGAAATATTTCAACAACTATTGGAACCAACAACTGGTTTGTGACCAAATACATGCAAAGCACCTTCTTGATTCCTGCTAATTAGCAGATATTTTTGCTAAAACACGCTAAATTAAAATGCATTATATGGCTGCCTGACACCCATTGACCGGAAATAAAACTGCTTCTTTATAAAAATAAACAAAACACAAAATGACTTGAAACACAAGGGACGCTTGTCAGCCCTGACAATTTTTATTTTCAATGAAAAAGAAAAATCTTTTAAAATCCTGATTATGTGACATTTGTTGTGATCTGTCTGGGTTCTGTACCAAACAAATATTTGCTTATTTCTGGAGAACAAGATTTTTAGGCCAGGGCGTCTCTGCAGCATCACAGAACTTCACTATAATGCTGTTTTCTCACATATTTTTCCTTTTTCAAAAAATTGCAATTTGGTTCTGGTTCTGCGATTTGGATATTGCACATGGTCATATTGCGATTTCGATAATATTGCGATTAATTGTGCAGCCGTACTATTAGGTCATCGTTCTTTTCCTCAAAATGTTTTTCAAAGCATTTATTTACAACAGCTGTCGATAGCATAATGCACTCTGGCTTGATTTACCAAACTACTGTTAATGTTTAAATCCCTTGCCCTCTACCACACTGACTGACAGCATAACACCGACATAAAGGTGTGCAACACAGTCTCCTGCCAGTTAACAGCAGTGTCTCTGACTGCAAGCCATCCCCAAACATGACAGCTGTGGGTTTGTTCTTTTCTGTGGTTGCAGCATAGTGGGCCACTACTAAACTAGCATCACATGATTTACATTTAATTTTTTTTTTTTTTTTTTTTTTTTTTTTAACTTCAGGCTGCTAGCTAGCAAAGCCTTTAGCAGAGTGTGTGTGTCTGTGAGTGTGTGTAAATTCATCTACAGATTGACATGCATAACTGGTCAAAAATATCCTTGGTTGTTAAGCATTGACAGTTAAGCAATGATTTCCCTTCCTGCTAAACATCAGCATGCTAGCATGCTCCCGTTAGCATTTAGCTCAAAGCACTACTGTGGAAAAGCACAGCCTCACAGAGCCACTAGCATGGCATCTTGTTGAACGTTCAACATCATCACTTAATCAACCATCAACTAAAAACACTTTGAAAAAGTATCGTCTTAAAAGCCCAACATTAAATGCTGGCCTGAGACGAGGAACAATGCAGTGGTACATTCTCATCCACTGCCATGACCTCTACACCCTGTACCTTGCCACATAAATGGCACACTACTTCATGCATTGCTGCAGAAAGGTGGCATCGAACGTAACTCATGTCCTACAGAACTGTCCAATATCAATCTCACTTCCTAAGGAAACTGGGCTGCAAATCTGTGCTGGCAGTCTTGGAAGGCAGAGCAGACAAAGAGAATTGTGTGTGAGAGTTGGCCATCTTCATGCATTGGTCAGAGAAAGAAGGATGAAGGGGGAAATTGAAAGGGCAATTGTCCTGTGGTCTCTATGCCGCACATATTGATTCATTTGGACAGAGGTCCTTGCAGTGAGACCACCAATGACCTCTACATGCAGCAGTGGCACAGCGATCATTACATTACAACATCACAAATCATTGTGGCTATTACCACAGTGAAACAGGAGGCTGTGAGTCAGACACTGCTGCCTCCTGCATCTGACAGAATCACTTATAGTGCACAAAGCTGTTAACACCAAAGACTCTCTGATCTTAAAGCTTCTATTTTCATTTTTGGCCACTATAGACGTTATTCCCTATATGCATCCACTATAAAAATGGAGAGCTGTAGTCATGCAGAAAATAAAGGATGTGCATGTGAGCTATAAAGTGCTCTCACGGTCGAGGAATCTTTGCTAAGTTTGGCCATTTCAACCTAAATTCTTACATATAGTAAGACTCCTGCTTCCCTCCTTCCCCTCAGGCCACACTGCACGCTTGCAAGTTGTATACTGCTCCCAATTTTATTTTCATTCATGTCCCTTCTTTTTGCAGGTCCCCAAATGTCCTCTCACTCCTGTTTCTCCCATTTGCACTTCTTTCCACCTTTTTCCATTCCTTCCCATCCCACATGACCCCTTACTCTGCTGCACTCAGCTCCCATCTCTCTCAGGATTCCCAGTGGTTTTGGCCCTCTTGCCTTTGTGGTTTGCTCAGGAAGGAGAGGATGGTTCCATGCATCTCTTAGTTTAATAATCCCCAGCACTTTTAACTGTAGTGACTGATGCATTTTATGTCAAAAAACCACACTCTTTCTTGTCACTGTCCTAACAATGTCATGCTGAAATGCTCACGCCTCCAGTGAGCATAGTTGACTTTATTCAGTGATATCAGTTTCTCTAAATAGCTGATACATGTCCATAATTCTAACAGTTTTAGTTGATAAGTCACCAACATGGATAAGAAGTCTGAACATCTACATTTTGATGGCAAGTGAGCAAAATCCATCTGCTAATAAGGACTGTGAAACTGTGTTTCCAAGGTCAGGAATGAATTATTATTATTATGTTCCCCATGTAACTTCTGATCTCACCACAAAATAATCAGATTAAGACTTTTTTAAATATAATCCCAGAGATTTTTGTCTGCACATACAGGGTTACAGTTCAAACAGCATTTGCAACATGACTCTCTATGGCGCAGATTTACCAAAATGTAAATAAGTAACACACAAAATAACAAATCTCAGGTAGTCAACAGTTAACCGAACTGCTCCATGGCATCATACACTTCATGTTTACATCTCCCCAACAATGATAGGAACTCTCAACCCTTTTCATCGATTGTGTAAAGAACAATAGGAGTTACAAAAGCCCATGCCAATTTGGCAATATATTGTTTGAGAAAGAAAGCCAAGTCTAAAATCTGAATTAAAGTTTACTTTTTGATGCAGTCAAAACAGTGAAATTGATAACAACACTGCTATCTAGTGCTGCTATCTATTTAACTCAGCACATAATGCATGTATCATGCTACTGTTACAGTGTCAAAAAATATATATCGCAAAGCTCAAGTTTATCAATATTTTCTTACACCTGTATTAACAACTACATCTTCTGAGAATGATCACTTGATACTTCTGAAAGCTCCAGAACAGCCACTGAGTGGGCCTTGTGGTCAGATTGTTTTTGTCAGTACATTTTTGACATCACTGAGGCTCACTGTCATGTACAGATGTTTGCTGCGTGTTGAAACATCCATGGTCCAAGAGGATGTATAACAATGACTTTGGTGATCCCTGACTTTTCATCCAGAGCCACTACGAGGATGGTTCTGAGTGAAATTTCTTGCCAACTATGCCAACTAGATGGATAGCCTTGAAATTTTGACATTCATGTCCCTGTTAGGATGAATTATACCTCTTCAAGTGCCATTATTAGGCCAAAACTAACGACATTCCCATCAGTCTCGACTGATGTCTCATAAAAAGTGTCCCAGTAGATGTAAAGTACCATACAAATATTAATAAATAACAGTATAAACTTTCCTTTGCTCTAGAAACTTTGTCATGCCTTACGAGGATATGCAATGACACCATGCCACAATCCTGTAATAAGCAAAGTAAGTATAAGCAAAAGCAAGTATAAACCAAGTAAGAATAGACTATTGTTCAAGGTTTCTTAAGTTATGAACTCCCCAAAGTAAACTCTGCAGTCTGTAAACTTCACCCACTAGTGATCCCAAATCTGAACTCTAAGAACGGAGTGAATTTCATCTTAAAATTCACATCAGCAGTGAATTAATGAGACGGAGTGGTCAGACTGCACAGTATACCTAACATGCATCATGATTGAAGAATGAAGATCGCTGCTCGTGCCAAGTCATGTTCAGTTCTGGCTGACGGACTGTAGCTGACTGCAGCGGGGCTGACAATGGGCTGAGCGAGTGTGCTAGCAGTTTCAGGCTTGGCATGACTCATTCTTGGCTGGAACCAAAGCCTCTTTTCCCAGCCATCTGTCCATCACTGCCACTTCACTCAGTGCAACACAAAGTCAATTAAATCATCGGTCCACAAACAGCATCTCCTTCGTCAAATGGAGACAATGAGAGCAGACATGACAGCCAAGAGTGAGAGATGTGAGACTGCTACAAGGGATGGTTGCTAATATTTAACACAGAACAGAGGAGTGAAAACCAACTGAGCAAGAAAGTGAAAGAGAAACAGATTGTCAGCACAGCTGTGAAAGAAAAAGAAAGAGTGTGTGATACAGAAATGGGAGAGAGATAGAAAGGGGGGAGGAGTAATGATCCCTCTCTTGTGGCAAAAGAGGGATTGGCCGCATGGACGTCAAGGTGACACTGACAGGCCTATGAAAAAAGTGTTTACCCAGCATTCCATGTGCCAGTGCATTAGATAAGTGCATCATCCCATCGAGGTGATGGACTCACTGGCTGTCAATCACATGATCCCAGAGCGCACAACTGCTAGATGGAAACTTAGAAAACAATCACATGGCAAGCGGACTTAAAATTAGGTGTGTAGTGAGATCCTAAACATTGATTAAATTCGCAATAATTAAATAGCATAAAGCAAACACAAAAAGGAAAGAAAAGTTACAACTGCAAAGTCATTTTTGAAAAAAACAAACAAAGAATTTTTAGTTGGGGCCAGTTCGATCAAAAAATCTGCACTGGTTGCCGACAGTTTCTGAGTCAGATACACAGGTGGAGCTTGTGCTAGACCCTGAACTCACAGTAACACAACATGAGACAGTTTGCAACTGAGTGAGCTAGTGACAGATGACTAACTCAGCATGTCCATAGTTTAGAAATATTTAGTCTCGAAACAGAAACGAAAAAACACAGAAAAGCAAGAGAACAACTTGTAATGTGTTAGGGTATTGACAGAAACAGAAAAAATGCATCTCTTTTGAGAAAACATTCCATACATTAAGATATCTAAATATAACATACATAATTTTTACAGTGTCAGATCATTGTGATGTTCCTTGAAACAAAGCAAGTCTACAGCCAAGCTAGTGGTGAACTGAGGCCATATTTAGGCACACATGCTGATGACTGCATGCCATTTTCATTAAACATAAAATACAGTTGAGGATGATGGGAATGTCATTAGTTTTGCAGATACATCATAAAACTGCAGTGAATGCTGACTTTCTGATCTCGCTGAATGAAAGATCAGAGGATCACCATCATTAGGATTTATCCTCTGGGCACCGTGAATATCTACCAAAATCATGGCGACCAAAGTAGCTGACACAACTGCCACTGCTGTTGCTAGAGCCTAAAAACTTATGAACTTTAAAATACTGGCACAAAATAGTCCCATCAACACTGGTAAGTCAGCACTTAAAAGTCAATACTGATTAAACCATTTCAGGTGCTGTTCTGAGCTCTGCTGTTCTGTTTGTGCGACTTACAAATGAGCGTGTACTGTTTGGATGCTTGCTTCAGTTCTGCTTCACTGTAACTGGACCTCACACATTCCCTGCAACATTATGGGAAGACAAATGCAGGGTGATGGGACCTCTACAACTACAAATTATGTGCTAATCCTTTTCCTCCAGTATGTATTACCTGCAACCCGCAGCAGCAGTCCCTTGAGGAGCACTGCTCTCGTTAACAGTGAATCCCCTCACAGCAAGATTCTAGTTTATCTAGCAGCTCCTTCCCTCTCAGGTCCCTCTGTGGAAACACAGCACCATAATAGGATGATGGCTGATCAAGGGGATACAGTAAGGGAGGCCAGGGGCTGCTCTGCGCTGCTGCTATTTTATGCTTGCGTCATCAATATTCTGGCAGTTTCCTGGTGTATGAAGCCGGCTGTGGATGATTGATGAGAACTGGCTAAGAGAGCAGAATGAGCTGCTAACCAGCTTCAGTGGAGCAAAACGCACCATCCTACAAATGGACTGTGCACCAGTAAAATGATTTCAGCTTCATTTATTTGATTTCATACAGAGATAAATTATATACTCTGGACCGATTCCTGGATAAATTTGTGATATATGCACAAGGGATGTTGTTGCCAAAGAGGCACGGGGAATTCCCAGATTCTAGTGATAAACAAAACAAACAAAAACAAACTCTAAATATGTGAAGTATATTCTAATTATATCTGGAGGAAGAAAACCCAAGACGGTCAGTTTAATTCTTTAGTGAACCATTAAGGTATAGATTCTTTCTCTACATAAAGCCCCAAACTATGTGGAAAATCAACACAATGTTGAAAGTACTGGCCTAAAGGGAAACCACCAGTGTCATGTGAAAAACACGTATTTTCAAAATGATGTATTCATGAGCTCATAGAACAGCCCTATTTTTAGCTTCGTGACAATGTAATATTTAGATAACCCAGAGGGTTTTGAGTGGTTTTCCTCACATCTTTTGACAAAGTCAAAATCACCAAATTTGTACATACATCATTTGCACTGAGCAGCTTATTTTTGAGATTCTTGTGGCACTAACTGTATCCTCTTGTAAGTTCACTCATTATGGGTGCTTTTCATGATGAGGTCAGTCTGTAACAACATTTGATGTTATACATGTTTACTTCCGCTCTCTTGTGTTGTTTGCCGAACTCGTTGAACAATCACACTTCAGGCCCTCATTGATAATATTACATTATCATGTGATATATTTATTGTTGCAGTAATGTCCTTAGTTCAGTTGTTCAAGAGAGAGAAAATTGGTCAGATCTCAGGTTTAATCACAAAGCATCACTTCATTAAAGTCCAGTAGACCCATGCAGGTGTTCCCAATCATTCTTGCTGATTTGACCTCTAGTTCTGTTGATGTAGGGAGGAGCTATGCAGCAAAGAGGCCAACAAACCCCATGAATGAAAAGGAAAGATTTAGGTCTCATTCATCCTACCTTAACCTTGAATGTGTGAAGTGTTACTCAAACTGAAACACTACTTCCTGTACATGTTAAACATCGTGTTGTACTTCCAGCTGACACGTCTGACCCGTGTTTTGTGTTCTAAAGACTCTGCATAATCCGCTCTGTTAACTCAAGTATTCACAGCCCTCAAAGACAGACAGATACTTGCACAGTGACAATTAAACACATGCTCTGAAAAGATACAGTAGGTGTTGCTTGACGTGAGGAGCAAAACATGTGGATGTGACTTAATTTCATGGATAACTAAAGATACAACTCCCAAACAGAACCCTACTGTAATCAAACAGGCGCTTCAGTGTGGGCTGAGAAATATGTCGATATTATATCCATATCATGATATGAGACTAGATATTAAGTTTTGGATATTGTTATATCATGATATGACATGGTTTTAAAGGCTGCATTAGAGCAAAATGATGTCATTTCCCGAACTTACCAGACTGTTCTAGCTGTTCTTCTATTTGTCTTTACTCACTTAGTCATTATGTCCACGTTACTAATGAGTATTTATCAAAAATCTCATTGTGTTAATATTTTGTGAAAGCACCAAAAGTCATCTCTACAACATTGCTGCAATATCAGTAGGTTTTTGTCCATATTCGCCTAGCCTTGTTCTGTAAGATCATCATATGTTTGCACTATTTGAGAGTTTACAGTGTTATTTCAAAGAAAATGTGTATAGAGATATGCATCTTATATCTTAGAATAGTCTAATTATCTAGATTTATATAAGCCATGCACATGAACAGCAAACAGCTATTGATTGAGAGGCAGAGAGCAGGTAGTCATGTACTATTAGCAAAACAGCTTGTCACTAAAATGAGAATGTTGAAGTCAGTACAGCTTAAGTCCTTACGTGAACCTGTGCTGAAGTTGTCGCTAATATCGGCGCTAACCCCCTTGATGATTTCTAGCATTTATTCACAGCTACTTTAAAACTTCACACACACTCTCACATGCACACCCGCTAATGTCACGCACAACTCACTTTATTCCTTAAAGGCGTTCACTACTTGTACAACACATTTTCATTTAAAAAAACATCTTAAAAATATATTTTTTTAAATCCCATATGCTTAGGCCAGGCGGCCAGGTCCTGCTGTTGAGCAGCATTGTACAAAATATATTCTGTGTCATCTTATTTCAACTCTGCATTTAAGATTTACAATGTTTACTGTGCACCGAGTGAAATATTCAAACACAAGACCCAGGATGATTCTAAAGGCTGTACATCACATCACATGGAACTATTCTGGATGTTTTATGTATATTTTATGCCCCTGCATTTTAAAATCAGCCTGGCATATGTGGTGTATCAATTTTATGTCTTGACTACTGTTTTCAGACTTGCTTCTGGAGGCTCATTAGGCATTAATACAAGGGTGTGGCTGATTACTATGACTGATTACTACCACAGGAAAATATTTGGACTTTTACTGCCATATCATTGACATACACACTCACACACACTGAACAGAAAACATCTGAAATACTAACTTGAAACTTACATGGACGTGACATCCACTCATTGACACTCTTTGTGCTCAAATTCTGCATTGAAGTTTTATACAAAAAGGTTGAAAACCTAAACAAAGAAACTACAGAGATTCTCTGGTTGGCTCATGTAGAAACAGATAAAACTTCAGCTTTTGCTCCAGGTCAAAGCCAAGATTTGTGCTCTGTACCGGTCTCTGTACATAAAGAACCAAGTTTTGCCCAGATGTTTACTTTCTTTCCCTCTCTCTGCTTGTTAACCACTGTCTCAGCTCCCCACTTGAAGCTAGTAGTGGTCATGCAACGGTGCTCGCAAATTCAGACAAGATGCGTAAATGAGCCTTTTTGTCTCAAAACAGCACACAGTGTGCGCAGAGTCACAGTGTGCATCTTGAGCATGACTCTCACTAACTTTCAGGCAAAGCGACGAGGGAGAAAAATAGGAAGTGTATGATTACGCCCCTTTAAATCCTGCACTAATAACCTCCATTCTCCTGCAGTCTGAGCCATTCCTCTTTGTTCAGAGGGCAGAGAGAAGAAGAGTGAGAGGTACAGCCAAGTTAAGCTCAGAAAAGTGTGAAAGGATACTGTTTGAGAAGCAGAAAGCATGTTTACTCAAACTTACCAGATCTGACTCCTCACTGCCGGAGTGATACATTTCTGCCCTACCCGACTCTGTGCTGTTCAGCCCGGCTGGGAGAAAATCTCCTCAGCTGCTGTCCATCTCCTCTCGGAGCACAGGAACTCCTACCAGCCCGACTGCTCCACTCCTACAAAGCCCCTCGTCCCGGCTCCAGAGGGGAACAGCTTTGCAGAGAAAGTTGGAGCCGGAGGAGAGAAGTTAGTTCCTCTCAGCCCTTCTTTGGCCTACTTTAGTCCCTGAGAGGCAGAGAAAAGACGAGCGTCTTTCCCACGCTGGGAGAACACTCCTTCAGAGCGCCGCGACCGTCCTCCAGCCCCAAAAACAAGCCCCCCTGCCCCTCTCCCCTCCCACACACACACATATAGACACTCTCTCTGTTTCACACACACACACACACACATACACAGCCAGTTAGGAAGTAAGATCTCTGGCCAACAGGGCCGACCTGAAAATTCCAGAAAGCACCAAAAGCAGCTGCAGAAGTTTTTTATGTCTGAGTGCGAGTGTGTGATCTTGGGGAGTTTACATGTGTTCCGCTTTGCCTTAAAGAGGTTAAACTCTGAGGAGAGGAGGGCTAAAGGATTTGAACCCACTGTATAGTCTCAGCACATGTTGCTGAGACCAAAACGTCAGGAAGTAATTATCTTCACTACATCGACGAAATGCCATATTTGCTTTCATCATCAAGGGGACCAGAGCCATTGAAACTTTCCGTTTGGTCATTTGATGGCACAGAATTTTGTTTGTTTTTACATTCAAAAATAAGACAAAAGGAAGTTGCAGCTCATGACACACTACAAACTCTTACAATGCATAAAATTAAAGTCGTATAAAAGTTGGTTTAGTAATCAAGTGACGGATTTCTGTTACCAGTCAGAGCTCCAGTGTAATGCAGCTGGTAGGTGTCTAAACTGTAGTGGTTCCTGTCAAATAAAAAAAAGCACATTCACTTCAAAGAAAGTCCCAGCAGATCCATCTCTTTGTGATCTGACATCAGACACTCTGAAGCTGTGATGTGTGTTTTGTAATCACGCTGCTGCTACGTCAGAGCTTCTGTAGGCCGGCCAAGTTAAATATTCTATTAAAGCGGTAAAACGTGAGTCAAAACATGAGCTGGAAACCGCCACCACTGAGTCACCAGTTCATAAAATAAAACCATAACTCATTTAAATGTTCCTCCAGTTATGAAAACAGAAGCAACAACAGAAGAATGCAGCTGTGTCACTGGAAAAAAAAAAAAACACATAACAACTGAGCAGCACAGATGAGAACTGAATATTCCAACCTGAAAGATCAGACAACCATAAAACTACAAGCCCTGAGCTCCATTCGACATCCCAGTAAAGCCCAGATTTGTATTTTTCAGTGGGGAGAAAATGTTTTCTGGGCAGCCCAGCCTAAATCCTGGATTATATTGTGTTTGATCAGGGTTAACCCCTTTTTGAGGATTATCATCCAGGGCGTGTGCTTGGCACGTGACAAACTGTGAGATAGTTATCCTCATCTCACCAGTACAATGGACCTGGTGCATCACTTTGAAATAAAACTCTTGTCTGAAAATAACAAAATTAGGCTGAATGAAAATTCAGTTCTTAAACTGTATTTAACACACCCTATAATGTTTCATATTGTGTCTTTTTGTGATAGATGTGCTGAATAAATTACATTTAATTATTATTATTACATATATATCAAATCTAGAGAGTGAGATGAAAAGGTCATACTAATCTACTGTGGTAAGTAAGAAGCTACAGCTAGCAATCGATTAGCTTAGCTCAGCATGAATACTGGAAATTAGGGATGTTCCTGGCCACTAAATTTTAATTTACACTAGTGTCTGAAAGTAAGAAAGCACTCAAAAAACAGTGAAAATTGAGCACAGTTGATTAGGTTAAACATTATGCTAACAATACTGAATGCAAAAGAGCCTTTTCAAACTGTTTGTCACATTGTTCAGTCACCAAATCATATTTTAAATGCTGCTGAAATATGTCGCACTTTGCAGCATGCATTATGAACACTGCATATCATCCTACAACACATGACAACAACTCGCTAAATGTGTTATCTTTTCAGACCAAGCAGGCTCACAGCATCTGCAGGTAAACAATGTCATGCTAGTTTAAAGTGTTGTTACATTTGGTTTCCACCATTTCCAGCCTTTGTGCTAAGCTAAGCTAACTGGCTGTAGCTTCATATTGACTGTTCAGATTTTAAGAGTTTTATCTCATTAAGAAAATCTTGATTAAGCAAATAAGCACATGGTCAAAATGTTTCTTAAATACTGATCATAGTCTCCAGTTCTGATAAATATATTGGGTCTACAATTTAAGATTATTTTCATCATTGATAATCTGCAGATTATTTAGTTTTTACGTGTCTTGTTTAGTCCGACTTTCAGTCATAAACCTAGAGCTATTCAATTTATTATCATTAGAAGACAATAAAAACAACAAATGTCCATATTTAAGAAGTTGGAATTTTTTGCTTTTCAGCAGTATAATACATCACAGTTTGCAGTCTAATCCAAACCCTGCAGTGGCAACATGAGGTCAAGGTAAATGAAGGTGAAAAGCAGACTCTAATTAAATTCAGCCCTGGAGGCAAAACCCTCCACATGCTGAGCGTGATGACAGCTGATCAGAAGTGTGATCTGGTGTCTCTGAATGCTCACTAAAAATGACTTCTGCACGTGAAGTCTGCAGCACTGCAATGAAAAAAAAAAAAAAAAAATCAAGTGAAATTATGGTGAATGATCAGGAAACACGTGTGAAATTGTGATTTTAAAGTGCCACTTAATTAAAATAAAGCTTAAAAATCACTCCACATTTATTGATCCTGTGTCCCTGCCAGGATTTTTATGCTGAGGCCATCCATATTAAAGTTTACTGTGTGTAATGTGTGTAATGGGTTTTAGCTAAAGGCCTCTATAAGCACATACTGTATACACAATGTCAAATTAACTAAAGCAAATTAAGCTATAGTCCAGATTAGTTGATTTATTTTGTGTAATTACTATAATGTAATGATATAATGGGATTCTTCACTGCTGACAGCCATTATCAGCTCTCTCTGAATGGGCTCTCTGAATGGGATTTGACAGATCAATGTCTTCTCGTTCTGCCAGCGCTGGGAAATGAGTGCCGGCGTTGCCTTTGGCTTATCGATCAGTATACATGCACACAATGACGTCAGCAGGCATTCACTCTGACAAGCGCACAAAGGCCAACAAGGGATAGCTTACCAAACCAGCATACAGTAATTGGACCACGAGGGGGGATCGATATACCATCCTACAGTATGTGCTTCACTTAGAAAAAAATTGACATTGCCAACAGTTGTTTCCTTTCATTGTGTAGTTACTAAAGACTGACCTTGTACAGTGTGGAGAGACTGAACTGAATTCTGATTTTGCTGCTCCTACATTTCACCTGCAATAAATCCTCCTTCATGAAATGTAGAATAATTAGTTCACCCTCACTGAAACCTAGTGTACGTCAACAGTACAATGAACTACATCCTCAAAAATGGGCAGGGTTTACTGCAGGACTGGTGACTGCATTAGTTTCAGCTTCTGTAGGTGTACCTACTAAACTGGAAAACGTATACATGAAATACAGTTGTTTAAAGTAGTGAAATTAGCTGCAGCAGGGTATCAGCAGCCTTTGGTGATATATATGACTCTGTATGATTGATCTGCAGTGCACTTGCAAATGTTTGGGCCCAACTACTGTAAATATCATGCTTTTATTTAATTTCTCAGACCAGCATTTCTCTGTGCAGATATATCTGTTCAATCTATAGCGTATTGTGTGTTGGTGAGTTGAAGTTACAATAAAGTTGTGTAACTGAGATAAAATATGAGAATCACTGAATATTAATGCATACACATTCTTTGTTGTCTTTATGCTGTTTAAAGGTGATATTCATCAATATTTTTGTTATTAATAACTAGAGAAACACAACCCATGATGCTGCCCCTGCGTCCGTGAGACTGTTGTTAACTTTGGTTGATGCTGGAAAACATTTACCGTGAAGTTTTCAAAGCATGGGAATCAAACAAAGTTTTAAAATAAAATAAAAATTTGAAATGGTAATATCAATCGTCTGGACTGAATCATCTTCACCCCTATTATAAACAAATATCTCATGAAAAGACCAAGGCCATTTATGTGTTTTTAATAGATTTTTGACAACAATCTGGCTCAGAGGGTTAAATTATCACAGCTCTGACTACACAGACACTGGCCTCATCCTTTAAATAGATTATTTAAAGCATCAAATCTTTTGAACCGTTTTCTATTCAAAGCAGTGTTGCTCATGTTGCATTTTTGTCCAAATTTACAGTCTTTGTAACAAATACAGCTATGTGCTCTAAACTAGGGTTGTCACAATACCATAATTTTAAACTCTGATACAATACTAGTATAAAAACATGACACTCTCACTGCCTCTTTTAATACCACAGCAAAAAGAAAAGAAATGTCCTAGGTACACAAAACAGTATACTTTTTTAGTTTAGACTGAACTAAGGTCTTAAATGAGCACTTAGATCTTTTTTATGGCCTTTGTACTTTCAATAATATAATTAAGAAAAAGACTAGGATATTATATTGTTTTAAACATGTGGTATTGAAAAAATATTAAAGTATCAATACTTTTGACAAGCATACTCTACACTGTGGTGAATATTTTGGTTTTGTGTGTGTGACTCCCCTAGAAAATTTAAAAGTAAAAGTAAAAAAGTTGCCAAGTCCTGAAGTTTAAGCTGAAGTGGTGGTAAGCAACTATCAATTACTCATTAAAATCTGCATTCCTAAAGTTAACTTTTTCTTTAACAGCTGCAACTAACAATTATTTTTATTAGTGATTAATCTGCCAATAAGTGCCTCCTGATTTTTTTGAGTGGATGTTCTATAAAATGTCAGAAAGAAGTCCCTACTTCTCAGGACCCGTAGTGCCTGCTTCAGACTGCTTATTCCAAAAAGTAAAGATATTAAATTCTATATCTTACCTCTATATTATGAGTGAACACAGGTATTCAACACTTGCATGCTGGTGTGACTCCACAGTGGCCACCACTCCGTACTAAAGTAAACAGTCCAAAACAAAACCTCTCCACTCTGCCAAACACACTTGTCAGTGTTAAAGCATTCAGGATCACGAGTTAATCTGTGTTACATCAATACAAGATCATAACACTGAGGACATCATAACACAGGACAAAACAATGACAGATACTGAGGATAATTGATCGATTCTGACCCGGAGCATCTCGCCAGTGACAGAAACAATATCCAGCAACATCAACACTGTTTTGTTTTCTGTCACATGTGCTATTACAACAGGCCATGATTCACACAAATTATGTTAGGGACGTTTAGTAAACTTTAAAAGATCACTAATGGGCTCAAATACACCACAATTAGATCATTGAGGATCTGTCAGAAAGGGCCCTCCAAAAGCGTTTTGCCTTGCCAAGAATGCTATTACACAAATTAAAACTCTCCAAGAGGACTTCAAGTGCTGCTGGATAAATCATTCAATTTCGCTGGAAGAAAAAAATCCCCTCCAGAAGTTCCCTATTCACTACTGGCATAATTCTTTGTGTGCAAAATGTTTAAAAATCAAAAAGGCAGTAACAGCACTGTATTTACACTGTAAAACTAGAAAAGTTGAGAAAACTCTACCAACAGCAAAGAGTTTATTCAACTAAGGGCTAAACTGTCTTTGGTTTGTCAAACATAACATCACTATTCAGATCTACTTGTGTACTTAAGTAAAAAGAATAAATTATTACATTTGAAGAACTGCATATTGTGTAGCTGATTCTATAATCAAATGCCTAAATTATAAAGCTAATACAACTGACGTGTCCATAGTATTGAATATCACAGGACTGTGTTTACTTACTCTTTGATCATATTTTCACATAAATAATAATTTTGTAGATAACATTTTGAAAGGAAAGTTCTTTTCCAGCTGTTTTATGTTAAAGTTAAACTCAAAAACACTGCAAAACACTTCAAAGGAAGGTCTCAAAAATATGTTTCAGTACTATTCAACTCTACTGAAATATAATACAGGTAAAGCCTGAAAGACAGCAAGAAAGACAGCAGCACATCCAGGTGCAGCTGCTCTCTAAAACAATGCTACCATGCTACTTTATTGCTATTTTATCTGCTGTTTTTCTCTTATCTTATTTATTATTTTCATACTACTGAATAAGGAAGTTCCAAACAAAATCTCATTTTACTTGTGCCATGACAAGAAATATATTCTGTTCTACTGCATGCATAATACCCAGATCAGATTGGAGAATCCATGCTGGGCCTGATGTGACTGTGATTCACATCTAATGAAACCCCCGGGGCCGGCAGCCAGCGTCTGAGTGAGGTTACCTAGCTACAACACAAGCCAGGCCACTCGAGCCCCGGGACCATCTCTAATTACAGACAATGAGAGAAAGGGAAGTGGGGAAAATGATGGAGGGACAGACTGATAGACAGAGGGAGTAAGAAAAAGAGACGGAGAGAGAGGATGGGAAAGAGAAATAGAAGCCCCAGCTGTTCTGCTTCCTGCTGCCTCTCTGAGCGACTCGAGAGTTCGACTGCTGTTTCCTCCACTCAACCACAGGGCATCCCGCTAGCATGTGTGCTAAAGCTGAGAATAGCACTGAAGCTGCGCACACATCATACAAATGAGGGTAAAACTTCTGTACTCTTCTGTTAGCTGATAGCAGAGGAGTAAACTCTTAAGTGTGGTATTAAAAAAAGCCCATGTCCAGTTGAGACCAAAGACTGAAGTTCAGAGTTGAGTAAGTCTTACCCTTCCCAAGATGTGTTTAGTCAGTGGAGACAAAGGAAACTTGTCAAGCATGCCCAAGGGAATGAAGATCATCTCCGAGTTGCTGGACAGCGAGTGGAAGAAAAGACTTGATGACTTCTGAAGCGCTGACATGTAGAACAGTGTATAACGTGTGGCGGCCGCAGTGCACTGTGTGTGATGCTGAGTCACATCACGCTCGCTGAACACATCAACACATCGGCTGTCCCACATGGAGACATGGGAAAAACTCTTCAGCCGGCAAATTGGGAGCGTTGTGACCAATACTGTCACGCACGGGTTAGGGAAGCACAGGCAGAGGACGATACACTCGCTCACTGTGTGCAAACACACCCACAGAATACAATGACTCCCCCCGCCCTCTGGTGACATGCAGATATGATGGATCTAAGAGCAGATCAAGACACACGGAGACACATCATCATCATACGCATGAGTGGTTTTGGCAGAGAGCTAGGCCTGGCCATTTTTAATCAGCTAAATGGACGGTCTGATATCTGGTAATTAAGTGATTAGGGTTTGGGTTACACATGCACAAACATGCACATTTATTCACAAACATTCATGCAAAAACTTGTTTGGGTGTTTCATGGAGACTGACCCTGAACTTAGAGGAATAGTTCATCATTTTGGGAAATATGCTTATTCACCATTTGCTTCGAGATAGATAATAAGTTTAATACCACTCTCATGTCTCTCTCATGAATCTTAAATATGAAGCTAGAGTAAGCAGCTGGTTGACAAAGCGTAGCATAAAGACTAGAAACAAGGCGAAACAGGCAATAGTTGTTATTAAGATCAATTCATTGTTGGTTTTGTTCTGTTAATGGCAGGTGTATTTTTCTTGAACCGTTTGATACAGGACATTCAGATCAGTACACAACTTCCCTGATTCGCCCTAACCGGCTGTTGTGTATCATCTGTAGCATGCTAGTCAGCTTGGCCTGATTCGTAAGGCTGCACAGTTCTTTGAAAAAAGAAAAATGTGAGAAAACAGCATTATAATGAATTACTGTGGTGCTGCAGAGATGTCCTGACCTACAAATCCCGTTCTCCTGATGTTGTTTGTTTGGTACAGACCCCTAAAAATGTCACATCAGTCACAATGAAAATGCAAAAGTGCAAAAAGGATCGTGCAGCCCTAATGGGTTGTCAAGCTCATGTAGTGTCAGTCATCCCAGTTAGTTACAGTGAAAATGGACAAAGATTGCTGTTAAACTGTGTTCTGACATTGTTCAACTGAAATCTGATTTGTCTGTGGAAACACTGTCCTTCTCCCCACAGCTTTCAGACAGCCCCTCACTGCAGATTCAGACCAAAGCAATAACTAATGCTATAGAAGTGTTTATCTCGGTGGATATGTGCGACCATACTCAGTCTAAGAATACAGGATTAACGCATCTGGACAAAGTGTTTGAGCTCTGTTATAATGTGCTTTCACATGTACATGTTAGTCAGTCTGTTGTGCAGCTCTGCACAAATAAGCACAAGTTGTTCAGGAATTATTAACAGGTCAGAGTCCTGTGGTGGAGCATTACTATCATTTATTGTTTTACTTTTGTTATAACTGTACGAAACCGTGACACAGAAACTGAGGCAGTGAATTTCATGCACCATCCCACCCCTAATATCACCATAATCTGTTTTTGGTATTTATATTTTTCAACAAAAAATAAACAGATTTTTTAAAAATGGGAATCATTCAAAGCCAAGTTCCACCTTCATTTTATGTCCCCACACAATCAAAAATAATTGTTTCTTGCGTCCTTTGATTACAGTAAAGGATGTCCTCTGGGTGCTGAGGAAATGCTTCCAGTAATAGAAAATTAAGATAAAAATGGGAAGGAAGCTCAAACGAGCTGCTGATAATGCACCATTAAGTTATTATAAATAAATAAGTAACAAAGGGTTCGCCGAACGGTTTTAGAAGTTTTAAAACTGATTTCTCCTCATCAAACAATCATGTTTCCTAAATGATAAACATCAACAATCTCCAGTTTTCTAAGTCCAAGCCCCATTATACTGTTTGCTTGCAGTGAGATTAATATATTATACTGAAAGCTCTGTTTTTAGTCCCATGTTTCATTATGGGCTCACTTTTCTGTCACTTAACAAACAGTTAACTGTAACTCCCCCCTCTTTTCTTTGACACTTTAGAACTAACAAAGCCACTTTTGTGTGCCGTGTCTGACTTTGCCGTCGGGCTCCAAATTTGAACACAGTCCAACCGTTTGAGCGGTTCCGAGAGAGACGATCATCTGCTGTGTGGTCACATGCTCCTCAGTGTACTGTACTGTACATCTCCACAGGAGGGAGGAAACGATCCACGCTGCACACAATAACACCCACAGGGGTGATTGCTTGTGTCCACTTGATCCCCTGACTCACTTTGTAATGATTGCTTCTCTCAGTAAGGAGATTTAGATCTGCTTCTGCCTTTCAACCAATCCAGGATTTAGAGTTGAAGAAATGACTGACGTGAAACATGGCCGGAAACTGTCAGAATCTGTTCTTTATACCTTGGAAGATGATGTAGTACAAAGGTAACATGAATAGGAGACTGTACTGAACAGCAGTGGTTGCAAACCCAGGGCTTTATTTTTGCGCTTTCCTCTAATCTCTGCATTTTCTCTTGTGAATTACTGGATTATCTGACCTTAAAGGTCTCCGGTAGAGTTTTTGTCCACAAATAGCACTATAGAGTTATGTGTTTACAAGTGTGTCCCCATTTAGGTTATCGTGCATCCCTACATATTCCTGCTACCAGCTATCTTTTCACTACTTTTTGATCAATAGTTGCTGGCAGCAACTGTTGTCTGTTCTTTGTTTCTCTATCTGTCTTGTTATCTTCACAGTTTGGGATTTCTCTTTTTTGTTCTTTATTTGTGCTTTGTAACTGCCCCCCTGACCACTTGATTGACTTATAAGTATTTCATTTTTTAGTACTTTTTTTTTTAGCATTTTGTTACCAGTCAAGTTGCCATTTACATCCATGTCTGTCCAGACTCATATAACATATGTAGTGACGACTTTGAAGCAATTTGATAAAAGGTATTAAGTGGATTAAGTGGATTTTTGTCAAAATTGAAGTTATTGCTACAATTCCAGTGAATTATTTCCAGTAAAAATATGCTCTCAGAGAAGTAGCTTGATCAGGGAACATGGTTGAAACATACCTAGTCTTATTTCTAATTGACTAATGTTGATTACATAAGTAACATATAACGTCGGG
The DNA here is from genome assembly GCA_034769285.1 of Lutjanus argentimaculatus. Lineage (NCBI taxonomy): Eukaryota > Metazoa > Chordata > Actinopteri > Lutjaniformes > Lutjanidae > Lutjanus > Lutjanus argentimaculatus. Next base: position 12,598,369 of record JAWZSL010000009.1, on the reverse strand, counting down.
CTGCAACTAACAACTATTTTCATTGTTGATTAACTGTAAATTATTTTCTCAAATAACTAATAACTAAGGTTTTTTGGTCTGTAAAATGTCAGAAAATGGTGAAAAATGTCAATCAATGTTTCAATCCCAAGATTGTATCCTCAAATGTCTTGTTTTAGGAGTAAAGTAACCAGAAAATATTCACATTTAAGAAACTGGAATCAGAGAATTTTACTTTTTTAAACCTTAAAAATTCCTCAAACCTATTAATTGAATTAGTGGTTATTGGTTCCATGATGTTTTGTTTTGTAGTTGTTACAGTGTTATCTACACATTTTTGCCAAAAACACATTAAAAATCGATACTGAATTTAATGCAACTTTGTAAAAGTAACGCTTATCCAGTCAACTTTTAGACCTCTCAAAATTGTAATGTAAAATGGCACTTTAAGGCCTAAAATTCAGATTATTGGATTCTAAATATTTAAGGACCAAAATACATCAAGGAAAACAAAAACATGAACTTGTTGAACTTGTCACGAGAACTCATTGCTTAATTACAAGGCATCACGAGTCAAAATGTTTGAAAACACTGCCCTACTTTGTGTAAAATGTCAGAGACTAAATCATTCTGCGCCAAATTTTCTAAATCAGTTTTCATAGGTGGGATTTAGCAGCATGAACAGGCTCTTTCACTAGACCTGCTGCACATGGAAAGAGAAAATGACCCTGCAGATTGTCTTTCAGCAACAGAAAAGCGCTGTGAGCATCAATGCCTCTCTACAGGCTAAACGGCAGACACAGTTCTGCTGCACATGAATCCATGATTAAAAACTAAGCTCTACTTATAATAGGCACATTTCTGACAGTATAGGCCTACGTAAACAGGCTACACAGACAGGATATAGAGTGACACACTAGATGCTGTCACAAACACAACTGCACACAGCAAAGAATCCACAAACATGGAAAAAAAGCACTCACAAAACAAGGCAACGCTACAACTAATAGTACAAGCTCAGGATAGAGAGGTAAGCTGCTGATTTACACAAAAACAAGAACAGGTTGTGTGTTGTTGTTTTTTTTTACCTTTGGCTTCTTAGACATGCTCGTTCTCCCACAATGCCCGGGACACCTGTGTCGCCGCTCCGTTCCACAGCGACTGTAATGAATTATGCAAATCCCCTGGTTTTTGTTCAGAGTACCATGACCCAGGGGTGCAGGCAGCTGACGCCTGGCATAAAAAAAGCCAACCTCTCTGCCTCAGTCAAACAGGGATAACAGTGACTGCTGTGCTACCTGGTGAGCTGTTCTTAAATACAACCGGTGTCACTGCCAGGGTGCTGTCTAGAGGTGGAGAGGAAATGAGACGTGGTCATCCTCAAGAGCTCTTCCAACAGCAAGTGTCATGCCTCATGTGGAGCGAAGAGTCTCTCAGGCAGTCAGACACACACTGACATGCACGAGCAAACACACAGAGACACAGTTGAGTGTTTAAGCTCTGCGGTGTCATGGTTAGCTCTGAAGTGTTTTTCTTTAGCTGGCCAGGCATTAAGCTTTAATTTGATAGTCTGACATCTGTTGCATGGCCAACTGAACTACGTGACGTTACAAGAGGCGGACGGAAACGCACACCACATGCACAAACATACCTTAAAACTCCAGAAACACTCTGTCAACAGATACTTGGTGTTGTCAGTGTTACTGAAGAGTCTATGTGATGCTGAGCTGCAGTGTCAGAGCTGAACGCTGTAGTAAAACATGTGACCTCTTGCAGCTGTAGTCTGTGGCCAGACAGACAGTCAGGCAGTAACAGCACCATCTGGAGTCCTAATCCGCCTGGCACTGCCCACCTCAGTGATTATGAATGTGGCCCTCAAAGTCATTAGGCTTATTGGATAGACAAATAGATACATGGGATCAGTGCACTGCAGAGGAGCTGCAACTGCATCATATAAATATGCATTTTCTGCAAAGATATCAGTAGGAAAATGAGCTAATGTAAACGCAGGTTTGTGAGCATGCTAACACTTCAGGTCTGTATGGATGAAAAATAAAATCTTATATATGGGGAGATTTTTGCTCTATCAGTATGAACTTGCTTACACAAGCTAAACTCTTATGAGGGGTGGAAGTAACAAAAATAATTGATTAAAAAAATAATGAAAATGCATGTGAATTAAAAAATAAAGTGCTAAACTGTCATTCAATTTGATAGACTTGACTGACATTTTTTAGTGTTACTCTGATAATCTAGAGTCTACCATTCATCAACTCAATTTACATTCATCGTTCAACAAGAATTTTTTGTTCCTTACAGACACAAAATGTCAAACCTTGGCAAATGACTAACCTGACTCAGCTTGCAGGTCCGGCCTGCTCATGAGTAGTTAAGTGACTGATCTCTCAATCAGGTGCTCAGTAGACGTGGTTTGACATTTTGACCAGAATGATTAATGATGAATGTAAGATGGAAACAGTGATGAAACATGGCTCTGTTTTCATCATGTAGCAGCTGTTTTAATAAAATTAACTTAATTAACAAAGACCAGTGTTAGTGGAGTAAAGGTTGCATGTGACATTCCTTTGTTAAAACTTGTACCTTTTATTCATTTTTCTCCATTGCAGAGCATCTGTGCTGTCTTTTATTTGCTTCCTTCACTCCTTTTTATTAAATATACATTGCCTAGCCAATGGCCAGTGTGTTTTGGGAGGCGGTGGAAAAGGATGTGGCCGGGTCAGGGTACTACAGAGCAATGAGCCAATCATCGACAAGAGGTTGTGTGCAGTCAGAGCAGCTGTTAGCCATGGCGTAACGTGGATGTTTGGAGGCGTTTGCAGAGTCCGGTGTGAGAACAATGCAGTGGGCCAAATTCCACCATTGAAAATTTTGCTACTTGCCACTAGAACCACCATCAAGCCAAATTTCCACTTGCGCGCAAGAAATATTAAAACACAATGAGCAAACTGTAATAAAAGTCACAGTCAGCTCCCCAGAGGATGCACCTCTTTCCATTTTCTTTTCTGGTAAAAGTTTACATTGAACACTACAAAGACTACAAAATCTATGTACAGTTGATTGTGGTTATGCAGCCACTCGATTATTTCCCATTTATTACTTAGATCTTTTGGCCAACTACACATTATAGCGTCAATCAGATGTTTTTATAATTATCTGCACAGTTGGTCAGTGGGTTATGTGTATATGTATAGTGTTTCATTTCGCATAAACACTGAGACTGCTACATATTAAGAATTCACTGTTAAATTTCTTGCAAATTATTGATGTATATTTTAAGTTTTTCTCTCTCTTTGATCGTTAATCTCTTGTTTTTAAATGTATTAATCACTTTCCTCCCCCCTTGATTAGTATATTCACCTTGTTCTGTTGCAATTATTTAAGAAAACCACATTGATTAAATTAAAACTGATTTTATACAGTAAAAAGTGACAAAACTGTTAAAGACTTTACAGCTCTGTTGATTCTATTAAGCTTCATTAATTAAGTCTGAGAGGCAGGAGTGTGTCATTATTTCACCAGGCACAGAGGTACTTTAAGGTACTCAACTTTGCAGCAGCTCTGTGTGTGCAGGAATGATCAGGTTCATTATGAGGACATAGAGCTGGGCTGCAGAGAGCAGCAGCGTGACATATGCGCCATATGGGTGGGATGAGCAAAAGTGGAGCAGTGTTTCCCTCCGGAGGAAAACACATAAGTACATCTCTGTTTATGCACACGTGCACATGTACAATATACCGGACTATAATACAATGTTATCGCAGTGTCAAACATGAATGCCTGTTTAGGAGAGCACAACATATGGTGTATATGGAGGATCATTTAGCCCCAGGTTCATCACACCATGACTGTGTCACTTGCACCTGACGTACAGTAACTCGAGTTAACAGATTACATAACAGAGGCTGAGCTGAGTGGCTGGAGGTCATGCAACTGCAGAGTCGGAGAGAGAAAATGTGTTAAAGGGATGGTTGGGATTATTTAAAGTCGGGTTGAGAGGCACTTATTGATAGTGTACAGTAGATGGCAGTTGCACACCCCCAGTTTGGAGAAGAATGCAGGAGAACCAGCGTGGAAGCAAAGCAATGTACTGCTAGGGACAGCTTCAGCAACAAAATGTATTTTTTTTTTAAAATCAGTCTAAGTGCACGCTATATTTTCAGCATTTTACCTTGCCATCAGACAGCGTTTTCTGATGGAAACAGGGTAGAATTGGTCATTTTAACTCACACAACAGGGGAGTTGCTGGTCTACTGGTACCTTAACTGGTTACTTTGTTTGGGACATTGGTGAATCTGAACAATCCTTTTAAAACACCAAAGTCATACAATGACACAACAAACTAAACAATCGAGGTAGTGGTAGATGGGCAACTCTCATGGTCCAGAAGGTAAAATGACTGATTTCACCCACATAGTCTTGTTGTTGGTTTGGATAGAGTGATATTTGACATATATAATGGTGGTTTCCCATCAGAAAAGGTTGTCTGATGGCAGGGTTTATTCTAAACATAGCATGCAGTTAAACTGATAACCTTTTTTGTGTGTGTGTGTGGACCACTTTTAACTGGCTAAAATACCCTTTGTTGTTGTCCTTGTCTACGGGAACCCATTGCTTAGCTTCCATGCTTGTACTCCTCTCTGCTTCTTCAAACTGGGGGCATGACAGCCACCATCTACTGCAGGTAATACACTATCAATACGTACCTCACACAACCCCACATTAAATAATCCCGACTATTCTTTTAAAGTCTAAAGACAGACAGTAGATTCTGTGGTAAATCACAATCACTCCATCACATCCTCTCCTCCCTGCCCCACCCCCCCTTTTTCCCCAAGTAGCTGATTTCATCCTCGCAAAGCCACTCTCACTCTAATCTCCCCTGATCCGTCTGCACTGGCAAAGAATCAGATATCAAACTCATACATGTTGAAAAACCTGACAGAAGATACTAGTTTACTTACTGTTATTGTTATGATTATAATCAACTAGCTATCCATTTTCTTGGAGATTCAGCCTTAATTTGTGCTTGTCTATAATTTCAACTCATCAACATCAGTCACATTCCTTATAACACAGGCAGAGTTGGCAGACTGATAACCAGATTTCATAAAGTGGGCATGTAGTAGCTTGTAGTTATATAATACCTAAATCTCTAAGCCTCTCTTTGGAATAGCCACTGGGCACAGGAGCATCAAAAACCAATGGGAATATATTGTAATAGTCTCTACATAATCTGTTAAACCAGAAAATCGTATCAATAGTGATGCAAAAATGTTACATGGCTTCCACTTGTTTTGCAAAGAGCACGCATTATATAAAGTATAAAAGCCACACATGAAGGAGCAATTAGTTTGAAAATAGAGAAAACTCCACCAGCACGCCTCACTTACCCACGAGACATTTTTATTCTTGGTGTTTTTGATCATGGCAACAAAAGCAGGCCAGTAATGTGGAGAGAGGAGCCCCCTCCTCAGCAGATTTCAGCCCCACACAGTCTGTCGTGTGGGCAGGTCTGAGCGGGATCAGGGGTGATGGCCGGAGGGCACGTCGCGCTCAGCCATAGGTCATTATCTGCCCTGCAAACCTGCGAGCCCAGACCGCCTGCTCTGACTGAATCCAGCATCTGTCAGCAGGATCAGACCACACCTCATGTAGTAGAAGAGGACGACAATGACAAAGTTTTCCTTCACGTGGCGAAAAAGTCAAGAATTATCCAGCAAAGTCAGAGTCCCTTCCTCATGACAGCATCACAGTGACCTGATGGACTGATTATGTATTCAGCTGAGTATGAATATGAAACATCCCAGCAGGTTTAACCCCGCCCTGCTGAGCCTCAGCGCACGCCCAATCGCGGAGCAGATCTTTGTGGCCGGCTCCCGAGGGTGAGCTTATAGAAGCATTAGGATGAACAAACTGATTCTCTGGAGGAGAGGATGGGATCACCACTGATTGACAAGTCACTGAAACCTCTGAAAAAAATGAGAGTAGCAGAGGAAAAATTTAAAGAAACTGACCTCTTCTTCATCCCCTGTAGGTGTTTCCTCCACTCATTACCCTCCCCTCTTCTCTGTTTCATCTATTCTTCCTTCCTCTACACCTACCTAATCTCACTTTCCTTCCTCTACTCTCTTTCCTCCCGCCCTCTCTCCATCTCACTCTCAGGGGTGCGTCTCCTCACCCAGCTGGTACCTGTTGTCATGGCACCTCTTTGCTAAGAGACGAGTAGCGTGACAGACAGAGGAAAAGACGCTCAGTGAAATTGGGATTCTCCCTCTGTCTTTTTTTTTCATTGCTCTCTGACTCAAAATTAAATCTACTCTCTCTGGCAACAATTTAGCCTCTAAATGTTGTCCTGACCTTCACACCTTTTACTCTCGTACTCTCTTTTGTCTCATCTTTCTTCCTCTGACACCAACAGCTCCTCGCTCGTTGCCGTCTGTTTGCACGAGCCAATCTGGATTACTTGTAAAAGAGTTGAGGCTGTTCTTCCTAATTTGAGTGGCTACACTTAAATGGAATTGGACCACAGAGAAGGTACAAATCTATAAGATAAATAAGCAGCGGCAGAAAAGACTAAAGGCTGTACATAAACAACCAGAACAACCAGTGCTTTTAACTGGAAGAAAAAGGTGCCACTGTTTCAAACCAGCAGCTAACACTGGATGTAACAATACCAAAAACTCAAGGTACAATAATGCCACAATATACAGTCCACAGTGCAATATTTATTGTGATATAATGAATTGAAAAAACTTGAAGTTGAACTTGAAGTGCTTCTGTTTTCCTACTTTAATAAGACAAAAGCAGCCAACCAATGACTGTTTGTATTGTATATGTAACTGCAGGAACAGCTTTATTAGGGTAGCAACAAACAATTATTTTCATAATTGATTAATTAATTTTAACTTTAAGTGCTTCTGCTTTCCTTCTGTAATGAAATAAAAGTAGCTGGCTATGACTTAAGCATATGCAAAACACTGCAATGAATTGTCTTTGACAATGCAATCGCAAAACAAAAACAATTCAGCACTTTTATAAAACAAATAAAATCAAATAATTATTCATGAAATATCACAGTAGATATTAGTCACAGTCTGGAAACGAGACAGTTTTTTATCGCTATATTTGCGATAGCTAGCACAGTGTATCACCAAATATTCTGTAGGGAGGAAATGATTAGATAAGCATTTACAACATTTGCCTTTATTTAAAACTCTTTAAAAACATACTTTATACTTTTAATGTTTTCTGTGCTTGTATCATACCTTTAATTTGTTATTATTTTCATCTTACTTTACTTAATCTTTTTGTAAGGCAATTCACTTGTAAAAAAAAAAAATGCTATACAAGTTATTATTATAACTACAAAAAACTATGATTGGGCTAACATTTTTATGAGGTGATAAATTCCAAACATGTAAATGTTTACTTTATTAGTACAGCAAGTAATGAAAAAGTCTAAAACCTCACAAACCTACAACTTACTTTCATATATGACAAAGAAAGAATCTGAGATGTTGGAGCCAGACAATACTTGGCATTTTTGCTTGAAAAATGACTGAAACAATCAATCAGTTAAAACAGGTGCTGATTAATTTTCTGTTGATCGACTAATCGTTTCAGCTCTTAACTTCCAAACCACCAAACAACAACCACATAATTAAAACCCAATCTGTGGAGTTCAGGGATTTAAAGCAAGACTTTATACAGCTCCTGATCCATTTTTAACGTCTGTCGCTCTAATTAATTGTCTCTAGTATCCATATGGGCCGGCAGCCCTCCTCTGGTGCACAAGGTTGTCTGCATCCCTCCACTGTTAATTGGCCTCAAAGAACATCTGCTCCTGTTTTAAGTGATGCTCGGTTTGGCCTGGCTGCCCTCACTGTCTGAGGTGCCAGTTTAATGGGCGTGAGCTGAGCCCACAGCTCCTTCATCTCTATAATGATAGCATGATTGTCCATTTTTTGCAGATTCTATACCATCTGTAGGTTGTTACTGGAGGGAAGTGACACAACGTACATGCAGCACAAGGTGTATTAGAGACACAGTGGGAAATAAAGATGAGTGAGAGTATTATACAGGGAGCTATATAGGGATTTATGTTGTTAAATTGAGCTAAAGTGATCCTTAAACTAAACCTATGTCTCATACACACCAAATAAATACAACAGCTCCACCAAGAGCAGAGAATCTACTACAGACATATTTCTTCTTAAAGCCATGTGTTGTAGTGTAACGTAACTCTAATAAATGGAATTACTGAATAGATTGTGCCAGAAACTGCAAGCCTCACAAAAATGGATGACGGCACTCCAGCCCTCAAAGCAGCTGCTTTCCACTGATAGCAGCGAAGCAGCCAATATGACGTGTTGGAGGAGAGAGACAGGGCTAAAATTAACATTCACCAGAGGGAGCAAATTACTTCATATGTATGGATCTTATACAGCAGGTTGTAAAGCCACAAACTCGTATAGATTCTTTGCAATACATATTTACTGATATCGCCCGTACAGTAGGTGCACATTTGTTAAGAAAGATAAAGAGTCATTAATACATTTATTTTGAAATTGTGACTTTTAGCAGCTGTTTTGAAAAGACTTGGATATTTGGGTGGTATGGGATATTGGATATTATGGCTCACCATAAGTTTTTGTTACTTTGATTTATCCTCACAAAATATATAATTAATTTTATGCTACTGCTAGACAAATTTAGCATGTCATCTCATTTTAAGAATTCCTTGAAAGCTAATAACTGACAAAAAGGGTAATGTTTGATGGAAACCATAGAAACCATATTGCCAAATGTTACAAAAAGTTCCTATAACTTCAACTTTTATAATAAAGCTTTTTGTAATGTTATTTGACGTTTTAGTCATGCAAGTGGCTCAGCTCTATGGATGGCAATGTCAGTTCGTTGATCCACTTCTTCAGTCCAAACCAAAATATTTATAGCATATAAAATATATAATAACTGCCACTTGCCATAAAGAGAAAGAGGGCAGGGATAAGACACAGAGCAAGGGTCTCCATATTGGGTGTTGCAGATATGTGGCATGCATCTAAACCACTTGACTACCAAGATGCCCCCAGCAAAGGACTTTCAAGCATACACACAGCCGAAGAGCCCATCCGTAGTGATATAGTGATTCATCGTAGCGTGACACTACATGATGGAATATCATCATCAATCACCTTTCACACAATACTGTATATTTTGTAGGGACTGAGCTGCATCTTTCTCCCCATGACTTCACCGTTTCCAGACAAGCAAAGGTTTTAAAACTCAGACTGTCACAGCCCAGTCGTAACTGAAGCGGGGTCATTGCACACAGATTCAGCACACTGTGTCACTGACATCAGTATTTCCAGGCTGGAGTGAAGCTATGCTCTACATAGGCCCTCACAGATATATATCACACTTTCCAGTCCCACGGTGAGGTGATGGATTATGTAAAAGCAGTAAAAATCCACCTAAATCCGAGACATTCCTAAGGGCCTCTGTGGCCAATTAGCTGCTCAGTTTCCGGACATTTCCATATTCTCTGGAAAAGCAAAAGAACGCATAACTGCTGCCAAGGAAACCCTGCTCCAGTCTGCTCTGCGCTGGCCCAACACTCCTCCCTGGGCGTGCATCCCAAAGCCTGGAAAACTGGGAATTCCAGGTCACACTTTTCACCATGGGAAATTAGCTCACCACTAGCACACAAAAGCCCAGTATTGTCTGGGAATAATTACAGTCTTCTGTGTAATACTCTAGTATCTGCCATTTCTCATTCTTTATGTGGTAACTTTAGCACCTCCCAACAGGTCAAAGTTTTCACTTAGCATGTGAAATAAATATCTCAGTATTGCGTAAATAGATCATCACAGAATTTGGTGCAGATAGTCATGCTCCTACAAGGATGAAGTCTACTGATTTTGATAATACTGGGACTTCTAGTCTACTACCACTATGAGAGTCACATTTGTTTTTTAATGAAACCTGTCGGCAACAACTAGATGGACCGCCACTAAATCTGGCTCATTAGGACATTCATGTTGCCTCAAAGAGATGTGTATGCATTGTTTCTTCAATGTACACTTTGTACAAACTAATTTTGCTTGATAATGTGTCAAAACTAAGGTTAAAATCTGGGTAGATTTTGGGCAGAAAACAAATGGTAAAAAAATCATGGTTTGGGTTAAAATTATCATTCTCACAAGATATTTTGTGGTTTGGGGTTCCCTTCTAGACACTACCCTGGATGAGGATGGCTTATAACCAAGTACCTGCAAATCCCATCACTCCCATCATGCTTTGTGCTAATTAGCAAATATTAGCATCTTAGTAACATGCTGCCTGAGTACAATTCACAGACCACTAGTATGGCTGCAGACTCAAAAAATATATTATTAGATGTTTTTAGGGAATATGCAAGACTAAATGCTTTAAATGTCACTGATTATAAAGATTTAGGCCATCTGCAAAATATTATTGATCACAGAGAGTTTAGTGAAACTGCACTGTGTGCCATGTACTTCCAATAGTTTACTGACTTTGATACCATAGAAACATGAAAAACTTTTTGTGCAGTTCATGGGCTGTCTGTTGTGTTACTTTAAGGACCAGTGTGGCATCTAGTATCTGGCTGGTTGCAAACACCTTGCGGCCCCCTCCTCTTCCAAGTGTGAGAAAATACATTGGCACAAAAACTGTGAAAAACTGTAGATTCTAATGTGGAATGCAACGCAGACCCACGCCCTCCGTAGATGTAAACAGCTCATTCTAAGTTTTCTCATGAAAGCACAACAATCCTTATTTTTAGGTAATTACACACTAATGAACATATTCTTATAAATATTAAACTCAATTTCTGCCATATTCTGCCAGTAGATCCCCATAAATATTACACACTGGACCTTTAACTGGCTTCCCTGAGCTCTCAGGTACTACTGGCTGCTACTGCTGCATCACGGCAAGCAGGAAAGCCTAGAAAACAAAGCGGGGAATGGAGTGGGGCCTGCTGTCTTCAATTAGCTGAGTTTCCTGAGGAGTGTCTGGGACTGGCCACTCAGTCTGTCAGACGGAGTCCCATCCGGCCGGGTCTCCGTGCTCCACATTCCATGCAGAGCGGAATTGTGTTCCGCCCCATTTCAGACGTAAAACGGCGGTTTGGTGCTCCATATTGGAAACATGTGAGAGGAGTGTCATAGAAACAGTGGCGAGTCACGGCAGCTAGGGTCCTCTCAAGGTCAGTGATGGCTACAGTTACTGGCCCAACCTCTGTGAGCCAAAAGCTTTGGGTTTAATTGTACTCATTATATTAATTTCAACATGCTTAGCTTGCACACAGTAAGTAAACACAAACACATGTTGCCAGTGATACTTCTGCATCACACTGAATGGTTTGTTTTCATGCAAACACCTTACACATGGGGCTTAGACCGTCCGGTGTGGAGTATCAACAGCTGGTCCTACACTAATCCACTCATCAGTTAAATTAAAGCTTACTCAGTTGTTCAGTAAATGTTGATTCAGCCTACTGCAGTGTGTGTCACACAAAACCAGATTGTGTAACCAATCTGCAGCAGTCTGCACAAGACCACTAGTATTTTTCCTTCTCTACAACATCTGGGATAAAGTTGGCGTCCCTGTTCAGAAGCTGGACCCTTCAAATTCCACATTTCTAGACAGAATACGTCATAACGGGTCCACAAGTCTTGGTTCCTTTTCAAAGGCTCTTCCAAAGAAAAACAGTCCTCTTTTGGCTGAATTTGGAGGACACAACTGGTGTATCACTTGTAGCCGTCAGTATCACGTAATCCATTGTGCACCCGTTAGTTGTTTTCAGGTGATCTTTGTTAACTCATAAATTGTAGGGTAGGTGATTGTATATTAGGGCTGAAACAATTTAGTAAAAATGCCAGACATCCCTAATTCTCGCTTCTAAATTGTTTTGCTGCTTTTCTGTGTCATATTTCATGGTAAACTGAATATTTTTGGTTTTGGATAGTGGGTTGGACAAAACAAGCAACATGATGACATCATCTTGGCCTTCAGGAGATGATAATAATCACCATTTTTCACCATTTATTACATTTTATAGACCAAGCTCTTAATTGATTAATGAAGAAATTCATAAAACATTCAAACAGCATTATAATCTAACATTATTTGCAAGTTGTTCACCATGTGTTGAGTTTTCCATTTCATGGTGATGAATTTAGAAATGTCTGGCTTGAATGTTTGAAATGAAGAGAGCTGCTTTGAAAAGTTATTAGTTTTAATCATTATGAGGCCAGCCAGGCTCATTTAAGTCAGCACTGGTTCAGCCTAACCTTCAGGTCGACTGATGTTTATTGGGCTGATGTAGTTTCTCTTTTTATTTTGGCCGAGATCCAGGTTACAAATCCATGCTTTTCAGAAGATCCGACCTTTGAACTGAGATGAAACAGATTATATCACGATGTATATCAAAGCTGCACTTAGGGCTGCTTTTTTTTTTTTTTTTTTGAAGTTAAAGGTTCAGTGTTTAAGATTTTTTGGCATCATACGGCAGAAACTGAATAATATTCATAATGTTTTCATTAGTGCAAACTGAAATAAGAATCGCAGTGTTTTTGTGACCTTAGAATGAGCCATTTATATCTACAGAAGGCGTCCAGATAGATACAGCCTTCCCTCTTTTGCTTATGGTTCGCAGCCACCATAGGTTCTCTTTGGAAGGGAAGAGTGAGACAAGGTATTTGCAATCTGCAAGTTCACCATGAGATGCCGCTAAATCTTACACAGTGGTCCAAAAAAATTAAGAAAATAGTGAAAAATGCCCAACACAAAAGCCCCAAATGGCTTTATCAAAATTATTCTGTCAGACCAACAGCCTAAACCCAAAGATATTTAGTTTACAAAAGAAAAAATAAAGTAGAAAATTGAGAAAATGTTTGTAATTTTTGCTTGAAAAACAAATGAAATTAATGAATTTTCTGATTAACTAATTGGTTTAGCTCTAGCTGGACTTAATACAAAGCTTGCACAGTAATGAGTACAAATGTACCACTAAACTTTTAAGTTGTAATACCCATAATTATGGTGACATTAGATTTATTTATTTTATTTGTTTATTTGACCTCCTTAGCTCTACCAGAGTGAGCTATAAGCTAATTTTCATCCGTAGTCCCTGGCAGATGAGTATGTCCTCACACTATTAAAACATAAAGACATTTATGTATTGAGATATGATTGTTTTGGTCAGTCTAAGCTGCTGTGGCTCACTGAGTTCAGAACATTTTGTCCAACAAGCTTCTGCCTTGAATTTAGAAATGACATCATAACTCATTCAGACAATGAAATAAAAAAAAACTTGCACCTCATGAAAACTTTATTTCTGAGCCTTGAGGGGTGTTAAAGCATTTTCTCTCTGCATAGAAATGGTTTATGCATTTATGTGTGAATGAGTGTATGTGCTTGCGTGTGAGTGAGAGTGAAAGTGTAACATGGCCATCTAGTGGTAAAACTCAATCAGGGGAAAACATCTTTATCTGCAGTACTGGAGGGTTGTGTAGATGAAAAAAAAAACACAAAAACATCCTAATTTTTTGCTTTGTTCAATTGGTGAACAGTGTAATACAGAAAAACCTCTAGAAACAGAAAATATTTGTCTTAATTTGTGCTATAAATAAGGACGTAAACAGGCACCAAGCACAGCTGAATGACAGAATTAAGGATGCAAAGGACAGTACTGAAAAAAACGCGTGTATCATCAGATTTCAAATCTCAAGCCATACCTGTTAGCAGAAACACACCCACATTTTCCTCTCACTGCATTTCATTACACCCACCATGCATCCACTGTGGGCTTCTTCTCATTATACACTGCTTTTGATTCCAGAAAATACTAAAAGACACATGAGATAAACCAGCAAAGCCCAATAAACTCTGTCAAGTGTCAGGCGAGCATGTGCCTGCAGTGTGAACGAAGACGTTACAACTCTGCTCGCTTGCTGTCCAAAACCCAGAATAAATACGAAATTAAAGATTTATCATGTCTGGCAGCATGCTCGGCGAGAACAGACCTCTGCAGAAAACTGTAAGGCCAGTGCAACTGAAATATTTCAGCTAAATCCTGCAGCATTCAGGATCTGGATAGAGATCTGGCAGGAACAACAGTGATCAACATCAAGGGGGAAAACTGGCAGGTGTCCACTGACCATTCAGTCCGGTGCTTTGAAGCAACAATGACATTTTCAGCAAAGTTGTCATGTGTTTTGATGTAACACCTGCATGAATCATATCTAAATTATTCATACAGTCCAACCCATCATGAAACAATTATAATAAAGCACATTAGTCTACACATGCTGGCGACTGTCGGCTTCATCGGCTTCTCTTAATCTCCTGCACGCACGCTCTCTGCTCTAACCCTTGTGATAAATCAGCATCAAACTCACATATGGAAGCTGTGCTCTCCGGCGATGGCCCAGCCCACAGCACGGCATGAAGGGGACCAGGGCGGGGAGGAACGGACAGCCGTCTCACAGGCTCCCTGTCAGGCAGAAGCATCCGCTCAGCCTCGGTCCATGCCTGCGCACTCGGCCCGCACGGGTGCAGACCACCAAAAGACGCAGAGGAGATGATGATCCCTGACGGAGGAGTGAGCAGAGGGAGCAGAGGACTGACGTCTCCACACCAGCCCCCTACTTCTGTCCACCCACCCCCCACGTGCACGCAAATCCCCCCTGACTCAGAAACTCTCAGGATTCAAAAGTCAGATTCTGATGCCCCCTCTCCTTCCTCCTCCTCATCTTCTACCCATCTCCAGACTGTTGCAGCAGAGTGTCCACAAGCTGACAGTGAGTGTTTACCCCACCCCGAAATCTGTAACCGCTCCGACAGATCCTCTGGGCTGCCAAATCCTCTGCAGTGCTGCTGTGTGTGCTGTGGCAGGGGAGGAGGAACAGTTGCAGGCTGGCACACTGGTTCAGCTGCTGGTGGATTTAGACACACTCATCATCACACACAAGTTCCCTCTCAGCATGGGAAGGAGGTGGAGCTCCAAGTGTCCTTTATTGACCGCTGTCCCTTGCTTCCTAATGGAGGACACCGCCTTTATACTCTCCGCCTCTTCCCCTCCTTTCATCCTAGGTTCAATCTGCTTTAAAAGCTTGACACACGCACTCTGGCGCTCTTCTTGACTTTTTGCCTCCCCTTCAGTATCTTCAGTCTTTTTCTTTATGTTTTCCTCTGTGTTGTGATTCACTCCTCATTTGCATTCCATTACCTTCATACTTTCTGTTTTGTGTGGTTAGGACAGAGGCTGAGACAGCTACTGGTTGCTGAAGAGACTGCACTCTGCTTTGATGTTACAGCGAGAGCAGTGAGTGTGTGTGTGTGTGTGTGTGTGTGTCTTGTGCAGACTCTGCCTGTGGTGCAGAGAGAAGTCTCACGCACAGTTCGGTCATGTCAGACTACCGAGTGTGAACGCAGGGCTGGCGGGATTGTTTCTTCCCCTCACACGCCTCCTCTACACTCTTGCCCTTCCCCACTGCGTTCAGGTGATTGAGTCCAGACCGACAGGCTGCTTCACCGCTGCGTCGTAACTGCTGTGTCAGCCAGAAGTGCACATATTCTCTTGCTCTGTCACAGTGTTCAATGAAAAGATGCACATGTGGCAGAGAGGGAGCTGCAGAGGTAATATTCAAATACACAGCATGACTGTGGATGTGCTTATGAATCTCATCTGACAACAAGGACAACACAAGCAAACAGCATGAATGATGGACTGAATTTCAATGATTTAACAATGCTGTTTGGCTTTGAAATTTCTCTCCTACAACACTTGCAAACAACTCATCAATGTATCTGTGAATGATATAGGAATACACAGAAGACAGGGATGCAAGTTAAACAGGACTCATCACAGTAAACACCTCATAGCTTTCATTCAACCCAAGCTACATCATTCAGCTGGGCTGCTTTTAACAATTAACCAAATTGGAGACCTATGACAGGGGTCTCTGAGGAATCCCAAGACCAGAAGTGCTCCCATCCAACCGTCAATTCTTGCAGAAATCTCTGAATGTCAAAACTTTTTGATATCAAATGACTTTTTGTATGGTGTTCTTCAAGGTCTTGGTGTCTAAATGTGTGGGTTTTTTTTTAATCAGTTCTTGAGTAGTCAAAAATGGTTAAAATGAGCACCAATCTACTAAATGGTAGCAACCAAAAAACTGCTGCAACAACTTACGGCCATCATATTGTTCTATGCCCTTATACACTCTCAACTTTCAAAATGAAATGAATAGGCGCCTAACCAAAACACAATGTTTGTTACAGATTTATGACTAGAAAAATGTGACACATAAAACTGTATTTCATTATTAGCTATCAGATGATGTATACACTTATATATGGCATGTACTGTTGACCTGCTAACTGCCCTTAAACATCTCCTGTCCCTCCATAACAATGACAAATATGAGTGGATGGTAGGGAAGGAGGGAGAGGTTAACTCAATAACATTTGATTAATTCATTGGGTGTTACAATTTGGTAAAACAGTTGGTAATATTTCCACATGCATTAATTGCATATGGTTGGCTCTGTCTTGTAAATTCTACAAGAGAAAAGTTCTGCTCATATTTGTTATTCCAGGGTTTACTGAGAATGCTTAGTAGTGCCTTTCATACGGTTTTTGAAATCGATGACTGTTGAGATATTAAGATAGCATGTTAACATTAAATGGTGGCTTTTGGTGGCCTGGTAGCTCAGTAGAGTGTTCGCCCAATGTTTTGAGGCCAAGTCCTCTGCAGTGGCTGTGGGGCTAGCTCCTGCCTATGGCCTTTTGCTGTGTGTCACTCCCCTACTCTCTCTCCCACTTTCCTGTCATATCTTCAGCTGTCCTCTAAATTAAAGGCATAAAAGCTCGAAAAAAATATTCAAAAAGAGAAAAAGGTGGCTTTGAAAATTGTTTTGCTATCTCTGGTCCCTGTTATTGTCACCCTCTTTTATTGCAGCCTGATGTACTGTCAGTGAGCTCTATCTTAATATTGTGTAGAGCTCACTTTGATGCTGAAGAGTCCAAAACTTTTTTCATCAAGAAAAGGGCAGATTGTCTCATCTGCAGCAACACACACTCCATCAGTCTTGTTCCTCTGTATAAAAGTGCCACACAGTGACTGTGGTTTTATACCAGGAAAATAACAACATGATTTCTGCTGTCACACAGAGCTGTATTGAGATAAACTCCATTATCAGTCACTGTAAACCAGAAGTGATACCAGTGATACCATTTCCGGTATCACCACTATATCATATTGCATTTTTCAGCCCATAGGTCAGATTAAGAGGGCATTGTAAGAGTTATCAAAGATACTCAAACTTAGTTACAGTTAGGATTAGTTAGTTAGTGCAACAGATTCATTAGATAAATGTCTAAACATCATTTTAACGGTCAAGAACAATGTGCAAATTATTTAGGTATTCATTAAGGGAACATGTAATATGTCAAAACCTGAGTTTTAATTCTTTAAATAGGTTTGATTTCCTTATCTTAAAGGGACAGTGCTCTCCCAAAACCAAAATACATATTTTTCCTCTTACCTGTAGTGCTATTTATCCATCTAGATTGTTTTGGTGCAAGTTGCAGAGTTTTGGTGATATCAGACACAGAGATGTCTGCCTTCTAGGATTTTTCCCTGATAGCAAATGATTTGAATCATTAGTCGGAGCCCCCATAGTTGACTGAGATTCTTGCCGTTGAGCATTCATGTTTTTTTAATTTTTCAATCAGTATACATTACAGTAACAGAATAACACAGATAGAAAGTTACAAAAATGAACAGGGATTACATTTCAGTGAGGTATTAAAGGGAATCATAAATATATTTTATATGAACTGGTGCACACATGTAAAAAAAAAAAATGACTGAGGCTGAGGAGAGAAGGTGAAAGTTTCAGCTCTTGTTTTTTGTGTCATTGTACACAGAACAATACAACAGCATGACAGGCTGTAAACTTTGCAAAACAAGTCTCTAAATCACCACAAACCACAAAACTGTGATGGAAGCAGAGAAGGGTGATAGAAATGTAGAGTAGCGTAACACGCTGTCTGCCACCTCATCCAAGAGCACCTGCAGAGCGTGCAGAGCAGGTGACATTTTTTGTGCTTGTTTTTGCCACTGACAGGCTCAGATTGTTAATTGTTTGTGTCTGACAACATTATGGAAAGGACGGAAACAGTGAGACACCTTATTTTAAAGAGTAAGATATGTTTCGTTTAAGCAGAAAAAGCTATTTAATTATCATGATTTAATAATCTTGAGTCCTCCTTGGCATCCTCCTTGGCTGGGCAGTAACATTAGCAGCACTGAGCTACAGTTGGAATTGTTTTCTTTCTACCAAATTAGACCTGCCCAACATGAACTTGTCATGATTCCTGGAAAGAAACATTGCTGCTGAGTGTTGATGTATTTTTTGGTGCTCTGAGCACCACAAGTTCATTGTCATCTAGTTCAATTGCATTCAAAAGAAGTTAGACATCTGTACAACGATATCTCAAAAAAACTTGACAACTCACACCAAAACACCTACGTGATGAAGAAATAGCACTACAGGTAAAATCAAAAACATGTATTTTTAATTTTGGGGTGAACTGTCCATTTAAAGGGGAACATCAAAGTCTGTTTACAAGTATTTTGGAGCACTTTATTCAACTATTGACACATATGGATTATATGTGTCAATAGTTGAATAAAGTGTCTTATGACTCTGAAAATTTTCCTTAAACAAGGGGCTGGTAGGCAGATTTTGTTACCTTTGGACAGAGCCAGGCCAGCTGTTTCTCTCCCTGAATCCACAATGCATAAGGGATTTACTTTACTAGGTAATTTCCATTTTGTAATGCATCAGTATTTAGATAAATAGAGCACATATACACAAAAAGGAAGGTTTGTCTTTCCTAAAGCTGCCTTACAAGCAGAACTCTTGTTTATGTATCCACATCCCCTTATCTCTCAGCCAGGCATCAGAGTTGTTTTGGTGAATACAAGCAACATTTCAGGCCTCAAGTGGCCCAGTGAAGATGGTGTGTAACCTGTTGTAAAGCTTTGTGCTCATCAGTGATAGTATCAGTATCTATATATCTCCTTCTCTGGCCTGACAGACACTCAGCCGAACGTAAATCTGGTACCGTCTTTCATCAACACTGAAGCTCCTTTAGTTTACTGACAATAATTCACTGGCTGACATGTGTCTGCTATGATTGAAAGGCATCATTATAAACAGAGAGAGATGCACCTTACAGTGAGAAGGGAATACTATCTATCAGGTAGTCTGTCAGAGGTTGCCCCCCTTTTAGAAGTCATCATCACTCAGCTGCTGCTGCCGACACATGAAAATTACTGCAGGGGATCATGTCAACCAACTAAAATGCTGCATGTTTAATTTAGGTTCATTGTGCTTTCTGGATGCACATTCAAAAGGTACATCTGAGGTCAGTTACTTGCATCCCGTCTTGCTATCATATCTGTTAAATCAGTATGTATAAATACCACAAGCAGAGACCAACTGTGATAAAGCAAGTAATGCAATAGAAATATCTATTCCTCCTGTAGCTCTCAATCACTGCCCAGAAGACAATCTCAATCAATCACAGTGGCAGAAGAATCCTGAGACAAGAGCAAGCTTCCAAGGCATGAGAAGGAGCTAATTAAATACATCCATCTTATGATTAAAATAATAAAAATGTGCAGTATTGTGAGTAACTCTAAAAGGTTTACTAAAATAAAAGAAGACTTTTGTAATTAGGGCCCCACGGCACTGGAACATCCTCCCTGAGGAAATAAGGCTATCTGAGTCAGTGTTTTTTAAGTGTCTTCTTGAACGCATTTTTATGGGAAAACTTTAACTGATTTTACCTGATATCCCTGTTTTTGTTGTTTTTTAATTGTTTGCTTTAATTGGTTTTTAATTGCTTGCTTAAATTCTTGCTTATTTTAATTATTGCTCTCCACAGATTTTATTACTCTCCCAGTATTTTAATTTATTTTCCATTTATGAAGCGCTTTGTCTACTATTGTTATTATTATTAATTTCTCAGTGCAAATTTTTTATGTGTTATATAGTTTAAAATTTGTTTATACTTTCAGGGTTTTTTTATGTAGTTAATTTCTCTAGCAAAAATGCCTCACATTACGAAGTTCCAGATTCTCAACTGTGAGGATTTCCCGTTTTTCTTTGTCTTGTGTGATCGTGAAGTGAAAATCTTTGTGTTTTGGACTGACAAAACAAGCCATTTTCAGCATTTTCTGACATTTCGTAAACCTAACAATTGGAGGATTAATGGCAGAATAATCAACAATGGAAATAATTATCAGTTGCACCCCTCTTTATGAACAAAACTGAAGCAACTACATAAAATCTCCAGCAGCACTCTTCATTTTATAGCATGGCTTACAGACTATTACTACTAAATATGAGTGACAATCACTAAAAAAAATCAGAGTGTGAATGATCAGCAGCAAATTTCTTCAAATCAGTGGTTTAGAGAAGGATCATAACATGCTGCATCCATCCTTACAATCTCATATGATTTCTGATATAACATTTTGATGGACATTATTCAAATGGAAGATCCTAATCACTCATAATAATAGCAGAAAGCATTGACCTTGTCCAGTCAGGGGGTAGTGCAGTCTAAATTAATTTAGCCTTTTCTGTAAAACAGCAAGGTGGGGTGGGACGAGTGTGTGAAGGCAGAGAGTTGGATTCAGGCCACTGTGAACGCACAGCGTGCTCTGCTGAAGTGACTTTTTAAAAAAAATCTTGTGTTTTTATCTCTTGTTACACATTCCCTTCTTACCTTTTTGTTAAAAAACTACCGTATGTATAAAAATAATCTTCCAGGGATATGTTTGTATCAAATTTCAGGGACAAATGTTGAAATTCGGAGCCCAAATCTAAATTTTGCAGCTTGATTTGGTTAATCAGGCACTGATACAGTTATCATCATTATTATCGTTTTACCACTAGATGGCAGTCTGGTGCTTCTGTGATGGCTGACAAAGCAGCAGTGGTTTCCACATTTGAACATTTCCACATTTGAAGTATTTAAACTCATGCATCATTACTGCAGTTTGATGCCAGAAAAGACATATGGCTCTCCAGAAATACACACTGATGGAAAACTATGACATATGTTGCTCATAGTTCAGACAAAGGTCTGCAGGGTTAACGTTACACTTCACCCATCCAAGATTTCCAGTGGCAGTTTCTCCATACCACTACAGTATGGCACTGGTATAATCTGTTACGTAAAAAGTCAAGGGTTGCCAGATCTGATAAGTATCATAGTCAATAATAAGCTCTTTGCGTCACCCCTCCTCTCCATTAAGAAGAGAAAAAATAATCTGTCGGATGATGAAAAGGAAAAATGTCTGCAATCAGGGAGAGTGTGAGAAGGGGTTTCCTGCCTCCACCACGCCCTCTCTGACAGCCTTTCATCACCAAATCCATTTCTCCAGCCTGCATGTACAGACGGAGCAGACAGAGAGGGTCGAACTACAACAATGTGCCTCAGAAAAGCTGCTCTGCAGTGGGAGACAGTGTTATATACAGATGGAGGTGAAAGAGACAGAGGGAGGCGGGTGATACAGAGCCTGGTGCAACCATTTACATAAACATAACGAGTGTGGGAAGCAGCAGGAGGTTAATTATGACATAATGCTCCACGAGTTATGCAAAATCACAGTTACTATTGTACATCAGATCCTCATTGTTACTGTATATTGTTTCTGATGCATCAAAAGTCTCAAGTTATTCTCCGCTGTGCACCCAAAATCTTTTTTTAGCAGGTGCTTTGATGTGGAATCCATTGTTCTTGTTCCATTGTTGCTGCTGTTCCTTCAAATGAATGCTTTTCTGTATGTGTTACCTGTCAGTTATACAGACATTATTTCAAGACTTTTGTGAGCACTTTTGAAGGCCATATACTGTATGCCTGGGGCATTATTACAGAAACTTCCAAACTTAAATCTGAAGTCTAAATGAAGATAAAGGAAGACTCTCAGAAGCTTTTTCCTAATTTGGTATTACGGAGGCAAATCATAACTAACTTTAGGAATCCTATCTTATCTTACTTCATACTCAATCCAACATTGCCTATCAAATTTAACATCTTTTACTAGTGTTGTCACGATACCAAAATTTTATCTTCAGTACCAAAAATGATACTTGAGACTGAAACAACACTAGTTTGATACTTGACACCTAATAGATCGTTAACAGAATGTCCAAATGGGGCATTAACCCTGGAGATGAAACATGCTATTGTAAAAGCATGAGACCCACAAAGTGTACAAAATACATTTACATATAAGGGCAAACTGCTAATCAGTGGTTATATTTATTTAGTCAAATGTTAATATATTACGTATTATAGATGTGCCCTGCACAGTGCGCATGCAATTATCCTATGAAAAATTCCACAACTACAAACCATGATTTTAAGAACAAAACATTTTCTTTTTTTTTTTTTTTTTTTTTAATTCAGGGGTATTAAGTTCACTATAGGCACTGTTACGTTCTCTAAATTTGCAGCAGGAGTCAGTGTGCCTTTTTTACTGGTCATTCTGTCTGACCCTACAGAGCTACCATAATGCAGAAGTGACCTGTAGCTAGTGCTAGCAGCCCTAGGCTCTTTTACTGTTAAAGGTTAAAAAAAAAAAACACTAAAACAAGAACCCCAAATAACCCACTACAGTGTGGAAAGCAAAACTGTATTAAGTGCCAGTTGAAACGCATGTTAAAATATTCAATTTGAGCATGTATAACTTTTAGGTGCAGAGCGGTGGGACTCTGTTCTGATCTGATGTAATTTACTGTGTGAAGATACAGACACACAGTGAGGAGAGGGGATAAAGAAAAGACACTGGAGGAAAACAACAGTAACAACCAAAGTCTATTTGAGTGCACAGGTCAGAGGCTGAATACAGACACACAACCTTGGTGCAGTGCAAGGTGGAAATTCACTTCACTTTCAGTGGGAGCACACCAACACTGACCAATAACGAATGCCTAACTTCAAGAAATTCTAATATCAGACCATTTTTAATAAAAAATTGCAAAAAAATGCCAAAATTTCAATATAGCACACAACTTTATCTGTTCACTACTTTTCTCAAGCTGAACACTTTTGTAACTGCTGGTTTTCTCATTGAAACATTCTGAAACATGCATTGAAATTTCAAAAAAAAAAAAAAAAAACCTGGAGTAAAAACAACAACGGGCAAATTAACTTCAAGACAGATGAGTGTGAAGTTTCAGAAACATTTGTAGAGAAATCCAAATATGTTCTTTTGGGGAAATTTTCAACAACACTAAATTAGGGGATAAAAAAGAGAGAGACTGGGCTAAGATAGCAGACACAGCCTCCGCCATATCCAGCAACCGTTGTGTAAAAGCAATAAAGGAGCAGCCATATGAATTAAAGAAGTTAGCTAACACTACCATTAGCTACTACTATAGGTTAGCTATTAATATAGATTGTTGTAAAGTTTTGATGCTTGTCTAACACACACTTTCTGTCTTCAGTTAATGTATGATCATTGACTTAAGAACCCTTCATTTGTAATGTTTTTTTTTTCCTACGAGGTCCTAACCCTAATTACCATGGTTACAAAATAGTTAAGATAGGATCTGCAAGCTAGTTTCTGTAATATGGTTTTATCTAATATCTCTACAAAAGCCAGAGGGCAAACTGACATCCTCAATTAGAGCTCATCAGACTCAGCCATGATTTTTTTTAAAAAGTGATTAGATATTCGTCATTTGAGAGCCTAGTTTTTTACAGCAGCCTGACAAAAGAAATTATGCCTGCAAAGTCAGTGTCTTTTTTTAAATTCACCACTTAGGACACACTTTTGTAGAGTTGCTTTTAAGCAGTTCTTCCCATCGTGTTTAATCCTGTTGTTTGCTCTGAGCTTTGTTTCTCGCTCTCTGTAAAGCACTTTGTTAACTCTGTTTTTAGAGAAGCGCTATATAAAGAAAGTTTATTATTATTCAGGGTCATGAGGGGCTGGATCGTTTCCCAGGATGCATTAGGCACAAGGCAGACTCTCAAAACACATTGCCAGTCTACAGAAGGACAATCACTCACATTTACACCTAATGGCAAGTTTTCAGTTTCCAATATGATCAGAAAACAGCACTCCAGGCTCCATATGGTGTGTTTCACCCAAGACACTGGTTATGCACACTAAAAGATGACTGTACTGTCTTTAGAAAACAAAAAAGTATGAGGTACTCATGGAGAGTCAGTTTGTTACCTACAGTAGATGCCAGCTGGCATGTCCCCAGTTAGGAGAAGCATAAAGGAGCACCAGCACGGAAGATAAGCAATACAAGGTCGGCTTAAAAAAGGTCCACCTAAAAAGTCACCAGCAGTTGAAGTATAAGCTGTATTTAGAATATTCTGACCACTTTACCTTGCTGCCAGACAGTTTTTTTCTGACAGGAAACTGCTGTTATATAAACCAAATAATGCTCTTTCCACAAGCTTCATGGGCAAAATCAGCAATTTTACCTTACCTAACATGGTAGTTGCTGGTCTACCACTGCCTCAATCCATTGAACTGGCTGATTCTGGTGAATCTGAACAATCCTTTTAAAACACCAAAGTCATACAATAACGCAAACAAACTAACAGTTAGCGGCAGAGGTTAACCAGCAACTCCCACGTGCTGAGAGGCAGAATTAATGATTTCCCTAATGGAGTTTGGTTGGCTTGGAGAGAGCAATATTTGGTTTATATAACAATGGTTTCCTGTCAGAAAACCCCATCTGATGGCAAAGTAAAGTGGTGAAAATATTCTTAACGAGTACACTCAGACTTGATTGTTTTAGGTGGACCTTTTTTAAGTGGTTAAAATACTTCTTGCTGCGAACCGTGTCCACATCGGTATGCTGCTTAGCTTCGGTGCTGGTACTCCTCCCTGCTTCTCCTAACTGGAGGCATGTTGACCACCATCTGCTGTAGATAATACACTGATGATCAATAAGTACCACACATCAAATAATCCAAACCATCCCTTCAGGAAACGCTCAACATTTTGGAAAACATGCTTTGCTTCTTTCTAAGAGAAACAGAGGGAAACAGCTAGTCTGACCAAAGGTAACAAAATCCAGCTACCACCACTTTAAAGCTCACTAATGACCACATTATATCTTGTTTGTTTAATCATTAAGTACAAAATGATTCATAATTTACCCTTTTATGGGGGGGTTATGTGCTGGACTATTTCTTGGACAAGAGCAGTAACTTCCTGGAGTCTCCACTGGTTGCCTGGCACCTGCTCCCAGCCAAGAAATACCTTGCAAAACTGCAAATTGTCATATTTACATTTTGATTAAACAAACAAGAAATAGCGTGTTAATTAGTGAGATTTAGAGGAACTGGTAGGCAGATTTTATTACCTTTGGATAGAGTCAGGCTAGCCTTTCTCCCTCCCGTTTCCAGTCTTTATGCTAAGCTTAATGGCTGCGAGCTCCAGTTTGCTGAAACATCTGCTTTTCTACCTCATGAGAGATAGGTGGACTGTAAAAAGAAACCCATGCAGAGTGCTGAAACATTAATGTTGGGTCAAAACAGTGACAGATGGACAATGCACCACAAATCACAAAGTGTTTGCCATCAGCGAGACACTTTCTTTGCTTACACTGTAAAAGCAGACCACCTCCACATAAATAAAAATAAACCATCCACCTGATGTTGAAGTTTGCTGACAAATCTATGACAGTTTTGCCCTTCTTCCTTCTCAATGGAGAGCTGAGTCCATTTCCAACACTGACCTCGCTACTCCCACGGCTGAGCGGTCTGGTCTGGCCTGGACCTCCACCCTTCCCAGCCTCCTCCATACTCCCCCGGGCACCGGGCCACGACCACAGGGAACGTCTCTCATCCTTTCTCTTGCAACCTACTCACTGTCTGCCCTCTGCCCTCTATCTGAAGCAGCATGAGTAATTCCGTCTTTTAGGAGATGTTTATACGCAGTTACTGGAAAGTCAGTTTTATGATGCTCGGAGCTGCGGTGGATCGATCACACGGCGACCTCGACTAGTTCTTAAGACGCCTACAGGAATGCCAAGGCTATGAGGCACAAAAGCAACAGGTCAGACAAGAGGGAGAGTAAAACATAATACACAAAAGATCATTTCAAAACCTTAAATACAGTCATGCAAACATTCTTCAGTAAACAGCAACTTTGACTGTTGACGGTGAGGAGGGCAATGCTAAAACAAAGAGTAACAAGAATAAGATGAAAACCAAATGACAGATTGATGAATAGGCAGCGAGATAACCACACAGAAAGATTAGTTTCATACTTTCCTCGGTTGGTGTTAGTTTAGCGATTTAAATACAGCCTCCTCATTCTTCTGTGAAAAGTGAAAATAATCACAGGCAGTATGATTGAGCATGAGGACGAGGAAAATAAGGTCAGATTAAAACTGCTGCTATGATAACACAAATGAAAAACAGTATTTACATTAGTATCCAAACAGAGGAGAAGTTACTGGAAGGGTCTGCTATTTCTGGGGCCCTCTTGCGGCAAATATCTCAAAGAGGATATTTCTGCTAGGCATGCGAGGGCCTTGCTGACCCTGAAACACATTACTCCTCCACTCTCCCCACATCCCTCTACCGTCTCATACTTTAATGGCCTCTCATTCTCTGTAGGATGTGGTGTTATATTGCAGATAGATGCTCACTCTCAGCCTAATTGAGTTTATCTGTGATGACTCAGAATGGAGGGGAACTCCTCATTTGGGGACAGGACTGTGGGAATGGGCATGAGCTCCCAAGGGTGGCGGTAAAATCAAGCAAATTCCCACTAAAGCAGCTCCCGTTGAGCTGTAACACAGATGATAGCAGCTCATTCAGAAGTTTTCCGTGGCCTTGAGACGAAGCAGGCTAGGAGGTGCCGTCTTGTTGTGATCGCCTCCCGCTTCCTTTCGCTCTGCCGCTGCTGTGCCAAAGACAAGCCGATGTGTGCCTCCTCCAAAAAAGGCAGAAACATTTAGGCAGGGGCGCGCATCCTTAACCCGGCCCATCCTGTCCCCTGCAGGTCTGTTCAACAAAGACCAGACACATTGAGTTTGTACCTCACGGGGTCTGCTTTATAACAGGCCACAGCGTCGCTGCTGCGCTCACAGGACTGAGGATGCAGCTCAGAAGAGAGGCCTCTACTTAACATACTGTACCCAACAGTGTTTACAGACGGCTTTCACTGCAATGCACATCTCATCCCTGATGGATGATGATGACTGAGGCCAGGCTCTTATACCAGTTTGCATTTACAAGTGTTACATTCCTGAATAAAGCAACTGTTGCCAGGAAATGTAATAACAGTTTAAGATAATCTTGTATGGGGCACAAAATGACCAGAACTTTTTCCTTTTACCTTCTCAAAAACAAAACAATATTCCTACTACATGTTCCTCCTGTAAGGTGTTAAAATAAAGTTTAATTTTTATTGTAATGTATCAAACAGCTGAGAGTGGATAAAAAGAAATAAGGGACAGAGAGATGGAGATGGACACGCAACAGAATACATGTTTGCACTGCATGGTGCAGCTCAGCTTGCCTCGACTAAACTACTCATGCTTTTTTTGGTTTTCCATTGTCAAAAGTTGTGGATAGTACATGGTACCAGGTACTCGTTTTCATTTCACCTCGGTCAAGTTTTCAAGCGAGTTGAGCCGTCACCAGACAATTCACTGAAAACACTGCAGACCACTGAGTGGTCAGAGAGAATCATCACTGGAATCATCTCTTGCGTGAGACAGAGAAACCAAAGTTGTCTCATCGTCTGCACTCTGATGTAGAATCTGACAAACCTGCCTGTTTTTTCCAGCAGTCTTTTGTCTTGCTGTCTTTAGTCTTTTCAGAAACAAAGTTTGTCTCCTTGCTGTGACAAACAATCCTCTCTCTGATATCCTCCATTGTTCCAGTGTTTGTGTCACCTTGAAGATCATGACACGTCATTTTCATGCAGCATCACTATGACAATCAGTTAAGAATCCCGCCTATGTTGAGGGGGTATTATCTGCAGTGGAAAACCAAATCAAGGAAAGTACCAAAAGAGGACTGAGTCAACTAGAGACAAACCATACAGTACCACGCAGTGGCAAATGGCTGAAGGTCTATGGCTGGATTCACCAAACTCATCCCCAAAGCCATGGAGGATGTCCCAGAGTTAAAATGTTTTTGAAGTGGACTGCCATCCTTACCTGGCGAACAAGGCTGTTGGTTGTGGTGTCGGAGGAGGTGCTGCCATCTGAACCTTTAAATCTGCCTTTTCTTCGAGCTCCTTTGCTGTGAGACTACAGAAAGGCAAAAAGGAAAGAGTGAAACTGCTAAATAAAGGTTCATGTCTATCCTAATACTATACTTGTATGCTCATATGTATGTTAGAGTTCCCTCTGTCCATACTGCTCTACAAGGGATCTCTTCCTAACATGATTTCAATGTAAGAGATAATAGAAAAAATGAATCCTCATTCAGTCCTCAATCTGTGCCAAAAGTTTAGCAGAAACTAATATGAAGCTGCACCAGCGTTTATCTACCAACTAGGATTTCAAATGATTATTTTTAATGATGAATTAAATAATTTGGTCGATAAAATGTAAGAAAACAGTAAAAAGAGCACATCATAGCTTCTTACGAGTCCATGATTATCAATTTTTGTCTGATCAGTAGTCCACAAACACAAAGATATTTATTTTACAATGATGAAATGGAGACGCTGCAACCAGAGAAAAGGATGTGAACAATGTAAGCTGCAACGATTAGGCCTATAAATCAATCGATTGATCAATCAGTGGCAAACTAATGATTTTGACAACCATTCGAGTCATTTTTCACAAAAATGGCAAAAAACTCTCTTGTTGCCGCCTATAGAATCTGAGATTATCTCTGTTTAACATCATAGTAATCTGAATATGGACAAAACAAGATACTGATGATATCAACAGGGACTCTGGGAAAATTTATTGACATCTTGTGGAACAAAAAATTGGACTGATTGAGAAAATGGTCTGCAAATAAATTGATTAGGAAAATAATTCATAGTTTCAGCCCTTAAACTTCATTAGTAGTCTCACAAAATACTTACAGATTAATTTTCTGTCAATGCACTACTCCAATAACGGACTAAGTGTTTCAGCTGTACTCCAAATATTAGTCTTTTTTAGTACAAACCTCCCTCTGTTTCTCCAAACACTGTTTCTTTGCAGAGCTGTAGTGGATAGATATTAACACAGAGAGGAAATTAAAAATACTGCATTTTCAAAGACATCTACTTGATTTGCTGGAGCCTTATATGAGCTTCAACTAAACTTTAAAATATATTTTTTTCCCACAGAAGAAAGACAGTGGATTTGTCCTCCATCTCTTACAATGTAATCATGTTAAGAAGGGATCAGTTACAGCAGACAAAAACTGTTTCAATGTACATGTGGGCATATGAGTAGTTTTAACACGGATTGGAAAAATACAAACCTATTCGTTTTGTGTAGAGCCTGACTGTTAGTTCAATTAGTTACGTACAGCTTCCAATGTTTTATTTGAAGTGTAATATTATGACAGGTGTCATAAGAATGATAGTAATTATGTGGGTGGTCTCATATGCAAGCTGATATGGTGAGGGGCTGGAAAAGTAATGCACTCAGCTCAAGTGCTCATACAGCATGTGTTGCTAGTAGCAACTGAAAAACAGAAATTCACTTCAATTTTATTCCAGCCCGTTCCCCGGGACATGTTAATCATGCATATAAAAAGAGAGGGAGCCATTCTGACTGTTTCTGAGGAGCCGGTCATGTAGAACAGTTTGAGCTGCCCAGAGAGAGTCTGGAAGAACAGGATGAGGTTTAATTAACCCCAATACGCCAAATACAAATATGTTGAACAAATACGCTTTGCTGCATGGGAGAGATAATGTATAATCCATTCTGTAATATTTTACCTGCAGCTTTTTGAACATCCTGTACTGGTAGTAGCATAGTAGTGGACATAACTAAGAACATTTACTCAAGTACCCTGGTTTAGAATTCTGCTCTACCACATTTAAGAGCTAAATATTGCACTTTTTACTCCACTACATTTATCTGTCAGTTACTGTTACTTCGCAGATGAGGATTTTTCATTCAAAACATCTTATCAGTGACTAAAATATTACATATTGTTGTAACTTAAGTTACCCAACACTTTTCTGATATATATATGAACATATACTGAAGCATACAACTTTGTATGGACATATTTGCGATTCAAATATATGTTTCACACAGTTATACATTACATGTGCAAATATGCAGCAAAAATATCTTAAGTCTGTCATATAAGTTGACATATGTGTATATATTTATTCCATTATTTTTTTCCACATACATGGAGAACTTTAAGTGTATGAAGCAGACACATTTAGTTTGCACATAATGTACTATATGTAAACATACATGCATTTTAGATTTAAAATAAGCAGTGTAATATAGGATACAACTAATCATTTAATTAAACATATTAATATGTTAATTCCTTATATTTTTCTTGCAAAAAATAAGCTTTACTTCAACTAATCACAACACTAAAGAACAGCTTGCATGTCAATACATCAGTCATCCAATTGGTTATATAGTAATATAACACTTCGAAAGGATAAAGTCTACATACAGTGAATTGTACTTTTAGGTAAGTAAGTACAATTTTGAATGAATATTTCTGATTGTGGTAGGACTACTTTTTCATAAGTAAAGGATGTAAATGCACCTTCCATTACTGGACCAGTTACTTCAATATTATTTAAGTAAATATACACACGTTTTAATCACTAAAATGTACTTTAAGTATCAGAAGTAAAATTACTCATGATGCAGAATGGTCTCCTTTAACAATATTAATATATTAAAGAATATTGTACTATTCTGTTTTAGCACTAATGAATACAAGCAAAAGCATTTCGATATTATAGCAGTCGATGTGGAGCACATACTAGTTTTATATATTACTAGGCAGATTAGTAGAATAGTAATGCATTGTATCATACAAACATCATGTTTCATCATCATGTAAAAAGTAACTAGTAACTATAAGTTTCAACTACATGTAGTGGAGTATAAAGTATGATATTTCCCTCTTAACTGCAATGGAGAAGAACTATAAAGTAGCATAAAGAGAAAATATTCAAGTAAAGTACAAGTATGTGAAAACAGTACTTGAGTAAAAGTACTTAGTTACATTCCACCACTGCTCTGGACTAAAATGGTTTCACGTGAAAATGCACAAAGTCAAGAGAAACGGCACTATAGCAAACTTATGTTTAAAGTATTAGTTGTATAAGTCGTAGACTAAGATTAAAATAATTATTTTGTATGTATGTGCGTATATATATTCTTTTTTGCATTGCATTCTTTTGTTCGGTTTATATGTAGGGAGAAAATATTCTAAATAAATATATGTAAAAAATGATACAGTGGCTGCAACAGAATAAACTGTCAACACACCAACCTGGCCAACATCAAATAAAGTAACATTCAAAGACAACAGCGTTTGACTGATTTTAAAACCGACCGTCAAATTGCACAAACTGGCACTCACGCGGCTTACCTTATCAAAACTTATCTTAAGTTTGTACACGAGTAGTAAACTTTGTCATTTAAATGTAATTAACTTACTTGTAACATCGGATGTTCCAGTGAGTCCATGTGTTTGTCCAGAGGTGTTGTCGCTCTTGCTTTTGGCGTGTTATTGACGACCATTACACCATTCGATAAAAGCAAATATTTAACAAAATCTCTAGGCTTGGACAGACGCCGCAGCTGTGTCCAGAAGAAAAGCTAAAACGCATTTTTTTTTTTTTTTTTTTCACCCAGGCACCGGCTCACATTAGAAGAAACAGTGAGGCACTGCTGCTGTTCTCAAGCTGGCACCGCCAATCTTCAAGTTTGAGACAGGAGGAGAGAGTTAAAGGAGGAGCCTGAGCGGAAGAGGTTAGTGAAGCAGTTTTCCTCCAGTTCAGATGATGATGATGATGATGATGATGAATGATTTGAATTCTCGGATATTATAGCCTTCAGCATCACAGAGCCTCCTCATCGGTGCCCTCCTACCCACACTGGCTGAGAGCTCTCCTGCTCCATGCGCCCTCATCCAACGCGAACACCTCTGCCTTCCCACAGTACAAAAGGATGGAGATGAATAACAGCTTTCAAGCATTAAAAAAGCTGTCTGAAAATAAAATATATGGTTCTAAAGCCTTTTTACCCGAGAGTGACAAAAAAAGGGACAAGTGGGAGAAATTATTCCTTCTGATAAATCTGCAGTGGCGGAATGTAACTAAGAACATTTACTCAAGTACTGAGGTACTTTACTTGAGTCTGTTCTTTTCATGCTATTTGCTGCTTCTACTCCACCTTTCAAAGGAAATATTGTGCTTTTTACTTCACTACATTGCATTCAAAACAGAAGAACTTTAGAAAATATTACCTTTTATTGAAAATTAAACTATCCAATAAGATATACAAGCACAGCTGAAGCAATTAATCAATTAATCAATAAAAAAAACTGCAGTTATATAGATACAAATAATAATTTGATACTATTGGTTAAACAAAAAAAGGACTGTGAAGTTGTTGCAATGGGCTCTGTGTAATGTGAAGGTATTTCTCACTGTTTTCTGCATTTTTATAAACCAGACAACCATCGAGAAAATGATGAGCAGATTAACCGATAATTAAAATAATCATTAGTTCGTCATTTGCAAAATAGTTTTTGTGAAAGAGCTCCACCTCAACCGACTACAACAATAAAATCCTGCTATTAAATTAATGCATGAGTGTTAATCTAATGATTTAATATAAAATAGTATAACACTCACAGAGGACATGTTTCTGTATCAAGTACTTTTATTGCTTTTAAGTACATTTTCCTGATTACATTCAAACTCTTGCTTTCAATGCGAAGGGATGTCATTCAAGTATAATGTGATAATTAGAGATAGTCCCTACTACATCTACTGGGTCTGATATTTTGAAGTCACAGTATGAAAAACACACTCTGACTGGGATGCTTGAATAAAAAGGGTCCATTGTTAATTTTAGTAACACTTGCTTTTCCCGCTACAAGTCAAAATAGCCTCTGTGAAAAAAGGTCTTTAGGCAGTAAGGAGAACAGCTGAGAGAACAGGTGGCTGATGATTTGGGGTGTAACGATATATCCATTCAATGTTAAATGACTCACTATTATCAATGCAAAGTGAGAAAAAAAATCAATCTATATCATCATCTTTAAGATTCACCTTTATTTTGAAATTCCCATGGCATATTTGTGTCACGAATGTCTGGAAGAGTTCAGTTATAAAGTTTAATCATAATTTAGCTGCTTTTTGTGAGTTGACATAAATGTGACCAGTTGTGTTAAATGGATATATGATATTGTCTGATATTGATCGGGGCTTCTTGAATTGAGCCAAATTGAAATGGTTATGTGGCAGACTTTGTGATATCATCAAATATTGTATCCATGTCCAAATAATCAATATAATATTATATGATAAAAGTTGTGATTTACACCTCTACTGATGATGCCAGTAATACAGGCAGACTTCGACTTTATTGGTAAGCCTGATGGGTCTATATTCCATTTGGCTATATGCAAACTGGGTCATTCACAGTAAGAAGAAATGGACTAAAATGGTACTGTAACTACCTATTTTCATTACTGATTGATCTGGATATTTTTACATTTAATCAATTATTTGCTTAGCATCACGGCTCAGGATTGGACTCGAACGCAGACAATGGAGGCAGAGCCAGTGCAGATCAATGTTGTATTAACAAAAAAAAATAAGGTTCAAGGCTTACAGGACCATGAATGAGGCAGGTACAAGGCCCCAGGAGACAGGCTTGAAAACAGTGAATTGAAAAAAACAGTAAAATAACATGGGAATGAGCTGAGTAAGTACTGCAGGGCTGATGACACAGAGTGGAAACTGGTGAGCAGGGAGGGTCAGGTAACCGCAGGGCGGATGAGGGAGCAGGTGTGTAAATGGGTGGGGCGGTCAGGGTGATGTGAAAAGCAGGAAAAGTCCGAGGGCATCTGGTTGACGGATCAAAAACGGCAATGAAAGGGCCTGGGAAACTGTGAAAGTGGCTGAGGAGGAGGCACTGTGACAGTCTGGTTTGTGGTTGCTTGTCTGCTTGTCTGGCTTTCAAACTGGGATCCGGGGACCAAAAGCAGTCTTTGAATGGGTTGTCCCCAGGAAAAGGAAGAGTAGAATACAAAAATACAAAATAAAAATACAAAAAAAAAAAGTAATCAAAAGGGTTTCCTTAAGACAGTCGTTCTAGATTGTGGGTTTGTGGTCCAATTTGCATCTTGACATGAAAAATTTGGGAACCCCTGTTTTAGTCTAAAAATGCCTGTCACATGCCTATCACTGGTGTCTGACCACCAGTCAAAAACCCAGACGTATTCTATTTACAAATGCAAAACAGAGAAAAGCAGCAAATCTTCGCATTTAAGGAGCTGCAAACATATTCACCATTTTTCATTTATCGACTACCATCTCATTGTTTCAGCTCTAGATTTTGGTGCAACATTTTCTGATAATTTTTTCCTGTAGCTGTTTGTACCTGTTCAGGTGAGTTCTCCACATAGGTGAAGAATAGGCAATGCATCTACAGAGTCATTCAGTCTAATAGTTTTTGTGTGCAGTTAGGATCAGCCAATTTGATTTTTACACAGCACCGTACACAGTCATATATCAACTAACATTAGTCCATTCAAACCATATGCTGCAGCTCATTCCCTCAGCCCCTTCCTCAGACCAGTTTTTAACCACACACAGCTCTAAAGTTTTGTTATTCATTGTTGCCCTCTAGTGGGTTCATGTGCTTTTGCATTTTAAACAGACACCACTGCTGATTTCACACGTCAAAGTCAGTTTAAACTCAGTACCACTCAGCCTGTGAAAACAGTTGTACAGTATAATGTCCTCTGTGACTCTGGAGGGAGCTCTCCAAAGTCTAAAAAAAAAAAAGAAAATCAACCAAAGTGATGTCACGAGCTTGGAGGAAATTTATTTTGAAAGAGAAAGACTGTGTTACAGACTGTGTGGAGTTTGAAAAATGTGGGCATTTACAAGGCGTGGGTGGTCTTGAGTTGCAGTATGGGAAATGTAGGATATAGTGATTTTGAAACTTGACTATATATGGACTAAGAGTCAAGACATCTAAGATTCTGCTGCTACTAAATTGATGGAGTATCCCTTTAAACTAGGGACTTAATGACATTATCAATTAATCAACCATTTTATTCTTAATTGCTCAGTTGTCTGGTCAAAATGTCAATCACTGTTTCCCAGAGCCCAAATGTGAATGTCATCCTCAAATGTCTTTTTGTCCACAACCCAAAGATGTTCAGTTTGCTCTCATAGAGGAGCAAAGAAACCAGAAAATATTCACATTTGAGAAGCTGAAATAAGAGAATTAGGACAATTTTCTCAAGAAAGTACTCATATCAATTAATGGATTATTATTATAGTTGGCAATTAATTTATTAGTTGACAACTAATCAATTGACTAATTGTTGCAGCTCTTTTAATGACACAAGAATGCATAGCTGACCATCAGTTTTTAGTAAAGCTGAATAAACTGGAAACTGGAAAATGCTGTGTATTTCAACACAAAAGTTGTGTAATTGACAGTGTAACTGAATTGTCACCTTTGCAGTATGTATGACTTGATCCCATGTGGTTTTGTGTGAAAACAATAACAGGTGCAATGGATTATTTTCAGTCAAATCCTTTCAAATCAAAGGGAAAACACTTTTATATTTCCTGTTTTGTCTCTCTCTCTACTTAAGCTCTTCCCACTGTCGCTGTGTGTTCTGCTGCCCCGATGACCCTGGAGCTGAACTCTTCTTCTGACATGTCTCTGATGAGCAAGTGAGGATACTCAGTGTTCACACCAGCATGGCCCAGATAAAGAGCCCTTCCTTCCTCCATCCTGGCAGCAGTTGCCTTGAAAAGACGCACACATGCCAAAAAAATGCCTCTTTAGTGCAAAAGAGCAGATTTAGACACACACACACAGTAGGCCTGAAGCTTTCCTGGAAATGCCAAAGGGGCTGGCATTTCCAAAAACGCTAGAATGAGAGAAAATGCAATGGACTTCCTGCTATTGTTTGAACATTTTTAGGGAAGTGACAATAAATGGTGTCAGCTTTTTTCTGATGTGATATGACACTGTCAATGAGACTGACTTTTCAGTTTGACAGTGAGCAAATTAACATAATCACCATGCAACTAATCCCCACCAAATAATGCAAGTGCTTGACAGCTGTTTGTTCAGATTTTACAGAAATATGTTGAGGCTGAGAGCACCAGAATTTAATCACAGCAAGCTGATTAAAACGAGGAAAAAATCTACTAAGCCCACTCATTCTTCCAATATCACAAATCCAATTTTATGTACAAATAAGTTGATTTACTGTTCATTTATCTCATTGTGCTGATGTATTCATCATATTCACTCCTTCCTCCACCTCCTTTTGCAGGCCCACTCTGGTCGGGAAAGAGCGTGTGCGCTGTGTGGGCCGCATGCTCCGGAGTTTCTGTCTTGTACATCGAGCATTAGTCATCCAGGTTGGTGGATGAAGAGAACGAGTAGCTCAGGTGGGTGGAAGTGCCCTCATATTGGATCATAGAGAGGCCTCAAAAACAAAGAACAATGCCTCTGAGATGAGACGCTGAAAGAGAGAAACAATTCTCCAAACAGGGCTTCAAAAATAAATGTGTTTTAGAGCAGCTTATGTTTAACAAAGAGGTATTAATCCCTTCTTTGCACCTAAGTCTCTCATTAAGCCAACCAGGTCTGTATATTTATAGGTTCAAATCAAGGTAATGCTCTACTTTATGGGTCTGTAATTTTCTAACAATGTCTCCGATAATTTTCTAGAAAATCTCTTAGAAAGCGCTTTGGTAAATATAATAGGGAAAAAAATGAATTTTCTTGAAATAAAATGACATAATACAGATACAGAGGGACCAAAAAAACAAAAATCTT
The DNA here is from genome assembly GCA_034769285.1 of Lutjanus argentimaculatus. Taxonomy (NCBI): domain Eukaryota; kingdom Metazoa; phylum Chordata; class Actinopteri; order Lutjaniformes; family Lutjanidae; genus Lutjanus; species Lutjanus argentimaculatus. The sequence goes on along the minus strand of JAWZSL010000009.1, from coordinate 12,561,275 downwards.
TTTAAAATGTTTCTTTTGCCAGTGGCCAACTGGAACTACTTAATTGGAAGAGTACTCAATGAACACTTTCTCTAGTGTTCTGAAAATTAGTCCGAATGTCACTCTTTTTTTTTTTTCCAGAAAACTTCTTCGAAAATTACAGTCCTGTAAAATAAAGCTTTACCCAATTCAATATATAAAATCTAGAAAAGACATTGTACAAAATTAACAAAAACCCACACTTGACTTTACGACTTTTAAAATTATACATCTCCCTCTCAGTATAAAGACACTGACATAAAATACATACAAGCTAAAACAAATAGATTTACAATACTTGATGGTTACTGGTGAGAAATAACTTCAAAATCAAATGATTTGAGTGTTTGAGGCAACGTAAATATTTCACAGAACAACAGATATGCACAATTTTACCTGCTAATGCCAAATAAAGTCATAAGAGTTTAAACTAGTTAGTGTCCAGATACAGGCACTCATGATACTTAACATACAAAAATAAATCATAAAGTATAAAAAAGAGGATTCATATAGCTAACGTACATTTATCATCCAGTGCAGAGACTACATCATCATAAATACTCACTCGTTGACCAATAATGACATGTTAAAACATCCTGGTTGCACACAACAACACTTGTATGTGTAAAGAGCAGGAGATGATGAACAAGTCAATAAAAATTTCAAAAAAAGCACTAGAAAACAAGTCAACCGCATGTGGCGTTTAGAATTTGAGTTCATGTTCAAAGAGAGCAAGGAGAAGGAGACAGCCCCAACCCATCAACAGACCAAGGTTCTGTAGGAGAAACATGAGACACGGTCTGTCAGTCTTCACTCGATTCATCTCTGGAAGCTGAAAAAAGGAAAGAAATGAAGAGTAAAGCTAAATTATTAACAGTTTTGATTGAAATGTTGGTTAGAAAGAGTTTTTTTAACATAAGGCTGGCATTATTATCGTTTTTTGTTACTGTCAAGAAATCCCAATGAGAAAACTAAAACTAACAATGTGGTAGTCCATCTCTTAATATTAATAACGACTTTCCAACAGTCCACTCCAGGGTGCTGTAAAGGAGGCTCTGACCAGTTGTTGAGCCCCTGATTCAGGGAGAACAAGCAGATTCCATCCTGGCTCTGGAACAGTGGACCAGCTTTTTAAACTTGCATGGTTGCTGGGGGGATCATGGGAGTTTGGCCATCCAGTCTTCATGTGTTTTATGGACTTGGAGAAGGCTTACAACTGTGTCCCCCAGGGATCCTTGTTGGGGATAGTGCGTGGGTACTGGGGCCGTTGCTATGAGTCATCCAGTCCTTGTTCGTTTGTGATATTCACTGACAAGATCTCAAGTGGTAGCCGAGTTGAGGAGAGTGGGAACTTTGGGAACCTCAGAATTGTGTCTTTGCCTTTTGCAGATGATGTGGTTCTGTTGGATTCATGACCTTCAGCAAGTATTGTGTGAAGCAGCAGCCATGATATTCAGAACCTCAAAGTCTGAGGCAAATTGGTGGATTGCTCCCTTCAGGTTGGGAGTGTGTAGTTGCCCCAATTAAAGGAGTTTAAGTATCCTGGAATCTTGTTCACAAGTGACCATAAAATGGAGCGATGATGGCAATCACGTCTATACAAAGTTTTAATGTCAGGTGGACGCTGTATGTGGGACCAACTCAAAATAAACTGCAGTTCCCATGGTTATAACAAAGGAACACGGTACCAAGTGCCACAGTAGGGTTCACTGGAGTGGTTTCATGATTGTTATCAAAAATGGCGGTCTTTTGGTGCATAGAATAAACAAAATCAGGATAAATAATGCTTGTGGTCTTTTCGTGGGATTTGTTGACAATAAAAAAATAACAGAATACCACGAGCCTTATCCTTTAACAAGGCTACCTTACCATTTCTACCAGTGACAAATACAGGAAAATCCCAGCAGTAACAGCAAAGATCCACTGCTGCACCTCCATCTCTGAGGAAACAAACAGTCCGATGTAGAGGCCCATGAAGGCCGTCAGAGCGCTGAGAAAGTTCATTAGCACAGCAGTCTTCACTGAGAGTCCGGAGCTGAGCAACACTGCAAAGTCCCCTGTGAGGCAGAAAGCAGAAAAGAGATAAGACGTCAGTCAAGCGGAGTATTTCCTGCCCTCGGCCTAAAAAACAAAAATGTTCCCAAAGTAAATGCCATGAACTCTCACCCATCTCATGTGGGATCTCGTGGCACAGGATGGCCACGGTTGTTGCCATGCCAGTCTCGGCTGAAGAGGAGAAGGCTGCCCCAACAACCAGGCCATCTGCAAAGTTATGAAGGCTGTCTCCCACGATTACCATCACAGCCAGCAGGGGAACCCCTTGTCCTGGGAAGACAAAGGGAGCCTGTGTCACTACAGCTCATCCTCCGACTGTGACAATTAATCTACCATGCCAGGCGAGTAATTACAAAGTACATCACAATCAGCTGAGTTGTGTAGCTCATATTGATGGAGCTTACTTTGATGTGAAGGCCTCCTTGTGTCTGCAAGCTCAGGAGATACGTCAGTACACTCCAAGTCATCCACTGGTCCCTGCAGGAGACAGAAAATTATTCACAGCACAGATTTATGAACCTACTTAACCTTTGATTCTAATTCGAGAACTCAAGAATGGTCAAAACACAATATTGTTTATGCAGGTTGGAAAAAAGGCCCAGTTTTTAGTTTACAAAAACAGCCTTTCTATGTGAGTGACCTGTCTCCATGTCTGAAATGTTCTAGCTTTGAAGTATGTATTCAACTCTACACGATTCAACACAAACATTAAGAGCATTCTGAATGATTCAATACTCCTCATTCTCCAACATCCTACATGCCGTGTTTCTTCACTCCCTCCCACACCACTCTTCATCGCCTGTTATATAAGAGCAGATCTGAGCAATTGATTTAAATGAATTTCAGTCAGTTCTTTAAAATGTGAACATGGATTTAAAGGATCCATACTGTCCTTCATCTACAGTATGTGTGTATGTGAGTTTTTGATAGATTATTTGACTGATTTTTGCCTTTGTCATGTCTGCTGTTATGCTGTTGTATACAGTATGTGTTCAAATAAAAAAAGAAATTCACAAATGTGCTGTAATCGACTGGCAGTTCTCCTGTCAACAGTGCCCTCTAGCAGAACTCCACTGTTTACAACAAGTGCATCAGTGTTTTCTTGATGTTTGGGCGGAGGAGTAGTGTGGGAGTGAAGTATCAACGGGGAGATTAAACCATATTGATTTTAATAACTCCACAGTGGTTCAGAACAGTAAACACAATATTTACCCAGTGTGGTAACTTAGCTGCTCCCACAGCTGTTTTTTGTTTTTTTTTTTTTTTTTTTTTTTTTTTTGGGAGAGCAGTAAACTTTGTTCCTCAAAGTGAGAATTAAATTTTTGTTTTTGATAGTAATGGAGAGCAGTGACATTATGTTTTGATTTAAAAAAATACACATATTTGTCTTTAAGATGAAAGATGAGACGATTACAAATTAAAGGGAAACTTATGTATGACCACTATAGCCAGCAGATGCTGCAACATAATCCTTCTGGGCCATTGTGCCCAGTCAAGTACATCCACTAAAAGTTCTTTCTTTTGCCACTGACTGGCTCAAAGAGCAAAATGACCAAAAAGCATCCCTCTTGTTAACCTGTCATCCCCTCACTCCATCCCCAAGAACAGAGAGAAGTTTTATCTGACTGAGGTTTGCAGAAGTTAGAATCTATGACCTCGACCATGGCTCTGAAATGTCAGTAGCAGGAATGTATATTGATAAATCCATGGTGCTATCTGTGGTGCTGAAATAGCAAACGGATTTGCAATTGCAACTTTTCCTCTTAGTTCCATCTTTCTGTCTTCATCTTGGATCTGTAATATTCTCTAAACTATATAGCTGTAGAGGTTCATGAGTCAGTTCGCTAGTTGTGAATGAACACAACAAACTGGGTCCATCCCTCTGTTAAAAAGTAACAAGTTGAATGTAAATATAAACTTGACCAAAGTCACTGAAAAAAGAAAAAGAAACCAGCCTTTATCATCTACAATTATAGGATTTGTATAATTAACAGAATACCTAACAATGTCCACCTTTAGATAAACAATCAGCGTTCAAGGTACATCAGACCAAAAAGGTTAGAAACCATGAATGCAGAAGCAGTACTCCTTATATGTTTTATATTTTCGTTTTTTTCTCTCTTCTAAGCACTTGATATGCAGCCTTCCTTCACATTTTGCTGTTTAAGCTCCTGGAACAGCCTTGTCTTGGCCCATGTGTGTCCTCTATCAACTAAATAACAGGGATGATGATGGGAATCAAGTTTTGCTGCCAAGAACATTAACAAAACATAACAGTTCAGTCCATGCAATGATGAGACTTACCAGCTGTATTGTGGAGATGGACTTGCCCCTCTGTGACTGACCATTGCAGCTGAGCTCTAAGGAAAGGTCACCAGAATGACCCTGCAGACAAAAGAAAGTCATGAGACCACTGTTACCCAACAATCAGTTCTGCAGAGACAAAATTGCTTGTTCATGGAAAACTCTAAAAGTTCATCCACTGGCTGTTAGATAAAGAAAAATCAGCCCCAACTTCAGCATCTTGACATAATACACTTTGGTTTGAGTGTGGTGCTACAGTATTTTTGTCATTAATTTCATAAGGACTACAGAAAACTAAACTCTTACATGGCCATGAGATGGGACCAAAATAGAAAAGATTCTCTCAATAAGGAAGAAGCCGTAGATCCCTGCGATCATGCCCAGAATCTTCCACAGGTACTCCTTTCCTTCTGTGTATTGTTCATCATCATGACTGTGAGTGTCATCGTGGAGGCCAAGGATCTCCAGAGGAGACAAAGAGGGAAACAATTAGACATTTACTCCACAGTCAACACAGAATATCTATTTATACATGTATGGCACTTGACTCACAGTTACAGAGGATGGTGCAGTGGCTCTGTGTCCTATACCTGTGGTATGAGGTGCAGGAGGGCATCTCCTGAGAGGGTTCCCACTGCCAGGCCCACAAACAGCTGCAGGATGAGCGTGTAGGTTTCCTGGCAGGAGTTGAAGAAGATCAGCAGATACCGAGCATGGAGCCCAGCGTGATGAGCAGCACAGCAGCCGTGCTGTAGCCATACTCTGCAAGGAGGACAGAGTTTTGAGTTTAGACACATTTTGTTCTAGACTGAAAGGTACGATAATACCATGATAAAATGTTCATGATACATTTATTGTGATATCAAAAAAAAAACAAAAGAAAAATGACAACTTGAAAAATAGTCCTTTATTAAATAATAAATCTGCTTCTGCTTTTGTTCTTTAATAAATTAAATAAATGAAATAATAAAAATAATAAATGTAGCCATCTATGACCTAAGCATGTGCTAAAAATTGCCATGAATTGTCTCTGACAATAAATGCTTTAATTATGTATGTACTATTGGAAAAAAAAACAATGCAGCATTTTTATAGCAGTCCTTTTATAAAATAAAAAAATAATAATACTCCATGTAATGTCACGGTCGATATTGTCACAGTCTGGTACAGTATTGAGACTTCCTTTTTTTAACAGTAATTCATTATGATGATATCTGCTGTATTGTTACATCCATAGTAATTGTAAAATGTATTTGTTTGTGAGTGTAGGCTGCAGAGAGCAACAGTGAGGTAAAACGTCTTACTCTCGAGAGCAGTGGGCAGAGATCCTCTTCTTTTTTGCTCTGCAGACTCACAGGCATTGCCTAGCAACTGCTGAATAATGGCTGGGCAAATTTGTCTGAAGTGCTCCTTGGTAATTGGCAAATGAGGATTCAGAGCAAAAATATCCACCAGCTGATTGGCTGAAAAACACACCTGATTAGATTGAAAGGGAAAGACACGTGGCTGAGTAGGAGGCTCTTCAAATCAGTCTGCAAGCAGTTTACAGCAATGTTCTCATGCTTCTTCTCAAACATTTTGTCTTAGCCTCACCTGTGCCCAGTCTCGGCTTATTCCTCCAGTTTCATGGTTGCAACCATCCAGTGGACGTCCAGCTGCTTTCTCTGAACTCCCTGTGATGCTCCGCCTCTTCCTGTTGTGAGAGTGTGTTGCTCTTCCTGTCCTACCCCAACTGATGGAGCAACTCCTCAAGTCTAAACAAAGAAACAACTGTTTCATGATACTGCAATACCTAAAAGCTAGTTTCTTTGTATCTGTTAAAGATAACAGATTGATAAAAAAGACGAGATAGACAGACAGACAGATAAATTGACAAAGATAGATTACCAAAGATTAAATTGCTGGTTTTGTTATGTGGCTGTGGTCAGGGAGGACAATATGATCAATACATTATATAAAGCAAATGTCAGTCTATTTAAATGTGCTCAACAAGCCAACTGTGCTCTTGAACTTACCCATTATCTGCAGGTTACTTGTGCGATTTAGGGATTGAAAGATGTAGTTGGTGAAGAAAGCAGGAGACGGGAGGTTCCTCCGTCTAAAACAGCTGCCCTGCAGGATATGGCTGATGATGGCAGCAGCCAATTTGGGTACAGAAGACACACCAGCACCTGGATTTTCTTGCACGTTAATATCTTCAAGGAGGCCAGCAGCATCAATGCACTGTGGGATCAAATGTGAAATGATTACAACCAGACGTGCACCTGTTGAGGCAGAATAGATGTCTCAGATAAAATTCCTTACTTGCAAATCAGATGAGGTATCTTGATTGGAGGGGTCGTAGTGCTGGTTGATGAGCTGCAGAATGCTTTCTGTTTCACTGGATGATAGGAAGCGGCTGTCCTCGGCTGGGTGTAGATTGGTGAGGGCTAAAAGGTAGAACTGATTGTTCCCAAATGAGGACGACGAGGAAAGGGAGGAGGGAGATGCAGCATTTGACACACACAGGTCTTGCAAGTTAATTACTAGTACAGCAGAACGTGGAGATCCTCTGGTACTCCTCTGTAGTGAGGTATGTCTTGCCATCATCCTCTAGCACAGAGAGAGCTATGTCTGGTGTCAGGCACTGGAGCAAGAGCAAGAACATGCAAGAAGAAGAGAACCATTTAGGCAGATTTTAGGGACAGAAAGAATCCCACATTTCAACATGTGGTGGTAAAGAGTCCGCTTGACAAAAAGCCCATTTTCCAGAAGTGTGGACTCAAGTCACATGACTTGGACCTGAGTCCCAAATTTGAAGACTTCAGACTCAACAAAATAAAAAAAAGACTTGCAACTCAACTTGGTCTAAACACCAATGACTCAGGAATTCACATGAGCCTTTTGAGTTCAAAATACTTGATCCCTTTCACCAAGCCGAAAGATTTGAACCAATCCAACAGCATCCAATCAAGTTGCAGGAGAGAATCATGCAGAACTAACATTACTGAGCACCAGAAAGATACTGTGATGGTCAACAAAAAACAAATCTTCCAATGTCATTTGTCAATGTCACACTGGAGGTTGCACACAGAACAGTGAGTTAAGGCTAATATTAACATAGTTAGCAAACTAATGTTTAGATAACATTAGCATAACAGCTAAATAACTTTTGTAAATCAGTGAGGCTGGAGCTCACTGTGTGGCTTTGAAAACTCAAAGTTTCGGACTTTGGACTTGACTTGGGTTTTGCCTGTCCTGACTTAGGACTTGACTGTCTTGACTTGGGACATGACTTGAGACTTGAGTGCAAGACTTGAGACCAAACATAATTTTGTTTGCTTATAAACACTAAATGGTGGACAACAGCAACAAAAAATAGCAGTGTGCAAAAAGATGCAGGGTTGAAAACTGCAGATGTAGACGGAGCAATTTCCATCTTCATTCAACATTTGAAGTTGCACAAAGAATGGCAGTTGAGGCTGATATTAAAGACGAACACATTATGACTTGTTAAGGACTCAAAATTCTTGACTTGAGAGTTGACTGTCTTGACATGGTGCTTGAGTGCAAAGACTTGAGACTTAAGACTGCAAAAAATCACTAGGTCCAGCATTTGCTGTTTTTTCCCTGCTTCTAAGAAAAGCTTTGTGCTGCTGTGCGTGTTTTGGTGAGGAGATTACAAGCCCAATTAGATCAAAACACAAAACCATAGAAGCTTTGGAGAGTGCATGAAGCACTATTTCTTTTAGAGAGAGCAAACTATTCAGTAAACACTGAGGAAAAGTTGAGAGTTTCTCTCTTCATTTTCACTTTCAAGGCTTGACAAGGTACATAATCCTATTGTCAGCCCACCTGCACAAACATGTGAAGTGCCTCTAACTCCACTCTATGGAGTTTATTATGTCAAACTGAGGGATGCCTAAAGCCACTCAGCATGAATGCCCCATAGAGGTCAAGGACTTAAGCCTCCGCATTCACTCACATTCCAGCCATAACAAGTATGTTTCTTGGAATAAGCAGGAAGGAATGGAATGAATACATAACATATATTGATGTAAAGGTTGCTAAGTTTATCATCTAGTGATTAAGGCTGCCACTATTCTCCAAATCCATGAATTGATTTGACTTTTGATTTGATTTGATTCGATTTTGTTACAAACTTTTTTTTTGCACTGACGGCTATGACGCAACAGGTCGTTGGTTTTATGCCCAGACAACTGTCATTTACATTTTCAAAGTCTTCTTTAAAAACATATAACAGCTGGTAAGCTAGGCTGCGTCATCTTTGAAGTGTTGTTTATTTCTTCAGACTCGCACCAGAAGCCGCAAATGGGCAGGGTTGGAGACAAAACCACTGATTCTGCATTTGATTTCGATTAATGAAATCGAAAGCTCGTTCTGATCGATTTTTAACTTAATATTGGAATTATGGCACCCCTAATAGTAATATTTGTATGATAACATTAAAACAGGTACAGGCCTTACCTTGTCACAGACGTCCTGAGATGTGCCCGTCCGTTCTGCACAGTGCACCGCTCGGAGTAGCTTGGCGATCAGGATACCGGTGTGGTTCTTTTGGAGTTGTGGCTCATTGTCATTACCCTGGGGCAGATCCAAGGCCCTGAGAGCCTCCTGCAGGTACCCCCGCTCCTGCCCTCTCACCTCCACCACCCTCCCCAGCAGACAAAGACGCAGCAGCAGCAGCAGGAAAGAGGGAGCACTGCTCCTGAAGTGCATGTTCCTACGAAGGCCGTCCGACTCCCTGAAGCTCCCAGGACTGGGTTAGGGCTTGAGATGATGGAGAGAAGAGACAAACAAGCAGATTTAGAGAGAAGTTTGATTTGAGAAGAGAGAACAAAAAGCTTCTAGAAAAGAAGAGCTGTAGGAGGTGTTATTAATAGGTACGCCTGATCTGGTGGAGGACAGGAGGGCTCGGTGGGCACCCCTCAGCTGAAGCAGCCCTTACAGTGCTGAGCGGTCAGCCAAAGCCTGGGCCCCTCAGTCCACAACAAAAGGATTAGTGCAGGCAAGTGAGAGAGCACAGGGGCAGGGAGAAAGGGGCATGAAGGGGGAGACGGAAGAGAGAGAAAATAATTAGTATTGAGGAAACCTAGGGACAAGTGAAAAGCTATAATTAACGGCTCACACAGACAGAGATCCACATTTAAGACAAAGTTGTTCTGTAATAGCACAGAGGTCACTGGAAAAGCTGCACCTCTTAGGTTTGTAGCTCAATTGAAGAAAATCTGAATGTTCCCTAAACTGCTGGTTTTTATAATGGTCTGAATATCGAACCAGTCTCCTTATTTAACAGCATCAGTTGTTGAAAAACAAGACAGGAGCCGGTATGACTGAGTGCCTGTGGTGTGTTGACTACAAGCCCCAGAGCCCCCCGATGCATAAAGCACCGGGGACACATTCAAATCAAAGGGTTTCTTATTCTGTATGATCTCTGACTCATCAAAGATCAAACATACAGTGCAAAACATGCCAGGCTTTCTAGCAACACTTTCCAACATCCTCCCACACCGTTCACCCTGCAGGTCAGACCGAGCGAGCAATGAGAGGACAAAAGCTGCAGTAATACCTGAGAATATAGATTAGATGAAAAAGCTTACCGGATGAAGCGGGCCCACAGTGCCGTCCCCCCCCCTCTGCTCCTCTCAGCTGCTGTAACTAGGTTTGTTTTCCTCCTCCGGTTGGATAAACAGAGGATCCAGAGCTTGTTTGGGAAGAATTCTTGGGCATTGGTGCTGCCGGTAAAACCCTCTTATGAGAAGTAAGAGTTGAGTAAGCTCCTGAGGATTAGCTGCGACAGCCTTACAGGGCTGTGGTTGCCATGGAGAATGCTGCCTCATTTTCAACATTAGGTAATGGGGGTGGCCAGCAAATATAGGGTGACTGAATGGCTGATATCTGACAGAGTAATATTCTGAAAGCCTGCATTAAACATTTATAATTTTGAAATAAAAGACACTTGAGAAAAACTATGATCACTAGGATCACTTGATAGTGTGCTCTTCAGTACTCTGTACATAAACATAATGACAAATGCATCACTATCAACAACCATTGTTTATTGCACAATGTATTTTGTATTTTTAAGCTGTGTATTGTATATTTGTATGTGTACATTGTCATTTGTAATGTCTCTGTTTTTGTTACCTGCCTTGTAAATTAGCATTTTTTTCTAAAATCCTGCATGTTTACATCTTGTATTTTTATATTAATGATCATTAAGGTGCACTGTTCCCATGAAATAAACAACAACATATTTGAAGGGCTGTGCCTAACAGCCGGTTCACAATACCTGTGTGATCCGTGCGTGACAGCTATTCATAATTAAGTTAGTAAAATACGTATTTCCTGGGAGAAACATAAAAATGAGCTGGGAAATAACCTTGAAATATGGAAGAACACTGGGGAAAAATGGGAGTGTTGGCACATCTGCAACTTTGGTAATCCCCTGACTTTTCAACTACAAACAAATACAGTGAGATAAACTATTGTTAGCTAATGTTAGCATGCTTTCACTGTAAACTAAGTACAGGCAGGGGTTAAAGTGGGCCGGAGCCCTCCGGAGCTGAGCTCCGCCACCTCAGAGCTGAGCTCCGTCACCTCAGAGCTGAGCTCCGCCACCTTATTCAAATAAATAAATTTTTCAATTCAAACTGGCAGTAGCCAGTAGCTGTTAGTTTGCTGTGTTTCTCTGTTTGTTAGCCATGTTAGATTGCTATGTGTGTGTTTTACCTGTTAATCCGGCCTGTATTTTTCTGTTGAGAATAGACTTGCACAGATTTATCGGCAGTGCTCGGATTCGGGCAGGTTTTCACGTGGTCATCCATGACCTGCGACCGGCCGGTCAGTCTAAATTTGACGGTCTAAAGCGGCGGTCAAATTCCCATCGCGCTGCGGCAGCAAAAGAAACAAAAAAACAAAAACCAAACACACCATGTTATATATTATTTATTAATGTAGAGTGTGTTTTAGCAAAGACATGATTATTGAAAAGCTGGTTGTATCTTGGTTAAAATGTTCTAATAAAGGAAAGTTAGAAAATTTTGCAATATCTTGTGTGCTGTAAAGTGGTTTGGAAAAAATGAAATCGGAATCGGCCGAAATCAGTATCAGCCATCCAAGCACTCTGCAAATCGGAAATCGAGATCGGCCCAAAAAATTGTAATCGGTGCAAGTCTAGTTGAGAATAAAGCCAATATAGTTTTTTGCAATCATTTACGTCATTTTCCCTACTGCGCCTCAGCACCGAATTTTAGGGCTCCCCCACCTGTCAAATCCCACTTTAACCACTGAGTACAGGGTAAATATACCTGCTAGACGTCAGCATCTTAGCTTTGGTTTGAATCCTGATGTTAGCAAATAACTTGGCTTATTCATAGTGCCAGATCTTAAACCCCTCTCTGTTTCTTTCTTTTATAAAAACAGTTTTTTCACGTTTATTTATGTTTTGATGCATCACATCAGAAGAAAAAAAGTGCAAAAAAAAAAGAAAACTCAGTTCTTTTTATTAAATTTCTTTTATTGAGCATCTATTTACAATGTCATAAGCCAGGGATTGATGAACAGCCTGTGGAGAATGAGAACAAGCAGCCCAGTTGAGAAAAATCCGGCTCATTGCATGAATTAAATCTTCACCTTGATTTTTAGACCATGTTTAGTCTACAAATGTTCTTGGTTATGTTGATTGGTAAAAGTAAAAAATAATCTGTACACATTTCACAAATCACAAAATCACTTAAATTTTGTTATACATTACTCACTTATATTATCTCGTCCCTAATTTGCTTAGAGCAGTGCCAGTGCTTGTATGAATTATTATATAATAATTATGAATCATTATCTTTGATCCAGTCTTCCTCATATGGAAAAACACTAAAGGGTTCGGTTGAGATTCAGTTCCCAGTAAAGTGATGCAAATTAAAGAATGAAAATCTCTGATCATATCATTTTCACAGTGCTGATTACCACTGATCTCATGTTTCTATGCTTGCTCATTCTGCTCTATGTTGGCCACCAGACCCTTCGTATCTACGTGGCTTCGGAGTGGGTTTGTGAAGTATAACTTGTTGTCAAAGGTGCTTTCTCCCAGGACAGGGGTTGGTATCCGTTTACGGAAGAGGAGGAAGGCACCGAGTCCAGCTATGGCGATTACGACAAGCACTACAGCTACGGTGACGCCCGCAGAGCTGTGAGAAGGTTCTTTAACGACGTGGGCTGCAGAGGCAAAGCATACAGAGGTATTAACAGTGACATAACTCAGATTTGAGACTTCATATTCCACATACTGTATATCTTAGATAAAATAACTTACCAACAGAGGGTGGCTTCTCTGTAGGTGTGACAACTGAAAAAAGATGATAAATTCTCAGTGTTGGCGACTGATGGGTCAGTTTAAAATTACATAACAGCTGATTAAACTTACCTTTGGCTGTTTTGCAGATGTAAGACCTGTATCTGCTGCAGCTATTTGTGCCCCACTGTCCAGTTTCAGAATTAATGTCCACACATGAGTCTGACTTTGGCATCCCTGCTTTCCAGTTAGTGTAGTCCACAGGACTGTTATCGATCCACATCCACTCACCTAAAACAAGGAGACTTGTTACTTTAATGGCCAAAGAAGCACACTCAGACTCAGCAGACTCAGTAAACTTTAGATGGTAGTCAGAAATCACATTTTTCCTGTCTCAATGTGTTAAACATAAACATATATAACATGCTTATATTTTTCTTGTATTACTGAATATGATTTCCAGCTACCTGGATTAGGAAATCAATGGCAGCATTAGAAACAAATTTAAAAAAAGTTAATTATTATTATTTTTCAGTAGATGGTGTATTTTTTCATCTAGATGGTCTGAAGAGCCTTTTATGATTTTGGAAACATTTTCAGAACAGTGATAAGTGTTGTTAAATAACCCTCTGGGTTTTTCAGAGATTGCTGTTTGTTTTTTATTATTATTTCAGAGTAATTGGATGCTTAGCTCTGTGACTTGAGTATGATGATAATGCAGACACAAACCTTAATCTGTGTTACAGTTTCATTATATAAACAGTATTTATTCTACACAATATGCACTTTAGAGTAATGTTTATAGTATATTTTTGCAGTTGTTATTAGACTAAATCAATATACTTAAAGCTACTACAAGGAACTTTCACATTGTGCTGATTTTGGAGCCGCTTCTGGAAAAAAACAAGTGTTTCCATTGTAATAGCTACAGCATATACCGACGAGAATAAAATTATCAAAAGGAAAATCTACTTCTGCTTCTTTTGAACTGGCTTCTGTCTTTCATGGAGAATCCAACCTGCTGGCAGGCCTTAAGAACAACTGTATAGAAATAGCCGATCCTCTCACTGATGGCCTGGTTTGCTTATGTACTGTAGGTCAAATAGAGGCATCTGTAATAAAAGGAGACTGTTTCATAACCAGTTAAAAACTCCTGTTAAACTGTTTTATGCCAACAAGAAATGGTACAAAACTTGCACTGCCGGATGTCAATGAAATGATTATCTTTGATGTTCTAATGTTACTTTGATGTTCTTGAAGCTGTTTTACCATCATCCACATTTGACTGTTCACTAAGCCCCTCCCCCCTTATTTACTGTTGCTATGCCTGGCACGTGGAAGAAATTAGCCTTCAGGGCTTTCCTGCAGAAAGCCTTTGTAACCAAGTAGTTGTGGTGTTAAAATGCTACAGAAAACTGAAAATAATAAGAAAAAACAGTCAACTAAGTCTTAAAGTTATAAGTCAGCAGTAAGTTGAGTCTAATCCCAGTCTCATGGGTGGATGTCCTGTGCTTAACCCATTCATACCTACTATTTATTCTACCACAACCCTCTCCTGATGTTAACTTTGCTGCTCTTTACTACATCACCTGACTTCCTAAAATCTTTATGCCAGAAATCTCTTTTTGGCCAGAAAAGCTCTCTGGCAGCTATCAACCTTTCCATTCTCACATGGCACATGTCATATGTAATAACAATGACAGATTTACTCTCCAAAAATTGTAGTAATTTTTAAACAATAGATCTGGTGAGCATCACTTTTGTTGGCTGAAAGGATAAGTGTCACCAGCAGATTTTATCAGCAGTTTTCAACAAATCCTGAGAGTTTGCTGAAAACTTTGTCCCCCGCTGACTATCTAATGTTTCCAGCTGATCTGTTTTTAAAACAAGAAGCATGTCTCTTAAATGCACATAATGGCTACATGCATGGTATACTGCTAAAAGACTGAGGCTTAAGCTACATGCAGGCAAAAGGTCAGCAGCAGATGATTCATGTAGTACACATGGAAAGAAAGGAGCATTGTTTGTGTATCCGAAGGTAGAGCTAGACATTCCTCGGTTAGTATTGTAGTGCAGTATTTATAATATAAACATAGATGTTATTCATTCTAACCTAACCCTCGGATGTTTTGGATGCTTATTATAGAAAATCTTGGACAAGCAACAGTGTGGTTAGATTTACATTTTAATGTTTCCTTTTAGCGTAGCTGTGTAGCAGATAACTGGGACAGTGACATTGCAAAATACAGAGGCTGAATTTAACTCCAGCAGACCATGCTCAGTCACCTTCATGAGTCTTGTAGAGGCCGATCCAGAAGGTCTTGGCACCATCCTGCAGAAGCTCCAGGTTCTGCTGTATGAAATTACCCTCCTGAGGGTCTTCAATACTCACTAGAGAAGCACCTGATGGATGCAGCCACAATAGCACACTATCTATCACATACAAATTCACATACAAATTATAATTAATTAGTGTAAATTCTTCATAACATACCCATTTTCAGACATTCAACTGAGGCGTGGGCCCAGTTGTCCACCATTGTGCTGAGGAAGACATAACAATGGCCTCTGAAAGGTATCCATGTTTTTCGCTTCTTCGGTTCCGGACAGTTTCCAGGGAGTTGTGGGGGATCAGTGGGAGCTACGTCTGAAAAAGAGACGTGAGATCACATAGTTAACCATCTTTAATGTTTGCTTATGTGCAGTGTATAGTGCAAGAGACCTAATTGAGGCATTGTCTGACCTGGTGACCTCTTGCAAAGGGAAGAGTGGGTTTCAGTACATGGTGCAGTCTTCCATTTTTTGTCTAAATCCATATACACACAGCCATAGTTGTGTTTCGGCTCATCTTTGCCCCATTTAGTGTAAGAAAGCAGCCAGTTATCGACCCACCTGTACCGCCCACCAGTCTGTGAAAAGAAAAATCATTACTTGCATTTTATACAGGGCTAAAAGGTCCTTGACTCAATATAGTGGTGTACAATAACACACTCTTTACCACATTGCTGTTGAGGCCAATCCACACAGGCTCATTGAGCTTGGACATCTGCAGGGTGATGTATGCCTGGCTCACAGGACTCAGGATACTGGCCAGATCTGCATCGTCTGCTTGGCACTGCCTCCTCGCCTCGTCCCATCTCATCTTCTGGGCCACAAGCTTGTAGGAGTCGTTGCCAAGTTTGTGGAAACTCTTTGGTGACACAGTGGTGGGTGGGACTACAATCTGAGAGTCTTTGACAAAAAGAAACAACACAAATCATTCAGCTGAAAAAGCTGCCCAACAAAATATTTAAAAGTGACCTTGCTCTCACTCACGATCCTATGGTCCCACTAACATTTTACGCACCAATGTTTCTTTTACAGATGAAGCCACGTTTTACGTCACAGTCTTCCACCTTCCACTGTCCTGTTTGTTTGGCGACACTGCCGACTATGATCACACAGTCAAGAGTCTGTCAGGCAGAAAAGGATGCATTAGTTCACTTTGGTTGTACCATTTTGAGAAGTTCTCCTTACAGCTGTATGCACGTTTTTTTTTATTGTTCTAATTGATCTGAATCTGATTGACTCATGAATGAAAAATTCTAAGAACCACAGGTTTAATCTTTAAGGATCAGTATCACATAATAATATGGAAAGTTTATTGTTATAACAAGATTTTTTTACATTATTACAAAAAAAAATTCATATTACAAGAAGAAACTTGATCTTGTTATAACAATATACTTTTTATCTTGCTGTGGTGTGAAACATTTTATGTTATAACATGATAACTCACTTTCACAGTTCTGATCATAATTTTATTAATTAATTATTAATTTATTAATTTGTATTTTTTTTTATTTAGCTTTTTTTGGTGGCGGGGGCTTTATTTGATGGCTGAAGCGGATGACATGTAGACATGCAGTAAAGGGCCACAGGTCAGAGTTGAACCAGTGACCCCTGCAGAGGACTGATAGCCTCCGTACATAGGGCGCACACTCTACCAACTAAGCTACAGGGGCTGCAAGCTGCTGTTTTTTTTTTTTTTTTTTTTTTTTTTTTAAGTAAGTAGCTGGATAGGATAGAATAATTGAGGACCCCGTGTCGGTTAATTTCTCTATAATGACCTGCTCGCTGTACATTATCCGTCATGTTATATGTTATAAGGCTGTCATCCTGAGTTGTTCTGTACACAATTAAATTCTGTCACTTCAATCATCAGCCTCTATGGGGCAACTCCTGTACAGGACTATATGTGCCATTTGTTCATTAATTGTTTATTATGTTCAGTCAATATTGTTACTTTAAATGTCGGAGGATAGGATATACAAGCTTCTTTATTAGAGGTGGTAGGTTGTCTAGTGATAAACAAATAAACTGTAGGAGTGAGAAAAAGAGGAAGCTGAAATAACCTCCTCATGAAAATAACGTCCATCGGGCACTGTTGTTGGATGCCCTTTGGCCCAGTTGGTGTATGAAATTCCTTTGCCGTCCGTCCACACGAAGTGCATCTCCCAGTTGACATCGTTCATGCCGATCCACAAATCTTCATTGTATTTCAGCATCTGTGTTGTTAGGAATGCTAGAAAGGGCAATACAGTTATTCTTTAACTCTCTAAAATTGTGGTTTATTTACTGTACATACTTCATCACTGCACAGTGAAATGTAACCTGTACAGATGACTACAAAGAAAAGGGGATTGTGAACATGTTTCTTGTATCGCTCACCTTGCTCTCTCTCGTTGATGATAGAAATCAGATTTCCTCCCTGGTTTATGCAGTATGTCCTGGCGTCCTTCCAGTTCTTATTGTCATTACCCACAACAGTTTTGTAGCACTGTGTAAACACAAGGAATTTGTACCGTACTGTTAGAATAACAGCCAAAAACATACTTTGTGTTGACATGCATGTTATGCAAAGTTTCAGCACTTCATTTGGAGTAATTTGTGTGGTTTACGGTTACATATCATTACCTTTCCTTGGAAAGCTAGCCACTCTGGTGCACATCCCCCCGTAGGAACCGGGGTTGGGGCAACTGTTGCATTGACAAAATCGCTGTTTCTTTTGCAAATAGAAGGTAGCTCCATACCACAGTTTATGTCATTCCAGTACCCTGTATGTGCAGAGGTTACAGAGAACAATGAGTAAATAATAGATAGATAGATAGATAGATAGATAGATAGATAGATAGATATGTGTGGTTAGATATGTCTGGCTCACCCATGCTCCTGTACATTGTCACACAGTTTTCATCATTATTGGCAAAGTTGGGCTCATTCCTTTCCCAGGCCGTGTATGTTACAGGGGTGCCATCCACCCAGCTGAAAACAAAACATAATGAGCAAGAGATCATAAAAACAAACACCTGTATTTGTGTTTCAGAAAGTAGCCAGTATACCCAGTATTGTGCCTGAACAGTGTAGTTTGATGTACCTAAATGATTTGTCCAGATTTACTGTCATGCCAATGTAGTACTGTGACACTGAGCCTTTTGATATCTGTTGGAACATGAAGATTAAGTTAAAAACAGCTCTTAAACGTGTGTTTTTTTCAACAATAGATTATATTTTGTAGAATGTACAACATGTTGTCATTTTGAATTTAAATGTTTAACTTTTTTGTTGTTTTAGAAAAAAAAAAAGAAAGAATTTCTTGCCTGTTTCCAGAGGAACTTCCTCTCACTCTCCCCTGTGATGACCGCAAGTTCACCAAAGCTCTTTCTGCAGAAGGCTCTGGCAGCTTCCATATCCAGGTTGTTAGTGTTGATGAAATAGTGCGTGTCATTGTAGATAATCCAGCCATCATCTGTGGTGTTGTATACTGTAAAGGGAGCAAAGCTGTTATCAGGTGTCCCACTGATACAGCATTATAGGTTGATGGAAAACAAGTCTAAAGTCGTATGAGCAGCTCTGTGAGGCAGTACTTAACGGCTGTGTCCTCCAAAGTAAGCTATTTTACCTTTTTTACATTCAATATTTGTTCATAGCACAAACTATCTGGAGGATTAGGTACTTGTAAAATATAAATTAACTGTTCCATGGATATTCTGTATCATAGCAACCTGAGTGTCTCAGCTGAAATAAGGCTGTGCATCTGAAGCACTCTCATGGGCTCCCAGCTGAGTGTTTTCAGGGGAGGGCCTGATGTTTTCAGGTGGGAAATGCTTCGATGGACACGGGGCCTTATGGTGCCATGCCACTGTTCTGATGGCCCATTATTCTGAAATCCCAATAGTCCAAAAAATGCCCCTTTAGAAAGCCATTTCTCGTACGGCCGATAATCCCATGAACAGCCGGGCCATTGCTCCGAAGGCTAATTACTCCAAACTTATGTACCTGACATATCTTAAATAATTAACATACTTATTTTAACCCAAACCTGGATCTTTTCCAGGAACCATAAATGTTTGCACAAAATTTCACGACAATCTGTCAGCATAGATATTTCAATCTGGCCTAAAGTAGGACCGACAAACCAATATTGCCATCCTTAGAACCATGCTGCTTGCTGCTTTAGCTTGGCTAAAAACAGAATTGGTGAAGCGAGAAAGATTTTTGCTCTGTCAGTCAAGGAAATAAAATGAGAGAACGACAGGAGCTGTTTTTGAAGACGAGCACCTGCTGAAAATTACCTGGTTCAGCTATGACAGGCTCAGGTTTGGGAGTCACACCTGAAAGTACAAGAACTATGAGTAAGGAGTCTTAACACCAGGCAAAGACAATGTCACATCACATAAGTACTTTGGATAAACTGGAGCTCTGTGATGAGACCGGTTGTTGTTACCTTTGCGTATCTGGCAGATCCAGTCATTGTAGGCCTCACAGTGCCGATCATTCCAGTGCCGTCCGTAGTAAAACTGGACTTCTGCACAGTGCTCATTGTCGTTGTGGTTGTTTGGTTCACCAAAGCCCCAATTCTCAAAGTCAGACTAGCTCACAGTTTTTGGAAATACACATAATTAGTCCAGGGTTGGGAATGACAGTGAGTAAAACTTTTTGTGACAACAACAAGTGCTACATACAGGTGATCCGTCACTCCAGACGAAACCCGCGTTGGTACCCAGACTGAAGCCGATCCAGGCTGAATCAGAGGAGTGAAACCTTTATGAAAGCAGAAAACAGCAGCACTGATTACTTGAATGGTTGAGTAGCATAAATCATATAAATTCTGACATGTGCAAGCTGTTAAGTGGACATACGGAGCGGTGTTCAGGTCCTGAATGCTGTGTATGCTCATCAGATCCCCACCAATGGCCTTGCAGAAGTCCCGCGCTTCTGACCAATTCTTCTTGAGGTCCTTTGATTTTTTGTAAAGCTTTTTAATGAGTGGAAAAAGAAAATAATGTGTGAGTATGAGTTTTAAGTACTGAAAACCACACAGATTTAACAGAGTAGTTGAGTTTGACCTCCTACTTTGTAGCAGGCGTTCCTTTTGCCAGCGGGGGTCCACCCAGACGCACAGCTCAGGGCCGGGGTGGTGGGCGGAACCGTCGTCACCAGTACGCCCTCTGCTCGTTTCTTGCAGATATACTTCTCCTTGTTGCTGCAGCTGACAACGTCCCATAATCCAGCAAAAACCCCAGTTGTCATGGCAACACATCCTTGGTGTCTGTCTTTTGTTAAATACACCAAAGGAAATGGGAAAAAATATAGATAAACTGAGCTGGAAGATATAAAGTAAACTAAAAAAATAGGTGTGGAAAAAATATTTTAGTTAATTGAAATAAAGATGAAAACTAGACTTTAGATAACAATGAAAACTAAGTGAAACAATATTGAAACACACTTGAAAAACTAAGTGAAATAAAAATGTATTGTATTTTCACCAATAAAAAATCATTAAAAAAAAAGAAAAAGAAAGCCCAAACAGCTTACTGCCAGAAAGGGAATTCTGGTAAAAAGGCTTTGGGAAGTTAGGTGACATATTATAAAGTGCAACAGAGTCCTCGTATAACTTTCTGGCAGAAAGGCTTGAAGCCTAACTTATCAGCACAAAGTTGACTTATTCAGGTTTTTTGTTTCATTTTTTAATGAGTCTGTTTGGTTAGGTTTAGGCAAGAAAACTTGGCTACATGATTAGATTTTACAAAAAAAAAACAAACAAAAAAAACTACTTAGTTAAGTTTAGGAAAAGATATTGGCTTGGGTAAAAAAAGACTGTTAGGCATGTGTTAGAAAGGCTTTCTGGCAGAAAGACAGAAAGCCTGATATTGCTCTCCATAGAGCCATGTTGCTATCAAGCATCGTGCCTCATGACTGTTCCCATCCCATGTAATATAACATCAGACACTGTGAAACTGGTGAGGAGGCACAGATACACACAGCTAAAGAGAAGTGTGCTGTACCTGGCATGCCCACATTGAAATTAGTGAATGAGACTTTTCTCCTGGTCGTCCACTTGAAAGTGCTTCTGTCCTCTGTGTTGGACAAACCTGTCCAGAAATACTTCTCTGGTCTCAAACCCACCAAACTGACCAAGAGGGCATTCTCATATCTGCATGAAAACACAGACCAGCAGAAAGATGAGCAATAGAATTCAAAATAAACCAGATTTATTGGTTGTGTGGTTAATAGAAATTAATAGCAATTTTCATTCAAAATTAATTAACTGAACATATTACAGCATTCAACTCTTGTTTTAAGACTGACAACAGAGCATTTTTATGACTGAAATGTGGAAATAATTCACATAAACGATATAAATATGAAAACATACCTATCTCCCACATCCACCAGGTTACCACCAGCCTGTGAGCATGCCCGCTTTGCATCTTCAAAGTTTTAGCCTCTGATCCGATGTTGTAACAGTAAGAGCCATACCTGATCGAGCCCTTGTGACGAACAAGAAAACGAGAGAATAAAGCTGCTAAAGGCTTTGTTTTTTAATTACACTCATAATTTAAAGGAAATTACATCACTCACAAGCTTGCAACCCGGGTTGGCGTCTTCATGGGCGCCTTCGCCTGGTTTAGTGGAGGCCTTCTTCTTACAGATGTAGCCGTATGTCTTCTCACACATGTGGTCAGCCCACCTCCCGTCCTGTAGTCAAGACCAGCACCACTCGTGTTATCATTACATTCATCGAAGACATTTTACAAGTCCCTTTTGCATTTGGACGGGTGTTACCTTTCCTCTGATGAGGACACAGTCTTCCTGGAGGTTGGTGGCGTGTGATGGCTCACCAGTCTGCCACTGGGTGAAGGTAACATGGGAGTGATCAGACCATTCGAACAGCATCTGGTTCCTCTGATCATTCAGGCCAATCCAGAGCACATCTGTCGGCACTGAGGGTTTTAAATGCACGTGGACATAATAATATCGACATAGTTAATATCGTCATAGGGTATAGTTTCTCAGACATTTTTGGGTAAATATACTCATTTGTTTTCTTTCTAAGAGTCAGATAAGAGGTTGATACCACTTTCACTTCTGTACACGAAAATATGACGCTACAGCCAGCAGCTGCTTAGCTTAGCACAAAAACTGAAAACAGAGGGAAAGAGCCGGCCTGGCTCTGTCCAAAAGAGGAAAAAAGGTTGGGAATCACTGGTTTAAGCTATACTGATGTTGATTCAGGTTTGGCCTCCTGATTATCTAACCTCTTCGGTTGTAGCCTTTTCTACTTCCGTCGTTCTTTTCTTGCTTTGTTGCCTTGCAATTAGTTGTAGTTATAAGTGAAGCTGGAAATTACAGCTTGTTCGCCCTGCTGCCATCAGGCGGGAGATACAGAAGTTAACCCTGCCTTACCTCCAGACCGAAGAGCAGCTTCTTCCCTCAGACTGCAAGACTACTCAACTCATCTTCAGCACTCCACCTTATCAATTAGTTTGATCTATATTTTATTTATCTCTACAATCAATTCCAATCAAACAATCAATAGAGAACTACAACAAAATCTAATTTCCAACCTTGTTTTAAATGATAAATAAATCATCTTGCATCCTTGTAAATTCTGGCTGCGTTTTCTCTGCTATTCTTGTGCAACTGGCTCACTATAGCTTTACCAATACATCTGCCCAGCTTTGTTGAAGACTGGTCATGCACAAAGAGTGCACAGCCAGGGTGTGGCGAGCAGGTCATTGTGGGTTTACTAAAGGCATCTGACAGCTACAGATACCAGATTTTTTTTTTTTTTGTCAGAGCATTTGATTTATTGATTGCTGTCAGTATGTAGACAAAAATTTCAACCAATCTATCAAAAAAAAAAAAAAAAAATCCTCTAAAACCACCACTATGAGTTTGCCAGGTAACCAGCAGAGATTTTGGTTTTTTGGGGATTAAACAAAAAGATATAATGTGTTAATTTGCAAGCTTTAGAGGTGTTTGTAGCCAGATTTTGTTACTAATGGACAGCACAGGCTAGCTGCTTCCCCCTATTTCCAGTCCAGATCTTCTCACCAGACTCTCAACAAGACAGGGAATAAACATATTTAATAAACATATTTCATATTATTATCAAAGATGAATATAATTACGTTTAACATAGATGCTTTTTGTAAAAACCAACAAACTTATTGGAAAAAATGACTTATTGCACACTTACAGTATCCAGACTGAGATATTATGAAGCTCTGCTCCTCTATATTGTGTATGCTGGCCAAATCTCCACCTTCTTTGCGACACGCAGCCAAAGCGTCCCTCCACATCTTTTTAGCCCTCTCCAGGTAGTAACAGTTACCTGCATAGGGGACCCAGTGACTGGGACAGAAGCTGGGCTGGTCTTTGCCTGTGGACAGAGAACAAAATATGTGAGAGTCACAATAATAAGAAGCCAAATTCTGGTTCTGATTCACTTGGATTTATGATATTATTTTACTTGGTGGTGAAGGCAGGGTGGTGGAGTTTCCTTTCCGACAAATGAAACCAAGCTTCTTGGTGCAGGCGCTGCTCTCCCATTTTGAGGCTTTTCCAGCATTTAGGGTGGCACAGGTAAGCCCGGGCTCTGATGATGGATGACCTATTGGAAACATCAATCCATATATTTAATGTAAATAATTCATAGATCATTCATGAGAGAATTTGTAATCAGTTGCTCTTTAAGAAGCTCACTGTTTATGGCAAGCTCTTATAACATTTAATAGCAATTGTAGATGTCAACAGGTGCGTTTTGACAAGTTAAAATTCTAATTAAAGATATCTAGAGTTCATTCGTCACTGGTCAAAATGTTAATTCTTGAGATCAAAAATGAATTTATTACTAGTGGAAATAAAGTTGGGACACTGTGTAAAACTTGATGATTTGATGAATTATTTGCAAATCTTTTTCGACCTATATTCAACTGAATACAGTATGAAGACAAGGCATTTAATATTCAAAATGATCAACTTTACTGTCTTTTGTAAAGGTACACCCATTCTGAGTTTGATGCCTGTAACATGTTCCAAAAAAGTTGTGACAGGAGCATGTTTACTACTGTGATACATCACCTAAAACTATTTCTTATTCTTGCTTGATGTACAGCTTCAGCTGATCAACCGTACGGCTGCGCAATTAATCAAATTTTATCGAAATCGCAATACGGGCCTCTGCAATTTTCAAATCGCAGGAGGTGCAGTTTTTTGAATTTTATGCTTCATAGTGCGCCACAGATTTTCAAGGGGAGACAGGTCTGGACTGCAGGCAGGACAGTCTAGTCCTCAAACTATTTTACTACGAAGCCACACTGTTGATGAAACAAGTAGGGACGTCCCTGAAAAATGTGTTGCTCCGAAACCTGTATATACCTTTCAGCTCCAGTGGGGCCTTCACAGGTGTTACCCATGATGCCATGGGCACTAACACACCCCCATACCATCACAGATACTGCATTTTGAACTTTATATTACTACCACATGTCTTCACTTACCTGGGGCCCAGTTTAAATATCTGAATGGGTTTCCGTTGCTCCACTGCCATCCACTTTCAAAATCCAAACTGTTCAGTCCAATCCACATAGATGTCGCCAAGGAATTTGTCAAACCTGTGCCAACCCACACATTATAATCATTCCATTGCTATCAATGTACAATCCTGTTCATTGTGTAGAATGCATAACTGATACAAGGCTGAATTTGTACCTGTGATGTATGCCTGCTCATGAAGCTCTACGATGCTGAGGAGGTCGGCTCCCTGCTGCTGGCAGCTCTTCCTGGCCTGATGCCAGGTCAACACTGACTGTGCGTTTCTCTGATACTGAACCCCTGTGACCGGGTCAGTGTCCC
Organism: Lutjanus argentimaculatus; assembly: GCA_034769285.1. NCBI lineage: Eukaryota > Metazoa > Chordata > Actinopteri > Lutjaniformes > Lutjanidae > Lutjanus > Lutjanus argentimaculatus. The sequence continues at coordinate 12,536,425 of JAWZSL010000009.1, read as the reverse complement.
AACCTGAGGTCCCTGCATTATGGTCGAAACACAAAATACTAAAAGTTATAAAATTAAAGGAGATTATTTACTGCATGAAGTAAAAGTAGTCTAATAACTGTTGAACTGAATGACTTTTTAGTGTATCAGCTACAGTGGATGGCGGTCAGCATGCCCCCAATTTGAAGAAGCAGAGAGGGGTACCAGCACGGACACTAAGTAATGTACTGCTGTGGACGGGAGCAGCAGCAAAAGGTATTTTAACCACTTAAAAAAGGTCCATCTCAAAAAGAATCAATATCAGTTTAAATATGCTATATTTAGATTTTTTTCACCACTTTACCTTGCCGTCAGACAGACTTTTCTTAAGGGAAACTGCTACATATGTATAAACCAAATATCGCTCTCTGCAAACCAACCAAACTCCACAGGCAAAATCAGGGATCTTACCTCGCAGAACACATGAACTGCTAGTTTAATTCTGCCTCAATCAACTTTGGTGAATCTGAACTACCATTTTATTACACCAAAGTCACACACAGGCCTCACTGCCTGACAGAGTGAGGCAGTGGCAGACCATCAACTCCTGTTTTTTGCAAGGTAAAATGACTGATTTTGCCTATGGAGTTTGGTTGGGTAGGAGAGAGCAATATTTGAGTTATGTAACAGTGGTTTACCATCTGTCTGACAGCAAGGTAAGGTGGTGAAAATATTCTAAATAGAGCGTACACTTAAACTGATATTAATTTTTTTTAGCTGGACCCTTCCACAGCAGTTCACTGCTTAGCGTCCATCCAGGTACTCCTCTCTGCTTTTCCATAATGGAGACATGTCGACTGCGATCAACTGTAGTTAAAACACTGACTATGGATAAGTACCTCATACAATCCAACATCAATTAATCAGAACTATCCATTTAAGGACAAAGGTGTCTCAAAACTAAACACAATAGGAAGTATATTCATTTTGAAGACTGAGAAACATCACATGCTTTGTTGTCATGAAAAACTGTAGTAAAAGTGAGCTTGCTTTCTTTTTCTGCCCCTTTCCTGCCCCAGATTTAGAGCAGCGTCAGGGGAAAGACAGGTCTGTGAGAAGAGGAAAACAAGGACAGTGCTGTGCTGACAATTCGTGAGAGGAAGTGGTAGTGTTGTTCTGCTGCGGGAGAGGAGGGGAGGGGGTCAGAAACCAGACCTGTCAGTGCTGACCTCCTCAATGATAGCACTTAGAGAAAACAAGATAATTCTGCACACTCTTTGTAGGAATGCTGATTATTAAATAGATGAAATGGCTGAAACATTTTTCTTACCTTTGGTGGGACAAAAGCCCCACTTTCTCTGTTTGTCGTAATCTCTCTCTGTTGCACACCACAGCTGTCCATCTGAGCGGCCGTCCTTTGTGCATTCGGCGTACCACTTCTCCATGAACTTAAATGGGAACTGACAAGGGCCTCCGAAGGCATTGCCCCCTATTGTGAAAACCTCTGAGGAGACACAGAACATGGATTTAAAGACAATCAAAAGTTTGTTTAGTGACATAAAACAAGTAAAGCGTCCACTGATGTTTGGCAAGAAAGCCTAGCTTGTAGTTTCAGCTCATCCCAAAGGTGTTGGGCGGGGGTCATGGAGTCAGAGTTCTGTGCAGAACCATCAAGTTCTTCAAGACCAAACTTAGAATTTTTTATGGAGTTTTCAGGTATGTGTACTTTACTTGAGTATTTTTCTCACAACTTTCTACTTTTACCCCTTGCATTTTATCACAAATATCTGCTCTTCCTACTCCTTATGTTTTAAAACAGGCTCACATGAATTTGTGAGAAATTATCATTTTTATTTTGCATCATTGTGCACCTTCTTCTAATCCTAATCATTCAAATCTTCTGCAAATCATGCATGACAGACAGCGTGAGAGGAAGACTTGACCGTGGAGAAAAGATGAGGTTAGTGTATAACATATTTCTGATCAGTATCATAAAATAGTTTTACTTATTGGCTGCCTGCCTCTACTGAAAGTTGATTTCACAGATTGTCCTCATTTACAGACAGGGCGAGTTTAAAGGTGCAGTAACTGACTCTGGAGAAAGATTGTTCCCAGGTCATCAACTATCTTACTGACCTGTGATTGGTCATGGGCAAGATTTTCTAAAGCCTGAAAACAGATCCGAGAGGAGAAGCAGAAATTGTGTTTTCTCAGACCACTGGAGTTGCATTACACTTAAAAGTTATTATGGGACTTCTACCCAATGACACTGAAAATAAACAGTCCACCCAAGCTTTAATTGAGTCATAGATGGGTTTAAGTCCAACAGTCAGATTACAGATTTGCCAGGATCTCATTGTTTCCCTGAGAAGGTTAGTGGCTCACTGTTCCTGGGTGGTGCGATTGCTCTTTGAGTTCCCTTGTTTCAAAGATGCTTGATGTTTTTGGTGTATTGCAGATTGTGCCACACAAGCTCAACTGATTGACACAAATGTTCTGCATCAAAACTAATCAAGCGATGTCCTTTTGACCTTTTTGTATATTTGTGCATTCTGCTGCCTGTTCATGCCTTGGCCGAAGCTCGCTTACAAACTTAACATACTGTATCTTTTGGTAAATAACTATGTCTAGAATCAGAGGAATATGAGTGTAGGATTTTCCACAAATAACAGGGATGGGACAATATCAAATATTTTTAAACTCATTTTGGTGATACAATATACACATATTTTTTCCACCTAATTAAGTTTCTCCTGTAGTGGAATTAATACATTATTATGCCTACTCTTATTGTGATGGCCCGTTAACAAATGTAGACATTCACTGGGCAAGAAAAGAAAACTACTGCTGACGGGTGTTTTTCACTGGTGCCTGTTTCTCTTTTCTTCGTCACTAATTTGTTGTGATGATTGTGACGACGGCTCATAAGATGGGAAATTAAATTTGTAGGAATGCAAATTAGCTCCTCCTCGCATGATGAACACTGAACAATCAGCGCAAATAACATCTTATGCCATCTGTTTCGGACGCTTCAAAAAAACCTCCACCCTGCAGACATGCTTGCATCATGTGCACGTAATTAAAGCGCCATGTTATTAGCTTGTCAGGAACATTTATTTCAGGTCAACACCAATGAAATGCTGATATTATCATGCATAGCTAAAGATAAATAAGCATCAATCATTTGTTAACTGAGGGTCACACTCTGTTCTTTTAGTAAACTGGGATCTAATCTGATTATGTTTTTTGTTGTTTGTTTGTTTGTTTGTTCCTTTTTTTAAAACCAGAAAATACAGAATAAAAGCTGTCGCAGTCCAGACTGAATATTCAAAATCAGTTTGCTGAATATAGTAGTACTAGTTTTTTGTTTTTTTACTTGAAAAATGAAACACCTGACAACAGTCTCCAGCATGACGAATGCATGACAAAAACTATTGCAGGACTTCCTGAAACACCCATTTAACCTGCAGCACAGTTTAGACTCTCCAGTATAAACTACTGGGGCTTTGTCTTTATTAAATAAATCTTGTGCCCACAACTCCTACCTTGAAACCCCTTTGAACAAAGGTCACCCTGGGTGCCAAATATCCTCCAGCGACTCCAGAGCCCGTTGCCTTTGTAGATCATTACGTTCCTCTCACCACGGTTGCCCCAGTTTAAGTGCAGGTCCTGGTCTTTGAGGCCAAACAGGGTCTCATTCTTGCACTGCCAGTGTTGGAGGACATTATTCTCATCACATTCAAAGAGCACCACCTTCACCCAGTCTTTAATCTCTGTGGCTGCCAGACACAGCTTGAGGGACAGACTGAGGACGCGTGACTCGGAGGCCCAACGAAACTGCTGTTCTTTGGCATGAGGATTACAAGTGGCCACTGTTACCGAGGTAGCACTCTCCACCCTGATGCACTTGTTGTGGTTCTCATTGTAGATCAGAAAGGAGCCGGTGTCTGGAGCAGAAAAACAGCTTCAACACCTCATACGACAATTTACTATCTGATTACTCACATAATTTTAGTTAAAAGACAAAAAAATGTCTCATGGGTACGTACCTATGTCAGCAGTGATGCAGAGGACTTGCAGGAGACAGAGGACCACAGCAAACTTTGAACAGGGTAACATTATCCTCAGTGTGAAGTTTGCAGCACTCAGTGGTGGAGGATGAGGTTGCAGGAGAGTTTTCCAGTCATGAGAGACGGGGTCTGGTGTGTGCTAAGGTGTGTGACATGGAGCAACAATGACAGAGACATGGTGCTTTCCCTCCTTAATCACACTGATGGATATCCTGTCACATGGGCAGCAAAGGTTGGCCGAACGACAGCAATTTCCATGAGCTTCCACTGAAGTTTTGGTAGAGGACAGGAGACAGGAAGTGGGAAGCAAGCAATCTCATCTCACTATTAGACAATGAATTGAAAGTCAGCACTGATAGCTTCAAGGAATGACAACAATTCTATTTTTTATGAATCAAAGGCAAAAGAGGAGCTGAACGATGAATTTTGGGGATTCATTTATCCAAGCAGGCGTTAATATAATACCTTTATCTGAGATGTATCATCTATTATAAATAGCACTTCAGTCTGTGCTAAATCTGTGCCTGGATAATGAACCAAAAGAGCAGATGTCATACAGCAAGGCGGCCTTTAAGAAGTTTAAGGTGTCAGAAGATTTGAGAGGACCACATCTGATCAGCAATGTGTCAGAGTTAATGAGGCTTAAACAAGGTTTGCAGCACTTTGCTGATTCAGGGTTTTTTCGTGGGATAGTAACCCCCCCCCCAGGAGGTCTGCGAGGCTTCAGGGTGAGGAGTGCAGTGATGATACAAGTCAGTAGAAAGAGAGGACAGGAGGAAATCCTGCTTCCTATTGGGGGAAATGAGGAGGAGATCTGTCCACTCTCCCTCATGCTGCAGGGATGCCCGGTGACGGTGCTCGCACAAATGGGGTGCGGACATGTACCTGTGAAATATCTGTCCTTTGTAGTTTAAGACACAAAAATGTTGGTGAATCTGTCACTACAAGTTGTGCAGTATATTCTCATGAAAAAATATTGACCTCAATCTTTGAAAAAGTGTCTGGTCTCTGGAAATGAGAGTCATGAGGCTGCAGTTACCAAGTATCATTAGTTGGTCGGTGCTTGTTTTCAAACGACCACTTAAAGGAGAAGTTTTCAAATCCCACACACAGGGACTCTCTTAACTCTGTAGACACAAGTCTGACTTGCCTAAAAATGAGACCTCTTCATCCTTGTTAAAAGCCCTGGTATTTACATGATGTAAGTGCTGAACATGCAAAGTGCCTTGGCAAAGGGTTTGCACTCCCTAAGGCCCTGTTTACACCTGGCATTAATACGTGTCTTAGGCATTGCCATAAATAAAAGTTCGACAGCAAGTCTCCCCTTCATCCCACTGGAAAAAATTGAAACCAAAATATCCCGGATATGAGCGCTGCCATCTTTTGCTGGTGACGTCTTTTGGAGCCAGAGCCTGCACAGTAGTGATCAGCGTTAGAGCCATGCTTTTGTGTTCCCGCCCACACAGTTGGCTAACTCCATCTCAAACAGGGCTCAGCTGTCAGACGTGGCATGAAACCCTGTTTTTATATAATCAAATTAAAATTAAACTAATTAAAACCAAACGAGATCAGAAAAATGAACACTTGAACAAACATTAGCGTTATAAGAACTATCTACATTAACAGAAACTGTCTTTGAGAAAAATTTATTTGACGTGTGCTTTGATGTTTCAGTTTGACTTATGTTCCATTTATTACACCGGGGAGGCAGGGTTTATGACCTGTACTGCAGCCTGATGATAGCTAAAATTACCAGCAGGTAGAGGGTACTTTAGCACCAAACTAAGCTACTGTCCACCGGGAATCTCCTTAAATCACAGAAAGCGACATCTTTTGCATGACAGATAATCATTTGATCCATTGTTAATGTAAAAAAATCTGATTAGTGCAGCTTTAAAATAAGGTCAGTACAAGAGAATATCATGAGAACATGTACAATTTAATGCAAACATCCTGGCAATAAATAATCTTTTTTCACTAATTGAATGCATTACTTTGTCTGTGCCATTTTATCTCACCCTGAAAATGTTAATCTCAACAGAAGTGGTATGTTTTTTTGCAGAGCTGTTGTGAACAATTGATTGTACACATCATGTGTAATGACATGGTGTCTTCTGTCTGTCAGTGACAGTGCTCTTGTGCTCTGGACCGTGTAGGATTGCGGGAAGGAATGCTTTGCAGAATAATGACAGGAAACCTGTTCTCTTGGAGAGCGATTGGGAAGAAATCGGATATTTCCAGTGTAAAAGGTCAAAAACATATACCTCATGTACTCTAAGTTCACATCAGTACATTCTGCACACGTGATGAATCACACCAGTGAAACTTAACAGCTAAGTTAAACGAAAACTGCATTAGCTTTATTAAACCTCCTCCTCCCAGCGGTCCAAAGATCCTGTGCTGGTGGTGTAAACACCAACACTCCCCCAGTACTCAGCGCTCCCAGTCTGGGCAGAGTCAGCTAGCATTAATAGGACCGCTAGCTGCACGGCTAACTGAGCTAACTACAGCATAGGTGACAGCAGCTACAGATAGCAGTCGTTAGTGGTTACTTTAGCAACAAATAAAACTATCTCTCCATCATGATATTCAATAAGTATAATTAAACTAGCAAAGTGATCTTCTTATGTTAGGCATACAGTATGTGTAATGCAGTGCTGTAATGGGTCATAACAAGAGAATTATCATATAGTAGAAAGTAAATGAAATATCATGAGCACATGTACAATTTAATGCAAACATCCTGGCAATAAACAATATTTTTTCACATTGTGATTGTAATTGAACACATTATTTAGTTTGTGCTGTTTTTTTTCCCCATTTTAAAAATGTTAATCTCCACAAAAGTAGTGAGTTTTTTTTGTTTTTTTTTTGCAGTGCTGTGGTGTAGAATTGCATCAGACTGTACATGCGTAATGACATGTCCTCTGTCTGTCAGTGCTCTTGCGCTGTGGACCATGTAGGCTTGCGGGAAGGGATATGATGAGAATGTTTTGCAGAATAATGACAGGAAACCTGTTCTCTTGGAGAGCGATTGGGAAGAAATAGTGTAAAAGGTTTGAACAGAGGTCAAAAACATATACTGTATGTACTTACAGTTCATGTCAGTTCCTTCTGCATACATGATGAATCACACCAGTGAAACTTAAAACATATTTCAGTTATTTTCTTTATTAATCTTACCAAAATATATGTATCAATGATACAAACTCACACTTTGTTTTTCTTCTGTGAATATAACTTAGCAAAGAAAAACCTAATATAAACAACATGGATTTATGCTTTTACATATTCACCGCACTTAATGGTAGTAGAAAAGAATTTCAATTAAAAAATAAATCTCAAGTGACATTACAGGTACATTCCCAAAGTGCCATGCTTGGTGAGGGGGAGGGGTTTTGAGGGGTAAAAAAAGTATTTTGAACATAAAGGTAAATAATACATAACACAATTATCATTTGACACAACATCCTGCATGGGAAAACATTGCCTACGAGCTCCCTTTTGGCCTGTGAAAAGTACCATTATGCATCTTTAAAAAATATCTCTTCTGTGTTGCATGCACAAATTCATACTTGCACCAGCTTTTCTTTTATGCTTAAACTTTATCCTATGTTCTTAGCTAGATATTGATTTACTAAACTGGGCTGGGCCATTAAAATTCAAGGTTATAAGCTTTATTTCAAGCTTAGCTTGTAATATAAGTTGTTTTCTACAAATTTCTGATGCACTGTCCAATAAAAAATAAACAAAACAGTAAGTCACTGTTGCTCCACAAGCTTCAGCATAACTTCTAAAAATTAAGTTTTAAGAGTCCAAGTGCGATATTAATCTTATCTATCCTTTGTAAATGTTTCTTTGTTTAATTTAGGCTATATATGGAGTAAAATTTGTTTCAAAATAAAGTAGTAAAGTAGTATATATATATGTGGCCAGTTATTTCAAACACCCAATTAATCTGTTGCAGTCCCTATGTAAAACTTGATTGTGTGGTCCAACCTGTTAGTACTTAGTAAAGTGAGAAACATCTGATCTATCACATGTCATGTCAAATGCCTTTGCCATATTAGCTAAATCTCTGTAAATATGTATTAGCAAGCTCATGTTAGTTATGTCAGTTAGCTAGTTTAGTCAGCTAACAGTGTTTAACAGTAACATCTTTGGCAGTTACTGGCTGTAAATATTCAATAACGAATTTCAATGCAAAACTGTGTGGTGCAATCTGTTTTAACTGAGTGAATCTCCGCTTCACAGAAACATCTGAAGTAACAGCATTTAGTTATTTAGTCCGCCTTATATTAGCACACAATTTTGTAGCCTAATTTAAGATATACTGTGGGTTTTTTAGAATTTACCATCTTCTCAGTAAATATCATCTTTAAACAGCCTACTTGTCATGTCAAACTCACTGTAAAGCATGTACTTGCAAGCTCACGTGATATGTCAGTTAGCTGTTTTAGTTAGCTGACAGAACACACAACTTTAATGTAGTGACTCTCCCGTTAGTAAACACTTAACTTAAAACTAGGCTAAGTTCGAACTTGTGAAGAGCTGGTGCAACTGCCTCCTGAATCCTAGCATCCTACACTTCCTGATTGTGCCAGTGTATTACTCCTACTGTTTGTTTTGATCTTGTGCTTGGCCTTAAAAGAACATCCTCTCTGTGTTGAAGATCCTCAGCTTGGTCATGAAGTTGAAATAGACGAAAGCCAGGCAGACCAACAGGTTCTTCATCAGATAAAGGAGCGGCGTGACAAAGCCAAAGAAGGCAATAAGGCCAACACGCACAAAGAAGAAAGGTAAGTCCTGCAACACCACTCCTAGTGAGGAAAGCAGGGGGCTGTGGGGCATGACCACCACACGCAGGCAAGACAGGTAGCTGAAGATGTAGATGGGGAACACCCAGCCTGAGTAGTAGACCAGGGGATGTCCTGCCACCCTCACCATCTCTACTGTGTCCATCCAGAACATAAAGCTGTCCACAAACACATCCGCTCGGGCGTCGCTGGCACACAGGAACCTCAGTGGACCCGTGTAGGCGTACGGAGGTATGCGGTACGCTGTGGTGCTCGCTGAGCGTGAGCTCAATCCAGAGACACTAAAAGGTCTCCCAGCGTTACCTGGTATCCCAGGGACTGTCCCGTTTGTCTCTGGCCGAGCCCCTGCTCCGTTCTGGTTCCTGTCATTGGCCTGGCTTGCTCCTGGTTGCATCGGAGTTGGCACAGCTTGCCCGGGCGCAGCTGGCCCCGGCACAGCTGGAGTGATGGGTGTTACTGGTGTTACCTGTTCCACATGTGTGAGGACAGTGGAAGGGATGTCAGCATCTCTGTCCATGTTGTTAGCTGGGGAGAGAAACAAAGTTATATATTAAGAAATTATAAATTAACTTTGCTTATGTTGCTTATCTTCACATAATGTTTGTGTTGTTGTTGTTTGAGAATTAAAGGGGTAGTTCAGTTTATTTGAAGTGGGGTTGTATGAGGTGCTTATTGAGTTAATCATTGTATTACCTACAGTCCTCTGGATGCAGTGTGTATTTTACAAAGGTCTTAATCAATAACATTCTGAAATAAACGCATAATTCGTTCTGGAGCTGTTGATGGAAGTAACTATGAGTGACACATCTCTCTTTCTTCTCATCTCTGTTAAGAACTGCACATGCACAGTACCAATCAGCATTTCCCCCCGCCATGCTAGCCTTTAGCATCTCCTGGCCAGACGATTACTGCACACAGCCTCCAAGACCGACTGTCAACAGGGAATACATTCGTTTTCTTGCTGGGTTTGGCTCAAATTAGTCACCTAATTGGGCAGCTAGCTCCACAGCTAACTGAGCTAACAAGCTAACACCAGCTGCAGATAACCACAGACAGCGATTAACCTACTTTAGCAACAAATAAACTAGCTGACCGCTATCTGTCCATCAGGTAACAAGGTAAGCTAAAACACCTTGGTACTGTACTCCGTCGTCAAACTGGCCTTATAACATTTAATGACACCTTTATGACAAGTCCAAATGATTTATAAATGACACCGCTACAACAGCATTTGACAGTGTAATAAAGCTTAATGACATCTTTACAAGATGCACCACTTTACTTGAGGTCAAGGGAACATTCATGGCACTCTTATAATGGTCTCATTACGGCCAGCGTTAAAACCAGCCACATATGACAGTTTCTTTAAGTTTGATAATGTCAAGTTGTCTTAACAAAGACATCTCAAACAATGTCAACTTTGCATTAAAAATCACGTATTTGACCAAATAACACTTAGTGCATCTCCAAGACTCTGCAGCTCACACCAAAACAAGCTCGAAACAGGCCAAAGGACAAAAATGTATTCATGAATTTGGTGTGAACTGTCCCTTTAAGGAGTCTGGTTGCTTTGGAGACAGCAGAGGCTGAAGAGGCTTAAACTGATGTTGATTTTTTGGGGGGTTGGTCTTTTTAAAAAAAGGCTAAATACATTTTGTTGCTGACCTTGTCTACAGCTGTGCACTGTTTAGCTTCCGTGCTGGTACTCCTCTCTGCTTCTCAAAACTGGCTGTGTGTCAATACACTGACTATCGGTGAGTTCATTATACAACTCCATTTCAAATCATCCAAACTATCCCTTTAACCAAAATGACAAGATTGTAATGTTCAGCATAATTTTATTAAAAACCTTTTGGTGGGAAATCAATATAATACCACCACCACCAGATCGTGTGATCATGTAAAAGCATCCATTAAACTGCTGTGTAACTGGAGCCAAAGTTTCATGAGACAGATGACGTTAAAAATTCTCAAGAGGACTGGCTTTTTCCAAAAAATGACACATGGACAGCATGATACTCCAGTCACGTGAATGTCTCCCCTTTGAAAAACATAGCTGAAGTTTTGTCACTTCAGCACTGTTTTACAAGAAGCAACTAAGAAATTTCCTGCTCATTTCCTCAGTTGCACCAGATTTTTTCAACTGGCAGGCACAGAGCCAAAGGGTAAGAAGTGCGAATCGGTTCTCTAAACTGTTCTGGATAAATAATATAAAGAACTGTTAGCTGTATTTGTTGCCTCCGAGCTCCTGTAATGTAAAGCCGGGCTGGTATCACTATAGAAGTTGGCAGAGGAAAGTTCAGGATCTATAGCACTCAGTGAGTGATTTGTGTGATGTGTTCAGAGGGCTGCGCTCACCCTGGCCGGTCAGTCTGCAGTGGCGTATCCTCTCCACAACGTCAATACAGATGAGAGAGAAGAGGACAAGCGATACTGGGAGCTCCGTGAACGTATCAGTTTTTATGTTGTTATTTATCTGAACCTGCGCAAACAGCCAGAAAATCATTAGTTTGACAAGAACATTTAATGTTATTACTTTCTCACTCACAATCAATACAGAACCCATCAATTTACCTCATCAATAATGGACCTTTGCACCAAGCATTTACATTTCTGACCTCCTCTAGCACTGGGTTTGTGGGCCAAATCACTTGCAGCTCAGCTATTTGCCTGAGTCAGGACTTCATACCAGCAGGACACAGAACAAAGCAGACAGGCTGGTCATCTTAGCAGAATTTACAGCTCTTATGTAAAGACACCAGATAAGGAAGGGCCAAGAGGTCAGCCTGGACTCTAGAAAGGGCCACATAAAACAGCAAATAGGAGCTGGGCTGCAGCCAGTGAGGAAGTGCAAATGTGCCTCACAGACAGATGATTTGACAAGGGCAGCATGGACAGGAAGAGGAACCCAGCTGCTTATCAGCAGCTCCTTATCCATATGACTTGATATTACTCTCCTGAGAACCAGAGGGTTCCTCACAAATCATCACCTTTATTTCACTCACACATCTATAAAAATGTTATATAATGTTGGTCCCAAATGTGAAGTTGCTGCAAGTATTTTAAGTCTTGAGTTACAAGCAACTATTTTGGATGATAATTACAAAGGCTATAGATTTACAGACTGACTTTTGGTACACATATGCCACCAATAAGGGTCAAAGTTCAGGAAGAGACAAAATCAGAAAAATGGCAAAGCGTGTTGTACCTCAGAGCTGGCGATGAGAAAGGCAAAGCAGGGTAATGTGGACAGGATCACATATACGAGGGTCACAGGCCTCCTGATACAAAGACAAAGGACGGGAAAGACAAAAAAGTAAGGAAGGAAGACAAAGGCAGTTGCAGGACTTGCTAACTCATGCTATTCACAAGCCAAGTGCAGTCCAAACCAGTGACAGGCCTGTTCAGACTCAAACCAGCTGGTCAGGTCAACAGTGCTGGACGTCCATTTCTGGCTCCCCAGGCCCCGAGTGTCAGGACTCACCACTTTTTCCTCCCAATTAGAAACTTCTTCTTCATGAAGACCATATACTTCAGGGGTACCCAGACCAGCAGGGCGGTGGAGGTGACATAGGCAATGGAGGAGGCCACGATCAACCAGTAGGCCGTGCTGCCGTCGCCGGGGGGCTGCGCCGAAGTCTTGACCTTTGCTACGATGATGGCGAACCTCTGCATGACGATGAAAAGTGGCACGCACAGGCCTGCAAACTGCAGCACCTCGCACAGGGCGAACTTCAGCGTCCTCCCCGAGCCCATGCTGTGCTAGCTCAAAAAAAGAAAAAGAAGGGAGGGAGACGGGGGCTGTTGTCGCAGTGAGGCGACCCCTGTCCCTCTGAGGGCTGGTCAGGCCTCGGACCAGTGCATTGTCTGCCTCCACTAGCATTTTCCACACACCACAGCCCTGGCTCTCTGCTCACCCAACTGCTTACACTGCACTAGGCATTGTGTGCCTCGGTGTGACGGTGATGTGACCGGCCCTTTACTCTCTTCATACAGCATATAAACAAACTTTGTCTCACTCTGCACCCTGAAGGATATCTGTGTATTGCAGGTACAATACTTTTTAGGCTAAAATCCCATCTTATCAATCACCCACACATAATAGATGACCTACATTACTCTGAGCATCTGCCTTTGCATTTTTTAAACCCTGTATTCTACCTGATTATTCTCCAAAACCAGCAATCATTAGTGGATTTACCCACAGTAACAGCTGTACAAGTGGCTGTAAACTGAAGACACATGATGCCACTGAAAACCTAAAGGCACTTGTGGCTCCTCTTGTGTTTATACATCGCCATCTAGTGGCAAAAAGTGGTAGCTGTAAAATATCTGAGGATACAGCATGATGTAACAAATACTGGAAACACATCAGTGGTTTCATAATATCGTGTTCAGCAAATTCAGATAAAATTGATTAAGACCTGTTGTGTCTTGAAAGGATAGTTCAACCAAAATCAAAAATACATTCTTCCTCTGGCCAGTCGCACTATTTATCCATCCCACTGAGCAAAGAAATGTCCAGAAGATGTCTTTTGAACATCTTGTTGTGTGTTGAAAAGACATTCCCAGAGGAGCTGGAATTAAAATTTTGATGTCCAGTGTTGACACCCACAGGAATTTTAGCCCTAATTTAGCACATAAAACTCTCTTATACATATTATTTATTTGTTTAGTCACAAATGTAAATGTTTCATCAATCTCATGTCTATTTCCTCACATCCACAGACATCCAAAAATCTCCTAGCCAGACGATAAAATATTGAACTGCATGTCACTGTGTCAAAGAAAGGTCAAATTCAGATATCCAGATACCTTATCTGCACATCATGCAGACAGATATGATCCCAGACTGACCAACGCAATAGAGACATGATCTGCACATCTGGCAGATGTCTCATGTTTGCTGGAATCTAGACTGTTTTGGTTATAAGTTGCAGAGTTTTTGAGATATTGCTCTTTACATTGTCCTCTGAGCCGATGCACCTTCCCTCTGTGCAGTGATACAGTGTTGGTGGGTGTAGTTCATTAGAAAGAAAGTAGTTCTTACATGAAACTGTCTCACAACGATGTCTGTGGATTATCTTGAGTAACTGAGTCATGATTTCAAACAATCACACAAACAATCTAGTCCCATTATATTCGAGAGAAGGCAGACATTTGACACTGATACTGTATCTTCAAAATTCTGCAACTCAAACCCAACTCTGCAAAACAATGTAGATGGATAAATAGTGCTACAGCATATCGCTGGTCTTTTTAGTCCAAATACCATCAATGCACTGTATCTTTCATGCCATGACTCTGCTGTGTGCTCATTCAATTTCAAGTCAAACGTGAACAACAGACGTTGTGGTGTTTCTGGCCTCAGATACCTGAACTCCTGATCAAGCAACTGGATCAGGATTAGGTAGTCTGCACTATATTTGGTGCTGTCTTTAGTTTACATACATTTCTACTGGGCGTCATTAGAAGAGCTAATTTTAGATTTTGATTTAGATTATTACCTGTATCCTTTGTATCTGGAATTCAGAGTCAGGACCACTACTGTAACTGGAGCTGTGATCCTCCCTAAACTGGGGAGACCAAACATCAGTGTACCTCAAAAATATATATATTATGGCCAGGGCGGTTATAGAATTGCTGGTTATGACAGGAAGTGCTGGTCTGTTTATGGAAACTATGGTTTTGTCCAACCAATAGTACAAACCCCAGACAGATTAAAGTCATTAAAAGGAAAAGAAACAAATATGTTTTTTCCTAAACTGATGCCAGTATTGAAAAGGCCTCCAGCACAGCCTAAAATGTTGGATTATATCACGTTGTTTATTAGTACCAAAACAGGACCCTGCTACTTCCCGGCAGCATCCCATACACTTTTACCTTTTACCAGGCCATATTTCCATATAACAATGATAGCAACCATGTCACATTCATACAGGGTTAGTAGTAAACAGCTGATAACAAATAATGATGATATATTTTTTAAACGCACTGATATTGGACTGGTAGGCAAAGTTCAGGTGTCTGAATCATACAGGGAGAGAAAAATGTTATCAGAAAATCTCTAAAAATCTTTTCATGTTGGATACAACTTTAAGTATGATTGTCCCCCAAGTGGAAACTGGCATGAGGCGATTTGAGTACAACAAATACTCAAGTGCAGTACTTGAGTAGATGTATTTAGTTACATGCTACAAAAGTGTAATGCTGCCACGCCAGAGACAGAAAAAGAGATCAGTATCATGAAAAACATTGAAAAAATTATTGTATAGCAAGATGTTTTTCACATTATAACAGATAATTTCATATTATAACAAGATATTTTCATTATTATGACATACAAACTCATTTTGTTATATCAAGAAACTTTTCTTATCATAAAATAAGAACAAATAATAAATTTATAAATAAATAATAAATAATAAAATTTAAAAAAATGCTATTACATTGTTGTAATGTGATAATTTGTTGTTACAACAAAAAACTTATTATATCAATTTATTGCACTGCTTTGTTAAATACTTTGATTAGTTAATTGCAGAAATCTAAGAACTGTTGTAACAGACAGTTGCTATGTATAACAGACTATTGATCTGAGGAACAGTCTGTTATATGGACACAGTTCTGATCATGGACCAAGTCATTTTTAAATCAATAATTTATGACTAATTATTGTTTTTTTAAAAAAGTAAGTAGCCATGTAATCTGCGGGATAATGCACAGCGAGGGGTTCATTATTGCAAAATAACAGTCCTGTTTACTACCCTAGCAAGAAAAGTTTCTTATTATCACGCGACAAGTTTGTATGTTGTAATTACGTGGAAATATCCTGTAATAACAATTCACACATTTTCTTTTTCTGGCATGACAGGGCTGCAATAACATGTTAAGAATGCAGAACTGATAAAGATGCCAGTTTTATTATCTCAGGTACACAGGCTGTAAAGACCACCGCCTGTGACCCACCGGCAGGCCACGCACTTGTTGCAGCAGTAGTCCCGCGAGAGAGTGGAGCCGTGGTTGGATAGATGGATGGATGACCCTGCTGCTCCCTCCCTACCAGCCCCAGCTGTCAGCTCCCCCCCCTCCTGACTTCCCCACCCTGCCCCCGGTACCATGGCGTCCAGCGAGGAGGACGGCACGGTTGAGGAGAAGGAAAACAACAACAAGAAGCGAACGAAAAGCGCCCTCGTCACCGCATGGCTCACCTTCTACAACATCGCCATGACCGCCGGGTACGTGCCCAATTACGCCCCCGTCGCCTATTAATAAGAAAAGCCTTTAAGTTAGCCGCTCCTTAAAAAACTGAAGCGTGTGTTGCTGTTTATAGAGCTCTGTGTGTGTGTGTGTGTGTGTGCGCGCGTCCAGCCGAAAGTGCCTGTTCAGCTCGCTCAGATCCACAGTCAGTGTGGTTGGGAAAAAAAAAAAAACCTGAGTGAAGAATTTAATATTTAAAACAAGAGATAGAAATGCCAGTGTGAATGTGAGTGTTAAACAATGAATGAAGTGTGTTTGGTGAAAGTGACGGGCTGGCGCTGCAGCCGTGTCCAAATAGGGCTGACTGCACGGTGTCCGCGTCAAGGCCCGCTGCGCTTCCGACAGTTGCAGTGATAAGTATAGACGGACTGAGCGCTGACACTGGAGCTCACGACTGGGGGGACGCTGAAATGCTCAATGGGCAGATTTTTTTTTGACAACATAACATTTGTGAATTTGCAAAACAGAGCGCGCCACCAACCAATCGATTTTGTCTCGTGTTTATATGATAAAACGGCAGCACAATCAAAATCGATACTTGTCTGCTCATGTCACGTTCACAGTGGTGGGAAAACTGCTCAGATCCTTTTTTACTTTACTCAAAGTAGCAATGCCAGAGTGTAGAATAAGTCACTAACGATTACTGTCATTATCCATTGATCTGTCGATCAGTTTCCTGATAAATCAATTAATTGTCTTGTCCATAAGATGTTAGAAAAGGGATAGAAAATGTTGATCAGTGTTTGTCTCAAATGTCTTGTTTTGTCCGTAACCCAAAGATATTCAGTTTACTGCCATAGAGGACTTGAAAAAGAAGAAATATTTTAGAGGCTGAAATAAGAAAAAAGTAGTTGACAACTAATCGATTAATTGACTAATTGTTGTAGCTCTAATTTACCAGGTTCCCAACCGAGGAGTTAAGGACCCTCACAAAGGGGTCGTGGGATAGTTACTGGGAGAGGAAAGAAGGGAAATCAAAGTTCTGCTACACAAATTTTAGACTTCTCTAATCTTTTATGTTTAGTGAAATATAGGATAATGTGATCTCTTTGGGATTCAAACAGTTTTTTAGCTGAAACCAAACTGAAACTGAAATGTTTAGAGGGAAAATGTCCCATCAACTAGAGACGTGAGACGTGACGGTGGGGCCAAACGAGACCAATCGCCGGTTTAATATTTAAACTACTGCATTTCAAAAACTGATCATATGTCTCTTTGAATGCAAAATCTGAATCTGTGAATATCATGTTGTCATGATGTTGACAGTTATTGTCATTGATGGTTAGTGTGAATGATCATTTTTGCCCCACAATTTTAATTTTAAACTATTAAAATCATGATGGTGTGACATTTGTTGGAGTCTATACCAAACAAACATGTTTTCTTACATCTGGAGAAAAAGATTTGTAGGTCAGGACATCTCTGCAGCACTATAGTATTTCATTTTAATGCTGTTTTTCATACATTTTACCTTTATCAAAAAATTGCAGCCTCTGTTATTATTAATGCACCCTCTTTAAAAATATTGTTATTCATTGTACAGTGTTGTTAAGTTTATATCAAAGCAATGTTTGTCTGATTTCTACAGCAATGATTGTGAAGGCCAGCTGAAGATAATACTGACATGCAGTCTAATAGAATAATCACAGTGGCATCAAATGAACTGACAAAAAACATGATACATGAGTTTTGTTTTTTTGCCTCAGAGCAGCCCAAATTTAAAGTATACATTCTGAGCTCAAACAGTTAGTTGATTTTCATTATTTTAAAAAGAAAAATCTGCACTTTCACAGGTTTCAGCTTCTCAAATGTGGGAATTTTCTCCTTTTCCATATGAATGTTAAGTGGATATATTTGGGTTTAGGCACTTGTTTTGAGTGATTAATTGAGGAAATAATAATCAGAAAAATCATCCAGCTCAATCCAGCTGTTTAACCCACTAAGTTGATCCTGTTAACAGTTCGTGCTCTGGGGTTCCAGTTTGACTGTGTTTTGTATGTTGTAGAGTCACAGAGGGCAGAATGAAGAGCTGGATCTGGATTATATTTTGGTAGTAACGCCCAGAGCTCAGGAACAGTCTGTTAGATTTACTCTGTTACACTTGACCTCATTCACCCCAAAGTGTACGCTACATAAAAAGACACATCTTCGGATGTAAACTATGATCCTCGGGCAATTGTAGAGTAAGTGGATTAAATCTTAAATTTAAGTATAATTTTCACCTTAAAACAGCTTAAACTGTGGATGCAAAATGGATGCACAGCTTTAATACACTAACATGTTGCACAGTACCCGTAAATGTTGGACAGTTAGCATGTAAATAAAACTGTGTATGTGTCTTTCACCATCTCAAACCCATGATTTTGCAAATACAATCATTCCTTTTTATCATGTTTTATCAAGTCAGTCATCACCAGTAAATATTTGTTGTCACATAACTTTCACATTTTGTTGATTGACATTATGGAGCAGCCAGATATTCTGTGCACACCTCAAAACTGTCCTCACGTGGTGTTGATGCTGCACTTGGACTGCACAGAGTCTCCTAACTGAAACAATATTATACTGTATGCATGTGAGGGAATTGATTTTGAATTCTTAATTAAGATTACTATTTTTATTTGTTATTATATGCTGCAAACACCGGAGAGAGAAGTGCATGCAACAGAGCTGTGACAAGTTACAGCAGGTCGGGAGTTTCAAATAAATGAGTATTCTTCACGTCATAAAATTCACTGTTTACAAGTGCCGGCACATGAGCTGAATAACATGAGTTTCACAGTCCAGTTTCTGGGACACAGAAGTAAACTATGGACGATCTCTTACACCATCCAGCTCATATGTCCTGACGATTCTTCTGCTCACACTTAGTAATTATGTAATATTATTATTATGTAATATTATGTAATATTGTTGTTTCTTCTGCAGGTGGCTGGTTTTGGCCATGGCGATGATGCGCTTCTACATCCAGAAAGGCACACACAAGGGTCTGTACAGAAGTATAGCAAGGACACTCAAGTTTTTCCAGACCTTTGCGTTAGTTGAGGTAAGAGTTTGAGGAGAACAGTGCTTGCTTTCAGATCATAATCAACTTACATGTTATTATTGATGAGGTAAATTAACTTTTTTGAATGTATCTTGTCTTACAGGTGGGACATTGTGCCATCGGTATGTGATATTTTTTGTTTATGGCTCATGATTCATGTTAAATTGTGAATGTACATGCTCCAACACGTCTGCAGCTGTAAGCTGTTTTATGTTCTCCGGCTCTGCTGCAGGAATCGTGAGGACTTCTGTGATTGTAACTGGGGTGCAAGTGTGTTCACGGATTTTCATGGTTTGGTTCATCACCAACAGCATCAGACAGGTGACTGTCACAGCACAACACAGACTCTGCTGCTACTGTATGTTTTTTTTAATTTTCGTTGTACACACAAATGAAAAGTAACATCAAAGGTAAAGGAGATACAAGAATTACATACAGTGAACATAGTGATATTATTCTGTAAGCAAAGACGGATTCTCACAGATTGGGTTGCACCAACAAAGATTAAATTAATCCAAGATTAGCTCTTATCAGAGTTTAGTAAAACTAGATAACCAGATTTAAAATTAAGCAGAGCTCTCTTACACAGTTGCTGCTTATCCAAATTAGAATAAATAAAAAATAAATTTGAGTCTGTTGGGACCAAGTTCATGTAAAAGACGGGAGCTACTGCTCTGTACTCATCAACAAAATGATGTATTGTTTGTTAGGAAGATAAAAAAAAGCAAAACATTACATTGTTTACATTGTTTGTTAGTCCAAAAATGAACAAAATGTTACATTGTTTGTTGACTAGCTAGAAAGTTAACAAAAATATTACATTGTTTGCTAGCTAGCTTGTCAGACAAGCTCTAATTTCTCCTCCTTTGAGAAAAAACTTGTTGACTGAATTATTGGAGCAATATGGCCAAATAATAGAAAATTAAATACAGATGAGAGCACAGTAAAGACAAAAGATACTGCCTGGCAGCAACTGGTAGACAACTGGAGAGAAAGAAAGAAGAGACATCATCAAAAACTTAACTTTCTTTAAGAAACTTGATTATTTTGCTCAGTTCATCTCAAAAAGGCAGCCTTTTTAAAAGTTAAACCTCTTCAAGTGTAAGTTTAAAGATTATACTGTAACAAAACAGAATTAAATTTATTGAAGTTTAGAGTAAAACCAAACTAAATAAAAGTTAAACCATGATTTAATCTGGTTTAAAATTGAATCCTTGTTGGTGCAACCCAGCCAATGTGTTTCCTGGAACAAACTTAATCAAATGAGGCACATTTTTTGTGTATTCTAACATCTGTTGCAGAGAGCCCCTCTTCTGCTTTATTGTGGTTTTGTTTGTTTTGTATTTGCCATCATTACTCCCTCACATTTACGCACACCAGTACTTGAGCAGCACTTGTCAGGTTTGACCCATGTAAACATCTCTTCCTTCCTCTGTGCATCTGCCACTTTTTCTGACCTAAATGAAGATCCAGAGCGAAGAAAGCGTAATCCTATTCCTGGTTGTGTGGACGATGACAGAGATTACCAGATATTCCTACTACACATTCAACCTGCTCCACCACCTGCCGTACTTCATCAAATGGGCCAGGTGGAGATGCCATTGCTCGGCGGCCGGGATGAGCTTGAATTGTCATTACCGTGTCGGACATTGTGTCTGAGCATGTCGACGCTGATCTGGCCATCTCACCTCTGGCATGCTTCCCTTCCCGGGCCTAGACCGGCTTTACATCAGGAAGTAGTGCAGCCGTTTGTGTATTAAGTATCGCCTGGCTCACACAGAGAGGAGAAGCATGTGTGTGTTTATTGATTAGCACCTCATTAGCCATTCTGTGGGCGAACTAACCACTAACATTGTGTTCTGGCAGTACTGATGATTCAGAACAGAGGTTACAGAAGACAAACTGAGATTTAGGGCGGATTTATCAAATATTTATTCATCTTATCTAACTGTAAAGGAAGGAATCTCTTCATGTGTGTCTTTTGATTTTCTTGACGGACCGTTCATCCAGTTGACTTGGCAGGTGAATTGCTGAGGACCCAAGAGAGTGCAGTGTTGAATTTGGTGCAATTTGGCCTGATGGTGGCGCTATAACAATAAACTTTATATTTAGGCCTGTAACTTTTGAACTGTAAATAATCGAAAATCTTTTTTTTCCTGAATTCTAGACAACTCTATCCATGTAAGCCGCGCCCATTTGAGTCTCAGTCAATTTTCTGCCATTTTGAATTTGATTTTTTGCTACTCCTCCAACAATTTTTGAGCAATTCTCACTAAATTAGGTACAGAGCATCTCTGCACCAAGCTGGAAAAAGTTACTTCCCTGGACTTTTGATATTCCGTACAGTTTTGCTATAGTCGGCCCTCAAATTCCACCAAATGCTTTGGGCATGTATTACAAGAATATATTATATTACAAAAAATGACATATCTCCTGAATGCTTTGTGCTATTGCAACCACATTTGGTGGTAGTGTAGATATGATATCTAAGTGGTAAATATAATATAATTTGGCCAATAGGTGACACTGCAGCAGCATCATCTAACTAACAAGGACGGAATCTGTCTGTCTGTATATGTGTTTGGTTGTCCGTCACATATCCCAGGAACTGTTCATTCAGTTGACTTCATACTCGATCGGGGCATTGCTGAAGAGCCAAGGGAGTGCAGTGTTGAGTGTAAAGTCGATCGGACGAGCAGTTTTCAATAATGCTGCAAGTTGGACTTCCAGTGGCGAAGAAATCTGTGTGCTATGAGTGGGCACGCTCTCTGAACGGACCCTGCACTAGATAAAAAAATAGATTTGAAAATAAAATATGGGTTATGTTTTTCCTCAGAGACAGTTTGTAACTTGCTCTAACAGACTGTTAAAAAACATAATTTCTGTCAAGGTTAGCAATCAGAAAAGTATTGTTTTACATCAAAGGCCTTAGAGGAGCAATATGTAAGACCCTAGTGTTAAAAATGAGTACTGCAGTGTTAATAGTGAGTTTAACCCATAGATTGAAGCCCTATTTAATATATAATCGACACAGACTCGAAGCTCGGCAGGTCAATTTACCATGTATCCTTAATCTCTGATGGTCATTTTATGATTTACAACATTAAATTTATTACATATTTCTCCTTAAATTTGTGGCACAGAAAAAATGGAAACATCTGCATTGATTATCAGTGAAACGTGGTGACGATCAACACATTTCCCACCTCTGGAGTGACATAATGCCTGCCTGCCTGTCTACTACTGTATGAAGAGCAGTTGTGACGTGGCGGTCTGGCCTTAGTGTCCCTCTGCTACAGTAGCTCAGTTGAAATCGGAGTCCTCGCTGGGAACGTCAGCTGTACACATTGATAGCCGTCCAACACACAGGCTTGGCATCTTACAGCCCAGAGATAGCTTCAGAATACTGAAGTTTACATATTACATCAGCTCATTTACAAGGTGAGACATTGTTCTGTCTCAGGGTTGCCACAGTTGGCAAAAGATTCATTTTTTTGCGCCTTCTGTGTGTCGTGTAATCATCATGAGAGAATGCAGTTTTGTGCCAATCACCCTTTTGTCCTGGGTGTTGATTCTCATGCATTGAATGCTTCTCTCCTCCCTGCCCCCCACGCTTGCTTCACGTCTTTCTTTAAGCATGGAGGAGACGCCAGGCCCCCCGGGAGAGGGGCTCATGTTCAGCTGCTCCTGTTTTTAAGACCATCTGTTTTGGTCATGGAATGTTCACCCAACATTTCTCTCACATCCGCTGAGACGCTCCCCCGAGCCTTTGCTGTGGTCTTGACTAAATGCAGGATCTCTGCAGCCCCTGAGTCATGGCATATATCGTACGAGAGAGGCCATGTGTTGTCTCAGAGGGAGGCAGGCCATCTCACACTTATGTGAAGTGACAGGCGGTTGTAGCAGAATGCCAAGAAGATGACAGTTAGTGAATAATTTAGCGGCGGCTCCATTCTGAATTTTTAGATCATTTTATGATAAATTTGGGACTTTATTTCGTTGTGAAATTCTGGCTTTCTGTTCCTACCTTGATGTTATGGATGTTTGTAAGCCTTGTTAGGAGACGCTGGTCGACAAGTTGGCAAAAAAGCATTTGTAGCAGGCAAAGCTGCATGATCAGGTTGTGGCTGTGATCTGGGCCTCTGACAGCTGAATCACTGCACTAATGATGGATACAATTTTGATCATGTGGTGCACAGAGACTTAAAGGGATAGTTCAGATTATTTGAGGTGTGTTACCTGCAGTAGACGGCGGTTGGCGCCTCCCCGGCTTGGAGAAGCCTAGATGACAAACGTCACATCAGCATCACGCTCCTGGGGTGACAGCGTTCATGCCACTCTAAAGCATCTGTCTATACAGACCCTGTATTGTCTGTGCATTTCAAAGCGTCAACTGCAAATGAGCAGCTAAACCTTCTGTGCAATGTGCAGTTTTCCTTCGATATGTGTTAATATTGTTGATCTGTTTTCCATCAACACGATGCATAATAACTGCAGCGTGTATATGTGTGCAGTGGGTGTGAATGACCAAAAGAGAAAGAAAAAAGAGAGTGCTCTTGGCTGCTGCAGTCAGGACAGACAGGTGTTGGAGATCAGAGTGATTAAAGTTTGGCAGTGAAGTTGTCTGTGCACACTCTGCACTGCCTATGTTACAAAATGTGGATAAAATGTGTTTTCAGTGACTTTTTATTGGGCACAAGCCTCGCGTTTATGTGTATATTGTTTGAAACAATAGACTTGAAGTCTAAATAAATGCATCAGCTCGCGTTTATGCCCGTCAGATGAAGCTGGGACATGAGACGCAGGGAGCTGGTGCAGGCACTGCACTGGTAAAAGTGAAAGCGTTTCTGTTGCGTGAGACGTGCATTTAAAAAACACATCTGACTCACTTGCGGTCGAGACGGGGTAAGTGTACGTAATATTTTGAACATTTTCACTGCTTTAATTTGCTATCAGGCAACCTTTTTGCAACATAAATCCGCCATCATTTTAGCAACTCATAACTGCTGAAGTGTTGGTGGCTTTGGAGGGAGTGATGTTTGGCTCATGTAACGGTGGTTTCCCATCAGATAAGACTGTCTGACAGTAAAGTAAAGCAGTGAAAATGTTCTAAATATAGCGTACACTAAAACTGATAATGATTTTTTTAGATTGGCCTTTTTTAAGTGGTTAAAATCATTAAAATTACTTAGCTTCCTAGGCATGCCAACTGCAATCCATTGCAGTAATACACTGACTGGTAAATACCTCATACAACCCAATTTCAGTCAATCTAAACTATCCTTTTAAGTCTCTGTCTGTCACTGTAGTTATCAACCATTTAGTGTAGAGATTCAGTTGTTACTGGACCAAATTATAACCACAACCTGATCCTGCAGCTTTGCCCACTACAGCATCTGTCAAATCAAATCTTTTATCACTGGGGATCCTCAGTTCTCCTGTCCAAGGTTTCGTTGTCACCCACCATCAACACTGGACATCCCTCTCGACCAGCTGGTTTGCTCCTATAGTTTTCAGAAGCAGGTTAAAGGTTTCTGGCACAACTTCACCTACTTCCAAGGTGCATGTGTAACTGTGCTCAGCTACATTTCACTCTGTCATGCGGAGAATGATAAGTGGGGGGCTTGTTTATCTTTTTCATGCCACCTTTTATTATCTGAGCAGGAACATAATATGCACTTCTCAGTCATAGTGTTGGCTTGCTACAGCCCACACACAGCACATGGCAAAAGAACAGCAAGTTATTTTAGCACAGAGGCTAGCTAGCTGACCATTTTATCTCTTAAAAAGTACAGTAACCTGCTCCTAACTCTTCTCATGAACATTTCCATAAGTCATGGTGGACACGTGTTTGTATTTGTACACGCTGTGCTGAGCGACTCATCTCGGGCACGTCTCTCATGAACTGGCAACATTTCAAAACTGCCAATGGCATTCATCCGCACTTACTTCTGAGAGACGGTGTCCAGTAGATCTGGACAGATAACGTGGATATCAAATTGTGGCGATTATGGCAAGCGGATCCACATACTGTACAAAAGGAAAAATAAAATCCAGCAACACTTTAGTGTAAAGAGCAACTTATGTCAAGACATGTTCAAATGCTACATAAATGAAAGAACACATTAAACAAAGAAGTAGTGCAAAGGCATTTTAAAAGTATACAGTTTATCTCATTGTATCTCAACCTCTTCTTTCTCTCAGCTGTCCATTTATGGAACAACTTTCCTTTCTTTCTTAGTAGTGATAATCTTCCATATCCATGATTGGTTATGATTAAAGGTTAACTATTGTACTGCATTGGAATTCCTGATCATTGTTTTTAGAAAATCAAACCCAAGGAAAATAGAACCCAAAGCAAACATAGATGTTGAGAAAAGGATGATGTGATTATTGTAGTTTTTTGACTGATCAGTTGCAGTTTTGCCGCCAACTTCTGTGTCTTGAATGTCAGAGGTTTCCAGAATAACAAACCAGTGCCATGCAACCAATCCAAAAAAAAAAACAAACAAAAAACAAACAAAATATGAAGAGGACTGAATGCATTGTGTTTGATTACTTTTGTAAAGCGGGTTTAGGACATGAAATTAGACAAAGAGTGACCAGAAAGCCAGGGAAATCCATCATTTAGCCTGAAAAGCCACAGGATGCAGCCACATAGCTCATAGTTTTTAATGGATTACTTCATGTAATTCTTTGTAAATGGACTAAAAAAAGACCCTGTCCTCATTTTACATCTGCTTACAGCAGAGCAGCGTGCCTTCGACTGTTGCGTACCTTATAAATGGTTGTTTGTGGTTACTGTATGTTAAATGACCTTGAAATTTAAGCTGTCTATGAAAACAAAGATTTTTTGGGTGTATGCCTTGGTTGCTGAACTCATCCTTGAAACGTTGCATTTGAGTGCAGATTCTGTTTGTCGAATGACTTTTTGTGTTTGGGCGTCTAAGCATGTGTGTGATTTAACATCCGTAAATGAGTGTTTGTTGCAGGCGTGTGGCAGTGCGTGTCTGCAACACACCGCTGACCGTTAACATCGACGTTTTCATTTCCCAGATACAACCTCTTCATCGTCTTGTACCCTCTGGGAGTGGTCGGAGAACTGATGACCATTTATGCTGCTCTGCCGTTCGTACGCAGATCCGGAATGTACTCCATGAGGCTCCCCAACGTGTATAACGTGTCCTTCGACTACTACTACTGCCTCATCATCGTCATGCTGTCCTACATCCCACGTAAGCATGAACATTTTAAATCCTACGCCGCGCTGTCTGATAAAACATGTGGAGGAGGATGACTCTGTTATTGAGATCACTGGTCAGATTATGATGCTAATGGCCTGTTATTTCATAATAATGATTATTAACATGTCAAGTGAGCTGTTAACATCCCACAGTAGATAATGACTGTGTTAGTAAATCTACATGATTAAGTCTGACACCGTGTTCTTGACGTGGTCATCTTCCACTACATGAGGCTTTATAGAAAGCTTCTGTTTGTCTCCTGCAGTGTTGTGACAGCTGCTCAAATGGTCGGAAATATTGTCAGCTTTTTTATTTGCCTTGTGCCAAATGTTTTTGTTAGTTCTTAACATGTTTAAAACTCACCCTGTTTTTCTTTAGTGAAGTTAGTTCAGGATGTTTCAGTCTTGTCTTTGTCATCTTTTGTGGGTTTTTTTCAGTCATCAGATTAAACTGAGCATTTCAGTTGATCTAGTCAAAATCATTTCACATTATTTCACAGATTTTATCTTATCGTTATCTGATGAAAAACACAGCAACACAGCCTACATAATGTAACACCACCGCCTTACCCTTCTGATAAAGCAGTGCATTTGTTTTTTTTCTCACCCACATTGTGATGAAAATGGGTCCAAACATCACCTTGTCTCTTTTTCCCAAGCCTTATTATTGTCATCGTTAACTTTATCTTGCTTCCTGTAAAATAGTTGAAAGTTATTCCAAGTCCTGACTGTGCTCATTGTGCACTGCCGGTGTGGTTCTGTTATGGCGCTTGCGGCACAGGACTGAAACAGAACTGCTGCATTGAAAAAAAACAAAACAAAAAACAGTCTATAATGTTTTGTCTCCTGTTTGTCAGTGAAAATGATGATAGATTTTGATGAAGTTAGAAAACACGAGCAGTTAAAGACTTTTCATGCTGTGTTGTTTGTTGAGTTAGGTGAGAAAATCAATACTCCAGTAATAATAAATACACTAATCACTCTCGTAAAGATTCCTGAGCCATGAAACGGTTAGCCTAGCTTAGCATGAAGGCTGAAGGCAGGGTGAAACGTCTAGCCTGGCTCTGTCCAAAGGTAGCTAAATCCACCTATCACCATTTTTAAAGCTTTCTACTTCATATGTTGTATATTATTTGGTTAGTCTGCACAAAAACAGAGGTGCAAAAATGAATTCAGGGTGACGACAATGAAGTCGCTGCTAAAGCTAACCACCTTCTGGCTCAAGAGGTTGTCATCCCAGACTGTTAAATATGTTGATTTTTCATGCCCCTCTGCATCGCACGCTGATGCACAAGTGCTAGCTTCAGATTCATGTCCTAGCTTTATTTGGTCCAGAGACATCAGAGTGAAGTGGCTTTTGAAGTTAGCACTGGTAACAGTCTGGATGGCCTTTTTCCTCTTTAACCTGGAGGTCATGAGCTCCATGATTTACAAAAAATCTGAAATGTGGACTCATCAAACCAGAGCACACTTTTTCCACCATTTCAGACGAGCTCTGCTCAGAGAAGTCTGCAGCGTTTCTGGATGATGTTGATATATGGCTTCCCCTTTGCATAGTAGAGTCTTAACTTGCATTTGTAGATGTAGCGACAGTTATGTGCATTTTTATAGTGCCAACTAAGGGGTCAAAGATGATGGCTGTTCACTGTTCAGTGTTGGTTTTCAGCTTTGCCCCTTACATGAGAGATTTCTCTTGATTCTCTAAATCTTTTGATGATATTATGAATTGTAGATGGTGAAATCCCTAAATTCCTTGCCGTTTTGTGTTCAGAAATGTTCTTAAAACTGTTGGACTCCCTGCCCACACAGTTTTAAAGTGGTGAACCTCACCCCATCCATGCTTGTGAACGAATGAGCCTTTCAGGGACGCCCCTTCCATACCCAGTCATGTTACCAATTAATCAGTTTACCTGGTGAACAGGTGTTTTTTGAGCTTTCTGCAACTTTCCCTGTCTTTTGTTGTCCTTGAACCAACTTTTGTAAAACATCAAATTCAGATTGAGTGCATATTTGCAAAAAAGGCAATAAAATTTATTAGTTTCAACATTAAACATCTTGCTTTTGTACTGTATTGAATTGAAAACAAGTCAAAAATGATTTGCAAATCATTGCATTTGGTTTTATTTACTTTTTTAAATTGTGCTTGTACAAAAATATTCGTGATTGATCTTGATTATTTCTCCTTTTTCTCAGTGTTTCCTCAGCTGTACTTACACATGCTGCGGCAGAGGAGAAGGGTGCTTCATGGAGAGGTCATAGTGGAGAAGGACGACTAGACGAGCAGCGACCTCATGCCTTCGTTTGAGCCAGCCCCGCCTCCACATCACCCTCACCTCCCCCACTTCATCTCCACCTCATCTTTAGCACCATTGGCCGCTACCGTCTTCACTGCGCGGGACTGGAAGAGCCACACAGATGACGACCTGTCTGACGACAGCTGCAGCCAGTGATAGTTAGGAAGAAAGGAGCAATAATAACTGATCCTAAGTATTTATTCACAGGATTAATTCCTGCCTGAGTGGTAATATTGAAACATGTTTACAGTCCCAGTGTTGCTGGAGCTTGAGACAGAAGCCTGACATTGTGTCTGAGTTCACCCACCAGCCTTATTGCACCTTGCTGCACTGAAAAACGCGAGCCACCCACCTGTCTGAAGGAGAATAAGGCAATAAGGAAAGGCTTCCAGAGAAATGTGAAATGAAACATGGGAGGAAGATTGTAAGTCTCCTGAGACGTCCCCACTTCACCCCCCCACCCTACACAATTGGCGGTTTTATTCTTTTTTAAGTGTATGGCACCACGGTGGTTATATACAGACGTAGTGTGGCTGTAACAAAACAAGGTTTCAAAAGAGAGATTATTCATAGTTCTATCATACCTCAACAATAAATCTACATTTAGACAATATGCTGCTTCTTTTGTGTATGTTTGTTTTACCTGATGTGTAAATGGTGCAATGTGAAATAAGCAGTTAAAGGGATGATTTGGTTGTTTTTAAGTGGGCTTGTATGAGGTGCTTATTCATGGTCAAGTGTATTACTACAGCAGATGGTGGTTCGCACACCTCAACATACCTGCCAGCTTTCAAAATACGGGCTGTTTTTTCGCTGGTGGTGACAGATGGGTTGAAATTGAATGTAGTGTGTGTATTATGTGTCATAGATGATCTGGCAACTTGGGTGAGAGTACCTGCTGTCCACAGTTACTGTGGAAAAGCTTCACCTTCAATTCATGACATGCCTGCAGTATCTGAAGGCAGCAGGACTGATATGTTGATTGTAACGCCTTATGCAGCTTTCTTCATGAAGGAGACATCCAGTTACCAGGGCTCATCATAGCCTGGTCTTTTCCAACTCTCTTTTTTAACAAAAATAGCTAATGTTACAGGAGTTTCCCTTGATGGCAGGTATGCCCCCAGTTTGGAGAACCACAGAAGAACACTAGCAAGGAAGCTAAGTGATGCACTGCTGTGGACGGTTTCCGCTGCAAAACGTAGACTCCAGACTCCACTTGCGAAATTAGTAATTTTACTTCGCAGAACATGGGAGCTGCTGGTTTACTGCTGCCTTGAGTATTTAGTTTGTTTGTGTTATTGCGTGACTTTGGTGAGTCTGAACTAACATTTTAAAACACAATAACACAAACAAACTGACAGATCGAGGCAGTGGTGGAGTTTGGTTGGTTTGAAAAGACCTTCCTACACCGGGACTCCTGCTGCTTCTCCAAACCGGGGGCATGTCGACCTCTGTCTGATGTAGGAAATACAGTAACTATGGATAAGTGCCTCATGCAGCCCCACTACAAATAATCTGATTATCCCTTTAATAATAAGCATGTTTCTTAAAGATAATGTGTTCACAAACTGTATCACTTAGAGCAAGCGCAGGTCAAACTTAACATTTTGTCTGCTTGGCTCAGCTCCTGCATTCTTCCATGTTGCTTTGATGTTTATTGTGTCGAATTAATTTGCAAAAGAGTGCATCTTAAACTAATTTGAGTCGTCAAAAGAAGTAGCTTTTTCTGTAAACCGCTTTTTTCGTGAGCACTCACAGTCTTCAATCGCTGTTGTGTTTGTTTTTTAACATAAAGAATCTCGTGTTTCGTGTTGATAGACCTGCCCACTAAAGGTGCTATTGTGACATCATTTCAAACTTCTGTGCAGCTGAAGAAGAGACTGACTGACCTAAAGTAGGAAAGCAGGATGTGAAATGATTGAGCAGAAATGTTAGTCAATGTACTGCATACTGTAGCCCATGATTATCTGAGAAAATCAACACTTTTTTGCTTATAATCTGGGTTAGAACGGAGAAAAACAACAAAAGTCAATGTCAAGTTATTTTTCAAGAAACAACAATAACAATAGAAATGTGAAAATACCTTTTTGTGCAAAAACAATAAACTAAATTCTACAATACTGTGGAGAGTTTTGTGATGACCCTCACACCGAGACTAATCGGAAGCGAGATCTGTTTATCTGAGCTGCATAAAAATGTAGAAACAAGCCAACAAACAAACATCTGGTGGGTTTTTTAACTTTTTATTTGTGAGTGTTTCCTTCATCTTCTGTAGTGTTGCTTAAACTCAAGTGTTTTTATAACAGGAAACAGTACCTGAGTGCAGAAAATGGCACATTTTATATTTGTAGGTAGGATCCACAGATTCATATTAAAATATGCACGTCTGATAATAGTGAAAAATAAATCTCATAATCACAAAATACTGCATCATACATAGAGTATTCTACTGTAAACTTGCAGTCTTGAACTCAAGCTGATTTGTGACATTTTTCTGTATTTATGTGTAAATACTTCATTTGTTTCTACTCATATAAATGAAAATGCTATAAAGACATTCACGAGGTTGGATAACAGGCTCCTCAAAGATAGCATATCAGCGACATTATGTTTTTTGCGCATCATTTTGCACCTTTTTATTTTAAGACATATTATGAAAAGCACTACGGTAAGTCCACTCGGCTTCATAGAATTTATAATTTCCTACAAAACTTGCATAATGAAATATACATTCAGATACTCAGTTGCACAGGGAATACAGTTTTATAAAATGTATTTCAAATAACCATAAAAATATTTATATATATAAATCAGTTGGTGGTTTAAAAAATAAAAGTCCTCCTTCTTTGGTTGCCCTGCTGTATTGCACTTGCTGGTAAAGTTGGTTCACTCTGGAGGAGAAAGGCATCTCTTCAGCTGCTGCAGCCCTGGGCTCATTTCAAAATTGTCCCTTTCCTCTCTCCGTACGTACGGACTCTCCATGTGCTGCTGCGTCGGTGGACCAGTGCCACATGGGGGAAGTCTAGCTGCTCACTGCAAGCTTCCTTCAAGAAGACGTCGCTATGATCCAGGCGATCTCGCTGCAGAAGAATATACAGAATGCCACATTAGGACACCTCAAACTTTAAGATACTGGTGAAATAAAGACAGAAGTAGACGTACAGGTCTCCATGTCCTTCTCACAGACGTAGCTTATGAGATCTTCACAGAAGAAATCATTCCACAACCCCTCGTGGATCAGTCCAGCACAGTCTTCTCCCATTTCATGCCCATGGCCCCAGTTGTCAGGCTGACCAGGCTTCCACTTTCTGCAGGCAAACGACAGGGGGCGATCACACATTAGATTTGCAGCGTTCATACCAGAGTCTGGTGGAAAACCACAGCAGTGGAAAAAAGAATGAAAGAGAACCTACAGCGGGAACTGAAGTTTGATCATCTGATTTCTTTGGCAGATTTAAACACTTTAACTGAGACCACCAGTGCAGATCAAATAATTATATCCTTATCCTTTATTTGCAGTGTCATGAGCTTCAATGTTTGTTTAAATGTTGGATTTTTGCTTTTTGCTTTTGTTGTCCTGCATGCGCATGTGAAAGAGAGAGTGAGCCGGCCTGACTGGACCACCCTTGATGAATTAGTGCTTAATTTTACGAGGAATATTCCCATTGAGGTTCTGACTCTTCTGCAAGGGAGTCCTGATCAAGACAGCAGCTTAAAAAAAATTACACAAAAGAACAAAAAACAGACATGTACATTCGGTGGTCAAATAGTTCTTAATCTAGTTTACATAATCTACCATGCTTATAAAATCAAATAATAAATGAATCTAATTTAAGGTGACTGTGTAGCTCCCACCAATATGAGGGAGAAAAAACTTTAAAAGACAGTGCAGGTTCAAGGAGCGATGTGCATAATTTGCCTGTGTGACAAAGGTAACTACTGATATTTTCTAAAAACCATCTCCAACCTTCAATAATGGAGCAACATACGCTGCCTTCAGGTATTTTACAACTTTCTATGGTTTATTTAATGTGAAGGTATTTGTTCTGTTTTTTCAGCAGGAATAGAGTTTTGCATGCCGATCAGAAAGTTGAGATTTTCCGAGTTTATTTGGTGTTCTTTTATATATACCTGAAAGCCTACTGCGTGTTATTATTATTGAAAAGAAGTTCTTTGCACCACTCTGAAACAAAATATCCATCACATCTGCTTTCATACAGGATAAGATGTTCCTTGTGATAGAGGTATTTTCTGATTTCATACTGACGTGAAAGCAGGTTCAGTCCCGTCCAGCCAGCGCCAAACGTTCTCCTCCTCCCTGTCGGTCAGACCCATCCAGAAGTAACCTTTTCCAAAGGTCTGCTTCTTCAGCCATTTCTGAGGTCATATGAGGAGAGAAAAAAGCACTGAGTGAAAAATAAGAGCTGACATCACACATTACACAGCAATTCCTTAGGGGGGGTTCGCTCTTTGAGGGCCAAAAAACACAATCATAACTAGTCACCTGCTCTTCCATATCGTTGATGATCACCAGTGAGGCAGACGTTGATTCACAGGCTGCCTTTGCGTCATCAAAACTGTGCAGGTCTTTGGAGAAGAAGTAGCACTTGTCTCTGTAGTTTAGCCACTCATAAGGGCATCCTGTAAAACATTGAGTGATTTAATTCAAACATACTCCAAGAGGTTTTTAAGTGGTTATGAAACAGTCTCAATTTAATACTGATGCCTCGAGAGGACCTACACAAGAAAACAAGATCATCAGCAAGAAGATTTGCCATTCCTTTATAGTTTTTCTTAATGCCAGCCACCAGGTCGGACTGAAAACAGATGAAATGGTCCTGTGCTTACATTTTCATAGACAAAGTTACAGTGAGTGTTAACCAAGTAAACCAGGAGATTTTTGTGACGTTATATTTTGTGGTTTGTGGAAACCGCTTTTGTCCACAGGGGCCTCCAAAATTCTAGCCGCATTATTTTACCATATTATTATCAATTGTGCAAAAGTATTAAATTGGTATACCTCAAAAACATTAACTATAAAAGAACTGACATTTTTACTTTCACTTTCTCATTGGAGCTGTGTATTGGCAAAGGTCTGGTGATAAGATACATATGGAAATACAGGTGTGATGATGCAGTAAATTGCAATATATTGTGATACTCTGAGCAAGGTGATATATTGCTCTTTTTAATCTAATTTTAGGGAAACTGTCATAGTAGAGAACACACCACTGTGTGCATAAAACCTGAGAGTCTAAATAAATGTAAACAAAATCTAGGGTTTAGGTACGTGCAGGTACAAGTTAGGTATGATTTTCCAGGGTACGATACCAAGAGCGTTTGGTGGAAACACGGGTTTGATGAGTGAAGTCATACCTGGGGCCCACAGTGTAGGAGCTACTGCCTCATCCTGCAGAGACACAGGGCCATAAGGAGGTACTGGACCCCGAATTGGCACCCCTGGTTGTCCCGGAGGTCCTGGTGGCCCCGGAGGCCCCACTGGTCCCGGCAGTCCCCTCGGCCCTTGCTCCCCTGCTGGTCCCATCGAGCCTCTGATACCCGGTGGGCCCTGTGCCCCCTGAGGACCAGGCTGTCCGTCTCTTCCAGGCAGACCGGCAGTACCTGGCTCTCCTTTAGAGCCTGGAGGTCCAGCCCTTCCTCCTGACCCTCGGGAGCCCTTGGACCCAGGGCTGCCAGGCACACCTGGCAGACCTTTTAACCCTGGCAGACCTGGTGGTCCTGGGATGCCCTGTTCTCCTCGGGCTCCTCGTATACCAGGAGCACCCTTGTCCCCTTTCTCTCCCTTCTGACCAGGCTGACCAGCTGGTCCCTGAGGTCCTTTGTCCCCTTTTGACCCTCTTGGACCAGGGGGACCTGAAAAATGAGACATATTGTAAGATAGTGAAACAAACTGTAAAGGATTTTTTAAAAAGAATAATGCTGTAGTTGCAGTAATAGTTGCTGAGAGTTAAGATGAGTGGATTGATATACCGCACTCATGTCTTTAAGTTTAATGTGAAGCTACAGCCAGTAGCTGGTTAGCTTAGTTTAACAATCTGGCACATAATCCCAGAAAAAAAACAAAAAACTTTTGTTTTTAACACTTTAGTTTTTGTGTGAATTAAACAAACAAGATATAACATGTTAATTAATGGCATTTATAACATTTTGTTACCTTTAAACAGGGCCAGACTAGCTATTCCTTCATTTCTATGTCTTCGTGCTGAGCTAAGCTAACTAGCTGCTGGCTGTAGCTTCATATTTAGTGTACAGAGTGTTTTCATCACATATGCATTACATCTTCCATCACCTACACACCAGTATCTGGTCCAACAATAACAAAAAGGTCATTTTGCAGTTATTATTGGGTATTCTTAATGTTATTTTTTATTATTTTTTTCCTGGAAAATGATTAAAAAATGCTGATGACTCATTATGCACTCTGAGGCATCGTCTATATTTGCTTCCAAATGAAACTTTTCTTACTTATTATGCCACCGGAACACAATATTTCTGGGGAAGGTGACTCACTGTACAAAAGCACGACTCTAATATAACTTTATTCACTAATTTGGGTGAAACTGCATAAAATATTTTCTGGTTTCTCCTCTGACCTTCTCTGGCTGCTCAGCCACAACTCTTGGTAATTTAATTTCATGAAGGACAGTCAACTTTAGCTTACTTGTTGCATAAGTAGCTAACTGTAACTGTTAGCTTGGTAGCCTCCCAGTGAAAGCTAAAGTAACTTAGCTGCTGTTAACTCGGTTAGCCATGGCCCAGCCCTGTGGTTCCAGCTGTAAACATCAAGAAAGCCACCTCTATAGTGTAGCATAATCTCTCTTATCAAACTGGCCTCTGTTGGCCTTGGAGGCTGTTTTCAGTAGCAGCGTTCACTGAAAGCTCTCAGTCCAGGGCAAGTCAGCTAACAGGACCATTCTCTGACACCCATTGACTGCTATAGCTACATGATGAGGGGAGGGGGGGTGTAACACACATTCAGTGCTGTTGTACTATTATGCAACAGTGTAAACCAGTATTTTCCTAAAATGTCAAACAGTTCCTTTAACTTTAAACATTTCATTAGTACATCACGCTGCAGACACACATCTCTCACCCTTTAAAATAGTGAAGTTGGTTATTAGTTGTGAGTGCTTGGTGTCCACCAGCTTCATCTCCTCCATGACAATAGAGAGGCTGCTGACCTCCTTGTCTAAACGTGATGCCAGCTCATCTTGCTGGGACTTCAGACTGGCTGCATCTGTCCTCACATCTGTTACGGTGCTGTTGAGGTTTATCAAGAAGTCCGAGTGACGGCCGACAGTCTCCGAACACGTGCGTAAGTCGTTCAGGTTAAGGTTGATGGCGCCCAGGAGCTGCGTGGTGAAGCTGATGTTACCCGTCACGCGGTCCATATTCTGCTCTGCCTCATCCAGACGCACCTCCAGCCGGTCGAACTTGGTGGATGTGAGGTTACCAAAGTCTCTCTGCTGGTCCAAGATCTCCCTCAGGCTCTGGTCATGAGCTTCCGCCAGGCTGCTGGTGTTCTGGAGCTCGCCAGCCATCAAAGCGAGCTGTGATCCCACCTCTTCCAGGCTGTCGTTGTTGGCCTTTGCAAGAACTGAAACGTTACTGGCCAGGACCTGTAGGTTTTCCACCTTACTACGAAGCCACTCAGCATCAGCACGCGTCTGTCTCGCCGTCTGCTCAAGGCTCTGAAAGTCATTGCGCATTTTCTGGATGGCCTGGCTGGTGTCATCCACTGAGCGCTGCAACACGGCGATGAGGCCTCTTTGCTGGGTCTGGGTGAAGTTGAGGCTGCTGATGCTGAGCAGCGCCTGGTCCTGAAGCTTCACCTGCTGCTGGAGTTCTCTCTGCAGCCGAGCCGTGTCGTCCTGCAAACTCCCGATGATGCTGCCATAAGACTGCAGGGTGCCATTTATAGAGTGCAAGGTGGCCGTGTTGCTATCCAACAGTCCCTGAATGGAGCCCTGGTTGCTCTGGATGTCTGAGCCAACGTTCTCCAGCTGACTCAGCTTAGCTTGATCGCTGTGGATGCGTTCCTCCACCGCAGACAGCTGCTTCTGGAGAGTCCAGATGTTGTTCTTGAAAGCCTGGATCTCTGTGGTGGTGTTCTCCGACTTCTCCCCTGCTTGATCATCTGAAGACAGAGATTTGTACAACAAATTACAAACATGTTTCAACCTCTCTCTGTAGCTTTTAGTCAAATTTAAACCCAGAAACTTACCTAGCTTTTTCAAATCAGTCTCAACAGCAATTATCTTTCCTCCATAGTTTGCAATACCTTCAGACACACTGTCAACTCTTTGCACCACTGAAAGAAAAATAGGACAGGCAGGGCAAAGGTTAGTCCAGACCAGAATTGCCTGCAACCACAGACATCATATATAACAGGGATCAGAGCAGAAACCAATGAAATTCGTGGAGAGATACTATAAGGGATGTGTCTACATATCTCGTAGGCATGTAATAATGATGGACTTGGTTATGGTAATCTCTTGGGTTTGACCAGATTTAGAGTGTGACAGAGGTGCAGAGACATGGAAAAAGCGGAATTTGGAGTTGGAGCACAGTTACGTTGAGGGTGAGCAGAAGGAGGGAGGAAAAAACATTGATTCAGCAAAGATGGAGTGGGTGGTCATTTACAGAGACTGTGGTTGGAGGTGCATGGGGAGACACTTGCGAGGGCCCTGGGGGACAGGAAGTGACCTGGAGAGGGGGGGATCTTCAGTAAATAGGTGGATCAAAGACAGCCCAGAGGAGACAGACGCTGTGGCAGGGAGGCTCTTCACGCCCCCACAGGCGACACCAGCATTCATTTCCTCTGGAATGTGTCTGGGATTCCAGGGAATCAGCCCACTTCTACCACCAGCCTTGCCAGGGGGACACATCCTCTGACTGGGAACTGCTTGGGCTCCTCTGCTGGGAAGCTGCATCACAGCTGTTTGCTCCAGCAGTTAGGTCAACAGTCCAGTCACAGGGCTTCCACCTCCGGAGGTCAAATCACCAGAAAGACAAGAAGATCTGGCTTAAATCCACCCATCTCTCCAGAACAGGACACAAGTTAAGCCTTTTATTCACGGCCTGATTAACTCTAATAGTGGCCTTAATGTTGCGGCATAATAGTTAGCCATGAGTTTATATCCCAGTAATCCCATGTATATTAAACTTGAAGCAAAACTTTGACATTTCGGGGAACAGGCTTACTTGGTTTACTGCTGAGAGTTAGATGAGAAGATGATACCTCTGCCTGAGGTGTACATTCGGGTCACATGACTTGGACTCGAGCCAGACTCAAGACACAAGGTTGATGACTTTAGACTCAACTTGATAAAAATCAAAAAAGACTTGCAACTCAACTTGGACCTCAACATCAGTGATAACAAAGACAATGTTGTTATCTTTGGGATCAAACCTGCAGTATGCAAAATATGCAGGTTAAAAATTACAGACAGAGACGCAACAACCTCCTACTTCGTTTGACATTTGAAGTTGCACAAAGAACGCAAGTTGAGACAGTTTGCAATTAATAATTAGCTAAGTAACTTTGTAAATAAATTAGGCTGGAAACTAACTGTTACATAGTAACTTGTTTAGGACTCAGAACTAAAAGTTTAGGATGTGATTTGGGACTTGTCAATCTTGACTTGGGACTTAAGTGCAAAGACTTGCAAAAACAATGACTTGGTCCCACCTCTGCTTACCAGTAAGTATGAACTACCACCAGCCTCCAGCTAGCTTAGCTTAGCTTTCAGATTGGAAACAGTGGGAAACAGCTAGCCTGGCTACGTATGTCCAAACATAACAAAAACAGACAGCCAGCAACACTAAAGTTTACTAATTAACACGTTAATAAAAAATGGGAAAAAAAACTATTTCTTGCTCTTTAACAAAACCAACCAACCAAACAAACAAACAAATATTGATTTGAAAATGTTGATAATCAAGGCAACAGTAGCTTTGAAGCTTCAAACCATTTGAGTCGGCCCAAATGAGCTAGCTGTTCCCAGTCTTAATGCTAAGCTAAGCTAACTATTGTCTGTCTCTAGCTTTATATTTACCCTTCAGATATGAGAGTGGTATTGACCTCTCTGTGAGAAAGAGTTTAATTCTCAAAATGTCAAACAATTCCTTTAGATCAAAGCCTTCACAAGCAAAAGAAAACTATTCTTAAGTTTCCAGTCTTCAAATAGAGAAGACCTTTTATTGTTATGGAAAAAAATTGCAGAGGTACCTCAGAGAAATTGACTCTGAAATGTTTGAGAAACTTTAAATTGGAAAATGAATGTTTAACCAACATGGTCAAAGCTGTTTTTTGTTTCCTGTCTTCACTCAGTTTGACATCTTAGAAACATACCTAAAGTTGTCTCATGGAACAAATAAACACTTTTAAAACCATACGAACCAATAAAATTATCCAGGGATTACCACAATATTTTAGTTGTGAGAGAAACTGGTCAGTTGGACAGAAAATGTTCCACACATCAAACTAAATGGGACACATTTCCAACGAACCAGTTCAGCAGAGCACAAAAGACACTTTGACTTCAGGTCCACAGGCCGAACCATAGCCTCCACCTATGGCACATTGTTTCTTCCACCAATTCTTAAACATACACTGCCTGGAAGCTGAAACCACCACAAGCAGACTCCCACTTACAGACGTTTCTGGGCCCTTTCCACATGTTCTGTCCATGTACTGGCCTCCACAGAGACTCATTGCATCACATGTGGCAAAATTAACCATAAAACACACAAAAAAGTTGCAACAGGGCTGCAAAAGAAAGCATTATTGTGGTAAGGACCCTCTAGATCCAAATGTTGTAAAAATGAGCTGTTTTGTACCCAGTGTGAACTCTTTCCAGCTCTTGCGTGGGTGGTTCTTAAAACTGTCCGGGTTGTC
Organism: Lutjanus argentimaculatus; assembly: GCA_034769285.1. Taxonomy (NCBI): domain Eukaryota; kingdom Metazoa; phylum Chordata; class Actinopteri; order Lutjaniformes; family Lutjanidae; genus Lutjanus; species Lutjanus argentimaculatus. The sequence goes on along the minus strand of JAWZSL010000009.1, from coordinate 12,496,816 downwards.
CCGTAAAATCCAACTTCCTCACATACTATATAAAGTCATAAATAGTAGAAAATAGTTATGAAGTGAGTAGAGTGTAAACTCCATGCTTTGGTTATTTTATCATTTCTCAGAGCCGCAGGGCAAGAATCTAAAAACTCACTGTACAGCTAAAAGCACATCTGTTAGTAGAGATGAGAGACAGAGAGAGAGATTTGAAGGAAACCAACAATTTAAATAGAAATGCAACTCCACAGAAACATAGGGCTTTAATGCAATGTTTTTTACAACAATAGAATTTGCTTTATTACTAAACTCATGTTTTATTTACAGTGTTGTACTAAGTGTCCCCTTGATCACTTTGTTCAAAACTCTAGATCAACTGGAAAGAGTGAGTAAGTGTTATCTTCTCACAACTAATTGACATTAAGCCCAATTTTATGGCTTAAGGTTGATTTACTCACTTAAATCTCTGTAAAAATGTGCCCTCTTACTGTCCAGCTGCAAAAATCCAGGTGAGAAAAGAGCTGATCAGCGTGTTGATATGTTCATCTAGGTTGCTTTCAAATATTACCCGTGCTCACAGTAATTACAGTAATCAAGCTTTATGAGCCGCAACAGTAGCAGCAGCAAGTAAATAGTCGACTTTATTTGCCCTGGATTTTGCCTATCAGGCTGGTGGATGGGAACTGATTTTAGATTTTATTGATACCAATAACATTATTCCACAATTCTTAATTGATTCCTTTATTAATTCCTGATCAGTTTTCTGTGTGGAAATAAAAAAGACCCACAGGTTTTCAGCATCAGGACAGCTGTTGTATCATCTTTGAGTCTGAGCACAATGTACAAGCAGAGTAGAAAAAAGGCACGCATGTGATGGGCGAGTTGTGCTGACTGTAGCCTGAGAGTTAGCTGTAGCAGCAGACTGTTATCATCTAAATGGATCAAATGAAATAATATTTGTACAGCATTCGTTTTCTTAAAAATCTGTTGAGCCTGCCTGTGTGGTGCTAATGTTATTATAACATACGATATTTACCCTAGGTAATGGAGCCCATGTTGCGTAGACAGATGTTTCTGCATATTGCTGATGTTTCCACCCTTACTTGAAATGATCATGTTATAGACATTAAAACTAGCACCATCATCATCTTTTTTTTTTCTTTTCCCTGCTTTGGATTGTTTCTTCCTCTCTGCTATGACTCCTTCTTATTGCAAGTTTCTAGCAGCATAGATGGTGCATAAGTTTGAAGTCATTTTTTTGCAATGCGCAACTGTCAGACAAACATGCTGGCATCAATAAAAGGAAGTAAAAAGCTTGGAGGTATACTATTCATACTATCATTCTCGATTGGGATCGGTTCTCCATTTCCATCCCTACTACCGCTTGCCTGAAAAGTTGCCTGCAGGCACTAGTCAGGCCAGAAAACATCTGCAAATCCCTCTGCACAAGTACTTCACTTATCTTAAAATATGGATAGTAAACCCAAGGAACACGTTTCAATTGCTCAGAGAGACCGATGAAAGAAATGTTGCGCCACAGCTGACCTGTGCAGGATGTTTAGCTTCTATGACACTTTTTGTGCACATTTAAAAGCAGCTGGTCTTTGAGAATAAAATGGCATTCACACTGGGAATAAGGCAAATGCAAAAGTTAGGTTTATGTCCTCTTCCAGTCACTTTTCTTACTCTCTTTAAGGAAAATTAATGGGATTTAAATCCTCCAGCGTCTTGAGAATGTACCTCATATTGCCTCTGGCTGTGTCAATCAAGACAGAAGAGGCTGTAGGGGAGACGACAGGAGGTCACTGAATCTCTGCCAGACTTTAAGGTTAAACTGCACCAAAACAAAAGAGCCACATAGAGGACGTATCTGTGGGTCACTGATGGAGGACAGAGGAAAGCACACATGTTAAGTGCATAGAGCTCTCTGGGTCTCACTACATAACCATCTGGAGCTGGGAGTGTGTTTAGGCTGAGCTGTGGTTCCCTTGACAGAGCCGTGCTTCAGTGCCAGTAAAAAACCCAATTTCAGTGGGTTCTGCTGGAGTTGCGCTGAGTTCACTCGCTGCTCATCTGGGATCAATTAGGCCCGCATGAAAACATGCAGCATGGAACAAGTAGGACCGACTGAGCTCAGAGAGTGAGAGGACATCATTGTTAATGTACTTGGGACTCACAGATAACCCCTGAACATGTTAACTTCATGCACTTTTCACTAACTGAGAATAAGGAGGGGATACGCAGATGCATATGGGAGTGTTTAGCACAATTAGAGGGAGGAACATTCAGAGTTCAATTCTCCGAAAGACGGCGGGACCGTTTCCCGACCTGGAAAAAATGTGAAAAAGCCAACCAGGAAGTTCAGCCCCAGAAAGGCTGAGGAAGGACCTCCCCGGGAGGTGTGAGCTTTGGGCGTGTTGGTAAAATAAACTGAGAGAAGGCTGCGGGGTGGAGACACAGGAGCTAAAGCACAGATAGAGAGGGGACAGGGCTGCAAGGGAGACTCCGCCAATTTTAGACATAAGGCTCAGCCTACTCGTCATGAAGAATACTATTTGACCTGTAAAAACAAATGTATTATGCCCTCTGTGGCTCTGAAGATTGTAAACCCATTTCCACTATAGTGAAAGAAAAAAATATCCCCATGGTGAGTCATAATTGTGAGATAACAAAATCGAAATTATGAAATAAAGTAAAGAAAATCTGACTTTTATCTCAAAATTCTGACTTTTTTATCTCACTAATAATGACTCTTTTGACTTTTTAATCCCATAATTATGACTTATAGAATAACCCTGACAATGTTAGTAAAAGACACTACAGAGTTGCATTATGGGAAATGTAGGATCCAGTATTTTTGGAGATTGATCCATGAAAGTGCCAAAACATTTGGACATATCAGTCTCTACTGCTTCAGTTTTCGACCAAAAGAATCTGTCTGTTGTGATTCTTCCAACGTTACAGAACTACAGTGCCTGAGACATGACTTGATTTGATTTGTGGAGCTCCCAGAATTGGAAAGCATGTTAAAAGCAGTATTTCTCAACAGTTTTCATTGGACTGATTACATGGCCCACATAAAAACTGTTGACAGTAAGGTCTTTGGAAAGTAATAGGGACTTTGTGTAAAAGAGAGGATGTTGATGAATTCTTTAAATGTACTTTTTCATTGCTCCGCTCACTGAAAACATAATTCCATTTTACTCCATTGTGTTGGGGCAACAGTTGAAACCTCAGAGACAGATATCTCAAACGCTGACAAATAATGCCAAAACCGTGGTTTCTGCATGGTTGGATGCTGCTCAGCATTTAAGAAACAGCTCAAAAGAGAGAGAGAGAGAGTTAGATGACATTAACAATACCTCTCTAATGTCTGTATGCTTCACATGAATCTACGGCCAGTTAGCTTAGCTTAGCTGGAAACGGCTCCTTGACCACGATTGACAGGGCTAATAATATCTAAAGTTATAGGAATATCAAGTCTTCAAATTAAATTTTTACAAACCTCCATTAATTGTGCATTGGTAGGCTATAAACTAACCCTTAGCTATTAAACAACATGCATACTGTATATTTCATGGCAGTGAGAAACTTCCAGAAAAAATTAACAATGAACTCGATGGGTGGTGCCCTGTTGCAGTTAATCTGCCTAACTGCTAAATAATTGCACAACAAAATACTGGTGTCTCCATCACTGTGATTGATAACCTGTGAAACTGGGAGCCAAGAGATGAAGGAGTGGTTCCAACTACGCAAACTGTGCTGAGAGCTTTCATGTGTGGCTCCAGTGTGCAGTCACATGCTTCTCAGTGACATAATAACCTTTCTTTCTTTTTTGTTGTTCTTGGAGGTTCGCTTTTCAACATGCAGTTGCCAGACAATCAGCGGATATTAAACAAACAAGTGTAACATGTTAAATTATTGAGCTTTAGAGGTGCTTCTGTTACCTTCAAACAGAGCTAACTGATTCCCTCTGCTTCCAGTGTTTGTGCTAAGCTATGCTACCTAGCTGCAGCTTCATTTACAGCAGACAGTACATGAGAGTGGCATCAATCTTTTTCCATCTCTGAGAGAAAAACTGCTGAGTTTTCTTGTAGGTGTGGTGGTCATATCCTCATGTTTTCCATTACCGATCTATTGCCTTTAAAAAATGACACAGAAAAACTGCCAAAGAACATTCAGTCACGCTTGGACACGCAGAAAGCCACTTGGTGAGTTCCTCATCACCAAACACCCACCAGGTCTCAGCGTACTCATGCGCTCATTAAACAGCAATGCTCTTTATTTCTTGGCAGCAGTAAGAGAAACCAAAAGCTATGTTTGGACACCGCCACTCTCGGCACAGTGTAAGCAATCATTTTAACTTTTTAGGAAACAAATTGCATCACTGAAGTGATGTTTAGACATGTTTGTCAGCCTGGGCCCCTGTAATTGCACCCGCCAGATCACAGTGATGGAGGAGCATAAAGTGGAGTTTACATCTTACCTTTATATCCCAGCACAGCTACAGCGATGGTGAGGAGAGTACACAGCACATAGAGCAGAGCGATGGAGGTCTTCAGCGCCCATTCATTCTTACACTTTGTGCACTGGGTGCCCTCTTGGATCCCTGTGTAAAAACAACAAAGAATACCACATGATTCAGTCCATTTTGCTGCCTGGTGGACATTTTCCTGGAGGTCTAAAAAGGACATGTGGGTAGAATTTGGTGTTAGCTAGGGACTCTCCATGTCCAGGAGTCCCACATCTGGACAAACAGCCTGGAGTCTACATTAAAGAGTCCAGCAGGTCCCTGAGGGCCCGGGTGGTGAAGGGGCAGGGGACACAAAAACAATCCCCCCCCGCTGACTTGTTTACACTCAGCGACATGCTTATTTTCCTGAACTCAGTCTTCACTCAACAAACTTCCTCTTTATCAGTCGATGAGCACAAAGATTCCCTCCCAGAGAAGCACAAACAGACTTCAGGAGTTTTACACAAGAAGCACTAAATGTTAATCATGCAGAATGTACTTTTGTGCAACCTTAAAGGGACAGCTCATCCCAAAATCAAAAATTCATAGTTTTCCTCCTACCTGTAGTGCTATTTATCCATCAAGTTAGTTTTTGCGATTGCTGAGTTTTGTCTGTTTGCCCTATAATGGAACTAGGCTCCAAAACATATTTTTAAATCCCATCCAGATGGGCCTTTTAGCAACATGTCAGGAATAATCCCTGTTCATACTAATATGCATGAAAGTGCATATTGCATTAATGACCCTTAATTGAGCGTGTGTGTGCCGGAGTAAACAGGAAGCAGACAACAGGACAAACATGATGAGACGGGGAGACATGCATGTTCTTCATTTCCCTCGTGGATAATTCCATTTTTCATTAAAATACTGTCAATGGCATTGTGTTTTTGTCTCTTTTCTCAGTAAAACACCAGCAATGCTAACGTTAGATATAACGCTGACTGGCTGCTGTGGCGTTTAACTCAAGGCACAGATTAAAAGGCAGATGAAGTGGCAGTTATGAACTCGACATCCAGAGACACAAACTTTTAAAAAGCATTAAAACTAGAAGTAAATCAAAGAGAATTAAATCTGAAGAAATTAAGCACAGCATCAGTAAAGGCCATGGTGTGATGAATCAGGGAATGACAAACTGTAATCAAGAAGCACATATATGTCTGCATCATGCATCATGCCTCCAGTTTCTGCATGTCTGAACTACAACGCAAACCCCAGAGTCTTAAAATTGAAACGGGGCCAGCAGCTTTTAAACATCTCCACTTTAAGTGACCCAAAACACTGGAGTAATGTGGACATGGGTGTAAATGTAGCAAAACTTATGCGTTTTAAAACGAAAACAAGTAGTGTGAATGTAGCCTCAGATGGCGCTCAGCTTGTGGTGGGGTGACAAAAAATATACATTTGAAAAACTCAACAACAATGTCTCTTTCCAGAAATCATGACGTGGATACTCCACAGATAATCCACAGTTGTGAGCAGTTTCACAAAGGAACTATTTTCTTTTTCTGACCTATACCTGCCAACTGTGTCACAGTGCAGAAGGAAGCGTGTGACAGCAGGGGATGCAAACGTTAATGCCGTCCTCCTCAGCTGTAACATCAGCAGCACTGAACTAACGAGCATGGTGAAACGATTGGTGTTGTTTGGTAGGAAGAAAATGGTTCCCTACTCGTGCTGTGCGTTTTTCCTAACAGATATTCAATCCAACTTTATTTTTGACTCACAAGAGGGTCCAAAACAATAAAAAAAAATTGAGAATGAAATGCCCCTTTAAATGCAGCCTCTTCATGAATCTGCACCTTTTAATTCTCCTCGTGCAGAGTCAGTTGACTTTGGAGTCGAGGTAAAAAGCTAGTGGGGACACTTGTGGAATACTTTTTCCGAGGATATCTTTCATGACAGATGAGTGGTGAGATCCACAGTGCTGACGGGAACACAGCTGTGTTTCATTTTCAATTCAGGAAGTGTGCGTCTGCGTTGTGTGTGTGTGGAGAGGTTGGGGGGTGCACGGTGGGGTATAGGGGGGTTCTGGTTTTCATGCACCTGGAATGAAACTCACTTCACATTTGCAGTATGAAGGAATAGCTCTTATTCAGCATGGCAACACAAGACTATCACCAGCTCAAGTTCAGTCAATCACATGATTCATCAACCCGTAAAGCGCAGGGACCGTTCAGTGCCAAAGATTTCACCACACATCTAGTTCAAATGCGTTGTAACAGGTGAGGTAATACTTCTGAATTAAAAATGCAGCGCCGATTGGCTCGTCAGGGTCTCAGTGGGAGTTTAGATGCCAAAGTTAACAACTTGACTCGTTCTTATGGGTGTGAAGGGATTGTTAATGACCACCTCAGTGGAACACCGAGTCCAGCTGGAAGGGAGGCCGACCTGAGAGAACATGAGATTGGATTTACCGTAAAGAGCACTGGCAAGTGCTGCAAAAAAGGTTATAAAGGTTTTTAAATGTAATACTTCCAGGGTTTTGAATCTTTGCCAAGGACAACAGCATCTCACAGGCCAAAATCCAGACTTACTTTACTTCATCTGCCTGAAGCTGCACTCTGAGTCTCCAAAAATGACTCTCATCAAAGTCTCATGTTCGATTATTGCATACATAACATTGCACATGTTGGCTGATAAGTAACAAGACAAAACCAGGTTTGAGGTCATTTAGCAGCAGTGTCACCATTACATACTGTCTCCACCAGTGTGGCATCCCACTAATCGCTGCACATTGTCTTTCCTGTTTTATTCTGAAAGACTAACATCTCCTCTTTCCTGCTCCGGTGTTCCTTCCTGGTCCTGATCTTGGCCTTGGTAAACCCCACATATGATGTATGCTCCCCTGCATAGAAATATCTGTAGATGGCACATTGTCCTTTGGATTGTACTTCAACGTCGGCGCCATATTGGTCCAGGCAAGACTGACCTGTGCCCAAATACACGGAAACAGGGAAGCTGCATTTTTGCTGGATAAAAAGCACTATAATGTGTATATTTCTCAACCAGTTTCATTGAGTTGTTTTTATAGTCAAGGGTTCATGATCTATGCGGAGTAAGTTAGAAAAAAAATACTTTTCCCAGTTCCATGTAGATCATAAACCCTTGAATATAACATGATTCGTTGAAACCAGTTAAGAAATAAACATCATAGTGCTGTTTATCTAACAAAAACGGCACTACCCTGTTTACATGTATTTGTTTACAGTTCAGTCTTGCCTGGACCAATACGGTGGCAGTGCTGACATATCGCAGCAATGAGCCAAAGCACCAGTTCTGTGCATCTTGTGTCCCAGCTGCGTCTGACTGGTGTAATGTGCACATAAATGCGAGGCTAGTGTCCATTAAATATCGACTGAAAACATACAGTATTTTAACCACATTCTGTTATCTATGCAGAGCAGAGTGTGCTCCACTGCCAGAGAGCAACTCACTCTCCTCTGGTTTAATTCCACAGACTCTCCCTTCACTTCCCCCAGAAAGACACAGGAGCTTCTTGGACTTTTTCTGCAGTGATTTTGTGGTTAAACTGTACATTTACTGCCATCAGACAACTTTACTGCTAAACTCTATTCCCTCTCTGATTGCCAACACCTGTCTACTCAAAAGAACTCTCATTTTTCCTTTATCTCTTCTCCCACTGTGCACACACAAACACACACACACTGCAATGCTTGTGAGTTGTGCTGATGGAAAATAGATCAGGAATATTCACACATATTGAAGGACAACTGTATATTGCATTAAAAGTTTGGCTGCTCATTTGCCGCTGCACACTGTGAAATTCACAAACAATATGGAGCCACGGGGACAAGGGGTTGGGGGTGGTGACTTGGGTCGAATCAGGTCAGCTTTGAAAAAAAAAAAAGGTTTAATGTCATACTTCTTTCAACTCTTTGCCAACAGAGATGACACCACTGCCTCTCAGGCCAAGTGAGAGCCATATTTTACTTTTTCTGCATAAAGCTGCACTGAGAAATCTGTAAATAAATCTTATCTTGAACATCTGTTCCAAAGAATGACAAAGTAGAAGTCCATAAATTTCATCAAACTGTTTCAAATCACGACATCTTTACATAAACGAAATCAACTATTCGTGACGTTTGTCGATTTCTTGCCAAGTCTTCGTGTCTTCAAAGTGAGCAGCTCATTATGTAGGGAAAAATGTTTTAACAGAGTTTGAGGGAAAGGGACAAAAAACTGTGATTTCGACCTTATATATTGTACCACACACCTGAAAATGACATCAGCTTTTAGAGCCTCCAAACATGGCCGATGCTCATGTCCAAATCACGTAAAGAGCCTCAGTGGGCTCTTTAAAATGTATTAACAAGCATATATGCCTGAGAGACATTTGTCTTTTAGAAGCACGGCTCCAGCTCTGGGTGTGGAGTGAGTTACTAAGCACAAAGTGGCGCACAAACACAGCTGTGCATGAAACATCAGGAGTTACCAAAGCCTTCTCTCGCCACCAGTTTAACTGTATGCTCTTAGGAATAAAGGTGCTAGGTAGAACCATCCCACAGGGTTCTACAGAGAACCCCCCCCCCCCTTTGTCAAGGTTTGTCAAGGTTCTCAATAATTCTTGAAGAACTCTTTCCTCCAAGAAGGGATGAAAAAGGTTCTTAATGGAACCCTTTGTCTTACAAAGAACCCTTTTTTTAAAAAAAAAACAAACAAAAAAAAAAAACCAGGTCTTTCACAAGCAAATGGATTTGAGGAACCTCTGAGGAAGAACCCTTTTGGAGCCCTTATTTGTAAGCGTGTAAACAGAGAAGTGTACTCTGGGAATAGAGCCACGATAAATGATTGCATTTCAGAATCATTCATAACTGCTGACATGTTTGAAGTGTCAGCTCATGCATGCTTCCACAATAAAGCAAACATATCAGTTCATCAGTTCACAGTAATCAAAGTCTGCTGCCCCAAATTTGCTGCTCCAATCCAAACACGCTGACAGTGTTTACAAATCTACTGCGCTGAAATGATACCTAAACACTTTATAAACTATTACACAGGCAAAAGGCTTTTCCATTTCACCGCTCACTTGACTGATGAGCTTCAGATGCTCGATGGATAAAGCGGAGAATTTAAAGTTGGCTGTCAAATATGGAGGACACCTGGCATAACACAAAACACATGGCCGACAACACAACAACAAAGGGGAGATTTTGGTTTCGCAGCTCCTCTACGAGCGCGCAGACAGAGAGAACAGACTTCATATGGAGCAGCTGTAATCTGTTCAGCCCCCGAGTGTCGACACACCAGTGTGCTGTCGAAGGCTCTATCAGGGGTTGTGACCTGCTTGCTGTTCATTTCCCAGTGGGTCACTTCCTGGATGAGCAGGACAAATAAGAAGACAGACAGATGCTGGACTGGACTGCTGAGTGAGGCTTTAGCATAATATTTGTGTTTTTTAAAGTTTGTGTCAATCATTTGTGTCTCATGCGTCTACACTGATGTGACGTCTATTAAATATACATGTACATCATCGACATAAGTGAAGACATCAGGGCCTATTTTCTTGCCTTCAAGAAGCTGTTTGCCATTCATTATTTGCACAGATTAGGCTCTGTGTTTTTACAATCAATCAATCTTGATAGAGGCCCCTAGATTGAATTTTAAAGATTTGCAACCTTTCACAGTGGAAAATATTCGCCAATAACAAAATACATCTGCAATAATCTCATATGTGTCTCGCTCTAGCAAAACAATATATACAAAAACTTCTTTTCAGTTTATATTTAATGTTCCTGAATACCAAACAGCCATACACTCACTTTGCCTAAATGTATAATTTTAAACCTAAAAAAATTTATTAAACATTTTGGTCACTACCAAGAGCACCTATGCCACATGCGTACATATATATGGTTAAATTGTTGCTCGTTTCCAAGGTTATGCAACCACTGTTTCTACGGTGACAAGTTTACACGCATTGGGCAACTATAACTGACCACACAATCAAATGTTAGACTGACTTTATGAATAGTTTCATCATATTAAGAATATTACATGGCAGTCATCTAAACATCTAGCTAAGAAGTATGAAGTGATACCATGGATGTAGCAGGTTGCAGTCAGTGTTAAATTAACATTAGAGGCAAATGAACACAAGCAGTTTGTGTTCTGAATGATCTCAACTTGTACGGAGCAAATGAAGCCACATTTGAAACATCCATTTTGAGAAAAAGATGCAGTGCAGGCAGAGGTTAAACTCATCTAGGCATGTTTTGTAACGTTTCCTTGCAAATTCTACCAGCAGCCACCGGCTACTTGTAAGGTGGCTTGCATCCTTGCATGTTTCTAAATGCATGAGATGACACTGTGAATCAATCAGCTTAAATCACCTTAAACGCCAACATAAACTTTCATCATTCCATTTGATATTATTTTTTAAGTAATGGTTCGATCTTCAAGCATTTAAAAAAAATGTATATGAATTTCAACCAGCTTATGCAAACTGCATATTCAGTATTGATTTCCAATTTTTCTTTCAGGAGTTTCAGGAACTAGTCTTATTCATGCTAAGTTCTGCTTATTGTCAGTCATCACAGGGAGAAAGAAAGTAGACATCCAGCAGTTGAGGTTTACACTGGGATAAACTGGTTTGAAAAGTGACTGTCTAGGCTGCGTACAACTGCTCTTTCAACATCATTTAAATGACTACATTTCAAAGTGAGTCAGGCAAAAGATAATCATTGAAATCGTTAAAACAATGGTTATATAGCCATAAAGCTCACTTTTCGACTAAATTTAGCCCAGTTTGAACTTAGACGCCTAGGTGTCCTTTAACCTGCAAATTATCAAAGCCATGCTTACATGGGATGTGGCTGTGTAAAGTATATTGTCACATTCATGTCTTCTTTCTCTGAGTAGCAGAGTAGAAAGTAAGGTCAAGATAGATTTGACACAGTTGCTTCAAAAATAACTGCAAACAAAACTAAAACCAACACATTATGCATTACAAAAGCACTGGGATCTGTACTGTAGACAAAGAGAATCAAAGTCTGATTCCAACCAAACGTCGTCATTAAGTACCACAGGAACACCTGGGAAATGACATCGCTCCACATTCCCTAACTGTCTGTTTAGATGACAAATGGCCAGATGGATACGAGACAGTCAGGACGAACATCTTTCACACATTCTTAAATATCTGTCACACTAACGGGGCCCAGATGCACAAACACATGGATAAAATATCTTGAGGTTGTAACATGAAGTTTGGCTGCACGTGGAGTTATTTGTAAGAGGTTCACTCCTGCTGATAAAGTGAAAAAAGAAGCTTCCAAGGTTACACAGTTCTTAATGAATATTCAAAATTAGGAATAAGAGAAATGTGGAAAAACATACGAGAACACTGACCTTCTTGTTCACAGTTTAACATCAGAGACTCTGTTTCCTTTAGTTTGGCTGCTCGTCATTAAATCAGACACTGATTCGTCATCTTTCCCCTTCGCCTTGCACAGTCAGACGCAGGCGGATCTGACCGACCGCGACCGCAAAAACAACCATCGTCCAGGATGCTCCGACCACGAGCTGACAACAACACTTTTGCTGCTCAAATCAAAACAAAAAGGATGCTCCGAAGACAAAGAGCCTTTCCAAAACAAGAACAACCAGTGGGTTTTTTTAAAATGTGAATGGACCGTCATTGTGTGTTTTTGGATAAAGACACCCATTGTTCCTGCAAAACCTCTATGCTGAAAAAAATATCCGGACAGTGTCCACCTTACTGATAATTGAGTGTCTTTCACCAGCCTCATTTCCTGCAACAAAGGATTACCAAAACATCATCTTTTTCATCTCAAGCAAGCCATTCATTTACTCCTGACATGCCATAACAACGTCCACGGTCGATTCATGGGCCTCGCTCATTAAAAGACAATGTTTATTTACAGTAAATAGCAGAAGGGACGCTATAGTAACGGATGAGAACACAAAGCTGTGAGCAGCTGAGGTCACACAATCTGTGATTTGGATCCCTGCCTTGCCTAACACACACTCAAACCCTTTCCAGGAACCAGAGTGCAGATTACTCCAAGAGGGCAATCAGCGAATTATACCTGGCACCAGAGACAAAGAGACGAGTTCAAGACAAACTGCAGCCGTGGAAGAGGTCCTCAAAGGCCTTGACTTCAGGGAAAGTAGAAGAGAATATGCTGTTACAAGTCCTGTATTCAAAATTTACCAGTATTTGTGATAAAATACTTGTTGTGACAGAGGAGGTAGCTTTTCCACTATTTCAGGGCAGTTGAATAAAGTTAGCAAAAGTAGTAAGAGAGTAGTAAAAGAGGGACGTTTGAGAGAAAGAAGGGAAGAAAAGGGGGCAGAAATAAGCAAAGAAGGACCAAAGAGGGACAGAAAGAAGAAACGAAGACAGAAAAGGAGACAGAAAGAACAAGTCATCCAAATTAAATGACAAATTTTGTCCATGTCCTCCAGAATGACACACACAAGCTCTTTCTGATGTTACGCCACTGTTGACATCATCTCTGTTTCAAAAGTCAGTCTGTTTTATGATGTGACAATGCAATGGTTAAGGTTCGGTCACAAAAAAGAACTTGGTCAGGTTTAGAGAAAGATCATGTTTTGGGCTCAAATAAGTGGGAAACACCTCAGTTTGGGAGGTAAGCTCTACTTTGCTTCATCATCATGGTTAGAATTATATGTGGTTATGGTCAGGGAATGACCGGATCGTGACTGACAGAAACTAACACCGACTGTCAGCATAGAAACAGGAAACAAACAGCAGTCTCCCATGTTAAAATCTGACAGTTCATCCAACCACTTCAACCTCCTCCCACTATGACTTCATAATCATCATGGCCACTAGTGAGCTTTGTCACGTACATACACAAATGTTTTTGGATATGATGAAATTAAGTCTTGTACAGGTTAAAGAATCCTCTTAAAGGTTCAGTGTGTAAGATTTAGAGTGATCTATCGCAAAATATGGCAGAAATGCAATATAATATTCACAAGTATGTTTTCATTAGTGTATAATCATCTGAAAATAAGTGTGAGGGTCCTCTTCTACAGAGTCCACCATGTTGCACCACCATGTTTCTACAGTAGCCCAGAACAGACAAACCAAACAATGGCTCTAGATACCACCTTTTGTGTTTTTGCAACCACTCTAGCGTCTCCTTCTTGGAAGGGGAGTGCGAGGCAAGGTGTTTTACAATCTGAAGCTTGCTGCTAGATGCCGCTAAATCCTCCACCCTGGTCTTTTAGGCTGGAGAAACAGGTCTCCTTGCTTTTTGGAACGTTGTTTGAGAACATCGCTAACGCTACACATCTGCACTATGCACATGAGCGGTAGGGGCAGTTTGGGGATGTGAAGCATCAGGGGTCCGTAGACACATCAGCAGTGACAACAATGGTGGAAGGTTTTAGAAACAAGCTAAAAAAAAACAAGTCCGTAATCATCTGCACAATGTGTCACTGCCACTGCACAGTGACACATATGCTTGTCAAAGTAGTTTGGCAATTGTCTTAAATACCATCTGCAATGGCAATGCTGTTCCTTTTCTGCTGTTTTCTTAGAATTAACTGAATAGAAACCTTCTTGAGTGCTGCCATGCTTATTGTTTAAATCATGCAATGCAGTCTTAAATCCTTGAGAATGTGTTACAAGCCTAAGACTTTTTCTTAACCTGCAAAGCAACCAGCAACAACAGCTGTACATCACTAAAAAGTGCATTTTCCTCAGATAAACGGAAATAGTTAAAGCTGCTATTACCATAAAATTTGCTGACACTTCTTCTTCCTCTACTTCGTTTTCTTTTTTGGTAGTATCTAAGAAAGCGCTGTGGGGGATTGACTGTGTTTCCATCCCAATATATCATAAATTTTAACTAAATTTCAGGTAAATCAACTGATTAGTCAAAAAGTGTTTCCATCTGAGATTATGCACAACTCTACAAGTCAGCTGAAGCGAGTATAGAAACTTTTTGAGAAATTGAGAGAGTTTTTTTCAGATTTTGCCATTTCCATTAATCTTTTCTGATGAGATACCTCAAAATGTGCATAAAAGATACATGGATGCAAACACAGCTAGTAATCCATGCCACGTATAGAAGGAAAGAGACACAAATTTCTTCAAACAAAAACTTATATCCTCATATAATTTAAAGGATTGTGGTTTAAAATGCCTATGCCTCAAGTCCAGGACATGAGTAAATGCATGTCTCCCCCTCTGACAGTCTCATGAAATCACAAAGACGACGGACGGCTGATTGTGAAATGTCTTTTTTTTTGTTTTGTTTGCTTCCAATAACTTTTTTTTTTTTAATAGCATGTCATCTGACCTTCATTACTCAAACAGAAATAAGAAGTTTTACAAGAACTGTGACACTCTGTAATCAAAGCCAACATGTTTTACAGTCAGGAGGGAGATGATGGCTCAATGAATGAGTCATACACTGCTCAGCTTTCTCAATGGCATGGTGAGGTGGCCTGCACTGAATCATGCGCTGCGATGGTGTGTGTGCACCGATGTGTGTGTAACGAGTGTGCTGGTGCATGACTTTCAGTGTTTGTGGACATAAAGCAGTGACGTTCTAACCGCTGCTTTCATTTTAAAGAAATAGTTCCCCTTTTGGAGGTTCTCACCCTTAAAACATGATTGATTTGTGATGTTTGATGCACTCCAGGAGAAGGTCTTTGATGTTTTAATTTACTTCAGTCATATAGATGCACCATCATTACACAGACTGTTTCATAGCTGATTAAAAACTCCTTGTTGTAGCTTTAAATCAGTCTTGTTGGTGCAACCTAGTCATAGAGATGAAAATTACATCACTAATAGCTCTTGTAGCTGCACTTATGGTTTTTCTCTGAAGAAACGTGTAAGGAGAGGTGCTGTACGGACACGCTGAACCGATCCACAGCCAATGCATGAACCTCTCTCTCAGTGGAGGTCCTGACTGCATGGTTACTCCACCTAATAACTGACTGTTTAACAGCTTAGACAGTCCTACAGCGTGCCCACTGCGCTCACTTTGAGGCCGTACCTGCCAATGATGCAATCAGAGGAAGTGCAGAATTAGGGCCAGGGGGTTCTGAGTTCATGGGATGGCTCTGGGGCCCTGCAGGAAACCAACACCATCCCGGCGCCATGTGTGGCCTGATTTAGGCTCCATCTCTTTTATTGCGTGTGATGGAAACCATACGCCTCCATCACAGGAGACAGCAGGGCATGATGCTCATGGTTATAAGTGAAAGGGTGAGGAGAGGAGTGAAGACAGGCACAACAAGGCGAACGCTCAGTCGCAAAATGGATAGCTTCAGAGAAAAGAAATGAAAACTGAGAAAATACAAGGCAAAATGATTTAAAGAGGTGGAGACAAAGCAGTGATGGATGAATTTTAAATGCCAGTAACTCCTCTGTGACATCGTCCATGGCGAGCCAAGAGCCCCCCTCAGGGACTGTGACAGGGCCCAGTGAAAAGTCCACGTAAAAATGGGAAGGAGCAAAGAAACGTGGTGCCTCTGTGACAGGATATCTCTGCCTGGGCTCTGTATCGCGTCCAACAAAAGGCATTGTCAAAATATGAGGCAACCAAGATTGCAGCATCCAGCAGCTCTCCCTGGCTCCAGCTGTCTGCCGCCTCGCTGTGGGGGAGCGAGGCAGAACTTCATTTTTCCACATAAAGATCTGATTCAAGTGTCAGATCTGCTTTGATCAATGACAGGTTTATGGGGTTACATTATTAAAAAGGAAAGACTAAGACAAAACACAACTATGTATTAACAAAAGCCCTAATTTTCTACTTCTTGCTAGTGCATAAACACTTAAATCAGCAAGTCTCCATGTACTGTACAATTTTCAAACATGCAAAAAGTTTCTGTTTATGAGCAGTTGTTTTATGGAAAACTGATTTATGCATTTATTTATTTTTTGTCCACTGTGGGACAGCTGAAAACTCTGACATTATCATGTCATAAAGCTGTTATGGTCATGGACAGACTATGAGACAATGGGCCCCTGGACACAGATATATAAAAGACAGGACACGTAGGCTTTGTGATTGTTTTGCCTCCATTTTTTGTCTCTTTGTAGCTGTTATGCATTTTTCTGCAGATTTATGTCTCTTTGTGGTGATTTTCTGTCTCCTTGTGGTAGTCGTCAAATACAGCAGTTTGGTCAGTTGCTCTAAATCTCCTTCAACCGAGCCTTCACTTGGAGTGACAGCCGAGCTCAATGTTCGCTTTTCATTCCGCCAGCTCTCGCTGTTTGGTTATTATCTGTTCAGGCATGTTGTTGGGGTCGATTTAAAGGGGTATTTCTGGTACCAAAGACTGAAGCAACCAAAGGTACTGACATCTTATATTTTTTTGGATCATGAAATTCTTCTGGGCTTTGATAAACCTGCCTCTATGTGTTTTACACTGTGCAATCACACAGGGGAACATTAGAAAGATGTGCGTAACTTGGAAGCTTTCTCTCTGACTCCCCTGGCTTTCTCACAGAAATGACATTGGATGTGATTGCCCGTCTGTGTTGTGCACATGTATGGCAGTCAAGTTAGCGATGGAACGTCCAGTAGACTTTCAAAATAAAAGCAGAAAAACAACTTGGTTAGGTTGGGAAACAAAAATACATTGCAATGTTTAGGAAAAAAATAACAATTTGGGTTAAAATAAGTATAAATAAGTATATAATGTTACATAACATGATATAACTTACATAATGTCAAGATGGATGGGTATTTAACTTCATCTGAAATATTAGTTTTGAGTTTTTGTTTTTAAATCAAGTGTTGTCTCATGTGAGGCAGCTGTTTTTGTTTTTGTGAAAGTTCCAAATACACAAAGAAAATTATTGTGATATATGACGATAACGTGATATAAAATTACATATATCGTAGCTTTTCTGTTTTAAAAATTAAATACAACTTTGTTTGCTTTGATTCTTTTCATTCTTTGAACCAACAGAACCTTGAGTCGTCCTTCAGCTTGAAATAACTCAGACAGACAGAGAGCCGGCCAAACTGCCCACTCCTCATCCCACCATAATGACATCTCACCAGCTGATAGTGAAGGTGGAGAAATAAACACCACCAAAATGATTTTCAGATGAGCTGCGGTCAGACAGGCACGCAGGCGTCGGCAGCATCCCCGGCCTCGCCCCTGTCTTGCAGCCCTGCCCCCTCCTCCCACGAGTCCAGAGGCCCCCGCTCGGCTCTGCACAGACTCAGCCGCGCTCGCTGCAGTTACACAAACAGGTCGTCTTTCCAGAAAACTCCATCAACAATGGAATGGGGAGCGGGAATGGACTTACTCAGCGCAGGGATTTGGGGCCCGTGGAGCGACTTGGGTTTTAGTTACAAAGCAAAACATCGAAGCTTAAGCACCCCAAATGTTGCCGCTCTCTAGTAAGTGTGTGTGTCTTCTTTATGTCTGTGTGTGTGTGTGTGTGGCCCTCTGGTTAATGACCATCACATTAGCATCTAGAATTTGATAGCCTGCCTACGCTCAACTTTGAAAGAAATACAACACCATCAGCAAAAAGAAGAAGTGAGTTCAAAGTGAGAATGCAGGAGAGCAGGACAAGAAAAATAAAACTTTATCCAATGAAAAACAAGATTCAAAGGCTGTTTGTCTTCAGTCAGCTGCCATTCAACTGTGAGAAATGATCACAAACTGCAATACTTCACAGTATAACCATAAAGTATTTGAATTTGAGTCTTATTTCCTTTCAAATAAAATTGCAACACAAGAAAAACTGAGAATCTGTAAATCTCTCTAAGTCAGCATTTTCAGGCATCCAGGACCTTCCTGAAAAGTCAATCTGGATCTGAGTTTCTGTCTCTGAAACCTCATCTGATCGATGTCTACCCTCCGGGTCTCCAGCTGGCTGCTTCAGGTGCCAGTCAAAATGTGAAAACAACTACAAAGACCCCCAGTGCTGACGGAGGGTTGGCAAGGACTTTAAAGAAAAACAAACAGCTAAATATCGCCAGTCAGAGAAAACCAGAGATAAAATAAATAACATGACGTTTTCCCTCTGATGAGCAGCTGAGATAATAAACCACAAAAGGGTATTTCAGGCTTTAAAATCTACCTCTTTCTGTCCTGTTGGCAGGAATGACTCCCTCTGTGTCCAAAACTACTTGCTAGCAAGGAGTGTACGTATACTGTATTCTCCTGCATGCAAAATAACACTTGAATATTAAGGTTGGAGTCGCTCCCCTTAAAGAGGAGATGGATGCTTCAGAGCAGAAGAAGTGACTTGCAAGGCATCTGGATTCAAAAGATCATGTGAGTCCATCTCTCCAAGCTTCAAGTTTGAAAACAACAATGGCAGCTGCTAAAGAGCTTAGATGCTGCTATAGCATCAGCTGAGTATTTCTTCACTGAGAGAAGAGCAAAGCACGGCGGTGAAGGCTTTTCTCAATGGAAAAATGTTTTCGCTTCCTGTCCAGCTGCCTTTGACAGGAGTTTAACTACATCATAGGGTTCATTGAGCTGACTGGCTGAGTTAGCCCCGTCATAGATGGAAATAGACATGGTTATTCACCTGCCATGTATTTTCTGAAAGTGCCTGCCCTTTTCCAACCAGCTAACAAGGACGATTTCAGATGGTTGCACTTAAACCAAGATGCAACCACCACAACTGAGTCTTGGTAACTGAACCTTAAGGTGCCGTTCCAATAAAGGGCTCTAGCAGATTCACTCCTAAAGGTTTGTTTCCTGAATCAAACCAATGTGAGAATGATGCATCGTTTCAATTTTCCAACTGATTTGGTTCATATTCACAAAGGCCTAAAATTGTAAACCCAAACTGACCCATATTGATACCAATAAATACATCAAACGCTTGTCCCGAACTGAGTGGCTGTAAAAATAGTGGATGATTAATTTTCTGCATCTTGTTGGGTTTTCATCAGCAGAAACTTAACTGACTGACTCCCAACAGCTAAAAGTGAACATGAAACAGTAAAATAAAGCAGATACCTGAAAGTACAAACAGGGACGCAGGAGAGAAACTGAACTTCAAAGAGAGATTCAGTCAGAAGCTACAAAAGTACTGAGTGCTGAACACACTGACACTTTAAAAAACATCTTTCTCTCTGCTTCTCCTGCGCAGACAAATCGTTACACGCCAAAGAGCAGGCTGTTTGGTCCAACCAAAGTTCGAGTCCAGTGTGCACACCACCCAAAACGAGCTGCACCAACAGGCGTAAACACTCCAGGGTTCAGAGAGTCCATCTGCACTAAACAAGGCTGACACTCATTTTCATTTTCATAGCTGCTGCTAAATTGACACAAATGTGGTTTAGGCAAATGTAACAATGTCATGACTTGTGATGCATTTTGATTTCTCACCAAAATCGGTTGAGTAGTGAGTATTAGATGGATGAATGAACAAAAAGTCAGCTGCAGAGTGACCCTTGTTTTTTCACTGAGGTCAAGACAAAACTTCACAGTGCTCTTCAAACCTCTAAAACTAAAAATATCCAGTTGCTCAGATGAAATTTCCAGTCTACTGTCGCACTTGTCCTACTAAAACATTGTGTGAAGTGTAAATGCACTGAAGCACAGTTCCTGTTCTGCTGAGGTGCTGCCAGATAAAACCAGGAAGGCTTTAAAGAGCTGTGCAGATTTTTTGGATGCTTGAAGGAAAGCTGTTTTGGGGAAAGTCTCCAGGGGACAGTTCTTACAGGCCGTGCCCACATCAGCCAAACTCATCACCATGTTGACCACATCCGTCACCGGCTCTGCCAGACTGAACGAGGACACCAAAGCAGCTCTTGTGTTTCTCCACCAGCACATCGACTGTGGACTGACATTTTCTCTCCGACCCGGCGGTTTCTGCTCTGGTGTCGCTTGTGGGTAAAGTCGGTATAACATTATGGTCATCGTGGGGTGAGCCGCTCTATGATTTCAGGGTTGCTTGTAATAAGAGGCTCTATCATTTGACGGTGGCTTTGAGAGAACATGGAGGGCTGCAAAATGTAAATATGACTGTGGTCTGTGTGTTGTCAGGTGGTTTGACTGAATTAAAGAGGCTTAGGATTAATTCAGCATGAGGTGAATATTTATGCAAATCTGGAAAATGTAAATGGGTAAGGAAAACTAAGCTGGTGTTACTTTCATAATGAGAAGTCTCTTCTTAATCAATTATTTTCAGGGGAAGAACATATGCACACCTGATTTTATTGACGGCATGTCGAAGTACCAGAGAGAAGTTGAGTGGACAAAAAGTTTATTTTTGATTAAAATGTTTGTGCATTGTAATGTTGGATGAATGGATTGATACCTGACTTTAAACTTGAAAGCTGTAAGTTTTGACGTGTCTAATCTTGTTTTAGTATTTATTTTAAAGGTTAGCCTGCTGCAGTTGATGTTAGCATGTTGCATGGCTAATGTGGCCATGTACCACATGCTAGACTATGCTGTAATCATTGATGGACAGTTAAGGTTGATTTCAGCTCAATTTTAAGTGAGTAAACGTGAAATGGAAACTGGCTGTAGCTTGTCATGATCATTTATGATTTAGTAAGTAATATTTACATATTTCTCCTTTAAGCCTCATTTGAAGCCAACTAAACAACAAAGTAGAGGGTTGGCTGTCGGTAACTGTGTTTATATGTTGCTTTTTGTGGAGGTTTATACTGCAGTGCTACATTAGCTCAGCTAGCATTAGCTGTTTTTATTGGGAAGCTGGTTCTGCTCTGTGATCCACGCCCGTGTGTGTGTGAGGTGTGTGTTTTGCTGTCATATGTAAATTTACTTGAGAGACATGCCCTGAAGGTGATGATATAGCTACGTGTGAAAAGAAATTGACAAACTGCAGGAATTCATTTGGCAATGTTGCATTATGATAAATTATACATTTATAACCTGTTGTTTCCCTTACAGCGTCAGTGTATGGTAGTATGTTCATAACTGTAAGTAAAGAAGGGTGTTATGAACAAAATATGCATTGCTCAGGGGGTGGAAACTTCAGAATGGAAACAAAAGTTATGATCAGTTGGATGAAATGCTCAAAACGATAATTCATTCAATAATTCAAGAGTGAGAGCAAACCACAAATTACAAAATTATACAGTTTTCCTCCAAAGTCAGCAAGACAAAATACAAAAAGGAACAGGTCTGATGGGATGAGATGCTCTCTGAGGTGGGTGTAACAATGGAAATACCTTCTGTTATGCAGCATCATGGGTGTTGGATTTCCTTCTGGGTGGCCCCGCCACGTCCGCGGTCAGATACGGGGGTGTGGTCTGTCAGGCTGAATGACAACAAGTCATCTTCTCCCGCCGCTGGTCAGGAAGGAGAGGAAGATTTTTCTCTGCCAAAATCTGTTCAGACAGACGCACTCCAGACATGTGTGGCACGCTCCTCCACCTCAGAGCAGCCTCAAGTCAAGACAAAGCATCGAGACGCAGGAGGAGCTGTCTGACATCTGGGCAGCGATTCGCACGGAGGCGATAACCACTTACTGAAAGCACTAATCAACACCAGACAATGGCTTCAAATTACTCCACTATTTGTTCAGGCTAATTTAGAAGAGGTGCTGGAAAGAGAAATGATGGAAGAAGTGAATCTGTGCTGCACAGTGATTACTTTATTACTCCAAACAGCAAGATCTGATTACCACAGCTTCAGCAGCGTGTACTCTGCAGAGACGGGTAACAGAATACTGTAGAAGGGATTATGTATTATATCATCCTGTATTAACCAGGCAAAATAATGTATTCTGTCTACCGATACTCGTGAGAACTTGAAGAAAATGTGTCCTTAAATAAAGTAGGTTTCCATGCAAACACAAACTGGTGAGTGAGATTAATTTACTAGTCTCTGTGGAGAAACCTTGGCTGGGACTCTGTTATTCCATTCATACCAATAAACAAGATTGCTAATCCTATATCCTGAGGCGTCTTCAATAATCTACCGTAAACAAGTCCAGTTGCCAGTCCAGTTAAGCATATCTGCTAAATGTCAGACAAAAGTCAACGAGTTAAAAAAAAACTCTTGAGTGGCTAATAAATGATGTGCAATGTGACCCTACAGGCACACATAAGCTGCTTCATACAGTATATCCACCACATATCAGCTGCTTCAACAGTGATATTAGCTTTTCCACTATGTACAAAGGACATATCACTAATAGAGCTGCCCCCTAATAGTTGACTAACCTATTATGCCTGGCACACACTTCAAGACTTTCAAAGTCGTCAGATCGCTATGCCTTTCACACGACACCACTCTCCACCTTGTAATCACGAGTCTTGAAGTTGTCGTGCTCTGCATACTACATGATCAGAGACAGGGAGTCACTAACTACAAGATCATTCACCTGAGGAATCCCCTGTCTGCTCTCCAAACTATGTTTTGTCATGAAAACGTGCTAGAAGTGTCATTCGATTATTAAAACTGAAGCATCAGTATGCAGCACGTTACTGTGATGTTCACATCAGCAGATCTACATGACCTGGATATGAAGTGTTCATAGCGACCAAGAAATTTTTTATAGTGAAGACAAAGCCCCTTTCCCCTCAAGGTATATGCTTTACTCATAAGTGTGTTTATTAATCTGGATATGGAGCCCAACATGGACCTTTTGTGGTCACTATAGTCACCAGCATAGTGCTGTTGACTGTGTTGTAGCTTCCATTAGCCTGTTAGCTCAGTTAGCAGTTCATTTAGACTGGGACACAGCCTCTGAAACTGACAGAGGCTGGTTTGAGAACAGGGAGGTGATGTACAGGATTCCAGGGACAATGAAGACACAGTGGGTTCAGTGGGATAGCAGATAGTTTGCTTATTGTGTCGTACACAGTCCCTTTGCTCTGTATTATGTCCTTCCACTGAGTTTCTGGCAAATTACTGATACTTAAACTGCCCAGCCATACACAGGAAGCTGCAGGCACTGAACATATGGAGTCACTGTATACAGACTGATGTGGCCTGTACATTAAAACAAACTCTGCATGTTCAGAGTCACTTTAACCCAAAGTGGAGCACCAAGATCCAATCAGGTGTGTGATCTTTGGAAGACCAACAGAAATATACTGTGGCATATCCCTAATTAGTTAATTAAGCATCTGCATGCATGCGTGACGAGCATTGTGTAGAGCTCTGTGAGGTGCCAGAAAGTGAAATTTAGTGAATTCTCTCTGTCTGCAGCCACACATGGAAAATGTGATAGTCATTATGAATCTGACAGAGTTTTGGAGCTGAGCTGTTCCTCTCTGCCTCAACTCCCTTTTGCAAACCAGGAAGCAGTAGGTTGATCTTGGCAACAGTCGCAGTCTTTTTTTCCCCCAGTTTCATTAACATTTTGGACCGTGAAGAACAGATTTAGGAGGTTTTATTACATTAAACTAAAAGAAGAGAAATTAGAATCCCCAAATTCATTGTTAAAGTGTTCCTGTGTGTTCTGCTGCCGGAGGTGTTGGAGAGCTTTCAGTGGTTACGGACACCTGAGACTCACATGCATAAAAGTCAGTTTGTATTACAAAAGTGTGAAGTTGTGTGTTATTGTAAGGCTGAACACACACACACAAACTGGAGGGAATACACTTTTAGAAATAAAGGTTCCTTCCTGAAGGGCTTAAGTTTTACCCAGGACAATTTGCCTCTGAAGAATCCCCTTTTTGTTGTAAGGTTTTGTCAAGGCTTCTTTGTAAGACGAAGGGTCCCACTGAGAACCCTTTTCATCCAAAAGAACCCTTTTTCGAAGAACGAGTTCTTCAAGGATTTACAAAAACCTCTTTCATCCATGGTACCATAGTTCTCAGTAGAATCCTCTAGGTGAGTTCTAGATAAAACCCTTGGAATATAAAAAGGTTCTTGGCAAAAAAACCCTGGGTGGGTTCTAGCTAAAACCCTTGAAATATTAAAAAGACTTTTGGTAGAACGCCCTAGGTGGGTTTTTGTCGCACCCTTAGGGGGCGGAAAGGTTCTGGATAGAATCCCCAGAGAAGGTTCTGGGGGTGGAACCATTTATGAACTCTCTGAAACGGTTTCAAGAGGAACCTTTACAAAATACTTCTAGTTTGCACCTTTATTTCTAAGAGAATACAAATGTAAGATCTAACATAGAAGCACGTTCCCTGCAGAACAAAGAGCTGCCAAATGGAACACAATCGTTTTTCCACGGAAGGCGTTAAAGGAACGCAGGTGTCCTGGAGCACCGTCTCTCCACTCCGCTATTCTTTGATTTTATCACCAAATCAATGACGCAGACCTCCTATTTGAACGCCCCCTTAAAGACACTTAAATAGAGGCTGAACCCCGGGGACGCTCCCCTGACATCTGCATGTGGGTCATGTCAAGGACACCGGGACTCATTATGGTGTGTGAGGGCTGGAGGGGACAGCGATGGGGGTTTGCTGCTTTTCCTCACCCTCGAAGGTGAGTCACAATAGTCACCGGGCACTTGGATGATCACAGGCCAGAATGAAAATAGCTGCTAACTACCAGCACATGTGTTGTTCTGGCAAAAATATCACGGATCGACGCCTGCTCTTTACATCCACCGCCCAGAGTCACGTTACTGCTGTTTTATTCAGCCTGATGAAGACGAGAGAAAGCAGGAGGAGGAGGATTTGGAGGAGGTTTGAAAAGTTTGGATCTCTCTGAAGTGACTTTTATGTTAAAACCATCTATTGTGCCGTAGTTTCTCTACCTGACGACTGTCCGGTGTTGAAAGATCTTTTCAGATCATTTCCTCAAAGTGTCAGTCGACTGATTCCACATGTCAAGTCAGTTAACAAACAGTGAGTAACACTCAACCTGTGAAAACAGTTAAATCCTTGTGTGGCTCTAGAGGAGTTTCTACAGTCTGACAAAGTTATTCAGGGATTTTTCTGTAACAAAAACACTGCATCATAACCTGTAGATGTTGAGCTTGAAAGATGTGCACATTAACTAGAAAGAGGGGGTCTAATGAAAGCTGCTATCAGTTTTCATTTTGGGAATTGTAGGATCCAAAGTTTTTGAATCTTGACCCATATCAGGAACAAAAAGTCACCTCTCTGTCTTTGTCTCTTGCAGGGTCACGTTTGATTGATGCTTGCAAACTGCAGATAAAGTGCAGGGCTCTTGCATGGGCTGAATTAGTGACAGGAAACTGGCTTCTGCATAAATCTGAATTAACTGATTGCACTTGGGGACAGGGCAATAAACTGACATTGACATTATCACTTTAAAGTTGATAGGTTAGCACACAGTAGCTCAGGTAGACATGAAGCAACTTTAACATTAATTTTGAGTCGTGTTTCTCTCCATCTGCCAATATTCACTCTCCTTTTAGCTCTGTTTTGATGTCAAGTTCCTGAGAAACATCTCTGACTCTTTAGCTGCAAAATGCTCCACTATGTTCACCAGCTAGCTGCTAATTTTGCCTGTCTTTTGGTGCTTGTGGCGTACAGACTGTTTATCAGAGCTTTTCGCATGAAAACAGCTGCCTGCTGCAGTTGAAATTGACAATCAACATGAATAATGGCTGAATTTGAATTCAGTTTTAGGGTTCTAGTATTGTTCATGCTTGGCTCACTGTCACACACAAGCAGCTCAAAATCATACTTGAGGACAGCATGTGTGTAAATGTACTTTACAAGTGCTTCTGTCATCCTAAACCAAAAAAAAAAACAAAAACAAAAAAAGATGTGTTCATAAAATTCATCTGTGATCTGCTGCCATTTCCCTGTTTGACATTTCTTCACATTCAGACAGTTCTGTGGATTCCAGGTCAAAAGGATTGATTTATGAGAGACAGGACAATGTCCAAATGTTTGCGAGTGAGTGATGAAATCTGAAAAATTGCACTGCTAAATTAGTGATTTTTGCTCTTCTGTCAAAAGGTGTGTGTGAATCAGTTCCAGCTGGATCTTATACCTCCTCTCACCTCCATTTCTTTATCTACTACCAACACACACTCACAAACCCTTATCTCCTCGCAAAGAGCTCCTCTCATGCTCCTCCAAACCGATCCATCCACTTCCTGCTCCTCTCTTACGACCAGCTGTGCTCCTCCACCTTCTCCCACTTCCTTTTCACTCCCTTCCCATCTCCTGGGATAAAATACCCTCCATCCCGGCGCCCCCTGCTCTCTCAGCACATTCAGCATCTCGCTGTTATCTCCTCCTGTCCTGTCTGGTGATGTGAGATTCTCCTTAAACCAGATACAAGTGAATCTCTCATCCCCCGTCTGTACTTTATCTTTGTGTTTACACCACTGAGGTTTAACAGTCTCTGGGTGAACTTTCCTCTCCCCGCACAGAGAAAATAAGACCAGAGTCTGACATGAGAAAACCGAGACATGGAGCTGGTTTCTATAAGCCACTGGCTGACATCTGACTTTATTTTTTTAATCACATTATACCTCATTGTTTCTGGGTGTCTGCTTGGGAAATTTCATTTGTAGTCTGCCTACATTTTTCTTTCTCACACTCACAAAGAACATGAACACTTAAGTCTCCTCTTCACCACATTAACATCTCAATTTTTCTCAAACGTGCTTTGAGTCGTTTTCAGGGCTCCCCACAGCTTTTTAAAATACTTTGAAAAGCTTGTGGGTATGAACATTTTTAAGACAAATCAATCAAAGAATAAGCTCTGTGCCCAGACTAAAATAAAACATAAAGCAGCTGAGAATCTTCTGCACATGACACCAGACACCACAAAGAAGCCAAAAAATGTCAAAAAGACAAGTCAAAGGGTGATATATTTTTTAAATTAGTGCAGACAAGTGCAGCATCAGAGCCAAACAGAGCGACAGGCCACAGTTCTGGACCTAATTAGTCAACAAGCAACAGGTGTGGAGCTGCAAATCACAAATCATCAACAGCAGGTGTTAAAGAGCCACAACATTCTTTGATAGAAGGAAAAAAATGTGCAATAAAAATAAACATCTGTGCTTGAAAATGCTTAGAAAAGAATTATTTATTGCCCTGAAATCAATTTCTGTCAAAATGCATCCACTACAGAGCTATCTTTACCTTACATGTGGAAGAATAATGGATATTTATGTTGATACAGCGCAGCTTTTGAAGTTTCACCATTTCACCATAAAGATTATGAGTAAAACACGAGGCTTCAGTGATGTGTAACCCAGAAGCCAGTTTTTACTTCCTGATTTTTACCAGACAAACCCTGGGTTTTATTGCTGGACTGCAGCACTTTAGCAGGTGGCTCCAGTAAATGTTTCCCCGTCTATGTCTGCTCTCTACAACAGGTGCTTTAACCCGCTGCACACTCAGGTCAACTACATCTGGAGCTTCTACAAGAGCTCATTTCAACAGAGGTCACCGTGAGGCACTTAAACCTGCCTTAACTTAATCTTGCGTTGCCAGACCTATCTCCACAGCAGTGCCCGGCTCCACACATTATCATTCTGTCTGACTGTATAATCATTCATGTCCCACCTGAATTACTTTCATTTTCTACTCAGTTGTGTTGAACAACACGTTCCTGAGTGTCCACGGCACAGAATAAAAGGCACCTGTGATTAGAGGCTGTATATCTGTATTAATCAGCCTAGATTTTGACTTTACGGCTGCTGCTGACTCGGCGTAAGATTTACACCCGGTCTTAGCAAGGAAAAGGCAGCAACAGGTTAGGGTAACTTGTCATTTTCATGCTAGCTTGGAGGTTGCTGTTTCCTGGAGCAACAGGGATTTTGAAAGTAGTAATACATAGATAGCGAACAGCAGGAGAATGTCGTCTAAAAAAGGAGGCCAATGGTAGGCTTATATTCACAGTCTACATCTGGTGAGTCAGACTTGGCTTAAATTAGTTTTTGGCCACTTGGGAGTAGCAGAAAGAAGCTGTCAACACAACGTTGACATATTTTCACCTTTTGAGTCGATATGGTGATGTCTTACATGTTTCACCCATCCAGCTGATACAAAGCAACATCATTTATTTTAGTCATGTTTGGGTCCAGCTGATGTATGTAGTCCAATATTCACTCTCTTTTAGCTTGTTTTGTCTCCACAACTCCTAAGGGAATTATCTACTGTAGCTTCAGCTGCAGTCGTATTGTCTGTCTGCTGTTTGGGGCTGAGCATGGGAGCATACAGTTGGTTCTTGCGTTTTTGGAGACTGAAACAGTTAAGTTAAATGATAAGCTGAAAGATGCTATAAAGCTCCTTAAAACTGCAGTTATGCAGAGCAGATTAATCATTGATTGACAATCAAAAGAAAATTAGCTGTCCAACTGTTTGATTGTTTCAGTCATTTTTCATGCTGGTTCAAGCTTCTACAGTGTGAGGATTAGTTGCTTTTCTTTGTCATTTATGACAGTAAATGAAGGGTGTTTGTGTTTTGGACTGTTGGATTTTTGACTATTTTTTTGACATTTAAGGATTAATCAATTAAGAAATTAATCATGTAAATAACACATTTGATTCATTGATGATATGAAAGTATTGATTCTAACAGTTGTAATGCAGTTTAGGTAGTTGGAAACGCAAACTCTGACTTGATGGACTTTGAGAATCGCATGAGAAAAAATGTAAACATTAGCAGCAAAGAGAGGCACAGTCAGAAAAAGACAAATGCATTTCTTCTCACACTCAGAATAAATGTGTTTGTGAAGGCATGCTGACTGTGAAGTATCAAGGCCAGAGGAACATTTCTGACAGCGGTATGGCAGAGAGTGAAGAAGGCTTTGTACACTTTACAGAAGTATTAAATGATCAAAACCTGCCACGCAACTTTAAGACAGAACTAAGAGGCAGAACTTGAGAAAAACCACAACACAACACTGTAAAAAAAGGCTAAGAAACCACAGCAAAGTGCCTAAAAAATCCTCATCAGACATTCTGACAAACACGCTGCAAAGTATCACATGACAGGCTCTGTCAAGGACTGACTAACATAACCATGTTTGAGTCCATGTTAACCAGGATGGATGAGGTGGTGGGTGAGGTGTCATTATGACTACAGCTGAAGGTGGTTGTGAAGAGGAGGAACGCTCTTTGCCAGAGAAACCCACCGGACCGAACCGAGCCCCGGCTGTGCTGACACAGCTGGTTCCAGGCACAGACGGCCCAACACCGCGCTCGGCTCCAGGAATGTTCCGGGCCTCGCTGGAGAAACCATAACAAGTGCAGGAAATAGATTAGTGCACTCTGGGTTCCACACTGGCCACAAACCTCCTGAGCCCGGCCTCTCCAAACCCACATGTGTGGGAACAGGAGATGCAGCAGCGGAGGGAGTAAGACCCCATCCAGACATCAGTGCAGGTCCCAGGAGGACCTGCCGCATGGAGCAATCAGGCCTCCATTGTTTCCTGACTGCTTCTGACTCCTACCTGCACACCAACACGCAAGTCCTCCAGTAAAAATAGCCCCAAGTACATTAATACATCATGACATGAAATATATGTAAAATTCCTGTCACTTCTAACTAAACTCACTGAATACATACCTTGATATTCTGACATAGTTATTTATTGTCAAAATATATGATGTTCAGAGCTTTAGATCTTTCATTTGACAAGAAGTCTTTATTTACATTTTGCTGTACTGACTTCCCTCAACCTGTCTTCGTCTTACTTGGTTTGTGTTTATTTTCCTTTACAGAACATCCTCTATATACATCACTTTGCATCACCATGCTGTTCTGCATTCACATCCTATCAGAAAGTAAATTTAATTCAACATTTGACACGTTTGTGGCTGCTGTAACGTTAAGTTACATATAATATAGGCCTCAATCCTCTCATGATGTTTGACTTGCTTGCAAACTTACTATCTTAGCTTAAACAAAAGATCAAGACGTAAAGATTTGCTTTAAAAAAAAAGTGTCCTTTGTCGTTCTTTTCAAACTACAAATGTTTTATTTTTGCCCCTCAAAAACATACCCATCTTGATCAGACAACCTGACCCCTGTCTCAGGCGTTAAAGCTAATGATTCCATTGGATGCAGGGACTGCCCATTGTTCTCACGGTCCATGATTCCAAAACCCCAACAGTCTGAGAAATGTCCAGTTACACCGAAAGCTCATTTGTCCAAAACAAACCCAAAAACACAAGCCTATTGTGCTGAAAATACACTCTTCCCACAGTTAGTGTAGGGTCTGGGTTAGGTTAGGTTTGGGTTAAGCCTAACAACATTGTAATTTTTTTCTGCAACAGTAATATATCTTGGATGTTGTTTTGGTGTCCAGACAGACAGAAAGACAGATTATTAGGGGCAAAATCCCCACCGATTCAGCACCATGGACAGGGCCTGAAGTCATTGAACTGTGTATTGCATATAGTGTGTATTTTCGGAGCAATGGGCCTTCGGGACAGGGGGATAAAAGCCTGTTAGACAAATGGACTTTCGGTCAAATGGGACATTTTTCAGACTACTGGGTTTTGGAATAATGAGCTTCTAGAACAGTGGTACCTTGGCTGCCACTGGCATTTTGTTAACATGAGCTAACGTTATATCTGGAAGTTAGATCCTGATTTTCGAGCATGTACCTTAACTTGTTGGATTTAGTTGTGAGTTGTATACAGGTCAACTGAAGTCACTATTAGTAGAGAAACCAGCTCTCCTTTCTGTGTAACTGACAACAGTTTCATACTGAATAAATGATAGCGCATGATGTGTACCAATAGTTGAAATATTTTCTGCTGTTTAACCAAGAACAGCCATGTGTCAAGAAGTACGCAGTCAAACCAGACAAATGCACAGTCAAATTCAATTGCACATTCTCACAAAATAATGCTGCATTCACATGGATTCAGGCAGACGGTAGAAAGCAAACTGGATATAATTTCAGTGGAAGAGAGCAGGATGGTAAAATTAGGTGAGGCTTGCAAAGAATACTGAGAACAGTAGCGGTAAACCCACCATGACCCACACAAGGAATGAACTACTGCACTACTAAACTACTACTAGAATAATGGAGCGCAGAGTCCATGGGAATGCAGCATTAGTGACATATTGATTATTGCCTCGATAGACAAAATATGATGCCACATCTCTTTGTGGAGCTCTTTATAGTTCAGCAGGGGAGGATCAAACCAAACTGGATAATGCAACACAGCTAATATGATAGCTTTCTCCATTTTTGATTTTCCAGCTGTCTGTCTCCTCAAAGGTCAGCTCTGTAAAGGACTATTTTCTATCAACAAAAGCTACACCCGAATTTTCTTTGCCTTTTTTCTTCAGAAAGGTACCTGCACGCTGGAATCAGAGCTCTTCTTTGCTGCTCTTTCTATGCAGTATGCATGAGGATGTTTGCGGCCACTTGTATTTTTTTTTTTCTTTAACAAAGATGTGACATAAACTTTATAGTTTGATGGTTTCTGTGACTGGAGGCTTCAGGGCTTGAGTCAGGCCAGTGAGCGATGATTATACCAGCTCTGCAGAGTTCAGCCAAAGCTCAGGTAGATTTCTGTTTTTATTCTGATGGCCTTCTGATGTCAACCCCCCACAGAAAAATAAATATGTTTAAAAACCCTTGAGCACTGTGGAAGCTATTCCGGCCTGGCTTCAGCTTGGCAGGAAGAGAGATGGGATTACCATATGAATTCACTCAGTGAGAGAACTGATGTGTACAACTTGTGCGTGTGTTTGCGTGTGTTTGTTTGTGTGATGTGCATTTCCACTTGTATACAAACGAGTGGAAAAATGTGTATTTGTGTAAATATACATGATGTATGCATGCCTTCTAGATGATGTTTGTTTAAGACAGAGAATCAGAAACGGTTCACTCTGTTTAAAATATGTGTGTGTGCGTGTGTGCATGTGTGTGTGTGTCTCTGTGTGTGTGTATCTCCCCATCGGGCTCTTTCTGACCTTTGGAAGGCTGACTTGTTACTTTGGACGTCAGCAAACTTACAAACATCCCCAAAGGTGCTATTAAAGATATTTCAACAACATGCTCACAATGTGTTACGTATACATGTGTGTTGATATCACACATGGTACTTTTAATGCAAACCTTCCAGAGGTCTTTACAGAGCGGCTGGAGGCCAGCCTGTGTTTGTTGGTGGGGATGAAGTTCAGCCAAAGCAGTGAAGAAACTGAGTGAACTCTGAGTCAGATTTAAAGTCAGATGAGTCCATCAAACCTTGGAATTTAAGGAATTGGAGAAGATCGATGAAGCCATCCAACAGACCATATGGTATTTTATTGCTCTCCAAATGCATTTTTATAAAGAAAGCTTAAAACACACCAACCTCCCAATTCTTTATCCCACAAAGCTGAAACATCTTGTCAAAGGACCTCAGTGTTTTTGCACGTTTTACCACATTTTAACTTAAGTACATGCCATGTATCAGTGTCAGTGTCAGTGTTTCCCCTCCACTGTCTTGAGGAGCAGTATTGTGTATTACACTGTCTCTTACCCATGTCCACGTCTTAAAAGCAGCAGGATTAAGTGTTCTGTTTCTGTGTCATCATCCTCTTCTGAGCTCACTTTTGCACAACAGTCACAGCTTTGACATATCACTACAATTTAAACACTATCAGTCTCCTGGGAGACTGCAATGACTTCAAGCAAAACATGCAGGGAGGAAATAACCGCTTGTTTTCCCCAGAGCACTGACATTATGGTGCTAATAGTGGAGGAATGAGCGTTTGTGATGGTTTGCATGAATGCAACTCTATTGCACAATAAAGCCTCTGGAGTGGTGAGGTGGACCCCTCAGAGCCGACCCCTCCAAACAGCTGCCGTGTCCCTGAGAGGGCCAACAGCACTCAGCTCAGAGTTCAGCAGCCCTCTCTTCCGACTCCTTCGAAAGTCAAGAGTTCATTTGAATAAAGTTAAAAGTGAGCTGGATTTGGCTCCCCTCCCCATAGCTCTCTAATCTAATCCATGAGCAGCACTCGCACGCGCTCGCAGAGAAAGACAAACAGGATGCCTCGACTCGGGTGACTCTGGATAAAAGAGATCGTGTTTTTAAAACAGTTTGAACTCGTCTCCGCCGGTGGTGTCGTCCGCTGCCCTCACATCCACCCTCGGGGACCTCGGCCGAACCGTGTGAGAATGAGTCATACTGCAGCAACACCCTGAGTACAGAGACACAGAGGCTCCTGATCCCAAATCAATGTTGAATCAACAGAACGGAGATGGAGCACACGGTCCGTCTCCAAGGAGAGGAGTAATGATGTGTTTGAGTGTGTGTGTGACACAGCGTTTGCCCTCCGCTGCCAGTGTTTTATTCTTTATCCAAAAGCACTTGATGGAAAACTTAATGCCTCACAAAACCCAACAGCGGCAATTAGAGGGGAAGTGAAGCTAACAGATCCTTATGTGTTCTGGTGAGATCGTGCATCATTAAAGTGGCTTTGATATATGTTTGACCCAGCCCCTATTTTTTTATGTTTTGCGTCTAAGTGACTGATGGGGACAACAATTTTTGAAACTGTTTCAGTGAGACAGACTGAAACCAGAAGTGAAACTGAGCTGCCAACAAAGTAAGTTCACTAAAAGTGCTTGTTTTTAGCTACTGACACACTCAGATTGTCGATTCAGGTGTCTGACAACATTATGACAATGATTGCTACACATGTACACATTTAAATAAAGAGTAAGATCCTCTTTGTTCACCAGAAGCAGCCACTAAATCTCTCTGTTCATAGTGACCAGACTCCATTGACAAAAACAGTAATTAAATGTAAATGTATTAAAAGTAAATGTTTGCAAACGGTAAAATGGAGCAATAAATGAATGGAGTCTGGCAGGCAGTGAGACAAGCAGCCACTGAACTCAAAGTCCAGTCCAAAGTGTATTTTCAGAGCAGTGGACTCTGGTTTTCAGGATAATAACGGGCTAAATTTTACATGACAGACAACTGACACATATAAATGGCTGATCAACTTACAGTGTAGAACTTGCCAACAAAGTATAATGTTGCACTTGTGTCACGCTCCTGTTCAGTGTCCCTGCAGCCTGCACGAGGGGGTGGGGGAAACAACTTGCTTCAACTATAGATCGTTTATTAAATAAGGCTTCAATCTATTTAATATACGGTTTATGCTCAAACTTGCTATTTGGACTGCTGTACTTATTTTTGAATGCGAGGGTGTTACTGTACATATTGCTTTTTTAAGAACCCATCAATGCAGCTGTTCCCTGGAGAGGTAAAATTATTGTTTTTGTCAATGGGGTCTGGTGACTTTCAGCAGAGTGATAGAATAGCTGTTTCTGGTTAAACAAAACATATCTTATTCTTCAAAAAAAACGGTCTGTCTCTTAAAGGATTCTTTCCATAACACTGTCAGACACTTAGAATAACAATCTGAGCGTGTCAGTGTTAAAGCAAACACTTTTAGTCGACGCACTTAGAAGTTCCCTGGAGGCATTTTGTTGCACGTCAATGTCGCTTTTGCCAGCTGCAGCACTCCCCCTCAATACTGGACCAATTTTCACTGCTGTCCTCCGTCGCTTACACACAAAAACATGGGAAAATAGAGTACAGCTTGAAAAAATGTAGCATGTAAGAGCAACAAATTGACATTTATGAAATAAAAATGTGCTGGATTAAAGGAGAAAATTGGAAGGACAGAGGGAACCACATTACAGTCGCTGAAAAAAGAAAAAAAAAGCAGGCTACAAACTGAACAGGATCAGTTCAACAAAATTGTAAAAGACATATTTTTCCACTTCACAGGAAGTATTAGTCATAAAGGGCCATTTCTTTAGCAGAAAATAAAACCTGTTTATGGTGAGGTCTGTGGATTTTCCAGAGGAATGGGGACACTTCTTCTGGAAATGTTCAGGGCTCAACAATAAGGCTTGCTCACTTCCCCCGGGCAAGTAAAATGCCATGTCGAGCAAGGAAATATGGCAACCCACTAGCCCAACTGGGCACATGGTAAAAAAGAATTAAACCATTAAACTACTGGTAGGTACTACTGGTAATTTTTCATATAAAAATGGGAGGAAATGTGTTTTTCAGTCTGTAGAATATTTTGATTTCCTGATTTTCCTTGTTTATTATCATATTAAACTAAATATCTTTGGATTATGGACATTTTTCAGTATTTTCTGACATTTTATAGACATTTTAGCCCTAGATTAAACATGTCAATTAACTTAAGGCTTTGTTCTTATTTGATAACCACACAAAAATAAAACAATTTGTACACCTGAAATAAAAACTGACTTCGGCCCCTGATGTTGCTGTTGTATTTTACAATCTAATCATCTTCATGGTACTGGAGAAAAAAAAACGTCAGGGACAAATACCTCAAAACTGGGAAAAAATGCAGCCACCACTAGCTGCATGGCTTTGTAATTTGGGTGAACTGACCCTTTACCTTTTTTTATCCTTATCATTCTGGTCTCGTCTGGTTCACTACCAGTGTGCGAGTCAGCTGGGAAAAAACCTCAGAAAACGTTGCTGAAAAACAACAACCAACACAAGAACCGCGCTGCATGCGCACGAGTACACTTGTACACAAACCAAGCGCATGTGAACTCCGCCTGCGTGTGTCGCACCACAAAAGAAAGATGTATGTTGACTAGAGTTTCAGTTTGAGTAACTGCACATTTTTGAGGTCCTGGGGCATGTTTGTGTGAGTCAGTGTGTTTAAGTGGCTCGATTTAAGTGGATAACAGAGAGGAGAGAGATTCTGAAGCTCCTTGATCTGGCGAGTTCTGTCAGCAGTCGTCGGGCCTGTGGTGAGCTGGACCTCACAGACTGTCAGCCACATTTATGTTCAACCCAAACCCTGCAGAACCATTAGTGATTAACCGAGCCAAGTATCAGGACAGATGAGGACAGTCCTGACATGAAAACCATGCCTTTAACTTTCAATTAGAGCGACATGCCAATAAATATCAAGGTAATTCTAGGTAAGTAACGGGAGAAAAGAGGGAAAAAGTCGAGCCCACACACTGAGTGGCTTCAATTCAGAACATTTTATTCTGAAAACAGTAAAAGTTTTATGACTACAGCTCCAAGTGTATCAGCTCTGAAGAAAAAAAAAAAGACTTTTCACTCACCGAACCGCTTGTATCCAAAAGACTGTACTTCCTCCTCGTCTGCAAAGTCGTCTGTGTGACACAATGAGAAACATGACATAAACAGGTCATATGCACGCTATGTGGGGTACACACGTTGTGTATAAAGCAGTTGGTGGGACTCCACAAACAAAATAAAAAACAACAGAGCAGCTGCACAGAGCCAAGAATTCAAACAGTTATCCTTGAATACAGAGTGGAGGCAGCCAACAAGGCATTAGGTTACAGATAGTGGAGCGTCATCTGTAGTGTGTGTGCATGTGTGTGTGTGTGGAGATAGGAGGTCCAGAGGACTGTAAAAGCCACAGGCTGCGGTTTCTCTGGGTTGTTGACAGTAAACTCTAATTACACTCTGCTGCACTACACTGCAGACTGGAGCAGAGCTCACAGAACATCAGTGGTAATGGTAAACAGATGGGACTGAGGGGGGCGACAGGGGAGACTGGGAGTGATGAGCTGAGTGTGTTTGTTGTTGGGGGGGGGGGGTAGAATAGATGAAGAGCCATTTATATACCAGCTGAATCAGGTATTTCACCTCAATTCCTCTTGGTAAAATGAATAAAATACTGTAGTTACATTATTGTGGCAACGAGTCTGCCTCATCTGACAGTGTTCCTGTCTGGCAGAGGCATTTGTTGAATAAGAAAACTTAAATTCAAACTTAGAATGAGAAAACAATGAGAAAAAATGAAAATGAGAAAAAAAGGAGAAAGAAACAAGTGCTTTCTGTCTTATTATTAATGATTAATTTCGATTAATCAATTGTTAGCATTTGCAGCAGTTGAGGACAAAATCGCAAGCCTGGTAATTACACTGTAAAAATATGAAAAAAACTTTTTGCTTTAACTTCCCAACGTTAGTGTACAGGCTACACCAAAAACTTAAGTTGAATGAATTTGAAAGGACACATTGAGGTACGCAGTGTAGCTGAGTCGGCAGAGCATGTCCTCAACATACAAATAAACTTTTGTGATCAAATTTGATATTAATTCAATAATATCGATCAATAGTCGTGAAAACAAGCAATAAGCTGGAGAAACTCATGTTTATGAGTTTTGAAGTGTAAGAAAGTAAATACTGTGTATTTAATGCAAAAAGATTAGCTGATTCCATTAAATTCTTATACATCATAGGACTTTTCATTATATGTGTTCTTCAAACCACATTAAAAAAAAAGGTCTCAGGAGAGATTTAAGTCTAAAACAATGATTACTGTGAAGTCCGCTAACATACTGATCACGTTTCTTTAGAAAAGAGAAGAACTCATAGTGACAAATTCTGACAGTTTACGTTGAATTAACTTGAATAAAAAAAACTTGTATATTTACGTTAAGTTCATTCAAAAAGAATAGTTGGTTCCCCTAAATTTCTGCATAATTTTTTTAACAGTGTATTGATGCTACAGATACAGATGTTGTGGCTACTGGTTGGCGCGTGAGCACAAATACAGCAGTTAGTGATGAAGCGGTGTCATCAGTCATGCAGCATCTTCTCTTTTCATGATAAAGTTCTTTGGAAACAACATTCTCAAAGTTTAATGTGGGTTCTTCACGCATTTAGTGTCATTTTACCAGATTTACACGCACTAATTGTGCAAACATTATCTGCTCTTTTATATCCTTCAGTGGGATGAAACTAAGTGGTGGAAGAGAAGAAAAAAAAAAACTTGAGTATTTCACAACTTCTGCACCGCTGTACCGTAATGTCGTCCAGATGTGAATCGCGCACCACAAAGAAACACGCAGACTGAATTAAACGAACAAACAATGTAATCGGTGGGTGAGAATTAAAAACATACACTTCAACATCAGCTTCACGTGAAGGCAACGTACCTTTCATGGCGTTTTATAACTCGTTGAGGACTGTAGAAGAGATGAGGACCCCTGTCACTTTCTGCGCATCTCAGCATCCAGTGCAAAGGTGTAAACTTGTTCCCCGGAGAACGACGCACACTTTCACTCAAACAAACAGTGGAACTATAAGTATGTCTTCATGTTGAGTCTTCAGTCTTCATTTAAAATCCCATCGTCTCTGTTCTGTCGCTCGATTTGCCTCAGAGGAGTTTGTGCAGGAGTGAAGTGATGTTCAGACTCGTCCAGCGGCGCTGCGCTGAAGGAGGAAGGAGTGAGTGCTGTCTGTTAGTGCCAGTGTGAAGTTACACACAATGACAAGAGGCACTTCCTGTCTCCCCTTCAGAATTAAATCGTTTTCGTTTTTTTAATTCTGTTTTCTGTTCAATATGAGTTGTGTACTAGTTAGGAAATATCGTGAATTTATAATGGGATTTTGTGAGACCAATGGGGAGAGGGTAGTTATGGGTTAACAAGCAACTAAGTAACTAATTACAAATACTCAAATTACTGTAGGCCTAATTAAGTCGTTTTTTGGGCACTTGTACTTTTATGAGTAGATTTTCAAGTCTGTACTTTTACTTGTACTTAAGTATGCATTACAAGATGTAATCTGCTTAGTTACTTTCAAAATCATAGTTACTGAGTACAATTTAATATCCAAACCTTTCATCTGCATTTTAGTAGCCAGTAAGGTGATCTGATTACTAATGGACCAATGAAAACAATGACATATGGACGAAAAAAAAAAAAACGCTGCAGCATCACACATTTGGAGTCAGGATGTTAATGTTAATCATTAATCGATTAATTTCTGTTAAGAATTTAACAAACTAAAAATGCATTCATGGATATTTAATCAATAATCAGTAATTTGGCAGTAATTTGGACCTCATTTGACATTGTTTTGTCTGGCAGAGCAATTAATTGAATAAGGAAACTTAGACTTAAAATTACATAAAAAAAAAACAGATTAAAAAACTTTAAATGAGGGAGAAAATAT
Organism: Lutjanus argentimaculatus; assembly: GCA_034769285.1. Taxonomy (NCBI): domain Eukaryota; kingdom Metazoa; phylum Chordata; class Actinopteri; order Lutjaniformes; family Lutjanidae; genus Lutjanus; species Lutjanus argentimaculatus. The sequence continues at coordinate 12,457,532 of JAWZSL010000009.1, read as the reverse complement.
GCTCTGCATCTTATAAATTGTTAATGATTAATCACTTGTTTGCATTTTCAACTGTCGTTTCAGGAAAACGCACAAAATTTGCAACCCTAGTTGCAGCAGTTAAAAGTAACTAATACTCTGAGTAGTTTTTGAAACAAATACTTTGTACTTTGACTTAAGTATTTTTTTTAACACCAGTACTTTTACTTGTAATTGAGTAATATTTTAGCAATGTAACAGTACTTGTACTTGAATACAGAATTTCAGTACAATTTCCACCACTGCGTATTAGTAGGACAAGGGGAAAATTACTTTTCTTATTTTCCAATGTATTGTTTGCCTCTTTGTCGATGCCTTGGTATAATTAAAACTAAAACTAATTTAAAAAATCGAGGTTAGGGAGGTGGCAAGAGAGCCTGTAACAATAACTTAAAAGTGTACAAAAAGTGCAGAAAGAAAGGGAAATAAATACATATTAATATTAGTTATGATTTTCTAACTTTTTCACAGTTGTCACACGTCCCTAATATTTAGTCCAAGTTTTCCCAGAAACAAAAGCCAACCTACAAAAAAAAAAAAAACCCATACTCTTATTTTGAAGGCTGTGTGCCTCGTTTTCCTGTCTTTCTCCCGAGCTTTCTTCTTGTAACTTTACATCTTCATCAGTTACTTGTGCTTAAAACCACTGTCCCTGTGAGAGTTTTGAAGTCTTCCTGACAGTCCTGTCCTCCCCCGCTGAGTGCCCCCCCCCCCCCCCGGCAGGGACGCAGGAGGAGCGGCCCGCTGTCATCACCGCAGACCCGGGGACCGTCGTGCACTAATCCACCCGGAGATGAGATTAAGTTACTGGGGGTTGATGGCAATCGCGTCCCCGGGTGAAAATCTGGTACCCATTACAGATAATTTCAAAGGTTTGGGGAGGTGGAGCGACACCGAAACGGCGACATTTCAGCTCAGTTCCTGTGTTTTTACATCTTCACATCTCATTTCCTTCAAGGATGAAAAATCACTTTCATATTCATATGATATTCCTGCAGGGCCAGCTGGCCTCTCTGTGGTACTCAATAATAGTTTAATCATGTGGTTTCGGGTATTTTATCAACCGGCTGATCACGATAACTTCACATTCCTGTAATACTAAAAAGTCATTTTTTTCAATTATTTTCATAAAACGAGAAGAAAAATGACAGCCGGGAAAATTATTTCAATCTGGTCTAATCTAATCAACTTTTGCTATAAATTACTATCTGTATCTTAAAAGAAAAGAATCAAGGCGTCACTAAAATCAACAAAAGTGGCCACCAATTCCAGGAAATTCATGAATTAAGTTGATTCAAGTAAGTGATCTTACCGCAGTGGTGATTTTTTTTCATTTGTTTGAAGAAAATGTTTTTTCCCACTTAATTATAGACAACAATCCCAAAATATGATGGCATAGATTTTAGCATTTTTTGCTATTTTAAACGTGTCTGGTTTACAGTAGCCTAAAAGGTTTACTTTGTGCTTCTACTTGATGATATTGATATAAAAACAAGATTGATTTGCTTCGCTGTGATGTATAATATCCTTCTTAACTTTTTCATAAGATGATATAGATCTTTAGTAACTCAGTGTATTTTTAGATTAAATCCTTTGGTCATTAGAATGATAAAGTATCACTAAATTATGTCCTTTAATCTCAAAAAAAAAAACCAAAAAAAAACTGAATATCTCAAAATGATGATTTAGTAAAGCATAATTATGAGAAATTCTTAAAATAAGGACCTACATATTTGAAATATTGACTTAGTAGTACTTCCTTAAATAATGACTTAGATACAACATCACTATTTTGAGATATATTAACGCATTTTTGAGAAAGTTTGTCATTATTTTGAGATACTAACTACATTATATTTTGAGAAAGTCTGTCATTATTTTGAGATACTAACTCATTATTTTGAGGAAGTTTGTCATTATTTTGAGATATTAAGTCATTATTTTGAGAAAGTTTCTCATTACAATGACTAACAACATCTTTTTATTTTATCACATTGGCAAAAATGGGCTTTCATAATCTTTGCATTTGTTTACTTTTACCATAACACTGTTTTCTGTTGCATAAAATGGTGTCACTGGCAGCCAAGAGTGACCATAATCTCTCAAAATTAGACTGTAACCAGCGGTCATTTGCCTTTAACTCCTCCAGGTGCGGTGATAATTTCGACAGTTCCTGTGTCCATAATCTCTCCGGCCTGCAGATGCAGATCGCTGATCAAAGGCTGAAAACAGCTGCATCAAACATCAAAGAACGGAGTCAGACCCACTCTCATGTCTTCACAGCGCAGGTTAGTGTCACCGGGTCACATTTACACCCGCTCGGTTCGGACCAAGTGATTTACAGGACAAAGATACAGATAACACAAACTGTCTCAGCTCTGAAATCCTCTGAGCTTCAACACAAACATCAAACACCGATCTGTTTTTCCTCTGTCTTTGGATAACAGAGCCTTCAAACCCAGGCTCAGGGCTAATAGCTCCAATTTGACCCAGTTCAGCACATATTAGATTCCAGACCGGCCCAGATGATAAAGCGACTAATTACTTGTTTTCCTAAAGGCTTCAAAACTGTTATTTTACTGTCGGCTATAATTGGAGCAGCAGGCTGGTATTAGGGCTCAGATAGAGATCGTGGCGAGCTGATAAAAAGCAGCTGAGGGTCAGGTATCTTACAGCCTGCACTCCTGCTGGTCCTCATTCAGAGGTTGGGACCTCATTTGCTGGGTCAAGGCGTTTGGCGGTGGGCTCAGATTAACAGAGGGCTGAGAAAGCACACAGGAATTCCACATTTACCACGCTGCTGCTGCCACGTTTAGATATTATGATAAGAACAACTCGGATTGCCCTTGTATGCTGCAGGGGAGAGTCGCTGGTGGTGCAGGCCCCAAAAATGAGTTTTTTTCCAGAGTATGATGAATGCTTTTTCATTCTGTTAGCTAAAAATTAAGGGGGATAGTGCACTACCTTGTGTCTGTGCTTAAGCTCTTATTGCCAGCTGTTCAGGCTTTTTTTTTGCAGCTGGATACAATTCGTAGTGTCTTAAAGCGACTGCAAGGAGTTTTTAACTGGTTATGAAACAGCCTCAATTTAATACTGATGTCTCTATCAGACCTACATAAGCAAACATGATTCACTTTGAAATCAGATGAAACAATTAACGGCATGCCTGTGTTTACATTTCACCAGGCAAAGTTACAGTGATTATTACGTTAACCAGTTAAAAAGAAGCAGGAGCTGATTTTTCTTTGGATGATTTTATTTTTGATATTATATTTTGTGGTTTTGGCAGTGGAAACACTACCGCTTTTGTCCACAGGGGGCTCCAAAATCCACACAGTATGACAGTTCTTTGTAGGACCTTTAAATCTTGTATATAGATGAGGCTGAGTATGCTTATAATGCAGTTAGCTCCACAGCTAACTGAGCTAACTAACACAGCTACAGATAACAGCAGACAGCAGTTGTCCTTCTTCACAATATCAATCAGGAAACTCTGTAAGATAAATCACTTTGGTGCTGTACTCTGTTTTCAAACTGTCTTTATAACATTTAATGACATCTTTATGACAAGTCCAAATCGCACTACTTTACTTGAGGTCATGGTTATGACAGTATAATGACAGAGACAAGATTAAGATTAAGCTTGCCAGCTCATTTCCTATTTTTAAACAATTGCTTAAAACTTATTTTTATAGAAAAGCCTGTTCTGATTTATGATTTGTATTTTTACTTTTTTAAAATTGGTGTTTGTTTTTTTTCATGTATTTTGTGAAACCTTGTTTAGATAAGTGCCATTATTATCATTATTATTTTTATTGTTGTTAAATAAAGTGTTGCCACTTGTGTTACTAAAAAAATGAAACACCCCTTTAAATCACAGCTTATCGACAAAACATGCTTTTATGTTTTAGAAATGTGACTTTTATATGGAAACCAACAGTTGCCTGAATCGGTAGAAATAAACATTTAAAACCGTGCAGCATGCATTTAAAATGTGAGATATGCAGGACAGTTAGAAGTTGCAAATCCTGAGGTTCCCTCTGTCATGCTTTTGTATTATCATGCATATTTGCACATGTACATGTGCTCGTGGCCTGCAGAGCTCAGCCAGGACCATGCCTGTGCGTGCCAGGTCTCTGCAGGGAGCTGAGGCTTACTGTCTGTCTGATGGATTAGAGCAGAATGTTTTACCTGAGAGGGGCTCCTTAGTATGTTGGGAGACAATTAAATGAGATAGACCTGCAAACAACAGAGCATGTAATATTCACCGTGCATTAAAGCCTGTCTTAAGCTGATCTGTAGTTATGCTGTGAGCGTACGGCTTAATAATGCAAACACTCTAATAGGATCTGTGCTGGTGAGTAGATCCATAAAAATAGAACAATCCTTCGAGGAGGCAGGCGTCTCACTCTCATCTCTCCAACAGCACAACCTGCTGCTTTTATTCTGGAGTTTGATGTTTTCATAGTTGTCAAGGTAAATATTTTATACCTCTTTAAACTTTTTTTTACACTTTATTTCTGTTCTGCAAATAGGATGACTATAATGCACTCTTTAATAGTTATTTATTGACAGGAGGCATAAAACACAGTTATAATCTTTCAGTTTGATTGATTTGGGACACTGATATATGGATATTACAATATGATGTTTTTATTTATGTGAGCAGGTTCAGTTTGTCCTGACTTTAAGTCATTTTTGCTTTTTCTTTTAATTTTGTTGATTAACAGAGATGTCATAGATTCAAGATTTCAAGATTCCTTTATTGTTACATCTCATTATACAACATAAGACAGTAAAATTTTGGGGTTTTGGCTCATTGACATTGTAGCAACAGCAATAAAAAACAATAATATAAAAGGCAGTGAAATGGTACTAAAATAAAAAGCAATGCAATAATAATATATAACATAAGCTACATGATGTGCTTGTGTATGTAAGGTGGTAAATGTGTCATATCTGTATGTGTTTGATTGTAGAAGACAACAACTAGCTATAACTATGAACAACTAGCTGCCTACTGTTGCTGAATGTCCTCAGTCAACCTTTACATGTGATAGAACTGTGCCTGAGTACTCCAATTTATTTACTAAGGAAACACTAAAGTAGTCATGTGAGTTTTTGCAATTTTTTAAATATGAGTAATTCATTTGCAGTTCAACTGTATGTAGTTATTATCCTTGTTATGTAATGTGATTAGCTGACTGCAGTTAATGGGGATCTCTGTTCATAGTCATATTTATTTGGCTTTACACTGATGTGATAGTTCATGCTAATGGATGAACATTTTATTCCCAGTGAGATCAGTTACTCTTAAAGTTGTATTCATTTTTTTTTAAGAACCTCTAAATTAAAATCTTGAAAAATGGCACCACCTTGTGGCCAGTTACATGGCCGGCACATGACTCAAAGCGTGTGTGTATTGCAGTAAATCTGGTGCTGTGTGTTACTTCATAGCAGAATAGTGTGTAAGTTATGTACTTTTAAACTGAAGTCAACTTCACTTATCTTTATTTATGTAGCACCTCTCACACACAGCATCCTAAAGTGCCTCACACTGCAAAATTGAAAGACAAAAGAAACAAAGAAAAGAAAAAAACAATATCTTTAAAAAATTGTAATAAACACCAGAAATAAAAACAATGTAAAAACCAACAATTAACCAGTGGTTAAAACTTTACAGAGCTCAAGACAGGATGAAGAGGCTGCTTGTTCAAATTCTTTTCATCACTGAAGTTTTGCTCTGCACGGCTGACTCTCCACCACTGAGTGAGGACACGCTGACAAGTGAGGACCTGTTAATAAACGACACTGTGATGGAGGTTTTCTTACTGATACTGGTTGCTGAACTGAATTACAGCAAGTCTAACTGGTTTGTGTGTGTAGAGCTGTCTGCAGAAGGAGAGCAGTACGTCGATGAGGAAATAAAGCGGGCCTTGCTCGGGGTGAAGCGGGTGAAGGAGATGATGGAGAAAAGAGAGGAGAAACACAGACACCTTATGGACGCCCTGAGACACAGCAGTGACAAGAAGAAGGTATGAATTGTCTCTCTAAGACAACGTTACTTACGTTACGAAAAACTTCATACTCGAGGGGAATTTACTTGTCACAGCAGCTCAAGAGTCAAAACCAGAGGTAGAAAACAATGAATGATAAATAAAAATACAGAAAACAGAGATAGAAAATAAAAATAAATACCTATATACAATATATAAACATTTCACTTGTACAGATATATAGATAATTATACAACAGTTAGTTCTGACCGGTGATTTGATTGGACAAGAGAAATTACATGAGTGTTGATATGGAGAATAACAGGACTGAACCTTTTAACTACATGCATCAGTTTGTTTTACAGATGTTCTAATCACTATTACATCAACGTTACAATGACTAACAGGTAGAGACCACAGACGGGACGAAAATGAGGTGTCTTGTACAGTAATGATTCAGCACTTATTACTGTGGGATTGTTGTCACCCACAAAGTACACAGAGTTGGATACAAACACAGCAGTTTTAACAACGTTTGACCTACTAATCATGGAAAGAAACCCACGCTTATGTTTATTATGTGTTACTATGGTTACGAAATTATTTGCAGAAATATAATCTATACATGGCTTAAACATATCAATTATAAGATTGTTCCCTGAACAGTTTTCACAGTCAGCAGATGGATTTATTAGTAGTTTAGCGTCTTAAATTGGTTAAAATAACGTACCTGCTATCACAAAATCCTGTGTTTGGTTTGCTTGCTTTCACTACGCAAATAAAAAGCAGAGTCCGTTTGGAAGAGGACTGAGTCCCACCTTTTCAAGTGGTCTTGGTCCTGTTGTTTGGTCTGTACCAGGCTGAGTCTCAAAAATTAAACATGGACATTTGGTCTCTCGAGAAGTCCGGCTGCATACAGCCTTTAGGCAGTTTTATCGATCCACCGGACAACTAAGCTGTGGAGGTTTGTGTTGCTTGGCAACAGTCCAGTTCAGTGGCGGAACTATACGTGTTGGCAGAGCCATAGAAAAGGGCCAAAAAAACAAAGAAATCATAATCAAACTGTTGAACTGTTGTATAAAAGCGATATTACACTCAAGGTTGTGCGGTTGGACTGAATAATCAGCACAGCTGTGATTGTCTTCGGCACTCCCTCTTGTGTGATATTGCTTTGTTGTACAGGATAATCACACACATATTATAATATACACATGGTGTAAAAATATAAAAAATATTAGTCTGTGAAATGGATAATTGCACATAGACTGGGTACAAGCAGGACATTCATGGAATAGTTTAACCTAAATAACGTATATTGCACAGGAGGTGTGTATATCTATATTGATATACAGAATATAAAGACTGATATACATGCCAAAAATCTGTGATTGCAGAATACAGAATACCACGATGCCAGGCTGCATTTAAGCACATTAACTTTTCACAGAATATGACCTCTGTAGTTGAACAGTTACATGCCAGTCTTTGTGCATTATTCTGAAGCTCATCTCATATTTTCTGCCTCATAAAGACAAAACCACACAGAGAAACCTCAAAGCAGACAGTGAATAATGTATGTGGGAGCGGGGCTGGTTTAGGGAGTCGGGTATAGTTTTACAGCAGTCAGGATAAATGAACTGTCTGTAGATTAATCTGTTTTTTAATGTTATTTCAAAATAAAAGACGGGGGCTTTGTGCCAGGGCCCCAAACCTCATCTTATCCTGTCTGGCTGATTAAGAGGTAATGTATCTGTGACAGGATTTTCTGTTTTGGGTATTCATCAGGGGGCGATGCAGCTGGTCCAGGAAACAGAGCAGAAACTGGAGGAGGCGGAGCAGAAATGTCAAGATTTAACCAGATCTTCCTTTGAGGAATGTCGGCCGTGTCTTGAAGATACTTGTAAGGCCTTTTACACCTCGACATGTCGGCGTGGCTTCGCCTCTTTTTCATTCAAGGTTTGACCTCAACATATTCCTGTAATAACTGTCTCACGCCTTCATAATGATAAGAGTTAAAGGGACAGTTCACCCCAAAATCAGAAATACATGTTTTTCCTCTGCCCTGTAGTGTTATTTATCTATCTAGTTGAGGGGTGTCCAACTCATTTTAGTACATGGGGGACATACAGCCCAATTTAATCTCAAGTGGACCAGTAAAACCATTCAACCGATTTTTGCAGCTTTCAGCAGACACGTCTTCACACACTCACCATCAGAGTCTGGCTTTGATGCTGATGCTGTGTTTTTAGCAATAAGGTTTATTTTTCACAGCTGCATTTCTGATCTCTCGGGTACGACTGAAAACAGACTACGTTTTCCTCAAACCTGCCAACAGTTCTTTTATCTTCTCAGATGTTCTTGCAAGTTCTTGTATTTTTTGATTAGTCTGATAGTGGCACCATATATTATATTCCACGAGCTCAGAGAGGTGCTCTGAAAACACCAAGCACACTGGCTTCCTATTTAGAAAAAGGAAATAGGAGCTGGTCCATCTTTCTTTGTGCCAACTATTCTCCTAAAAAAAAAAAAAAAAAAAATTTCATTGGCAGCTCCTGCATGAACGGTAACATCAGCTCACACTTGACAGTGTTGTGTCACTCAGCCTTTATATCCTGAAAAAGTTGAGAAAACTCTAAATTCAAAAGTCAACTTACTTCAATATATTTTTTTTAGTTTTGGGCCCAACTCAAACTCTTTTTAGAAAAGTTTTACCATCTAATAATCTTTTGTTGAGATAATTTACTGAAGTGAAAGTGAATATTAGTTAATAATTTATTATTTTCAATTACAATCATGTCATTTTTTCGCATCCAAATAATGACAAATCAGATTCACAGCTCAATGTGAACAGTTTTTGAAATGCAATTATTTGGGTTTCTAAAAATCAAAGATTCAAGTTCAAATAAGCAAATTATCTCAACTAAAGATCATAGGTCAGCAAAACTTTGTTTAGTTTAGTTTTTGATTTACTGACGCTGCAATTTTCATTATATTTGAGAGAAGGCAGTCATCTCTATGGCCAAAAAAACAGCAACTCACACCAAAACAATATAGAACAATATAGAACTAGAGGTGAGAGAAAAAAATGTATTTTTGATTTTTGGGTGACCTGTCCTTTAAGACTAATTTTTAACTCCAGACATGATGGTTCCTCTGTGGATCTCTCTGTAGGTGGAGGAGTTTTTCAGGAAAATGGCCGCCCAGCTGGAAGCCTCAGAGCGTGTTCACGATCAAAACGAGGAGGATGTGGGTCGCACCAGCTCACCTGAGAACCAGGTCACAGAAGATGAGTCAGATCTGGAGCTTCTGCAGGCAGATGCATCGTTCAGCCAGCTGCTGTCAAACATCAGCCTCCTGCACAACCAGAGCGTCACTCTGGTCAAAAAGATGCAGCAGGTGTTCGGCCACTCCTTCCTGGCGGCCTTCAACACACAGCTCCAGCCCAGCCCGCTGACGGCTATGCAGAGCGACTCGAGTGCCGGCTTCCTCAGGACGGTGGGTCTGGATCACATCGTGGATTCAGTGTATGACTTTGGGAGAAACATGCTGGAGGAGTTCAGCTCCACAGTGGCCGATGTGTTTGAGGAGATTCAAGAAGCTGAGGAGTACCTACAGCAACCGAACAGAGGTATCTGAGCAATACATTTGTATTCACTTTATTTACTCCCGTATGCAGAAATGATAACCACATTAACAGCTGTCTTTGTATGTTTATCTCCAAAGACGCAGGATTACTTTCTCCTTTGGGGCCGAACAGATATCTGTGCAGACGACTCCGCAGTCAAGCATCAGAGTGCTGGCAGCTCAATAGTTTGTGCGAGGCGTGTGAAGAGTATCTGTTGAAAGGTAAATAACTGGCACAGATAGTTTTTTTTTTTTATTGAGCACTGTTGGCTCCAGATAAAGCTGCACAATTAATCAAAATATTATCAAAGTCGCAATATGGCCAAGTGACCTATCCAAAAACGCACATGCTGCAATTTTTGATGAAGGAAAAATGTGTGCAAAAAATCAGCATTACAGAAGCACTGTAGTGCTGCAAAGACACCCTGGACTACAAATATTTTTTCCATTTTTAAGAAAGCACGTTTGTTTGGTACAGACCTCAACAAATGTCAGCATGATTCTAATAGTTTTTATAGTGAAAACAATTTAATTCCCACTTATCATGAATCATATCACAATATCTGTCAAAAATAATCGCAGTATGATTTTTATTTGACCGTATCAGACTATATCCAGTTCTATTTAGCTGCTTGTCTCACACAGTCACATACACACATATAGTGATGATGCAAAATTGTTTCTGTCTGGATCTTAAATGCATATTCTAACCCAAATAATGTGCTTTTCTTAATCTTGTCAACTAGTCTTCATAAGTGAAACATTCTGCAGGACTGTAATATTTTGATGATTTTCATTATAATTTACTCGGCTGATTGTCACTTAGACCACAGGTGCCAAAACTTTTTCCCATTAAGGGCCAAAACTGAAAAAAGGGGCCAAATGCAAACACCTATTGCACTGTATCGTTAAGATGCAAAACATATTAATGTGCACATGTGAAATAGTACTTTGTGCTGCCCGTGCATAAGTCAGTGCCCCACTTGGGCCACCCCGGTTAAAAAAGTCCGGAAACGCCCCTGGATGAAACACCAGATTATGTTGAAAATCAAGTATATTCAAGTGCAGATTCCCAACCTTGAACAGTTACAATTAAACATTTTCCAAAGTTTCAAGACTTTGTACAAACCCTCATGTGATGTGATCATGTGTACTTCCAGAGTGTCCCAGTGTGCAGCAGCTACACTCCGAGATGGAGGAGATGCACATGCTGCTGAATGCCTCCCGTCAGCAGTACGACGACCGGCTGCAGCTGGTTCAGAGACACACCGCGGACACGCAGAGATGGCTCAGCACCATGGACGACAAGTACGGCTGGGTCAGCCAGCTGTCCAACAGCACCGTGGGCACACACAACATCTTCAGTGTCATCAGTGTCATCACCGTATGTTTGTCTGACTTTATCTTACAGTGTTTAATGTGGGGACGTTATGAGGCTTGTTAAGTGCCAAATGCATCAAACCAACAAGGATTACTGTAGATCTAATCTGCAACATGTGAATTTCTTTGCCAAAAGCATTCAAAATAATCCTGCTATTTGAATTCTTCCATATATAATAGACTTATTCTCTAAAAAAAAATAATTAATAAGGTTTCAATTAAAACTTTACAGCCAGACCTCATCCTGTAAAGTTTACCTGACTCCAGCACAAGAACCTTTTGAGGTACTTGTACTTTAGTATTTCCATTTTATGTTAATTTATGCTTCTGCTCCACTACATTTTATAGGCCAATATCATACTTTTTACTCTTACTACATTTATTTGACAATATTAGTTGCTGGTTATTTTGCAGATTTACAGTAGATTAAAAAAAAATATAAATCTATTGGTTTTAATAATTACCACATGATTTGTAAGCCTTTAAGAAATCATTACATAGAGAGATGCTACATTATGTTATGCTGCGTTATGTTACTTTACATCACATTCACGAATTTTACTTATTTAAATCTAAAGCATCATCTTTTCTTTGAGCTTCCCGAGTAGTTTTTGTTTACAACTTTACAGTTGCTTAATATATGATTTAAAAAGCATATATGCACATTATTTGAATGTCTAATAACTATTAACTGAAGATTAATTGTCAATTAATTTATCATTTATTAATGATGGTTATTACAAAGTGTTACCTAATCAGGTTAGGTTTTATTTTAGTTTAGCATTTGATGGCAGGTTTGTTGTGTTGTCATTAGAAGAACTGATTCACTCGATCTTGTTTTTCAGGTGAATCCACAGCAGCAGATGAAGAATATCAGACCTACAGCCGACAGCACTGTGGTTGTAACTTTACTGGACTCTGCCCCAATAACCGTCTCAGTCCCTGCAGCGCTGGAGGCGGACGACCCTGCTTTCATCCAATATGTGGCTCAGGAGGCTCTGGCTCTGCATAAACGGCTGATAAGAGGTATTGATCCTGGCAGCGTTGTGGCTTAGTTAATTATTTGGCTCCCAGCATCACTTGGCAGAGCTCCAAATTGAATCTGAGCAAAATGAATTGCGATAATTTGAAAGCACCTACTTTGCACCATGATAAATCCCTGAGTGTTTCCTCTAATTTCATTATATTCTGAGAGACACAATGCAAATAGGATGATGTGTTATAATCCAGAATGATGAGGTAAATAAGAAACAATCATAAATTTAACCCTTCACTGTCTTTGTATTTAAAAAAAAAAAATGGATCCAGTATGCAATGTAGCATTGACTTTCTTGTGTGGACTTGTTCTGTACACCTACATTAGTTTAAATTGTGGTTAATTTTCTTTAAAAACTGTTTTATGTCTTTTTTTTTTTATGTACACAGGGAGGGACTGATGTTGACAGCCCAGCGCTCACACGTTCAGAATCCAGAGCCAGTTTTCTTGAAGTTGATCTCCGTAAAACTTGAAATCCATATAGACCTCTATACCTTTACATGCCCAGCTTATTTTCCTTTTTATTAATGCATGTTAATTCTTAGGGTTTCAAATGTCTCTGCAATAAAACTGTGTACACTCTACTCCAGCCATTCTTTTGTTTTTTTGTTTTTTTTTGTTATTTTTGTCACAAGTCATCCTATAAATTCATGTAATGACTTCCTCAACCGTAATTCTTTAAATGTATTAGCATATTTTGTAAAGCCGTTTTTCTTCAGTTTTTGGAAACAATCTGTATTTATGGTTGTGCAAAAACAACACTTCAGCTTTAAAATACAGAAATAATATTATTTTTGTATTTTTTACTTTTTTTGGGGGGGAAAAAGAAAAAAATCTGGTAACCAAAATGATTCTGGAAATATTAGTCACACAAATGTTTATTTTATTAGTTTGAGGCAGGTGAAATGGAAGTTTCTCACCAATTCAAACTAGGTTCAGTTTGTGCTGAATTTAGTTTATATTTATTCTATATTATTATTGGTATTGGTATGTATTTTTGTTATATAATGTGTTGGTTAAATCAGAAAAAAAAGCTCTACTGCAGCAGTTACAATGTAAAAATGCATCTTAAATGTTGGTACATCTACAACAATAATCTAATAGTATATTATATAATAATTCAACAAGGGCAGCGCCCATTCTGGCCACATTTATTTATTTACTTATTTATTTATTAATGACTGTAAGCTACTTTATTAAGTTATATGTGGGTAAATGCTCCAAGTGAATTGAAGTTCAAGCAGTGTCTATGGCTCTTATTGTGAAAGGAACCTCACTTGAAGCATTTACCACAGATAACTTAATAAAATAGCTTACATTGTAATTTATTTGTAATTTTCTGATTTGCTTTTGGTACTGATGATAGAAAAAAAGTACTGTAAAAAAAAAAATGTTTGAATTTGTGGTTCTGTTGAATAGTGTTTGCTGTTCAGTTTAAAAAAAAAAAAAAAAAACAGAGATAAACAAGAAACCTAGCGCGCTTTTTTCAGTATTCTCGCGAGATTTTGGGTCAACCAGTCTCAGGCTCGCTATTGGCTGTTCGCGCTGAGTGGGGACGTGCCCGCGTAAATAAAAAGAAAAATCACCCGCGAAAAAGTTGAACAACACGTCCTGAAGTCTTCTCCACTTTTATTCACAAAACATGCCCGCCACTTCAGAAATACACACCGAGGAGCTGCATAGAGATGGCGGCTGTAAGAAGGAGGAAAAGACCCCCGTGATGGCAGCGGCGGAGGAGGAGAAGAAGAAGAACTTCGGTGTTTTCTGTGATGAACGCGGGTACCTGGATCAGGTCGAGTACATCATGCAGCACGGCCGCAGGAAGGGCGACCGAACCGGGACAGGAGTCCTCTCTGTGTTCGGTGCTCAGGCCAGATACAGTCTGAGAGGTGCGGTTAATCTAAATGTTAATAATCCCGGTAACAAAGGAAGCATTCACTTCACCACGAGGTGAAAATATTCCAAAACAAAAAAAAGCAATGCATTCAGTTTATATTATAAGAAGGAAAATCTGTGTAGCAACGTTTTAATGTTTATGAATGAATCATATTGTGTTTGTAAAATCTTAATCTGCACCGGTAAGTGACTTGCACGCATCAGTGTAAGAAATTCATTTTGCATTTTTAGTGAAGTATCAGTTTAAAATAACATGAAACAGTCACAGTGTTGGCACATACTCTCATTTTGGCTGATAAGTGACAAGAAACTGCACAGTGTTGAAATACACAAAGAAGTTTGTGGTAATCTCAAAACTGTTTCACCAGTACATTGTTTGTTCAGCAGGGACAACTTTTGTCAACTACTGATTATTCTCATTATTGATGTGTCTGCAGATCATTATTGTCTCAATTAAAGGATTAGTTGTTTGATCCATAAAATGTCAGAAGATGGTGAAAAATGTTAATTAGTGTCTCCCAAAAGCCCATGGTGACGTCCTAAAATGTCTTGTTTTGTCCTCAGCTCAAAGATATTCAGTTTAGTGTCTCAGAGGACTAAGGAAGACCAGAGAATTTGGACTTTTTTTCTTAAGAAATGTCTCAAAACAATCGATCAAATACCAAAATAGTTGGTTTAATGTAATAGATTACATCAAACGATTAAACGACTAATTGTTGCAGCTCTAAAAGTTACTATTAAATAAATGGAGGTGGGTAAGAAGTAAAATGCTTAAAAATTAATGCATTTTAGTGGAGTAGCAGTTTAAAGTAACATGAAATGAAAATACTTGAATAAAATTAACAGACATATTGTTGTCAGTTACTGTTGCTCTGCTGGTTGATAAGTAACAAGATTTGTTTGAGGAAGTTAGAAACAGTGTCACCGTGACACAGTTTGTCCACCAGGGCGCTGACAAGTTTATTTATTAGTTCATTTTTCTACTGTAAAATTCCTCATACATGCTTTGTGTTGGTCATAAATTTTCGTAACCAAATTTAGTGTATCATTATATTTGTGCATGTCTTGTTTATGTAAAAAGGAAAAAAAAGTCACTTGACGTGTCTTTTTTTATTCCTTCTTTGGTCAGGCTTTAAAATGTACACTGAACTGGAAACAACTTGCTGTAATTAATATAATTATGTTAAATAACTGTTCCTGCTTATCTGTAGATCAGTTTCCCCTGCTGACGACCAAGAGAGTGTTTTGGAGAGGGATTCTCGAAGAACTGCTGTGGTTTATCAAGGTGAGGGTGATGAGATTTACCCTGTTCTTCTACGAATACGAATACGAATACGAAATACTTCATTAAATGATTCTAATGATTAATTAATAAGAATAATTCTGTCCAAATTATTAGAAATATTTTCTCACTTTTCTATTGGTACCACTGAAGAGAGCTTGTATACCACCAGTGGTACACATACCACATTTTGAGAATCAAGGTTCTAGAGCACCACAAAGTTTGACGTTCGTTTCTTTAATATCACACTTTAAGAAACCACAAAGCTTCCAAGCGCTTCACAAAGCCAGACACATATGGAGGCCTGCACACACACAAGCTTAAGACATGTGCGTAACAGATGTTGTGTGGGGGGAATAGAAACGACTTTAAACACTATTCAGACTCCAAGGGATCAGTTAAAGATAAAAACAGGTTAAATACGATTAAAAGCCAGAAAAGTGGGACTTGAAGAGCATTTTAAAAGCATCAACCAACAGACTCAGCCTGTCTTTTGGCCTCCAGCGGGCTGTTCCTGTTCAAAAGAGCTGCTACAGGAAAAAGCCCTGTATCCAGCTTTTTTTCCCCCCAGTACTGGGGCACAGCCAACATGCCACAGTGGGAGGATCTGAGGCATCTAGTGGGGCTGCAAACCGGGGTGAGAGGAAATTCTGAGATACGTGTAGAGGGGAGACATGGAGAAAGAGATATGTAAAAATTAGAAGGATTCTGAAGTTTATCCTGAAATGAACAGGGAGCCTGTGTAAGAAGAAAGCAAAGGATGTGTGTGATACGGTCTCATTTCATGGACCGTGTTAAAAGAGGTGGAAAGTAACTAAGTACAAATGTGTAGTTACTGGACTTAAGTAGGTTTTTCAGGCATCTGTACTTTACTTAATATTTATTTTCTGACAAATTTATACTTTTACTCCCTACATTTTGACATAAATATCTGTATTTTCTAATCTTTCCATTTTCAAAACAGTGTTTTTACTTTAGTTTTAATGTATTTGAGGGGAATTAGTGATTATTGTTATTTTGGGTCATTGCGTATCGCCTTAACAACATCAAGACTGACGTTAAAAATTATGTTAAAGACGCAACAAGATGAAACCGACAGAGAGGGAGACTCGATCTTGGAGAAAAGTTGAGGTTCACTTAGCTTTGCACAGACACAGCTGATAGAAATGTTGAATCAGTACTTCTAATTTTACCAGTCTTTTTTTTTTTACACAAGTGTCTGTACATCTACTTGAGTACAGAATAAAGGTACTTTACCACCTCTGCTTATTAATAATCAGGCAGCAGCGTTTTGAAGAAGTTGTAAACAGAAAATGAGTGCCTTTCATTCACTCCCTCTGTTTTTAATCTGATGCAGAAATCTCAGACATGAATATCACAAAATCTAAACCAGAAAATATCCACATGTCTGCAAACTTTAAAGGGTAGCTGAGAAAATATGAGTTTTGATGAAGCTCTCTGTTCACGGGCATCGTTTCTGTCTGAGGATTTGTGTTTAAAAAGCACTGGGGTTGCTGATGTTTCTTTATTGTGTGGCTGCAGGGATCGACAAATGCCAAGGAGCTCTCGGAGAAAGGAGTGAAAATCTGGGATGCCAACGGGTCTCGGGAATTCCTGGACAATCTCGGGTTCACAGACAGAGAAGAAGGCGACTTGGGACCCGTGTACGGTTTCCAGTGGAGGCACTTTGGTGCAGAGTACACAAACATGCACGCAGGTACGACATGCCACAGCCACACACAGAGTTTACTGTGCAGTGACAGAGGCTTTCTGTGTGAAATCTACTCAAGTTTATATTTTAAATCACATCTTGAGAACCGTGAACTGCTCTACTATTACAGGCATTTTTAACAAGGCGACTTGTGCAAAAATAGTTCTGCAGCCTCTTCATTAACTGAGAAATTTTAATGTAAATTACAGTTTCAATTGAAATAAAAATAAAACCTGTCCTCAAAATTAAATGAAAATGAAAAACTGAAATTAAATTCAATAAGTCTGGCTGACCATCACCTCTGCTAACCTCAGAGGGAAAAAAAAACATTCCTCTCCATCTAGTGGACTGAAAAAGATTTTTGATTTCATCATCCAAGTACCAAAAAGTTTAATTTGTATTTGCAATGTTAAGAATTCATATAATGAAACTGATACTTTGCATCTGTGATACAATATTGCCATGCAAATTAATGTGGTACTATGTTAAAACCTTCCTCACCAACCCTACATAAGATTATTGTGCCTCAGATCTTAAATTGTCCTCTGTATCGATTCCCTAAACAGATTACACTGGACAAGGTGTTGACCAGCTGCAGAAGATCATCGACACCATCAAGAAGAATCCAGAAGACAGACGGATCATCATGTGTGCCTGGAACCCCAAAGGTGAAGCATGCGCAACATTTAAATCTACTTGAACTAATCCTAAACTGCTCAAGAGCTCTTTAAATCTAATTATACTGACGTTATTCTGAATCTATATTTTCTAATGTGTTGTTGCAGACCTGCCCTTCATGGCTCTGCCCCCCTGCCACGCCCTGTGTCAGTTCTACGTGTGTGATGGCGAGCTGTCATGTCAGCTGTACCAGCGCTCAGGCGATATGGGCCTCGGGGTGCCTTTCAATATCGCCAGCTACGCACTTCTTACCTACATGATCGCACACATCACAGGGCTGAAGGTGAGTTAGTGACTCTTGTTTTTAGCGTATTGTTGTGTGTTCGCCTGCCATCACCTCACTGTTTTTTCACTCGGTCTCTTCAGCCTGGTGACTTCGTTCACACTCTGGGAGACGCTCACATCTACGTAAACCACATCGAGCCTCTCAAAATACAGGTGGGTCTGTTAAAGACAGTTTTCTTGTCTCCACGATCGCTGCTTGAATTCAAACTTACACAGCCTCGTCTGTCTTAAATGTGCAGCTTCAGAGGGAGATCCGGCCCTTCCCCAAGCTGAAGATCCTGAGAAACGTGGAGAGTATCGACGATTTCCGCACAGAGGACTTCGAGATCTGCGACTACAACCCTCATCCCACCATTAAGATGCAGATGGCTGTGTAAAAAATTCCCACTTTTAATGGTGACAAGGGATAAATATATGCTTTAGAGAGACTGTTATCACATTGCTTCACTTGTCTTGTCACTCCTACTTTTGAAAAGAGCATATTTTCAAAGTTCAGTTCAACAAAATCAGAAAAAAGAGGTAAGTGGGTAATGTTATTGTGATTTTGGTGAACTGACACTTTAATCCACATTAAGTTCTTACAAGAAATCGTTGTCTTTTATACTGTAAGTGTAAAAAAAGTTGGGTTTTAAGTGGTTGAACTGCTGATGTGTTAGGTTTCATTACTTCACGGGTGGATGTTTTGGTTGCTTGGAACTAATGCCAGTTAAATGTTGCATTTTCATTATTTTAATATTAATATGCAATTTTATATTTTACAAATAAAGAATTATGTTTGTAAGCTTGATTTGTACAAAATTATGTTGTTTTTTGTTTATTGTTAGGAACCCAGCAGTAAAAAGAAATTTAATATTCCAAAAATCTGGATTTGACAGCGTATTACAGTTTAAAATGTTAATAGCAATAAACTGTCATCCATTTTCTTTCAGCTTAATTGAGACTAATCAAAAGTCTAAATGTCTTAATATATGGACGGTTTGCATCATTTTAAGTGGTGAGGTTCAATGAGGGACTTATCCGTAGTCAGTGTATTGGCTACAGTAGATGGTCAGTGCGAGTCAGTGAAGGGTCCAGCTGGTATTTGTGCAGGCAGGAGGAAATGTATAACCAATTACTTCTGACCTGAACAGGATCACATAAAATTTTATTTATTTAGACACCTTTTCAGATGGGGAACCAGAGTTTTGTGAGCCAAATATCGCTCTCTCCAAAGCAATAAAAAAGACTCCATTTGCAAAAATGGTAAGTAACTTGCAGAAATGGGAGTTGCTTGACTAACACTCCCCTGATCAGTGAATTTGTGTTATTATGTGACTTCAGTGAATCCAAAATAACCTTTTAAATTGAGTTCTTAAAGGTGCTGGAAGTG
Source organism: Lutjanus argentimaculatus (assembly GCA_034769285.1). Classification (NCBI taxonomy): domain Eukaryota; kingdom Metazoa; phylum Chordata; class Actinopteri; order Lutjaniformes; family Lutjanidae; genus Lutjanus; species Lutjanus argentimaculatus. Next base: position 12,438,257 of record JAWZSL010000009.1, on the reverse strand, counting down.
CTTAAAAATGTAGTATTTCAATGTGACGTTTTCAAGGTTTGTAAAGTGCCTGAGATTTTACAGAAAGAGCTTGCAATTGTAGTTGCATTACTTTCATAACAATTGCTCTGACAGAATAGTTCGCTTTTAGGCTAAGAAATAAAATAGGTCAGGGAACCTGCAGTAATTGCTTCTGCAGGTGTGGCCACACTTAGTGAGATCTCTGTCGATTTTCAATGAGTGTTGGCTTAAAAAAAATAAGGGAAAAAAGGATTTTATTGAAATTTGTGGAGTTGTGTGATTGTTTTAAATTGTCTCAGCCTGTTCTAGAGGAGGCCAAGTCTACTTACAGACAAGTGACAAGTTTTGAAACATGAATCTTTGTCTTTTCCTTTAATTTGTCACCCTTCTGTAGAATGCTATCCCAACACATAATTTTGGTTATACATTAACATCTGATTTAATGTGATAAAAAAAAAGAAATAGGGCCTTATCATTTTGAGCATATACATATATGTATAAAGCCTTTAAATATGTAATTTACCACAGCTGTAAGTGCTGGAAAAGCTTGAAAAAAGTGCTTGAATTTGACTTTGGAAAAAGTGTAGGAACTTTGTCTAAAACACTGAAGTCACACATTAAGACTAACTGACTTGGGGAGCAGTAGTGCAGGAACTCCCATGTTCTTTTAGGTAAAATTACATTTTTTGCCAAGGAAGTCTGGTAGCTTTGGAAGAAGCGATACCGTGTCTTAAAAAATGGCGTTTTCCCATTTAGTTGACAGCAGCACATTGCTTAGCTTCCTACACCAGTACTCCTGCTGCGTCTCCAAATTGTGGGCATGTGAATCGCTATCTACTGCAGGTAATACACTGACTGTGGACAGGCACCTCATACAACCCCACTTCTAATAATCCTCACTATCCCCTTAACGTTTAACGAGTCATTTTTTCAGGAGCAGCTTCCATACGTCTCCATCAGGGTACTGGTGTCTCTGCACTGATGATTCCAGCATCTCACAAGAATATCCTGGATCCTGAGAACAATAAGCACAGCACAGTGTACTCAAACAAGCACCTCCAGCAAGTGGTGAATATGTTTATTTCAGAGTAATGCAGAGATTCATTATGTAAGTAATGGCTGGCATCTGTACTCGGTTTTACCTTGGGGGTCATGTAGTGGGCGTTCTGAATCACCACAGGACTGGTGAAGTGTTCGTGCAGGTGATCTACATATTCACACATTCTGGAAAGCAAAAATAAACACCGAAATATCTGCTGATGTTGATTATAATGTGCTGCAGTCAAGAGCTCTGACTGCAGACAAAAACAAATCCTGCTCTTACCGGCTGTTGAGACTTCCAGACACACAGATGTAGTCAAACAGAATCAGATGCTGGACGAGCTCACAGAGGCCGACTCCTCCAGAGTGAGGACAGACAGGCACTGTGGGAAAAGACAGTAATATATGTTCAGCATTAGCTTTTTTTTTTTTTCCGGTACAAATGCTACACTTTCTATATGATAATACTACTGAGCCCTGGAACTGACAAAAGCTAATGAAAGGTTATCAGAAATATGAACTGAATGCATCAAATAGAAATACTGACCTCCCGTTAGCTGGTAAGAAAGAGAGAAGCTCTTCATTTTTTACCTTTTTCCCTTCAATCGGTTCATAAAAAAGATTAAAACTTTACTCATGTTACTTGGTAACTTTATTTTTCAGCCCTTTTACTCTGTTTTGTCACTTTTTGGGTTCCATATATTACTCTCGTGTGATTGTTGTCATGCTTTGAGTTTTTACCCTGGAACTTGTGGGCCATCAGCAGCACAGCCAGGTTCTCGTTGACGCTGCCCAGCCGACAGCTGTCTATTTGGACAAACTGCAGGGCCGAGGCCTGGAGGAACTGCTTAAACATCACCCTGTTTTGACACTGTGGAGAGGAAACAGTTACCCAATTTACAAACTATGAATTCTATAATTAAAAGGCAGTCATATATGTATGCCAGGACAAACTGCAGCACTGACTTGCTCTCCTGTTGCCACTCCTATCCCAAGTGGAGCCAAAGCCTGCAACGACAACAAAGTCAAACATGTTTTATCAGTTTTCCGCCATGGACGGATTATTGACCCAGGGGCTCAGGAGGCAAAGAGACACAGTATAACTACAAAGAGACAAAAATCACAACACATGGATGCAGAATGACCACAAACGGATGCAAAAGGCTTCAAACGGCACAAAAATGACTAGAAAAGTAGCAAAAGAGCTATAAGAAGACAAAAATGACCACAAAGGGATGCAAAAAATGACAGAGTAAAAATGGCCACAAATGAAGGAAAAATGACCAAAAAATGAAAAAACAACTACAAAGAGACATAAAAAACATAACATCTAGAGAGGGACACAAAACAACCATTGAGAAACATAAAATGTTCACAAAGAGACACAAACCAACTACAAAACTGTTTCGTCTCTCTTTCAGTCCTGGGTATCCTGTTCATGTGCTGTAGTACTGGGGGGCCTTTTATATGTCTGCACTCAGGGGCCCATTGTCTCAAAGTCCTCCACGTCATCAACACACAAACACAGGAACAAACTGCAAAATCAAACTTGTCTCTCACCTTAGAGATAGCAGCGTGACCCAGGATGTCGTCTGGACACGTGGGCTCCTCAATCCAAAGGGTTTGAACTCAGCCAGGCTGGACACCCAGCTGATGGCCTCGGCCACGTCCCATCTCTGGTTGGCATCGATCATCTAATGCAAAAAAACCCCAAAACACTTCTTGTTCTTGTTATGCTGCAATGTTAGTCCGATGGTGTGGGCAAAAACAACCTTACCAAAGTGTTATTGGGTCCAATCATTTGCCTTATGAGACGACACCTGCGTCTGTCGTCCTCTAGATCAGCGCCAACTTTCACCTTGAACTTGGTCCAACCGCTCTTCAGTGCATCTGTGCAGAGCTGCAGAAACATGCAGTGGTTAAGGTTATTTGAGAACGATTTGTCCAACCTGAAAAAAGTTCTCATGGCATAGAGACCTGTCTGAGCTGCTGGTCTGAGTACCCGATCCATGCACAGGAGGTGGTGTAGGCAGGATAACCCTCTTTCAGCATTTGATCCTCTGGCAGGGAAAAGAAGCAGTCCAGGTAATAAACACTCAAGGAGAAGTGTGTTTTAATAGAGCAATCATGGAGTGCAGGGACCTATTATACAGGCTAAAAGCACCCCTGTTAGTTTCTAAAGAGGCAATTTTGTTCCGCAAATGCCCATTCAGCCATGTAATTAATGAGTCTTTTTAGTGTGCTCACCTCTCTGCTGCTTGCTCTCCTGTGCTTTCACAAGTATGTCTAAATTAGAAAAGAGAAGCAGACGGATTCTTTTGCTGACAACACTCATCTTAAGAAAGGAGGGATTTCATTCCCCAAACTGTACCGGACATACAGTGCACGTGTCTCACCTAGAGCCTCCTCCTCTGTGAGCAGCATCGGTGATGTATCTGAAGTCGATGCATGAGACAATCTGCTTGGGATCCTGAATTGACACACGTGAGACGTGTTATTTCCCTTGTGATCACAGCCTCCTACCTGGACGTAAATCAAACATTTTCCGTGACTCACCATGTCGACAAGCAGCTTCCACAGCGGCTACAGGGAAACAGGACATCGGGCTGTGAGTCATGATGTGTCATATCTGCGGAGGGGGAATGGTGTTTTGTCTGATAATGCCAGTCCTACCTTGCCCTCTGCTCTCGCCCACAGGTCCCACACAGCGTTCAGGACCGCAGCAGTGGCCAGGTGGATCACGCCTTTCTCTGGACCTAACTGGTTCAGACAAGAGCCTAAAAAGTCACCTTTGACATCCCCTTTTTAGAGTCTGATGGTTTACATTTTACAATAAGACTACTAAATTATGTTATTAATTAGGTTGTAAAGACATTATAAATCATTAATAAACAATTATAGAACTAGTTATGTTTTAATACTTTGATGTGGCTTCACTTTTTGTTACAGTTACGGCTTACTGCTAATCCAACTAATGAGTGGCAAAAGAGAGCCTTATTATAAAGTGCAAAATGGTGCATGCTGAAAACCGACCAGAAAGGAAAAAAAAAACTACCACAGGAGAGGTCCAAATGATTACAAAGGGATACAAAATGACTACAAAGAGACAAACATGACCATAATGATGAAAGACATCAAAACAAATGTGAAAAATGCCCACAAAGAGACACAAAATGACCAAAAGGGATGCAAAATGGCTATAAAGAGACAAAAAATGGCCAAAAAAGGGATGCAAAATGGCTACAAAGAGATGCAAAATAACTTCAAAGACACGTGTAAGACAGTAAAAAGTGTGTTAAATAGAATTTATTTGCATTAAATCATCATGAGTCATGCATTAGTTAAACATTACTTAAGAATATGATTTGTACCCTCATTATATCTGACATTACGCATGTAGCACTGCAATAAAGCTTAACTGGTGTATGCATTTAAAAAAGGTGGCAGAATGTGAGAAACTAACAGCAAAATTAAGACCTGATAGAAATAAAGATGTAGTTAAAGAAAATAAAAAGTGTATTAAAATAGAATTTGTGGGCTAGAATTTTAAAATTTTGACCACTTTGGCTCGAGTGATCATTAACCAGGACTTTGGGATCTTCAAAAACTAGATTTTTTAAAAAATTCTGAACCTCTTGAATATTTAAAAATGTCTTTAAAGCCTCTTCTGCACACACGTGACATCATACTTGAAAAACCTAAATTCCTCACAATTATCAGTCTTAATCAAAATTTTAGGACCTTCAGAAACTAGACTAGAGGACCCGTGGGTGCCATCATTATTATGAGGAAACAATTTCAACATCCCATGATGACAGTCAAAATGATTTTCAGTAGCACAGAGATTGAAAAGTGGCTGATGGTATGCCACTGTTGGTTTAGTGGCATTACGCCCATCCCTGTAGTGGTATGCTGCTCATCCAGCTGCATACTGAAATCAGTAACCAGAGAGGATTTATATTGCTCAACAATAATTGGCTCTAGGTAAGTATGATGAATCATAGTGTTGTGGATGAAGAGACAGAAGACAGAATTGAAATAAGAAAAAATGCAGTTAAAGTAATCCAAGACATGATTTTCCTCTTGCTTGTGTGCTTGTTCTTACCCATCTCATCTGGCCATCACTGGTCAGGAGGCGGTAGAATCCACGAAAATCGCTCACAATCTCCTGCAAGGATTTCCCAACAACGAGTCCTGCGAGGGCCTCCACAGCACACACCACTGCAGGGTTACAATCAACAAAAATAAGCCTCTGCAAGGATGAAAGTAGTCTTTGAAGAGGTGCAACTGATAACAGTTGTATTGTTTAATAAACATCGCCACAAGATGGCAGTGTGCGGCTCAACTTAACACACAAGCGCTGTGAGAAAAGAAATTTCACATTGAAGTACAGTCAGAACCAGAGAAACTTTTCTGATACCTAATTTTAATGTGTAAATGAGTGAATGTCTGCTGGTTTGAATGAAACTTTATGGTCTTTTGCAGCAAAAACAAATCCTACTCCAAGGATGAAGCTAAAATATTCATAAATTGAACAGAAATTCACCAAGTGCCCCGTATGACTGCAGATAAAAGATTAAAAAGGAAAACCACATTGAACATGTATGCAGGAGATCTATGAAGACGCCTAGTATATTAAGAAAGTTTCTTATTAGATCCATCTTTCCTCTCATTTAACTCTTTATTATAGTCTCATTTTTCCCGATATCAACAACTATCTACATATCTACATATCTACATATTACACCATTGCTGTCTTTAGATAAGGTTAATGCTTTTCATCAAATTTAAAAAAAAATCTGATGTCCACAGTTATGGAAATCATTGAATATTACACAAATCAAATTTTCTCATTTAATCTTGAACCTGATAGCAAGATGCTTCTGTTTCTTCCAGTGGAAAACACTATTATTCGCCTGTGTTTTTCATGTACATATTGTGTGCTGTGTTCATTGTTTTTTCAAATTTTATTTGCTTAAATAGAGGAAAACTCTAAATAAATCCTTTGTGCTTTCTTCCTCTCCTGCACTGTAATTGCTGTATTTTCTATTGTATGTATCCTTAGTACTTTGCAGAAAAACTAAACTATTTACCATTATGATGTTTTGTGTGTCAGTATGTTTTCTTTTTGTTTAGTAAATGTTTTTGCTTTGGTTGTATGAGTAAAGTACAAGTTAGTAATTTGTGTTAAATATTGTGTATGTATTGTGTGTATATTCATTGAATTTGATTCACTGGATCTATATGTATGTTTACAATATTTTTTGGCATTAGGAGCTCTGCAATTAGGTCTTTCTTCATTATTAATTCTTATTTTTGTTGTGTTTTGTAAAGGTTTTTGCTCGATTAAGTGAAAACTAATTATTTGCATTGAATGTTGTGGCTGTCACTTAAGTTTACAAATTAAATCATCAGTCATTTTTTTCACCCGACAACGATTTGGTCGAATTCACAGTTATTGCAATTATTGGAATTTGCAAAAAATGTTCGATCCAGGAAGTCAAAATTCGGAGTTTATTAGGAGCACTTGAACGCAGCAGCGACAGCTCGTGTGGTTGAGGTGGTGCAGAAATCTCACCTATCTCCGTGCCTTTTCCCAGCGTGAATGTGAGGCCGAAGCCGTTCAACCCGCTGTCCGTGTCGATGACCACGTATGCAGCTGAATAATCCGGGTCAGTGTGCTGCAGTGTGAAAGTCACAGACCCCACACTTCACTCATGATGCACATGTAAGCACAATGCATGCAATCTACACACCACTACCACAACTGCAGTGACTTCCTTACCATCGCATCTGAGCCATGTTGCTCCAAAGACGTCGGGAATCTCACATCCCTGACCGTCAGATTAATGATTTTGTGCAACATTTTGGCGATGGGATCCCACTTGTCTCGTGACTCAAACACTTGTTTGGAGAAGTTCCGGGACTGACCTGTAAAAGTTGATCCCACCCACCTCAGGCGGCCATTGGTTTAAATATTTTCCTCTGAGAAAATTTAAAGAGACAGTTCACCCCCAACTCAAACGTAAGCATTTTTCCTCTTACCTGTAGGGATTTTTCCCCCCATCTGGATTGTTTCAGTATAAGTTGCTGAGTTCTGGAGATACTGCCTGTAGGAATGTCTGCTTTCTCTCAAATACAATGGAACTAGATGGCTTATGATGCTCAAAGCACCAAAAATATATTTGAAAAACTCAACAGCAATCCCTAACCTGTTTACTCAAGATAATTCACAGACCTTGTTGCGTGCAGTTTCATGTAGGAACTATTTTCTTCTACCGAACTACACCTGCCAACCATATCGCCGAACTAGGCAAGCTCAGTGGTGCTAACGTTTTTCTTTTCTTTGTTTTTAAATCTTGTAATAAATATTGTATTTTATTATACCTTGAGGTTTCCCTAATTGGAACTACAGTATTACACCTGTTTCATTGCACAGAAGAAACCGTGCATCTACTCATGTGGGAGAGGCTCCTGCTCCTGACAGGGCAGGATTAATGGTGTTAGCGCCACCGAGCTAGCTGGCAGGTGATGCAGTTGGCAGGTGTAGTTTGGTGGAGAGTACTTAAGAATGTAGCCAATTAAAATGTATTAATCAATAAGCAATAGAATAGAAATGGTAGTAATTGTGCCTTATTTGACAAAGTTTTGTCTGTCAGAGCCATTTGTTGAAAAAGTAAACTTAAACTTCAACTTGAAATGAGAAAAAAGTGGTAAAAGTCTTATTAATTAATGATTAATCAATTGTTAGCATTTTCAACTATCAGTTAAGGAAGATGCTAAAAAATTGCAACCCTACTTAAAAGAAAATAGTTCCTACATGAAACTGCTCACAAAAAGGTCTGTGGATTATCTTGAGTTACTGGGTCATGATTTCTGGAAAGTTACACTGCGGATGAATTTTTCACATGCATTTTTTGGGGCTTTGAGCACCACAAGCTGAGTGCCATCTAGTTCTATTATACTGGAGACAAGGCAAAATCTTTATCTTTAAAACTCTGCAACTCAGACCAAAACAATCTGGATAGATAAATAGCACTACATGTGCAAGGAAAAATATGCACTTTTGATTTGGGGGTGAAACCATCCCTTTAAAGAGACAAATTACAACTTCTAATTTATAAAAACAAATACTGGACTGTAAAATCATGTCTTTATTGTACAAATTCACTCGGATGAGTCTCCACCCATGACCTCCCTCCCAAATATATTTTGCAATCATGTCCTTTTTTTTTATTAATAATCTTATAAAATGAAGATTTTATAATGTACAAAGCCCTTCTTTACCAGCTCAGGCGTCAATTAGTGTTGTTCCCATGATAATACGGTCCCAAAGAGTCCATAAAGGAGCAAAATGCAAAGATAAAATCACTATAAAAAACTGCAATCATTGCAATACAAACAGTCTTTGTAGAGCCACCTTAGATATGTGAAAAGAAAAGAGTCCCAAGTTCTCGGTCAGTCACATTTTACAGGATAAAACGGTTCTTTCCAACTTGCTTGGTGGCTTTGTTCATGATTTCCACTTTCAGAAAGAGTTTTATAGCCAGTAATATCTTCCAGTATCCTCGGTGTCACTCTGGCTTGGGAAGAGGCCACAAGTCCACCACGAGTTTCATCACTGTTTAACTCACTGACCCATAATACAGACTGTCTTTGTGTAAGCATGTCTCTGCAGTGATCACAGTGAGATTATACAACCCGGGCAGCGAGGGACAGAAGGAATTATGGCTAAAGTCTTAGCAGAGATTTCTGCATGATGATGATGGACAGTTGGGAAAGTCTTCAAATGAAGCTATAAATCCATGCCCATGTGATATGAATAAAGTGTGATAATAAAATTCTTATGATAACAAAGGACCATGGAGGAACATAGTATTAAAAAAAATGCATTGTAAAAGATTAGAAAGGCATTAAGGACCATGTCACAGTCTGACTTCAGTCACCCATTTGTAACAAATAAAGGACTGCATGATAGCTGATGAAATGAAACTAAAGTTAAAGGGATAGTTCGTAATTCTTGAAGTGGGGTTACACGAGATAGTTCTCTATAGTCAGGGCCTTATTTGTCACCGTATTTAGAATATTTTTCACTGTTTTATCTTGCTCTTTCCGACTGGAAACTGCCATTATGTAAGCAAAATATCGCTCTTTCCAAAGCCACCAGACTCCACTGGCGAAAACAGTGATTTTACAACACAGAACACAATAGTTGCTTGTCTACAGCTGCCTCACTTTGTTACTTTGTTTGTGTTATTGTGTGACTTTGGAGTCATAAAGGGTTAGTTCAGATTCACCAAAGTCACATAATAACACAAACAAACTAACCAATCGAGGCAGCGGTAGACCAGCAACTCCCTATTTCTGCGATGTAAAATTACTCATTTCGTCCATGGAGTTTGGTTGGTTTGGAGAGAGTGATATCTGGTGGCTAAAATACGTTTTGTTGCTGACCCTGTCCACAGGAGGACATTGCCTAGCTTCCTACACTGGTGCTCCTGCTGCTTCTCCAAACTGGGGGGCGTGCTGAGTCCCATCTACTGTAGGTAAAACACTGACTATGAACCCCACTTCAAAAAAAACCCAGAATCATCCCTTTAAACTGTTTGGGATTTATTTTTAAATAATCTCTGTCAAATGGACTGTGATAATGACCATCAGTCCCCTGAGAACTTGTCCCTATTATTTTAATATATTATCTCTGTAAATAATTAATCGTTTTGATGCATAATTTACCAATTCACCACAAACTAAAACAATTTGGAGGCAAATGGAGTGTGAGATCTCCGCATTAAACCACATAAAAGCCCAACAGTTGGTCTGCCATTCTCGACAATATGTTCTTCCACTGCGAGGAGGCATTATCACAGCTTACTTCACAGCAACACACTGAAGTGTATTTAAAACAGAGCTGAAATGGTTGTAATTACTGTACATGGTGATAAAATCCACATTTAAAAATCAAACATTTCACACAGCTAAGACTTGTGTAGTACCATGAATGAAAATATGATAAAAATAAAATGAAATGGCGGCAGACGCTGAAAGGACACAAACAAAAATCAAGAATGGGTAGAGCAAGTAGTGGTTTATGCGACTGGTTAGCCTGGTTTCCAGTCGTCTTTTTTATATTAAGAGCTCATGTCTTCTCTCTGTCTTTAAGCAAGTCTGCTCCCAGGCGTAGGGATACGCAACAGAGTCCAGGCTATAGGTTCTCTCCAGGCTGGTATTGTGGCTCTGTGGCCGTGAAATAATCCTCCAGGAAGGACTGAAGGTACTCGAAAGTGGGCCTCTCGTCCGGGTCCTTCTTCCAGCAGAGCTTCATCATCTCGTGCAGGGACTCGGGGCATCCCTGGGGGCAGGGCATGCGGTAGCCTCGCTCCACCTGCTCCAGTACCTCACGGTTCACCATGCCTGAGGGGGGGACAGAGGCAGAAAGGACTGTCAGAGCTTCTTCTTTTTTTTTTTAGGCTTCTAGAATAAAAATAGAGGAATATCAATGACACAAGTGAGATAAGGAAACTCGAAGAAGCTCATGTGTATGACTATAGATCAGATTAGGACTTTTTTAAATAATAAAATAAAAAATAATAATCATTGTATCATTGTACCCAGCTGAGAAATGGTCCAGATCAAACCTCACCAAAACCACAACTTGTCATTATTACACTTCAGTTTCTGTACAGATTAAACAAATGAGAATTAGGGACCTTTGGAGATGCTAGTAGGCAGATTTTGCTACGTTAAGACAGAGCCAGGTTAGCTGTTTCTGGTCTTAATGCTAAGCTAAGCTAACGGGCTGCATGGCTGTAGCTTCATATTTGGCATTCAGACATGAGAGTGTATTAATCTTCTCATCTAACTTTCAGCAAGAAAGTAAATATGTGTATTTCCCAAAATGTCCAATTATTCCTTAAATCAATTGTCAAAATAGTTTTTTTTAAATTAATTTTCTCTCAGTGGACTAATTTATTAATAGTTTCAGGGCTACATCTGATAGAAAGCGGGGCTGAGTGAAGGTGGTGCAAAACACTGCAGGCTATGCTCCCCAGGGCAATATCAGTCTGGCAGATGGTTATAAACAAGAGTGGTGTTCAATCTCCTGATCGTCCTCCACCAGATGGTCTCATCTAATCTCAAATGTGCGTGTGTGTGTGTGGATGTCACTGTTCCCCCTGCAGAGGCATAAACAACCAGCGCAGACAATGTCAGACAGCTTCTCTTCATCCTCCGACATTAACGAGCACGCCAGCTTGACGTCTGGTGACAGACTGAAAGCTGATAACTCCGGCCGTGAATCACTGCCCTCCTTGAACGTTTTTTTTAATTTTTCACATGCGGTGTGTTGTATGGGAGTGTGTGCTGTCACCGTCACTTACCTGGGTAGGGCACTCTGCCTTTGGTGACGAGCTCAGTGAGTAAGATCCCGAAGGACCAGACATCTGACTTGATGGTGAAGCGGCCGTACAGAGCAGCCTCCGGGGCGTCCATTTAATAGGGAACTTGGCTCCTGATGCGATGGAGAGAGGAGGAGAGGAGAAGGGGTGAGGTGAGGCGATTCCACTAGAGGGCGTTTTCCTTCAGTTCTGCCCTCATTTCCAGGAAATCATAATGGCCATGGTGACCCACAATGACATCATTAAAATCACATCATCTTTTGGTATTCAGATTATACAGGCATGTACAGGCACCACAGAGAATAACCCTCAAATGTGAGATTTAAGGTTTGCAATTGAGTATAAAAGACATCGTAAAGGATCTTGTGTTTGAAGGATCATTTCACCCAGATTAAAACAAGGTCGCTAGCTTTCCACGTGCCCAAGCATGACATTATACAATATACAAGCACAGAAATACCACATCTATAAATCAGTTTTCTCCCCTCAGAAGTCACAGTATCTAACCATGCAGACAGTTCTGGTTTTCTGTGCTCGGATTTTGAGCTATTGATAGCGATTCCAGTGCTAAAAGGAGCAAATAAAATTCTGTCTGTGCTCCGTTATAGTCGCCAGATTATGCTCTTTGTGTTTTTCCCTTTGCTTTAGTGAGTTATAGCTTTTTCGGCGTACGTAAAAAGGTCTGCAAAGTTACAAAGCCCACTCCGAAGGGAATGATTCACTACCGCTGAAAACACTCCTCCTGAACGGTCACATTACTTGGTGACATCACTATATTACACATTTGCATAATGTGCAGCTAGTCTGGAATGGGAAAAGGGTTTGGGGAGTTAAAGAGACAGATGCTGAAACTGAGTGTTTCACACAGAGTTGCTGCAGCTAGGTCAGTATGAGAAAAAATGTGTTTTGAACATGAAAGCATGTGATGAATACTTTAAATGTAATTGCTGTATTCAGCAGCTAGTTTCACTTGAACATTCTGTTGCTAGTAGCAACCACTACTGTCATAGTTCTATAGCACTTAAGCCAACACTGTAATATTCAGCCTTTTGTCAGATCTGTGACTGTGAAAATATCCACAGTCATCTTTTATGTACTCTCCGTATCTGTAGATATTCTTCTTACGGCTGATTTGTGATTCTTGAACGATTGTTCAGTTCACTGCTAACCAAGCTAGCCTCTATATACTAGTTGAATAGGCTAATGTGTTTGTAATTACTCGACCTTTCTTTTTGACTCTGTGTGTATGCTTGCGAGATTAATTACTCTGTTGTACCTCCTACGGGAGATGAAGCTTAGCTAGATAGTAATTTAGCTATCAAAAATAACTAGCTAGTCAATGATTGATTTGGATTAGCAAGCTAGTTGGCTAGCATTTTGCTAACATTAGCTATCAGATGTAACTAGCTGGGTTACAATTGATGAGGATTAGCTGGCTGGTTAGCTAGTGTTTTGCTAACATTAGATGACTTGAGATGTGACTGTATGCTGGATAGGGACTTAGGTAAGGTAAATGTCTTCGAGTAAAAACTTCAAAGGCTAAAGGCTAAAGGCTACCTTCAACCATTAATGGAAGTGTGTGTGTACTGCACACTGTACATGTTTACCTACACACATAGTGACAGCAGGAGGCCTTCATTGTATGAGGTTGGAGGCAGAAACTTCAGTGACAGAAAACTCAAAACCTGGGTAAATAAAACCAAAATTATACACATAGCTGGATGCCACCATTGGTACGGTAAGGTTTGGGTGAAACAGCCCTTTAAAGAGCAGACACGGGAGTGAGTTGAATTCTTCCAGCATGCGAAAAGCGCAACTAATCAGAGGGAACAGGAGCATCTGGTTTCCACTATTATCCTAATTCACCATGATAGAAGGCAACAGGGAGTCGTCCTTGCTGTGAGGCCACTGCTCTCTCCACCCTGACACCTGATTCACCTGTGACTCACACACTCCGTATGTGTGTGTTTATGAGTGTGTGTGTGTGCACCCACCTTGCCTCGCTGTGTACTCATTGTCCTCTATCAACCTGGCCAGACCGAAGTCTGCGATCTTGCACACAAGGTTGTCTCCCACGAGGATGTTAGCAGCACGCAGGTCCCTGTGGATGTAGTTCATCCTCTCGATGAAAGCCATGCCGTCAGCGATCTACAAACAAAACGTTTGACAGCATCTCAGGACGGCCGCTTCGGTAAATAATTTTTAGCTCCTTGCACTCTGAACATCAAGCCCTCTGTCAGGCATAAAGAGGAGCCTAATAATGAAAGAACAAAAGCAAGGTGTGCCAAATCTGGGAGACATGTTTACCCGAGGCTGTCGTGCTTTTTTTAAAACCAGAGGCTTAAAATAGAACTAAAAAGCACCATTCACTGACACAAATTCTGCTCTTGTGAAACAAAAAATACAGGTATTTCTGGTTAGTCTCACCTGTGCAGCCATATCCACCAACAGGGGGAGCTTCAGGAACTTGCCATCACCCTCTTTGAGGAAGTCGAGCAAGCTTCCTATAATTCAGAAACAGTGAGAGGTCATAATGCAGCACAGTCGTGATATACTGTAGGAGCAATAAAAGGGCAATCACACCACCTGCATAATAATATACTGCTGCTATATGAAATGTTAAATATTTCAATTAAGCCCTCCATCCTTACCATACCTTGTTGGAAATTTAAACTGAATATTTAAGGGACAGTTTAGATTATTTTATGTGGAGAAGCAGAGGACGACACCAACACAGAAACAATGAAATGCTGTGAATATGGTCGGCCACAAAAGGTATTTTATCCACCTAAAAAAAATTATATCATTGTAAGCGCATACTATATTTATAATATTTTCACCACTTTACTTTGCCATCAGACAGCCTTTTCTGATAGGAAACCGTTATTACTAAAGTCAATATTGCTCTCTCCCATGCCCACAAACTCCATAGACAAAAACAATAATTTTAACTCGCAGAACACAGGACTTGCTGGTCTAAAACTGCCTCGATGTGTTAGTTTGTTTGTCTTATTGTGTGACTTCTTTGAACCTGAACTTTCCTTTTAAAACACAGAAGTCACACAATAACTCAAATAAACTAACAGATTGAGGCAGTGGTACACCAGCAAATCCTTTGTTCTGTGAGGTAAAATTATTGATTTCTCCTATGGAGTTTGGTTGGAGATGGTGGAGAGTGATATTTGCCATCAGGCAGCCTTTTCTGGAGGGAAACCACTGTTAGACAAACCTAATATCGCTCTCTTCAATCCAACCAAACTCCATAGGCAAAATCAGTAATTTTACCTCGCAGGACACAGGAGTTAACGCTGCCTCGATCAGTTTTTTAATTTGTGTCACGTGATTTTGGTGAATCTGAACTGTCCTTTTAAAACATAGAAGTCACACAATAACACAAACAAACTAACAGATTGAGGAAGTGGTAGACCAGCAACTACCGTGTTCTGTGAGGTAAAATTACTGATTTTCTCCTATGGAGCTTGGTCGGCTTTGAGAGAGCAATATATGGCTTATATAATGGAGGTTTCCTATCAGAAAAGGCTGCCTGATGTCAAAATTAAGTGGCAAAAATATTCTAAATATCGCATATACTTAAACTAATATTAATTTTTTTAGGTGGACCTTTATTTAAGTGGTTTTTGCTGCTGACTCTGTCCACAGCAGTTCATTTCTTAGCTTCCATGCTTCTGCAGACTGGGGGTGTGGCATCTACTGCAGCTAATACACTGACTATGGATAAGTACCTCATACACCCCTACTTCAAATAATCCAAACTATCCCTTTAAATTAAGCCTGGGTGTGAATTGGTATGTGACTCATGGTAGCATTTTCTTACTTAGTGCCTGTGAGGGAACGTGTTTTCAGTAGCAGAACTGTGGAAAACACCACAGCAGTTACTCTCTGCGATCACACAGTGGATCCACAAACTGCAGCCATTTAGCCACGCATGCTCACACACAGAGACATAGTCATAGAGTTAACATTTACACACACATAAATCTAATTACTCATAAAAGCCTGAAAAAACGCATTGCAGCTGAAGCTCTGAACGCCTCCCACAAAACTACTGCAGTTTTCAATTAAACATCCCAGTTTCAGGCCTCGGGGAGCCACATGGGACCTTCAAGGACTTTCAATCTGCACAGCATATTAATTAAAACACCCATAAAATTTACATTTTCTCCTTTAAGGAAATCACTATGCGTATATCTGACGTAAATCTCAGTGCCGTGCCTGAAAATCCAAGGCCGTGGGATCAATTTAGTGCCTGCAAAGTCCACTGGCTGAGACTTGATGTTGTTTTGCTTTAAAAATAGATCTCATCAGTGTCATGTAACAGGAAACAGCTGAGTCTTGTTACTCCCCAGGGCCGCGAGTTCTCAGAAAATCAGTTTAATTGCTAATCAAATATGCCACTTGGGAGCATGTAATAGTTTTTCAGGTATGTAGACATAAATATGTAGACGCCGCACTGACTGCTTCAGCTTGCTGCTGTGATGCGTCAATGTTGCCAGCCATATAGGACCAGGCAAGGCTGGCATGTGGACAAATACACGTTAACAGCGGACTTGCTATTTTTGGGATAACTGTAATGTTTACATTCCTCAACCCATTTCAGTGACTCACATTAAGTAGGGAAAAAAGTTTTATTTTTCTAACTTACTCCACATAGATGATGAACCCCTGAACATACAAAAAGACTCATTGAAATCTGGTGAAATGTAAACATTAGAGCGCTTTTTACCCAGAAAAAACGCAGCTCCCCAGTTTACTTGTATTTGTTTACAGGCAAGTCTCGCCGGGTCCAATATATTGGCGACCATGGGCGTAATCACCAGTGGGGACTGGGGGGACTTATCATATATTTTATATTACTACTACTACTGTTAGAAAATCAAACTTTATCTGTCTTTGGCTGCAGATTTGTGGGGATGTGGTCTCCAGATCCTTTCCTGAGGTAAAGCTTCACATTTGCTGAGGTGCTGTTACCAGTGATGTGACTGGCTGAGAGGGTGTTTAATAATCACAACACCCGCTGATCTACAGACACATATTAGGACAGCCGTGGACACCACGGACGTGTGACCTACCGCTTGGCATTTATTAGTCGAATTTCAACTGAGGGTTTGAAAATATTAAACTGAACGTGCGATGCATGCTTTTGAACACTCGCAGAACCGGGCCTGTCATTTATCTCTGTTAATACTGTGGTTTCCTGCCACAAGCGAAAGAGACAAGCCACATAATCAGAACCATGACTGAGGAAATGAGATGAGATAAAACGGTCAGGTGATAGTGCTTATGAGAATAAACGATTACAGTGACAGTTAAAAGTTATATTCAACAAAGTAAAATTTAATCAAACAACTACATATAAGGTTGCATCAATACTTCAATACCACATTGTTTAAAACAACAGTATTAAAAGTACTTATGTTCTCAAAAAGAAACAATCTGAGTGCTTGTTCACGACCTCAGTTTAGTTCAGTCTTTATCTTCCTGCCTGAAATTTCGCTTGCAGCACAGCAAGACCAGACAGTGTTCAGGGAATTTTCCTGTACCAGCACCGTGTTCAGGTTGTTGATAAAAAAAAATCGAAAACATAATCCTATTTTGTGTGCCTCGGGCCTTTATTTCCTTTTGTCATGGTATTCGAAGAGGTGTCAAGTATCTTTTTTTTTTTTTTTTTTAACTTTTGTCAGGATCCCATCAGACTGATGACTCTGTTTCATTGCTAATATACAGACTGTGTGTCAGGTGTGTGGATACAAATAGAAGAGAACAGACTCAGCCACTCAGATGAGCAACATTAATGATGCTTTATTTTAATGTGCTCATGGCTTTTTTCTGTCTTACCCCATCACCCAGCCTACTCATTTGTCCCCCTCCAATGTCTGACTGAAGACTTCGGCCTTGGTGGCGATGTTGACAACAATCTAAAGGCCAACGCAGCGTCTACATACATTTGTCTATGGTTTCAGTTACCTTTGGCCATGTACTCTGTGACGATATAAATGGGCTCCTCGGACACCACAGCATACAGAGGCACCAGCTTGTCGTGTCGGAGCTTCTTCATGATCTGAGCCTCTTGGAGGAAGGCCTCAGGCGACATGGTGCCCGGCTTCAGCGTCTTTATGGCCACTTTTGTGGTGCCGTTCCACGTGCCTGCGGAGACAAAGGCGGGAGGAAAAAAAAAGCCCAGAGGCCGCGGGGGTAATCAGTGTTGTTAATGGGGGTGGGAGCAGGACAATATCATTAATTAGGTCTTGTAATTGCTCAGACATGTTCTGTCATGCATGCAAAAATATCCCTGGGATGAGCGGATACGAGCTCGCGGATCAGAGAGGAACAAATACATTTTGTGCGGAGCTGTCCTCCTGAGTGAGACGATCTCTGGAGACAGACAGAACACAACAAACAGAGGAAGCAACTGCAGGAAGTGGATAATTCCCCAGTTTGGACAAAAATAGACACAATAAATATAAGCTTCAGACTGTTTGTGTGTGTTTGATTTATGTGCATCATGTCTGAAATTCCTACACAAATCTGTGCTGATCTTCTGGTTCCACATCTACATAATTACCTCTGAATACTAAACAAATGCATGACACCACACTCTTAGAAATAAGGGTTCTAAAAGTTCTTCTTGAAGGGCTGAGGTTCTACCCAAAACCCACCCTGGATGGGTTCTAGATGAAACCACTGGGATATAAAAGGCCTCTCAATAGAACCTTCTGGGTGGGTTCTAGATGAAACTCTTGGAATATCAAAAAGTTTCTTGGGCAGAGCCCCATGGTTAGGTTCTAGATGAAACTCTTGGGATATAAGCAGGTTCTCAGTAGAACCCCGTGGGTTATAGATGAAACCAAGGGAATATAAAAGGGTTCTCACGGGAACTCCCTGGTTGGGATCTAGATAAAACTAGATAATCTAAATCTAGATAAAACCCCTTAGAATATAAAAGGGTTTCGGTAGAACTCCCTAGGTGGGTTCCAGATGAAACCCTTGGAATATAAAAGGGCTCTTGGTAGAACCTTCTACATGGGTTCTAAATAAAACGCTTGGAATATAAGCAGATTCTGAGTAGAACTCCTTGGGTGGGTTATAGATGAAACCAAGCACATATACAAGGTTCTCAGTAGAAACCCCTGGTTGGGTTCTAGATAAAAAAACTTTGGAATATAAAAGGCGTCTTGGTAGAACCCCCTGGGTGGGTTCTACATAAAACCCTTGGAATATAAGCAGGTTTTCAGTAGAACCCCCTGAGTGGGTTATAGATGAAATCAAAGAAATATAAAAAGGTTCTCAGTAGAACCTCCTTGTTGGCTTATACCCCTTGGTTGGAATATAAAAAGGCTCTTGGTAGAACCTGCTGGGTCTGTTCAAGATTAAACCTTTAGAGTATAAAAAGGTTCTAAGCAGAACTTCTGGGTGGGTTATAGATGAAACCCTTGGAATATAAAAGGGGTCTTGGTAGAACCCCCTGCGTGGGTTCTTGATTGGACTCTTAGAGGGTGGTAAGGTCCTGGATAGAACCCCAAGAGAGGGTTCTGGGTGGAACCAATACACCATAGAAGGGTTCAGTGTAGAACCTCTCATTGGGGGTTCTGGGTGAAACCTTTCACAGACGGTTTTAGGCATAACTGTTGATGTTGGATTTTAGGTAGAACTTTCTGAAAGGGTTCCAAGTGGAATATTTAGAAAAGGTTCTACGAGGAACCAAAAAGAGTGAAGGAGGAGTTTCCTGAGCATGTTTTTTTTTTTTTTGTCTTACCCATCCAGACCTCTCCGAAGCAGCCCTGGCCCAGTTTGAGCTCCAGTCGCAGGGACTCGCGGGGGATCTCCCAGGCGTCTTTAGCGAGCCCCTGCGTCTGAGGCTTGACTGTGGGGCACACCGTGGTCAGCCTGTGGCAAAGCCCGTCGGCGTGCTCTGTGATAAAGTGAGACACGGAGATCAAAACGCTACATTACACCCAGCAGTGCCACACACACACACACACACTCACACACCCACATGAGTCTTTGAACCAGCAGGAAACAGCGTTTTAAAGCCGGTCTCTTTCATGCATCGATTCATTCCATTTGATGTGGATGAATTTATACTCTTATGCTAACTGTGATGAAATATAAATGAGATGAAGTGGCTTCTTAACGCACCAAAACCCTCTCCAGAGTCAGACTGAAATGAAGTGGGATCACAGATTTTTAACCTCAAATCACCTCGGGCTGAACACGAAGAGGGAGGCTCGGAAGCATAACCGCACCATCAATTGTTATTAAAATTACAGGCTATTCATCTCCCTTGGTAACACTGCTGGGTGGCACAGAGCGGCGGGTGTGACTGAGAGTAATTTTCAGGTGTGATGAAAAGACGGTGATGAATAATGAATGAGCGAGAAAGAGGAAAAAAAAAGAGCGTGAGCACGAAACATTGCATGCTACATACCTGTGTAGTGTTTGACGAGCTTCTGTAGCGTGTCAAACTGCGCCCGTGTGGTGATGTAGTATCCCCCGTTGTCAAGCTTGCGGATCTTGTAGTGTTTCACATTGTCTCCTTTGGCTTCATCCCAGTCTCGTATGGAGAGAGAATAAGCACCTGGAGGACATGAGGGAAACAAAAGTGTCACTGATAGGACCATGTGGAGCCTGTAAAAGTTGCAAAGTGGGATGAGACACTGGTTTCATAACTGTTTTTTCAGAGATGTCATATATTCCTCAACATAGAATCTCCTTTGTTTGAATTTTTTCCCATTGTTTTGGTGTGGCAAATGCCACCAAAACAATGAAAAAAATGTTTATTTGTGCTACATAAATCAAGTTTGGTGGCTTGCTTGACTTGTGCTCTAAATACAACACCCAAGACCCTCTGCTGGCAATGTGTGGAGACCCAGAAACTGACAGCGAATTGATTTAAGTGGTGCATGTATTGTCAGGCTCCTTTAAAGCATAATGTGTATCTGTAGCTCACTGTTAGCCACACTCGCGATACGGTTTTTCGAGCACCGTGATTGGATATTTCTTACAAAAATGCTCATCAGGAGTTATAGCAAACTTTTCTTCCTCATATTCTGTACACAGTTTCAAAGAACCAGTCATCTTCTGATGCAGCTGCTCATCTTTTGTAATGATAATTAAACCAGCAGAGTTTTGTCCTCATCCAAGGCTTCAAGAGCTCCAACTACATGTACGCTTGCATTGTCCACATGGAAAATGAACAGGACGTTTATCTATGGAAGCCTGAAAATTATCCTGCATTCATGTGGTGTTGGAATAATCAGAAATATTAGCTCCCAACTGGGAAAATTCACGTGAAAGTCAGACTACAGTCAGAACTTGGTATTCAGAAGTTTCCAAGTTGCTCTTTGTCATTTACACAGAATCAAGTTTAGTTGATAACTTGCATGTTATATTGCATATTGATTTTTGCCTAAGTCCTTTGACTTTACTGCTCTGTTTATGAAGAAGTCATCATCACCTTTAGTAGTTTCACTTTCTCGCACCAGGAAGGTTCCTCGATGGTTCCCTGGATTCAGCAGCAACCTCTCAGCATCTTTGCGCCCCATTTTACCAAAGTACCACCTATCAAGAGAGAGAATAAACATAAAAAACCTGCCAAACTCAAAATGCAAGCGGTGGCTCAGAGGCTTTACTAGATGACGTTGCTTAGAACATCAAAATCACATGGTTTGTGAAGCTGTTGTTCAGACTGTAGGCTTCGTTCGGTCATGTTAGTGTCATTAGTCTCCTAATGTAACGAGGTTAAAAAGTGTCAACAAGGCCTTACTCTTCAGCCTGGATGGAGTCAGCCGGGGCCACATAATTGCTCGGGATGTAGCCTTTCCTCCCTGTGTTGATGGAGCGAGCCTCCCACCAGTCTCCCTCTCTGCAGGAGGACAAAGACACAGGAGAGATGAGACAAATGACTCGTTCATTTAACAATCACTGAAGGCCGGGTGTCCTATACATCCTGCTGTGATTGATACTCTGTACGAAAACCAGTTAATAATGTTCAATGATTAATTATTTAATGGTTTAAGGATTTAAAATTAACCTCACTTTTAAGTAATCTGTTCCGTATTAATTTTAAGCTCCAGATTTGACACAAAAACCGTCTTCAACACATCTGAGAGGTGGGACTGGAAAATCGTCACAATGGGGGATTGAATGAGACTAATCTACTTTACATTACAATGCTATAACCTCAGGCGACATGTGAGCCACACCATGAATTAAATAAAAGATTTGCGGCACTGAGCAGAAAGCCAGCACCAGGAAACAAGTTGCAATCAAACTCATTCATGAAGACAGACACACAAGGAACAGGTGCACTTTAGGATTACAGTATGAAAGAGACGCAGCTCAACATCGCTGCTGCACTGCTTGCATGGAAACACAACCAAACTTCGTTTACTACCTAAACAGCTTGGACAAATCCAACTGATTCTACCTTTAATTTAAACTGGGGCTACTGTTTTGTTATTTATTAAAACATCACCAGCAGCCAGGTGGCTGTACAACAGAATGATAGATACAGTCTGCATTTTTGGAGAGACTAACAAAAGCATAAAAGCTAATCAAAATTCTAAATAATTTACATGTGATGTTGGTCAGAGCCTCCATATCCAAGAGGAAGTTTTAACTATTCAGAGAAGTTGATGTTTTGGCACTGAGCTGATTAGATCGTCCTCAGTAACTGAATTTAACTCCAACAAGTAACCGCTATCATGTTCAATTTCTCACATTTATAACAAACCAAGCACAGTGAAGGTGGCATCTCTTATTTGTTATATGCTCCAATATGGCAACCGTGCAAATGCACATTAGAGACGTTGGTGAAGATAACAAAACAAGCACGTATATTATATTGATATCATGATATGAGACTGGATATTGTCTTAGATTCGGGATATTTTTATATTGTGATATGACAGAATTCTTCTCTTGTCCTTGTTTTAAAGGCTGCATGAACTATGAGACTGTTCTAGATATTCTTTTATCTGCCTTTATCCATGATTATTAATCAAAAATCAACATTATCATTATTGTTGCAATATTGATAAATTTATGTGATTTGTGATGTGATAATTTTTATTTATCTCGTATTGTGCCTAACGTGAGTGGATCATAACATTTGAATTCATGGAATTCCTCTGCAGATGCTCCAGTTTAAGATAAAACTTTTTTTTATGGATGTCAGTTTTTGAGCCACAACAAAAGCCAAAATGTGGCCTGCAACAGACTGGGTAAGCCTTGTTTACGAATACGAATACGAATACGAAATACTTTATTGATCCCCAAGGGGAAATTCATTAATTCATTCATTCATTCATTCATTTTGTTTGTTGCCTTAGCAGTTGTTGCTGGCTAGTGGCCCCTCCCAGCTGGTTAAGAGGAGTGAGGAGTCAGCACAGAGAAGTTTTTCAAACATTGTGAATGACAGGTTGATGAGTCCAGTAGTATGTGAGACACAGCTGCAGGCATGAGCAATATCTCGCACTTGGCAGAGATAATAAAAGTAACATAAGCTGAGAGGGATATTTGGAAAATGCTTACGTATTGTTGATGATCTGGAAGCGGTCTCCTTTTTTAAACGAAAGATCGTCTGATGTTCGAGCTTCGTAGTCGTACAAGGCCACAAAGAACGTGACACCACCTAAAAACACAAAAACAGAACCACATGTAAAGAATAATTGCTTTGTGAGATTGTAAAAGTGAGTACTGTAACGACATTATGATGCTGTAGAGGAACCATATCAGGACACGGCAGGTTTGTTTGTGTGTGTGACCGTTTAAAGGCCAATTAAAGCGGATAAATCTGTCTCGCCAAAGTCTGGGAGCTCATTTTGTATCGATTTTCTTTGGCTGCATGGACATATGACTGTGACTGGACTCCATAAAGACAGACAATGACACTCAGACAGGAGCCAGAGGAAAGTCAATACATCAAACCAGGTTTTATTAGAATCATGTCCCTAACTGTCATAATCGAGAAGTATGAAACATGTTATTGGCACAAGGTGTTAACATGACTTCAAATTAAACATTACAGGACAGAGTTCAGTAAATTATGCCGTAAATCAACTTATCATTCCGTCTCATGCCGACATCCTGTAAAACATTCAGCCTGCTGTGTAGCCACGTTCGCAGACAGATGACATTCATATACCCACCACTGACAACAATGCTGTCAACACTAATCCCATTATGTCCTGTAGAAAGCAAATACCACAGCAGTGACACCTTCGCCCCCACCTCCTGAGAGCAGATAATCCAACGTGGAGGAGGATTACAACCTAAATCCCACCGAAACAGGAGGGTTCAATCTCATCTCTGCGCTCTCAGGATGGCTGTAAGCTGCTCAGGCACACTTAGAGTGATCAGAGCTGATAGCAGGACCTGTGTTAGCTAGTTAAAACAACAATAACCAGGGCATTAGCTGTGCCATCGACACGTTGGATCAACATACTGACCAAGTTAGGGTCAATGTTAAGTATGTTTGCATGTTTTAGCCCATTTACTGTTTAAAGTAATACACAACATTTACACTTTACATTACTGCTAACCATTTTCCTTGCAATATATCAGTTAGCAATAGCCTGAAAAATGTCCCGTTGCACTGAAAGCCCATTTGTTATCTCAAAAACAAACACCTACGCTCCATTGTGCCCCAAGTTCCCGTTCTTCCTGGCAGTAGCAAACTATCCCCTAACACTAACAACTGCAGGGAGCGTGGGTATTTTTGCAGCATTAGTAAACAAAAGTTTAATAATGACAAGGTTTCGATCCCACTTGGATCTTAGTCAGGTTTGTTGCTCTAACTTTTGTGGCATGGAGTCAGCGTGCAGGTGTTACACCTACTTGATATGCGTATAATTACTTTCCCTCTATTTTTGGTCCAGTGGGACATTTTTTGGACTTATTGGGGTTATGGAATAATGAGCCATTAGAACAACAGGCAGTTCCCTGGCAGGTACATTTACCATGTTCACCATCTTTGTTTATCGTGTTAGCATGAAAACATTAGTTTATTAGTACTGAACACTAAATACAGCTGAGGACATGGATGTGTGTAGAAAATGTCATGGAAATCAATCCAGTAGGTTTCAAGACATTTCACAAATGTCAACCTCATGGTGGAGGAGGATCATCAAATTCATGATGACACATTGTTTGGGAACCATGAATGTCAATTTTGCGCCAATCTATCAAGTGGATATTGAGACATTTCACTGGATAAGAGAAAAGTTTGGCTTGCCAGCGGTGGCAGAAAAAAAGTCAGGGGATCGGTAGTTATTAGGATTCCTCCTCTGGATATCTGCAACAAATTTCATGTAAATCCATCTAACGGTTGTAAAGACATTTTACTAAATGGGGACTGGCAGATCACCATCTCTAGAGCCAAGCCACTAGCATGACTAAAAATGATGAAAAACATGATGGATTACACATCGGCTACAAATCAAGTCTCTACCACTTAATTTAAATACATATTAAAGATTGAATACCATATGGCGCTTTAGAAATACCATGACAGAAAGCAGATTGAAGAACACAAAGATTATGAGTGGCTGCCAGGAAAATAAGACAAATACATTCAAAAAATTAATAATTCCAATGGTATACTTTAAAAGATGTGGTCAGCGGTAAATAAATGGGCTAAATTCTGTGCATTGAACATAAATATAAAGAGAGAAATCCTCTCCATGGAGGCCATTATCAGCATTGTGATGACATCGTACAATGAAACACTACTCACTTGAGACAGCACCAGAGAAAGAGTTGGACACAGGGCCGGAGAAGGAGGACGACGCCCCTCCAAAGGGAGTCATTGCAGATGAGGAGCCACCAAACGGCGTGAGGGTGTGGTTGAAGTTTACAGCCCCGGAGCCTGACGAAGAGGAGGGGGCCTGATTCTGCTGCAGCTGGGTGGGATCCGGTCCGTAGTGACCTACGTGAGGTGTGGTGGCGGCGGCGTTTGGGTCCGACCCCGTGGAATTCTCTGGCCGGTACTTCATCGTAGGGCCCTTGTCCTCTTTGCTCTTTATGCAGCCCATCGTCTCGCCCTGCCTGGACAGATAACAACACAAAACTGTCAATTTAATGCCAGAAGATTGAGGAACACAGAATTCAAATCATGACTGGCCTCAATGATACACAAATAAAGTGAAGGGCCAAGGGAGGTGCAGGATTAACGGTTGCAACATGAGGCCTGTAGGAACATGCGTCATGAAATGAAAATTTAATGACCTGATATTACTGTAATATGTGAATCATTTTGTTGTTGTTGCAAACACTAAGACTATAAGCCATGTGGTAACTGGGACATATGGGTAAACATTAAATCCGCTTTGAATCACGCACAACTCAATCGTGCAGATTCAACGGTGCATGCAAATTTTGATGAATGCAAAATGGAGGGATAAGAAGGTGATTATAGGAGCTATAGTGATCCATTACATGTCATTGTTGTTCCATACAGATCACTTAATGTTTACATACAAACGGAAGATTAAAGCCAATCTAAAGCCATTCTGCCTTGAAAATGGAAAAAATTAGGAATGCTTAGCAGCAGCACCCTACTGTAATCTACATTTCTGCCTTGTTTTGATTCAAACAGCTTTCTCTGGGCCCCTCAGCCTATGGACAAGTTACCTAAAAGGCCCTGGGGCCCAAACGGTCAGCAGGTCCCTAGTCCAGCGCATCTGTATAAAGTGACAGTTAATATTTCTTGTTAAAAAGTCAATCAAACGAGATACAAAATGAGACGTAAATTGACTACAAAGAGACTCAAAACAGCTACAACCAGACTCAAACTTAAAAAGAGATCCAAAATGAGCAAAAGGAACTCATAACTACCAGAAAGAGACTCAAAACAACTACAAAGAGACAAACGCTACAAAGAGATGCAAAAAGACTACAAAGAGAGGCTGATTGATCAAAAAGAAACAAAAAACAACTACAAAGAGACACAAAACTCAGTGCAGAGACACAAAGCAACTTCAAAGAGATGCAAACACACAAAAGAGAAACTCAAAATGACTCAAAACTTAACACAAAGAGACTAAACGGCTGCAAAGAGACACAAAACTACAAGAAGTGACTACAAAGAGGTTTAAAACAACAACAAAGACACTCAAAACAACTACAAAGAGATGACTAAAAAGAGACATGAAGAGATGAAAAATGACCACAAAGAGACACAAAACTCAATGCAAATGTAGTTTTTGTGTCTATGAGTTGTGGTTCATCTGCAAAATATTATGTCTTGCTACTATGACAGAGGGTTGAAGGATCTTTTTTCATGTCTGTACCCAGGGGCCCATTGCCTCATAATCGGTCCACGCCTCGGCCTGACCATGCTACAAGATTTAAGACATCGGTGTGTGTCTACATCTGCGTGGTTGTCATTCCTCCTCCTAACACAATTTGGCTGGAGTCACACTGAGGCATTCTTTTGTGAGGTGAAGGCCCGGAAAATGTGGAGACAATCAGACATGCTTGTAAAGAAGTCTGTGCTCGGGGAGATCAGAACGTTTTCATTGGCCAAGAACAACAGCTGCTCGAGAAGTTGGACTTGGTTAATTGGCATTGACACATTACAAGACAGTAAAACAATAGAGGACTGAAGTGAAATAGGAGCTTTTCTTCGGAGCGGAGAACATGTGGAGAATGAAAGTAGACTAAACAAACAGTGCTACTGAGCAGCATTGTGGCACAATTGGTGACAGGAGTGACAAGGGCAGCAGTAATACACCTTTCAATGATTTAGGATTTGTGGCCTTGATGCTTTGAGGTGGGAGGGATTTTTTCACATCGGAGAAGGAGGGGCGTAATCGAGGGTTCATCGAGTTCTCCAGCTGAACTGCCAAGGAAATCAACAAAATGGGGACAAACCACAGAAACCTTCCAAAGATTCAGAACACTTTGCTCAAATAAAACCTTACAACCGGTTAAATTGCAGGTTACAGCTCGTGCTGAGCCGTGGTTGGCTTATACAAAACCATTTTATGAGTGGTCAGTCACTGGATACGTGTCAAAGTGAAATAGATTTCTTTAAAAATGTCTTCAAAGGAATACGCCAATAAATCTAATCTCAGATGTTAGAGCCAATATGCCGAGAATGTTGGCATGGAGAAAACACTTTTTTCCGAGCCAAACTTTCCTTTAACCTCGAGACAAACCAGTGTCATGGAAAGCAGAGGTCTCGACTCAGCGGCTCAGTCAACGATGGTGGGCTTGTGTTTCATCATCAGACAGACGAAAGCCTGGCTCGCTGGCTCGGCAGTGAACTTACCACGCTATAAAACACTGGACAGGGGCCCAGGAATATTTGCACTTTTAAGCGAGGATATTTTTTTCCCTTCCAAAAATGAGGCATCAGCCGTTTCATAAAAGTGACATCACCCTTCCAAAATTATCGTAAGTGCACAAATACTGGGCTGAACTTACGGAGCCTTTTAAAGAGAATTCAAGTCCTTGAACATCAAAATAAAATACCACTAGTATATTGTCACTTGCGTTCAGATTTTACAAGAAGTTTGCTTAATGATATGCATAATGTTTCTTTTTTTTGATAAAGGTTAATGCTGAGGCAATTGATTTAACTAAGTTTTGTGGGGAGTCTTGATGCCAGAACTGTTTCAGTGCCAACCATGAACTGAACTCTCCCTGGTTCACGTCCAGTTTCTCTCTCCCCTCATTTCCTGTCATCACTCTACTATCAACTACCTAATAAAAGCAGAAACATGGCCCATGGAATAACCACATGATGAAAACCAATACCTTTAGTCATTTACTGTGTAAAAATACCAAGCATTTAATCTCCAAAGCTTTACAAAAAAGTGGCATTTGTTCTATCCTAGTGGTGTGGCTCTATGGCAGTATCAGTCCATGGTCACCACACTGCGCCAGACTGAAATAACTCAACAACTTTTGGACAGACTGCTGAGAAATGTGCTACAGACATTCAAGATCCATTGAGGATAAATTCTGAACACTTTGGAGATATCCTGGCATTTGCTTTGTGCAATGATAAGGTCACAATTTGATTCGTCCAACACTTTTAAATTAACAAATAGCATGTTTACACACCAAACTAAGATGGTGAACCTGGTAAATATTATCTGTTAGGGATGTTCCTAACAATTAATTTCCCTGACGATTAAAATTTAAACAATGTCATATTGGTTTGCCGAGTGTGGCTAACATTAGCAGTGCTAGCACCTGCAGCCTGTTCTCCTTGCAGGTTAACATCTGCATGCCAGTTCATTCTGACACAGCCTACATACAACCTTATTTTCATTTTCTATATCAAAATACTGCCAAACCGTGCAGGTTTTATGAGATTGCGCATATAGCATTTAACTCAAATTACCTAAATACAGCCTGAAGGGGCCACAAGCATGGGTGTAGTCTTCTTTTTATCACAGAGAAAGTTGGTTTGGGGATTTTTTAGAGCAAATGATCAATTAATTAATTGAATAAATTGAAAAAAAAATCAATCATCGATTAAAATAAGCATTAGTGGCAACCAAGAATGGAGAAAAAAATGCATTTTGTCCTGTCACATTTTGAGCTTGAAGCCATGTTACAAATACTCAGAAATTCCCACAGGAGAGGAGAGTGATTTAGAGCTTATCTGTCAGCACGGGGTGTGTACATATACACACCTGTTCCCTGTTCCCATATTTGTATTGACAGAGAGAAGCATGAAATATGATATATGGTCACCTATATTTGCTAAGAGCGGAACTAAATCTGCACTACACCACACAGATGAAATGAAATCTTCTGGAGAAATATATAAAATATGGTAACTTATTGCCTTTTATGCACATAAAAACACAATATCTGGGTGTGACAGTTCCTACAAAATCCAGAGTGATAAGTAGAGCACTGCAAAGCAACAGAATAACTCAGATAAAATTCCTATTAGTGTCTGCTGTGTGGGCATAAAGAAAATGATTTAGATTCTGGTCTAAGAGAGAAACAGCGAGGGGAACAGCAGGTTGGTTGAATGAGGGAGGGGGCAACAGGCAGACAGTGCCAGCTCTACCAGCTTGAGCTACTAGGAGGATTACGAGGGAGGATTTACCCTAAGAGGATAATAACAGAAAACAAAAAAAAAAAAAAAAAAAGGAGTGACCACCACCAGGGCACGGAGCTGAAAAAGTGCCGACCCCAGACTCCACCTGCACATGGTCATTTTGGCCTGAAGCGACCTTAAATTCTGGCGCATTGGTCTGAAAAGCACAAACAGTGAGATGACTTTCAGGGCTGAGAGGGGTCTGTGTTGGAGGGCTCTTATGGACTCTTGGCCTGGAGCCTCTGAATCAGTTCAGCCGACCCTCTTATCAGCGCCATATTGGTTAAACCAGCCATCTATCACATAATGACACCAAGGGTAGAGCTGTCGCAATAACTGCAATTTTGAAATACCTCCCTACTGGCAGGCCAACCGCAGGGGATAGCATGGAACCACAAAAACCACACTGTTAATGTTTTTTCTGTGATCTGACTTCAACCTCTGAAGCTGTAAGATTTGCTATGTTCTATGCTGCTTTAGTGTTTATGTCATAGATTTCATTTCATAGGTTAAAGGCTGATTTATGCTAAACCACAGATATGCATGCAGACGTGGCTGGAACCTTCTCTCTGCACTTGGTGTTGATTTTGTCCGTATTTCTGCACATTTTCTGAAAGTTCACGCACCATGTTTGTTGTTGTCAGACCCTAGTGTATATTCTTCTTCGGGGTAAATTTTGACTCTGAGCGGTGCCCTCTAGTGGTTGTACTGCTCCCGTAAGGAAAGGAAAATGTAAAGGATGCCTGGAAATACAGTATGTGGGCAGTGATGGATGTATTTTCATACGTTAAGGGGACATAAATGAGCCTTAACCTGTTGAACTCTGTGTTGGCATGCTACACACCTCATGTGGCTTCTACCACAGGCTGGGGCGATGTTGGACTAATGTTGTAATACTGAGGGACTGTAAAGAGAAACAGTGTGAACGTTAAGCCTCATTTGAAGCCAATTAAATAACATGGGTAGTAGGTCTGATGCCGGTAACTGTTTCTTTATTTCATTTAACGTGAGCTGCATTAACATTGTCATTGTACAGAAGCTGTTCAGTTCTGCTCTGCTGGTATCCGTGTCCATGTGTGTTGCTGCTGTTTGTAAATTCAATTGTAAAGAAAAGGCCAAACTGCAGAAATTCACTTGCGTCCTTGTGCAACAATGACTAGCAACCAGCAGCTAAGCTAGGTGCTCGGACCAAAAAGTTGTCCACTGGTCAGTGAGGTGAGATTCACAGATGCACTTAGCATTACTGCACTAAATCACTTAATTGATCATATATGAAGCAATTCGCAAAAACAAACTCAAGAATGTCACTAATAATGCATAACATGCTGCTGAGCCAACCTAAATAACTGCAGAGGAAATACTGTCACTGCAAGAGGACATGGTTGTCCACACATCAGACTGAGACATCCGCTCATATCGCGTGTTGCGGCATCATGTTTTGTAATAAAGTATCAATTCTTAAAACACTGTATTGGGATACTCTGATGCATGCAAAAATTTGTGGCAGAAGTTAATTTTGTGTCATGTTAGCAGTTCTTACCTAGCTTCCCTGTCCTGATTACTTAAATATGGTAACTTTTCTTAAACTGAAATGTTATGTGTATGGTACTGTGTTCTTTATACTATGACAGTAAAATTAAAATTAAAAAAGGCAATATATCACAGTATATTGAATCATAACCACCGTATTGTGATATGTATTGTATCGCCGGATTCTTGCCGATACACATCCCCATTCCTGAATCTATTTTTTAATCGCTGAATCAGTTTTATACACATATAGTGCTTAGTCTGTTAGCTCAATGCTAACACATAATGGACAAATATAATTTAGCATCGTGATTACAGTAATATTATCTTAACCAATGGATCCATTTTATTTCACTCACTAAACATGGTCACGCTCTTAACGTGCTCACACATTCAGGCTTCAACACTCCACACTGACCAACTACAGCAACCTCAAAGGGTCAAAACTCATCATCAAACGTCCCATAATGGGCTCCATTATTTTCTATTTTGGTATAACATCTTTTTTTATTTAGCTAAATACATGAATACTTTGGTATGGCACCAGCTTGATGAGCAGGAACAGCTAAAAACAGCCGTTTCCTTCAAAAACTATTTTATTTTCTGTTTTTCTATGCGGTATTGCTACGATGCTGATGAAATAAAACTGTGAAAGAATAACTGGAGTCTGGAGTGGAGTCTGGGAATTGCAATAAATTGTAAAATCAAATCAAAATACTTGTAGAACTAATGTAG
Source organism: Lutjanus argentimaculatus (assembly GCA_034769285.1). Classification (NCBI taxonomy): domain Eukaryota; kingdom Metazoa; phylum Chordata; class Actinopteri; order Lutjaniformes; family Lutjanidae; genus Lutjanus; species Lutjanus argentimaculatus. The sequence goes on along the minus strand of JAWZSL010000009.1, from coordinate 12,406,469 downwards.
ATCAAATCAAGATAGCAACAAACAACAAAAGCAGCAAAAGATAAGTCTATCAGCCCCAACAAAGTGAGGCTGCAGTGACCCTGTTTGAAGTGAAAAATGATGGAACAAAAATAATGTGCCTCGTGTGGCCTTTACATCCACACAAAGATAATGAAAAGTGTCACACCACATCTTTATAAATAAATCCAAAACTGTGCAGACAGGATCAGCAAAAGTGGATCTTAAATGTCAGACCTCACAGTCTTTTACATCCAGTCGAACGCAAGATCATTCCTGAACATCAGAGCCATGAAACCAAAAGGAAAATCTGCCTTGTTGCTAATTATAGCAGCTTATTCTTATTGCAGACAACATCCCACTGCCCCCAGGAAGATAACATGACCTACAACAGCACATCGCATGCAAACCTCCAGAGGACTCCCAGTTGCACCAGTTATTGCTACGCAGAAACAATGGGAGAGGAAGGTGAGGAGTTTAAATGAGGAAGTTTACATGTCATCACAAAATACAAAACATGCACATACAGAGGCTCCTTCCTCTATCTGACTGGAAAGGCGTGGTGCTATTGTCTTAGCGCTGCTCCGTTCTGACAGATCCAGACAGAAAATGAGGACAAAGTAAGCTTGACTTTTCAGTCGGCTTCAATCAGAGCTTCGTGATTTGGAACAGACTGTTTGAAATGATCTGTTACAGGCAAACATTTCGCTTTCGTCAGCCAACATGACTGTGAAATCTTAAAAACAAATATTCTTTTATGAAATGCTGGCAGAAGCCTTAAAAATGAACGCATCAGTAATTGAAATAAGGATAACTTTTCTTTTAATGCTTAGCTCTTAGTTCTAACTCTCAATCTCTCTGTAGATTTGATTTATTGGCGTATTTGTTTAATATTCCTCCTCCAGGCAGCTCAGATTGCTGCTCCGTCAGCTACCGTAGAACTGATAGCTGGAAGGGATTTGTTGTATTGCTCGAGGACACTTCATCAGGGCAGATACTTGCCAACACGAGCCTGGAGCATGATAACTACCCCAGCCGGTAGCTGGAGGGTAAACACTGACACAGAGCAGCTCAGGGACACTTAGAAAAGCATCATTATTTTTTGAAATTGGCAAGAGTTGGTAGACACAAAGCAAGCTTTGGCAGCAAATATTTTGCTTTCATATGAGTCTTTGAAAGCCTTCAGTCTAGGGCTGCAAGTTACGGTTATTTTCCTCAGTCAAATGATAAATTATTTTGTGAAAAATGCCTGTTATAATTTCCACAGCCCAAGGTGACATATTCAAATGTCTTATTTTATCCAACCAACAGTCCTAAACCTAAAGATATCCAGTTTACTATCAGTTATGACCAAGAAAAGCATTAAATTCTAACATTGGAGAAGCTGAAAACAGGTCATATTTGGCACTTTTGCATAAACAACACACATGATTATTCAAATATCAAAATACTTGCAGATCAAAGGAGTAGTTCTGATTTATTGGAGTGCGGCTGTATGAGATACTCATCAATAGTCAGTGTATTACCTACAGTTTGTAGAGGCAGTGGAAGTATCGGTGTAGAAAAGGGGCTAAAAAGGCTCACCTAAAAAAAACAAAAACAATATCAGCTTAAGTCTATACTATATTTAAAATATTTTCACTGCTTTATGTTGCCATCAAACAGCATTTTTTGATGGAAAACTGCCCGCATATCAGACAAATATCACCTTCTCCAAACCAGCCAGACTCCTTTGGAAAAAATAGTAATTTCATCTTGCAGAAGACAGGAGTTGCTGATCTACTGCTGCATCAATCTGTTAGTTTGTTTGTGTTACTGTGTGACTTTGGTGAATCAAAATTAGCCCTTTATGTCACCAAAGTCACACATTAACACAAACAAACTCACTGACTGAAGCAGCAGTAGACCAGCAACTCTCATTATCTGTGAGGTAAAATTACTGCTTTTGCTAACGGAGTTTGGTTGGTTTGGAGAAAGCAATATTTGACTTATAAAACGCAGTTTACCTTCGGAAAAGGCTGCCTGATGGCAAGGTTAAGTGGTGAAAATATTCCAAGTATAGCGCACAATTAAAATGATACTGATTGTTTTAGGTGGCTAAAATACATTTTGCAGCTGACCCTGTCCACAGCAGTATGTTCCTTCACTGGCACTCCTGCTGCTTCTCCAAACTGGGGGCGTGTCGACTGCCATCAACTTTAAGTAATACACTGACTAAGTACCTCATACAGCCCCAATTCAAAAATTCCGAACTACTCCTTTAAAATCTCACATTTAAGAGGCTGAAAACAGCAAATATGTGGCATTTTTGGTCATTCGATTCATAAAATAATTGCAGATTAACTTTCTGTCCATCAGCTAATCCACCAAAATAAGTTGGATCTTTTTGTACAACCCACTTGCTATTATGCGTCATCAAAGCTTCCAACGCAGCCAATAAAATCCAGTACACACTTCTTGCAAGAGGCGTAGCAAAAACCCAAAAGCAGTACAGGAAATACATTATAAACAAAAAAACCAAATGTACTTGTTGACGTCTGAGACGGCTCCAGATGTTCCCCCTGAGGGACTAAGTCCTTCATGAACATCTGAGGTTCTTTGCGACCTTTGACGTCTCTTGTCCCTGCATTTTTTCCCACATAGAACGTATGAAGTTTGAGGCCTGTTACCAGAAGCATTCACCCACCTCTATTCTTTACCTGTATGCTCATAAATCTTGATTTTTGTCAGTGCGTACTTTCATGAAACCTTCAACAGAGGCCTGCAGAGAGCTCTGCACACTAACCAAAAACAGATCGCATCAGCTGTAGGAGAAAAACATTTATCTGAGCTATTCAAACCGGCCGTCTGTGTTCTCAGGCGATGAAATCAAAACTTTACATATTCTTCTGTTACAGTGATAACTCTAACCTGCACTCTTCTTATCAGCGACCTGCCTACGCTTTCCTTCCCCCCCCGTTTGACCACAGTGTGAGAATTCCACACAGGCTTCACAAAATGCTGATAAGACAGACGAGAGCTCAGCTTTTTCCCTCACACTCGCTTATAGCCTGAATGATGAAGAAGTTTGGGAGCTCACGGCGGTCATGGACGAGAATTTTAAAGAAGGCTGCAGAGACAAAGTTTAGTTGAGTCCGCTGACAGCGCAGGATTATTGGAGGGCCGTACGTGATATTTACAGTCCTGGTGGTCAGAAACAACGAGATGTGTTTAACTTTAATATACTGTACTTACGTTAACCTGCATAGAATTAATCAAGTACTAGATTTCGGGAGAAATTTTATCGCCAACAATTATTCATTAGGCAAAAATTCCAAGTGTTGCTGCGTTTTTTTTTCTCTTGGCTTCAGAATGTTAAATGGATAAAACAATCTTTCTGGAGGTTTTTTTTATTAGCCTTTAATAATTGATAATATTACTTGTAGCCCTACACACAAATTAAATGAACCAAATCTAAATGCTAAAGTCAGCACACAAAATGTTTAGAAAGACAATGCTAACATACATAAGCAGGTTTAACATGGTCACCATCTTAGTTTTGGGTTCTAGCATGCTAACATTTTCTAATTCCTAAACGCTGTACTTACCTGCTGTAAATCCTAGCTAAATGCTAAAGTCAGCGCATTACATGCTCACAGTGACAATGCTAACATGTTGATGATTAGAAGGTTTACCATGGTTACCATCTTAGTATTAGAAAAAATACATTTCTGAGCGGTTTGTACAGTTTGCCAGTGTCGCTAAAAATGCCAAACTTAGAGCTCGATTAGAGCCCCTCAAAAGTGACAGTTTGCTGCTTTTCTGTATTCTTTTGACACTTTAAAAATCAACTTTGGGATTTTTTCTACCATGACATGGAAAAAACGAGCATATTTGACAGTTAATTATCATTCAATATCTTCCACATTAACGATTCTTTTAGAGCATAACTGAAATGCGTAGGGAAGTGAGGAGAGAAGTTACTGATTTGAAGTAAAACTGGTGAAATCAAATGGATAAAGTTACAATACTAAATGTATTAGTGAAGTATTCATTACTGCGCGAAAGTAAACTTTGTGTTATCTTTGAGTCATCTCATCCAGAACTTGCAAACTGATTAAATACATGCATTTTAAGTCACACTTCTCACACGAGATTCTGACTGAACGGATGCATTTTAAACGTCTCTTTTCATGTATTATAAATAAACTAAACCCTGATTCTTGAATATATTTTGGTCCTTTCAGCATCTCACTTGTTTAAACAGCCTCCCCGCCCCTGGGGTTTGGATTGTCTAGACTCTAATGAAGTTGACATTTGGCCGGATGACAGTCATGCAGTCAGGCGGGGTATGACTGTAGACTTCCTCCATCCATCAGCCTGCAGGTCTGAGTGAAACCCTGCCTGGCTGAACACAAGCAGCTGAGGCTGCAGGATGGGGAGGAGGGTCTCCGGAGTTTTACTGGGCTTCAGATCTGCAACAGATGCTGTCTGCATGCCACCATCCACCACATTCCTCTGATGCCAAAGGGTTAAAACTGGGTCTGAAGAAATGTCATGTGATGTTTCGATGTGGAGCCTGACAGCATCTACAGAAACACCAATAAATGGCTCATAATGAGATTTACAGTGGGCTGGGTGGAGAGTTCTGCTGCAGAATAAACGGATTCAGAGGCTTACAACAGTTTGAGGGCGAGAATCGACTTGTAAAGGAGATAAATTTGAGATAAATTAAATGCAATGGAAACTATTGGAGAGATTTGAGAGTGCTTGGCTGTTTTACTTCGAAATATAGTAACCTAATTCCTCAGCTCTGTTTGAAATTTGAGTTACTATTATCACTAATATTGTGCTGCCAGAGAACAGACATCACACATTTTCTAGAATAACAGGTCTTATGGGAATACCTGAACGCTGGCACCTGAGTCCGGGCTGAGTGTGAGCTATTTTGGGAATCTCAGTGTGTCTACAATCATCAATTTGTCAGCACATGAGAGGGCCGAGTGTTTGAACTGTCAACATCTAACAGAGTGACTGTAAAAAGCCATGTGAGAGCCTGGATTAGGAGCAATATATTCACAACCCGCTATCATGCATAGCCTGCAGGCAAGAAGATCATCCTGCCGGAATAAAACATCCTGGTTTTCATTAGAAGTTTTTTGTCAGTGTGTGTAAGTGAACTGCTGATAAAAGTTTTAAAAAATGTAAGAGGAAAAGTCTTGAGCCCAATACTCTACTTCAGTGGATTTTTGCTCCTGGCTGGTAGCGCTGAGGATTTCAAGAGCCGTTCCTTTCTTTGTTTTGCTCATGTTTTTCAATGTTACAGATTTAACTTCAGGGGAATTCTTATAAAAACTGATAAATGATGATTAGTTGCACTTTATTCGGGGGTGTTTCACACAGTTACACCTTTACACCTCGTGAACGCTCAGAGGCACATTTTCTCCTGTTTGGTGGGCGTGTCAGAGGTGTTATCCAATCAGCTGCTAAATGTTTTACTGTGTTTTGTCTGGGCTGAATGTGGCGCCAGAAACTGCCCAGTACAATCTGTCAGCCATTGAGCAGCTTCACTGGACCAGTTGGGGTTTAGGGCCTTGCACAAGGGCACTTCAGTGGTGGTAAATGTGGGAGGGGTAAGTGCAGTCTTTCTCTTTCCCCTCCTAGATTTATCCTACTTGTCCAAAGGGTTGAACCAACAACCTTCCAGTTACAAGCTCACTCCTTAAAGATTTAGGTCACCACTGCCCCTGTGTGATGTGCACTCAGACCTAGAAACCTCCCAGTGGAACCAGTGTTTTATAGAGCTGCTGCTGCCACTGGAGCAGGTGGAGGTTTGCTGCCTTTGCTCAACAGCACTGCTTCTCCATTTTAAGGACTATGCCACACCAATCAAGCACAGATACTTGGTTGGTGCGCTATGGCTGTTAGTCCTTGTTTGAAATCTGTCTGGAGACGTTTGGTCAGATTCAACATGCTTTCAAATGGACAATCACCCTGACAGTACGCGTGTAGTACGCATACCCATTGCAACACAACTCGCTTGGATGTTGGAAAGAGAGGAACTCTAAGTAGAGCCGTGGGAATCCAAAAAAAGATGCATGACGTTTCAACTCTACGATTCTCCAACTAAAAAAAGCCAGATGAAAGCAATCAAAGAGACTGCAGAAAATAACTCCGGACTACTGGTAAGCGTGCTAGCTCAACATACTGGAACTGTTAGCTGTACAAGTTTGCTGCAACCTAAACAAGTTAATGAGAAAAACACCACAAAAGATAGTTAACAGTTAACCAGCTTGTTTTCATGTTCCAGCTAACGACAAAGATGAAAGCTCCCCTGTAGTGTCTTCTGGATAAACCACTGCTTGCTCCAGACTTCTGATTTCCAATATTTCTTACATGTTTCCCAATTAGCCTACAGTACATATAGATATAGATATAGATCGATATAGTAGTAAATAGATGTAGAACATAGTAGAAGATGTCTTCTTCACTTTCCATTTTAAGGTTCTTTTTGAAGTCAGCTGTATTTGTTTGATCAGTGTGCCATGGGCAGCAAAACAAGTGCCAACATTAGAGCGTTTCCTGATGTTGGATGATGTTTGATTGGTGTGTCATGGACTTCGCTGTTAATTATTTGCACTCAGAGCGTTCAGTCAGCAGCTTTGAACTTGCAACACTCTCTCCTAAAGTCAGGAAAAAAAACAGAAAATCAGAATTTGTGATGAAAAATAAGCTGCTCCATACAGATTAAATGGCGTAGTAACCTTGTTGCGCTGATCCCAAACACCAGATTGGTGTCAGCTTGACACTGACCTTATTAAACTGTTTGGGCATCTGCAATTACGTAATATTTAGTTTTTTTGCCAGTGTCATTTAAATGTCATTGTTTCCATGATCAGTTACATCCTTTCAATCTCTGCGGTACGTTAAATGTTAAATGAAAAGCAAGCAAGTTCCAGTGAGCAATGAGCATATTACAAAAAAAACAAAACAAAACTGAAAGAGTAGCACATGTCAAGTTTTCAAGACAAGGAGGATAAAACAGTCACATTTGACATTTTATGAGTGAAATTAGAGAATTTTATCCTTTACTTGAAAACTTGAGACGTGCTAGAGAGAGAGACAGAGAAAGATCTGCACACGAAAAAGCTCTTTGTGTGACGTTTCGAGCACCAGGTTCTCTTCCTCAGACCGTTTCTGATACACACAGAGAGAGTCGCCATCTTAAATACCCACAGTTCATCAACCACGCTGACATAAAACACCAGGTGTAGCAAACAGAAGCAGCCTGAAGAAGAGCCACAAATACCACTGGGAATACTACCTTTTTTACTTAAAATAAGCTACCTTTTCAACTTTTTGGAGTATGTCAAATCAAAAAAAAAAAAATTAGTGATTAAAATATAGTTCTGGTCTCAGAACGATGCTCAGTATCTTTAGATATCCTGAATCAAGTTTTGCATCTGTATTAAGTGAGAAATGGTTGGATTAGATCTTTATATTTTACCGTAGAATAGCCAATAACTTTGCACTCATACTGGAAAGCAATATTTTAATCTTTCTTTTGACATATGAGACTATAAAGCCAAAGGAGTCTATATGTTTTCAATAAATCAAGATAATATAAGGTGATGCAGAAATGGCAGTGAAACTGTCACGTTCATTTGTGCACACTTCCAAAGATTTATTAATAAGGACGATGGTGAACTGGGTCGTGATTGGTTTGTCATTTTTAAAAAAAGTGTGTTTGGGGAAACACTGCTCTAAAGTATACGAACAGGAGTTTCAACCTTCCTGGATGTGTCATCAAAGTGACTGTTCATTCATCATCTTTGGAGTGACGCCTCATTCTGATAACACGTATCTTAGAAATGACGGTATTCCCCTTTAGTGTCCTTCAGTCCAGTCCACCAGCCCTTATATGGAGCAGTGATTCAGGATGAACCGTGTTCTTTGCATGTCTTGTTCTTTAGCCAGGTTAAGCTCAACAGTCAGTTTACTTTCAGAGGATAATTAATCCTCCACTCCCCCGGCTGCCCTCAGACTGGAACTAAAAGAACAAAATAAAGCAACAGCACAAAGAAACTGTGACTCAGCTGTTCAAAGTTTGAGTTCAGACTGAGTGACAGCATCACCAAAAGGGCCTGAACCACCACCTCCTCCTCCTCCTCCTCCTCCTCCTCAACTCTGATCTCACAATAATCTGAATCAGCATGAGTCAAAGAATGGGTTTGATATTCGAAATGATGAGGTGGCACTTTTGCCTCGCTTGTGTCTGCAGCCAACATGACTTTATATTAATACAATAAGTGGAAAACATGACGCAACAGTGAGGAAAACAGACATTTTTCTATAAGAATTAACTAAAAAAAGACTTATAACATGTTTTTACCCATTGTAAATTTAACTTTCAACCTTTTGACTACTGTATTCCTTTAATTACAGGTTAAGCTTTTACGTTTATATGAATTAAACCATCTTTTATTAATTATTTAACATATAAAAATCACTTTATAGTCTATAAATATGTGGCCTTGCCCTATTTTAAAGTGTTTATCTGGATGCAAACCTGACTTAAAATTTATAAAATAAGTGAGAAACATCTTCATTGTATCAAATCAGGTGAAAACTGACTACATTTTTGGATAAGAGCTGATAAAAAAGGACTTATAACATCAACATAATGTTTTTCTCTGTTGTAAATTTAACTTTTAACTCTTTTTACTACCATATTCCTTCAACGACAAGCTGAGCTTTACATTTATGAGAATTAAACCATGTATTATTAACTATTCAACATATTTAAAGGCTATAATTCTGTGAAATATCTGTGTTATAGTGACCTCGCCCTACTTTAAAGTATTTATCTGGGAGTCAACCTAACTTTAGATGAAAAATACCATATTTTTCTATGAGAGTTGATTTAAAAAAGATTTCACTTAAATCATGTTTTTTAATTGGAGTTGCAACTTTTAACCTTTTAAGCTCCCATATTCTGTCAATAACAAGTTAACCTTTTTACCTGAAGCAACTAAATCATCTATTACGAACTATTTAAAATTTATATGCTGTTATACTGTGAAATATGTGCGTTGTAGTGACCTTGCCCTACTTTTTAAGTGTTTATCTGAGAGCAAGCCTGACTTCAAATTAATACAGCGAGGGAAAACATCTTCACTGTTTCAAAACAGATGAAAAATACCACATTTTTCTCTAAGAGATGAATAAAAAAGACATAAAACATCAATTAAATAATTTTTTACCCTGGAGTTTTCACTTTTTACTACCATATTCCTTCAGTGACAAATTAAGGTTTGCTTTTCTAGCAGTTAAACCATCTATTATGAGCTATTTAACATATTTAAAAGCTTTTATACTGTAAAATCATGTGTGGTATAGTGATATTGTCCTACTTTTAAGTGTTTATCTGGGAGTCAACCTGACTACAGATTAACACAGTAAGTGGGAAATGTCTTAACTGTATCAAAACAGAGTTGGATAATAAAGACTTAAAACATCAATTAAATCCTGTTTCTCCATAGGAGTTTTAACATTAAACCTTTTTTACTACCACATCCCCTCAATGACAAGTTAATCTTTGCATTTATCATCTATTATGAGCTATTTAAAGTATTGAAATGCTCTGATACTGTAAAATACGTGTGGTGAAGTGATACTGCCCGACTTTACAATTGGGAAATATCTTCACTGCATCAAAACAGATGAAAAAAGACAAAACTTTTATAGAAGAGTGCAAAAAATCAGACTTACAACATCAATTAAATATTTTTTTTCATTAGAGTTTTAACTTTTAACCTTCCTTTGCCACCATATTCCTTCAAAAGCAAGTTAAACATTGCATTTATAGAAATTAAACCATCTTTTATTAATTATTAAGATATATAAATGTTATTTTACTGTAAAATATGTGTGTTGCAGTGACCTTGCCCTACTTAAATGTATTTATCCCGCCATCTGATACGGCTGCACTCATATTCCTGTGGGACTTTAAGCACATGCTGCATCTTCATTCTGATTTATAAATGCTGTGATGGTTAAAACGCAGCTCTTTGAAGATTTCCAGCACAGACAGAAGCTACAGACAGGTACATACAGTACAGTTATATATATCTGATAGGACAGCTTCATTCCTTTGTTGATGACAGGTCAGACAGGCGAGCAGCTGCTGTGTTTCGGCCCATCCTTATTTAATCCCGCTGCTCTCACAAAAGACCCTTTAATTTCTGATCTTTACCTTCACAAATCCTCGTCTCCTTCTTCTTCTTCTTCTTCTTCTGTTTTGTCCTTCTTTTCCTCCTCCTCTCCACCTTCAATCAGATCCAGGAAAGAAAAGAAAAGAAAAGAAAAAAAAAGATCCGAGTTATTCCAGCCGGGACCGAGCCGCCTTCATCCTCCTCCTCCTCACTTCTTCTTCATCCATCCAGCAGAGTGTGGAGTTTTTTTTTTCTTTTCTTTTTGTTTTTTTTTTACTGGTGAAGTTAAATCAGAGCAGTGTGACAGTGTTTAAGGATGGAGGAGGCAGAGAGGTGGAGGAGACAGTCATTGTTGTCAGACAGGAGGAGAGGATCCAGCGGCCGCAGCATGTCAGAGGTGTAGGAGAAAAAAAAGAAAAAAGAAAAGAGAAAAAAGTGATGTCCTGAAGTGTCCCAGCAGCTCTTTGTCGCCTCTCTCTCTCTCTACTTCCTACTATTAAACTTACATCAACCCCCACACAACAACATGGCCGACCCTGCTGCTGCTGCCTGCGGGACTGGCTGACTGGAGACACACAGCTGGAGACACGGAGCAGCAGACCGTCCGTCCGGACCGCACAGCTGATCTGAGACCGGCGGGGGGGAGACGAGACGAGAGGAACGAGAGGGGGACAGGAGGAGAGGAAGCAGCAGCAGCACGAGAAAAGACAATTACAAAGAGACAGTAACGTGAGAGAGGGAGAGGAGCGGAGCTCAGAGGAGGATGGTCTCCTGTAAGGAAAAAAGGAGGACTCACAGCGTCCTCGATTTGTACCGTTTTCCAGTCGCAGACACGGAACTCTGACGCCCCCTGCTGGTGGTGATGGTGGTACTGCAGCTGCACATCTGTAGATCAGAGAAACATCACTTCACGAGGTGCTACATTCACTGTCCCTCACTGAATCACTGCAGGGCACAATCTGTCCCTTATTTACTGTGTAGTAATATTTATCCTGTATAGTATTATTTATTCTTTATAGTATTATTTAGTCTTCATAGTCATAGCTTAGATTACAGCTTAGGTCCCCTGAAAAGGACATGAGCTCCCCTGAAAGCCATTGATGTAATTCAAACCTTGTATATAGTATTATTTATCCTGCATAGTATTATTTATCTTTGTTTACCCCTTCTGCTCCTTCTACAAGGTTGTGTAGCAGAGCCTGGAATCTGTAAATATAGCTTGTGTTCAGGTCTGTCAGAGTTTACAAATGAAATGCTGATACATATGTATATTTATAAATATATATACATATATATATAATATGTTGTATGTATGTTGTTTTTTTAAAGTACATCACTTAAAATTATCACTTTCCCATCACTTTGGCGATCTCTAGTGGGGGGTCTGGACCTGCCCAGGTTGGGAACCAGGGACTGAGTTAATGACTGTGATTAAATGCACACATTGTGATCCTATAACAGACATTATTATTATTATTATTATTATTATTATTATATTGATTTAGAATATTTCAGACAATTTTGTTAATGTGTAAGGATAAATAGAGCATATAAAAATCCACTGAATTATTTTAACATCAATTATCACAAAGCTCAAAACAAACCTGTTTCTATTAATTCTTGAAAAGATGATGTTTTGGAGATATTTGTTTTCAGAGGGCTGCAACATTTTAGTATTAAGCCTAAAATAATAAACAATAAAACAACTCTAGATGTACATTGTTTTGGGTGAGCTCGTGTGTAGGTTTTGAGTGTTTGTTTTACATATTTCTTTTATCATATCTCTACATATTTAGTGTTTATGTTCAGGTATGTTAAAATAATGGCTGGCCTGAGGTGTAGAGTGTTGCCACAGTTTTTTATTCTCTGTTTTTTCTTTTCTATATTAAAATTTTTACTTTTCATTTTACTAAATCCACATCAAAAATCAATTTATGTAAATTAAAACCAACTCGACTGTCATTTTTGGCTCAGCAACAGCTGACACTAAACTGGGTTTAGAGAAAACCAAACTAAATATTTAAAGAAATGTTCGACATTTATTTTGTTCACTCAGCATGAATTAGTCTCATGGAAATTTGAGAAGATGAAAATAAATTCTCTCTTCCTGTCTGCTAAAATAAACAAAGTTTAAAAGCTCAGACTAAATTAAATAGATGATAAATTAAATTGACTTCAACCTAAGCCTGTTCATAACCACTACTACCACTAAGTCGAGGCCTGTGGGCTTAACGTGTCCTGACACCTCCTTTTATGTGGCTCGTAAAAGCGTGCAAAGAATATGATTTGCACAATCCAGGTCTATGCTGCGTTACAGAAGTGTCCATAAACTACATGTCCCAGAATGTATTCACTTTTGTCATCATGTGCACTGAAGGTGTCCAGCCACTAAACGTCAGTATAAGCTAGAGAGCTTGTAGCTGTTTCCAGCAGTGGGTCTCTATGCCGAGTGGTTATAGCTTGTAATATCAATAGCAGCAGCCAAGCAAAATGTCCAAGTGAAGAAAAACTGATGCCAAAGGAGAGAAATTTATTGACAGATGATAAAGTGAATATAACTTTGTTTTTTGTTTTTTTTTGTCTTCTTCTTCTTCTTTGTTAATTTTTGTCCACTGGAAACACACTCTGGAGGGCACTTTACATGTTTTCTCCACTGAAAGCACACTTAAGAGGGCACTTTATCACATTTTGTCGCTGCAAACGCACTCTAGAGGGCATTTTATCATGCTTTGTTCACTGAAAGCACACTTTAGAAGGCATTTTATCACAGTTTGTTCACTGGAAGCACACTTTAGAAGGCACTTTATCACAGTTTGTTCACTGGAAGCACACTTCAGAGGGCACTTTATCACATTTTGTCCCCTCTAAGCGCACCCTAGAGGGCACTTAATCATGTTTTTTCCACTGGAAGGGCGCTCTAGAGGCCATTTTATCACATTTAGTCCACTGCAGATGTACTCCAGGTGCTTTAAATAAGGTGTACTGTAGATATAAGTCTTAACTTTGCAGAAATTCTTTAATTGTCTTTTATTTATTTGGGGACCCAAATAAAATTTCTTGTGACCTACCTGTGGGTCCCGACCCAGTCTTTGGGAATGACTACTCCAGAGGGCACTTTAGCATTTTTTCTCCTCTGGAAGTGCACTCTAGACAGCACATTTTGTCCATGTAAATGCACTCTAATGGGCACTTTAGCATGTTGTCTTGGACACTAGGCCATTCTAGAGCATATACAACATATTTTATTTGCAATAGGAGCACTTTTGCAGAGTTTTTTTCAAACACTGAGGCACCAGGGGGATTTTCGGTCCCCCTGCTGCCCCTAGAGTCCACCAGTGCTTACACCTCATAAACAGACACTTACTCCTTCTGCAACAATTTAATCCAGTTTTAATTTTAGCTTCATGTTAAGTGAATAAATGTGAAAAAGGCTGTATGGCCAAAACAAAAACAGATGTTCTGCACCAGACTGGACATTTCAAAGTAGCCAGCTACAGTAGCTGACTGAAGCAAGTATTTCAACTTACCATGTACAGCAAATATAATACATATTTCTCCTTTAATGTTATACTGTTTGGGTACTTGTGTTTTGTCCCCAAAAGAAAGGTGAGTCCTCATAATGTGACCGTGTAAACAGATTTATGTCCCCACAACGTGAGTAATACACGTCCCACACACACACACACACCTCACAAATTAGATATAAAAAGCTTCTCTCTGTCAACACTCAGTGTTATAAAAGCTGAGTATTAAAATATTTGAGTCATGAGGCTGTAATTTCAATAAAACTCTTCAAACACGACATGTCAACACCAGCAGGCGCTATAAAAAGCTAACAGTGCTAAAATTAGAGTGAGTCATATGTTCTTCACCTGTCTTGTTTGATGTGATAAAGCGCGGTCACACGCTGCACGATGACTCGCTGCTGTCTCTCCAAATAAAACATATGAAACAGTGTGAATTTAACACAGCTGCTGTTTGCAGACTCATCTCAACAAACAGGAGTAGATTTATTTTACTGTACAGACCGAATATGACTGATGAGTTCCCGTAAGGAGGCATTCTTTTTAACATTTACTGTGTGTGGGTTTCATGTTATCAGATTGTTTATCAGTTTCATCAAAGAATCCAGAAAAACCACAAACATTAAAGATTAAAATGCTTCCACAAGTGTTCACTCAGGGCGGCGGGTTTATTAATATTCCACTCTGATCATTACAGGAGGACACTTACCTGCTGCGGTGAGTCAAACACCAGGCGATTACTGGATAAATATTCTTATCTACTTAATGTTCTCAGCTCTGCACATGTACATAATTAGATGGTTAAAAAAAAAAAGAAGTGATATCCTGGTCACATCCGTGCAAATATTCTTTAACATGATTAAGACACGCTGGCTGAGTAATTAGCATTTTATTGTGCTTACTGATTCATTTCAATATAAGACGATTATGATTCTCTTGTGTTAGATTTAATTAATTTCCACTCAATTAAGGGTCCAAAAGTAGCGGTGGAGACACAGGCAAAAACATGATTTTTTCATGGTCCATCTCGAGATTTTCGGCTATTCCGCATGTCCTCATTCAGACTAGTGTAATATAATGTCCAAATTACACATTTAGGTGTTGATTTTACTACATTTTGTCTGTTTAGATCTGTAGATTTTGTTCCTAAATTCATCAGAAGTTAGCATTAGATAATGTTAAACATAAAATTTCAGAGAATTTGTGATTTTAAAAAAAGTCTTAATGTGAGTAATAAATGGGGAAAGTTTCTGTTAAAATGTTTACCCTGTTCACCTGCATGCAAAAGAAGGTTTTTTACACAGGGGTTTGTTCATGCATCATTCACAGCCTGATTTATAACATTGTATTCTTGTTTTTAGGCTGATTTATGGATTGATAAAAAGCAATGTCTAGAATTTCCTCAATTTAATAATTAAATGCACATAAATTTAATCCATTTTAGCTCATTTGTGTTTATTGCATCAACTCCGTTCTTATTGTTTTTCTTAATAATAATACATAAACCTGGTTCTTATGAATTTGAGACAAATTTAATTTATTTATAATAAATGTATAAACCTGTTATTGTTTATTTGTATTATTGCATAAGTCTCAATCTTATGTGTTTCATTTGTCTTTATGATTGACTGACAAATGTGAATTGCATGAAGTTTAATAGTTTGTTTATGTTGTATAAATGTTCATTTTCATTCCTGGGACACTCTGCAGTGCAATGTCCTCTCAGATCCACTTGGGTGCAGTGTTCTCTCAGAGTAAAGAAAGTGCTCCGCGTCAGTGGGCTTTTTTCTCCTCTACGTCCCAAGAATTCAAAGTAAAGTGAGTTTTTGCACTGAGCAAACAGTCACATGACGTCAGAGCCAGAAGAGGATCGACCGGTCTGAATCACCCACTAAAGATTCAACACATGGTCCTGAGGACACAGCTGACTGTTAATGAAAAGTGTCCAGGCCATGAAGACAGTCGCAAGAGCCTGCAGATGAGACAAAGTAGAGCAGAAAACACTGAGTTACTGTGATTTATTTGCACTTTAATTATTCCATTTTATCCCACTTTATACTTAAACTTACTACATGTCAAAGGGAACTATTGTACTTTTTATTTCACTACATTTATTTATAGAATACAACACATTGTTGAAGATTAAAGCTTTGAATGCAACATTTCCACATAAAAATGTCTAAAAACAGTAGGTCTGTGTTACATATTTTGTTGAATTACGTTCTTTCATTGTCCCAAATATTTCCAACAGTGGTCCAGCACAGAGAAATATGTAATTTATTTAAAGTAACGGTGCGTTTCCAACTGGCTGCTGTTTGTTATAACTTCCAGGAAAACACGGGATACGTCACATAAGTCAGAGAGCAAGGAAGGAAGTCGGTAAACGTGACTAATCATTACATTACATTACCACGACCATGGACACGATTTCTGCCTGAGTCACGTCAGATCGATTTTCATCTGCAAAAGAGGCTATTTAAGAATGAAGACAACATCTCCCATGATCCCTCACTACTTTACAACACCATCAAACTACATCTTTTATTGGCTGTGCCCAAAATCACTCACTATGTGCTATATAGTCCACTGTATATTTTGTAGTGCCGTCCGAATGTATAATGAGAATTACAACGTATTATACCCTCAAAGTATCCCACAATGCATCATGAAATGTTGTGTACAATCTGAGGTCACTAACCAAGCTCTATATATCATGGTGCACTGCACTGAAAGAGGAACAACAGCATTTACACAGCTAACAGTGCGAAGAAGTGTCTGAAAGTGTTTTTTCTTCATCATATAGCGCTCAGCAGAGAGAGACCTGGCTGTAGAAATTGCATATTGTTAAAGTGTTGAAGTCGATGGTTTCCAACAGAAGAGAAACAAGTCCCCAACAACCTGTTCACAGCCTGTTTAACAGTGTGTAGTTGGAGCCACTTGTCATGTTTCAGATGTATATGAGTAGTTTGCAGTTTCATCAAAGAGAAATGTTCCCTCTAAACCTCTCAAATGGTTCTATTAGTTATAAATTATTTCACAAAAAAAAGCCAAGAATGGAAAGTCCAAAAAATGATTGTAAGTTTGTATTGCAAAACTTCTGTTAGAAGTTGAAGAGTTAGAAGAGAATTTCCTTTTCTTTTTCTTCCATTTGCATTATAATGTTTTTTTAAGCACCAAACTGTATTTATTTGCTTTCTTTTTAAACCTGAAGAATTTACGACTTGTCTGGTTTAATTTGGTACCTTTGTGAAGCGCTTTGAATTAGGGATTTTGAAAACTTATCTATAAATAAATATCATTATTATTATTAACTTCCACATCATCGCATGACCCTTTAAATATATCTTGTGGTCTTTTGGAGGGGCCTGACCCACATGTTGGGAACCACTGAACAAAGTCACCTAACTGTGTCTTATATTGTTAAAACCAGCTCCACTTTGACGAGCCACCCATGAACTGATGCATCAGCATGAACATGTCAGTCATCTAATAAAATGTCCTTTTGTTTTTGATAGATTTTGCTGATAATAACGGAGTTTGAATGCAGGACATTTACTTAATATTTACATTGTTTTATTGGTACTTTCACTTATAAATGAAGATCTGATCAGAGTATTTTTCTGCTGCTGGATTCAGGCTGTTCATTGATTATTTGAAGGTCTGAAAGAGAAATATAAAGGAGACCCAAGTGGTTAAAGAGACTGTCCTTCAACCAGATGACTCAGGTCAAACTCTTGAGTATCTGGTTGTATAACTGAGCCTGAACTCTGACCTTTACACAGGTGGAAAGGAAATGATCAATATACGTCTGAATGAAGTCAGCTACCTCAGAGACATCTCTTGGATACTGTCAGTCACATTTCAGCACCGGACAGCTCCACCAGAAAATAGTTAATTTAAATATATAAATATGTTAACACGTCAGCGTTTCGTCACCGTCCAATGATAATCATGCATTCCCATATTTGGTGATTTTGAACGTTTTAGATCAGTGGTGTCAAACTCATTTTAGTTCATAGGAGCAGTATAACCATTGCATAATAACCTATAAATAACTACACATTCATTCATTTTTTCCCTCTTTCTTTTTTAGTGTCATGAAGGAAAAGTGAAAATGTTCATTAATGAACGGTTCATTCACAAATCAGATGATGAACAGCCTGAAATGTCAACAATGTCTTTGTTTTTCCGCAGCTGTCATTACAAGCAATATTTCACTTTTTTAAAGGATTTTTAACAAGTTGTTGAGATCTAGAAAATCTTTTAGTTTTCTAGATTTTTCCACTGCTGTGTAATAATGCTGGTATCACAACACAACACCAGCTAAAGCAGAAACTAATAAGTCATCTGCTGCTTACTAACAAAAAGTTCAATGGAGTTTCCACTAATATTGTCTAGTGTGATACAGATTATTATTATGTCCAGGAGAAAACCTGGAGGAGATCATGCAGTCTGTTGTGTCTGTAAATCAGCAACGACTGCTCGGCTAAAAACAAGCCTAGCCTGGTGGTGAGTAGCTAGTTTTGTGTAATTAAATTACAAAATAAATATATGTTTAATCCATTAGAGTTAGTGAGAAAAAAAAGCCCATATTGGCCCATATTGATAGCATGTTCAACTATTGGTTAAGGAAAATGCACAAAATTTTCAGCCCTTCTTTTAACTTAAAAACACTTTATTTCTTTAATAAAATAAAATCAAAGCAGTCCTTAGTATGTGCAAAACATGAACTGTCATTGCAACAGTCCTTTTCCAAGCTAGAATAAAATAATTAATTAAAACAGTTTACTATGTAATATCATTTTATGTCTCATCATGGTCTGATAGAGTATCGAGGCATTTTTTAATTGGGATATCATGATATTCGATATATCGTTACATCCTTATTAATGACTGAACTACAATTATTCACACTTTGGGAAGTCATCAAGTCATCACAGTTTGACAGGCCAGCCCTGACCCACGGACCGTATGTTTGACAACCCTGTTTTAGAAAAACTGGTTGTTTAACTGACCTCTGACCTGAACAGAGATGAAGAGGTGAAACATGGGAAAATAACTCAAAATATGCTGCTAAATTAAGTGAGCTGCCTCAGAAACATCTCTTTGATACTTTATTTATAGAAACTTTTTTTTTCTGTGAAGGCACATCAGTCATGTTTCAGCACTGGGCAGCTTCCTCCATCGCACCTTCAGGCTCCAGAGACCACGTGATCCTGTTAATGGCGTGACGTCAAGTGTTGACATTAATTCACTGTTTAATTAATGATCATGTTTGAATGCAGGATCCATTCTTTTTTTTTTTTTTTTTTTATGACTTGGCTCGGGTTCTTTCATTGACGAAAGGAGAAGAAGAAGGATGCACTCCAATGGGACAGGAGAGGGTGGGGGAGGCAGCTATGACGCAGCTGCCCCCCCCCCTCCCAACCCCCCCCTCCTCTCCTCCTTCCCTCCCCACCACCTACGTGACAACTTGAAAAAGGCATGCCTCCTTTCGGATTCATGAATAAAAAACCGAGGGGAGTTAAGTTTACAGGACGCAGGAAACTTCTCCGCAGACATTCAATGTTTGGCGCTCTTCATTCCGCCCATGACCGAGTGCGCACGTAGAAATCCCGGAGAACTGAGCTGCGGGCGCACGGAGGGCTGCTGCACACTGCTCGGAACAAGCACAAGGAGACTGAAGAAGACCGCGCTTCATCACTGAGGGGAAAGAGGAAGAAGAAGAGGAGAGGAAGAGGAGACAGAGAGACTGAGATAGAGATCCTATCTCACTCTCCCAGTTGAGGTCTTCAGCGGATCGTGTCTCGCAACTGGTAAGAGGAGGAGGCACTTTTTCTGGGCTTTTACGCAGCGTAAAAGTAGCATTTGGAGCAAAGTGGCTGTTTTTTTCTCTTTTTATACTCACAGGTGTGGTGTGAAAGTAACTAAAAATTAGAGAAAACAATAAAATATGGAAGAATTGTTCTCTTTGTGCACCTGTTTACTCACTTTATGTCGTTTTTTTTTCTTTTCCAGCAGGACAATGTCTAGTAAAGCGACTTTAGCCTTACTCATCTATGGACTCATAATGCATTACAGCGTCTACTGCTCACCTGTGGGGCTTAGCTTTCCCAGCGTTAGGTACGTACACTCTTACTCGTCGTCTAAGTGTCACTTTTCAGGTGTTTGAGGGGAGAACTTGTGCGTTATTGCGCTCATCATCATCATCACCAGCAGCAGCAGGGCACACAGGCTAAAGACCTTCACAGTCCGATCTGTCTGTGGCTATAATAGACCTATTGGATTACTGGATAACATCATCTGACAGCCGATCCATAGGGCTGCTCACACAGACATAATTGCGCAGAAACATTCACCAGGGAGCGGTGATGGTAATGTGATTTAGGCGACTCAGGCAGTGAAGTACAGAGTCTCAGTGTGTCCTGCGGGCATTTCAACCGATTTATGTGATTATATAATTAATAGAAAATATTTTTTGTGGAAAAATTAGGCTGATTTTTTATAGAAAATTGCTTTTTTTCAGAAAAAATGAAAGAAACGTGACAAGTATCATTTGTTGTGGATAATTACATAAAATAATGCATTTTTTAAATTTAAGACATTAAAAGTTTGTGTGATCTTTTCATTCAGTCTGAATTTGCTTTAATTGTCTCTTATCCTGAATATGCAGATGATGTTTTGTAACTCCTCAGTCGCAGATTGTGACACCGTGTCTACTCGTTTCAGACTCGACAGCGAGGTTTACGACGAGGACGGAAACTCCTTACCCTCCCTGGATTATGACAGAGACCAAATGGACGTGAGGAGCCCCCCGTCTGTCGCTGACGACGTCTACTCTCTGTATTACCCACCAGAGAAAAGGTGACTATCATCGCCATCTTAAAACTTCTTTTTGTCCTCCTGAACGTTGGAGACATTTCTGTTGAACATCTCATCGCTGTAGTCCTATTTCTGTCCACGTTTTGTGTGAATCAGTGTAACGTATTGTCGAAATGTTGTCAGTAAAGAGTTTTTATTATTTATTATTTATTTCAAGACTATTTCAAGTCTTTCGAAACTTTATTACTTATCTCAAGACACCAAATAAGTCTGCTTTGACTGAATTACCAGGGGAGCCTTAGTCTTTCAAAATCATGCCCTTTTTAAAAGGATGAACATGAATTAACATGTTTGAAGTGCAAGAAAAGAGTAAAAAAATTAAATCTGTACTGCAGTTTCAAAATCCAGTTTTTATTTATTTTATTTTTTTTTTTAAAGAAATTCAGCTACAAAACATCTGTATTGCAGTTTTCAAATTGAGTTTTAATTCAAATAAGTGGAATACATGCGCCAAAATGGCAGTTTTCAGCAGAAATTTTGAAACAAAGCAAAGAAATCGATGCAAATTAATTTAAAAAACGCCTCAAACAAAGAAACAAGTGTATTTCCTCCCTTTTTTCCAATAAAAAAAATGAGGCTAAATTTTTCCTTGTTAAGATTGGTAATATTTTTTTGCAGTGCAGCTACTTGAATTTGTTGCCTCTTGCGCTGGGTGTGTGGTGATTTTTTTTTTTTTTTTTTTTACTGTGTGGCTATCTATCATCCCAGAACCGAAAGGCATGCAGACGGCATGTTTAATAAAGCCTACAGGAAAGCGCTGGGTCAGTTATCAGCAAGGAAATATCTGCATTCTCTGATGGCAAAACGTGTAGGGTAAGAACATCTTCTTTGGTTGTCACCTCTTCTTTGATGTTTTCTGTCCTTTGTGCGTTTTTCTTTCTTTTTTGACTGATCCTTTAAATGCTCATAATTCACGCTGTTATCCGTGCTGTATATGTCTGTGGTCCCATTATCTCCCAGCGTGCAGCTAAGCCCTCTGAATCAGCCTTTATTAATGCCATAAGACCGTCATGGAGAGCACAAATGGGCACTTGATTGATTTGGGAAGTGTCATTCTCTGAGCCATGGCGCAGAGGGAAGAATTAACCCGCAGATTCAGGCTTAAATTTATTTCCATATGAATAATTTATGGGATGATGGGGTCCCAGTGGTTCCCGATAGAAGGATGGGGAGTCGGAGGGAGGGGGGTGCAATTACTTTATAGCTTTATGACAGGGCTTATCACATCTTATTACAGGTCGAAAATATATGGCAAATCGTCCTGGGATGGGCTAAAAGTTAAAAAAAAAAGCGAGAATATCAGCATGCCTCTAACATGAATATCATTTAGCATAGATTCTTTCTGCAAAATCTTTGTGCAAAATGACAATACAGGCTGCCTGCTTTGTTCTGAAATCAACTAAATGGTGAAGTCTGATTATTTTCCCAAAAGGGCTCCAAATAAGGACACAGATTGTCTCTGTTCTCAATCCAATCTGATTTAGGGCTGCAACTAATGATTATTTTCATTAAACTAATGATAATTTTCATTAAACTAACAATTATTTTCATTATCGATTAAGCTATTGGTCATTTTCTCGATTATTCAATTAACTGCTTGGTCTGTAAAATATCAGAAAATGGTGAAAAATGTTGAGTGGTGTTTCCCAAAATGTCTCCTTTGGTCCACAACTCAAAAATATTCAGTTAACTGTTATAGAAGCCAGAAAATATTTCCATTTGAGACACTGGAATCAGAGAATTTATGTATTTTTCCTCAGTGTAATTAGTAGAGATTTTCCCTCTAAGATGACACAAAGGGTGGGGTTGGAGGAGAATAGGTCCCCTGCAATATTTAAAACACATGCATTTTAGGGCTGCAACTAAGCCTTATCAATCATCATCAATTAATCGATTTATTTAGTCCACACAGTGTCAAAGAACTGTGAAAAATCCCTGTTGTGAATTCTTCACTTTTATAGACATTTAGGTTCAGAGACTCTTATTTTGAAATTTTACTTTGAAATTACAGGCTTTAGCCATTTCCTTTTTCTCTGTTCATTTCTGTAGTGCCATCGTCTCCGGTGCAGACGTCACTGATGATAAACCGAGTGGTTTTGCATCACTATGTTGCACCATGCGCACTATTTTCATTCTGCGGGTAAAGAGCGTAATTCAAACTGATGACTCGGTGTTCCCTGACCGGAGACATGTAGTTATCGATTCCTCAACTCACCAGGGTTCAATTCTCAACAATGCTCATCACAACTTCCCAAAGTGACGTCTTCAAATTGTTTCTTTTGTCAAACCAATCACCCAAAACCCAAAGATTGTTCATTTACCGTCATAAATGACAAACAAAAGCAGCAAATCTGTACATTTAAGAAGCTGGAACCAGAAAATCTTTGATATTTTTGCTTGAAAAATGATGATTAATCAATTATCAAAATAGTTTTCTTTCAATTGACTGATCAATTATTCAACTAACTGTTACAGAGCTTGAGCATTTATCACCCCCAGTGATAACATGAGAGGACTTTTATTTTGGCAAACCATTTGCCATAGAGCCTTACTGCATTCCATTCAATTTTATTTTGAAATTTTCCCTTTACATAAATAAAGACATTCCCATTATAAACTGAAGCAGAAAGAGCACAAATTGGTGCATAAAAATCACCAGAATGCAAGAAATAAAGTTCCTGGGCGAGGATAGCTGCAATGATTAATCGATGATAAATTGATTCTTAAATTAATTGTTATGTATTTTGATAATGGATTATTTTGGTAATGGTCAGTTTGGCTTCTTAAATGTTAATATTTTCTGCTTTCTTTACTTCTTTATGACAGTAACCTGAATATCTTTGGGTTGTGGACAAAAAAAAGACATTTGAGGACGTTATCCTGGGCTTTTTATGACATTTTAGAGACCAAACAACTAATTGATTAATTGAGAAAATAAGTGACAGATTAATCAATAATGAAAATAATTGTTAGTTGCCACCATAATATGTGTCCCCTCCTAAATGTAGAAAAGGAAAAAAGGGGGGTCATGTGACTGTAAACGTATCAGTGTGACGGTAGTGAAAACCTGCCTCTCGTCTCTCTGTCTGTCTCACAGCGGGGGTAAAACACTGGACGACAGCTCAGAGCCTCTGTCCAAGCGGCACTCAGACGGCATCTTCACGGACAGCTACAGCCGCTACCGAAAGCAAATGGCGGTGAAGAAATACCTGGCGGCAGTCCTTGGGAAAAGGTATAGACAGAGAATTAGAAACAAAGGACGCCGGCTGGCATATTTGTAGCATCCTCCCCCTCCTCCCCTCCTCCCGAAAAACAAAAAACTTAAGTGTGTGCAGCCCCAGATGAAGTCATTTTGAGATCTGAACAATCAGTGGATCGCTTTTTGTGTTCTTAAACATGTATTTATGTATGAAGTAAGCCATTAAAATGAATATTTTGATAATAATATTGTTTTTTATTTTGTACTTAAAGCACTTGAGGACACACATATCTACTTTGTGGACCAATTTTTGTTCATTCTAAACAAAAAAAGAAAGAATAGCCTCTATTTATGTATTCATTGATTTATTTTTTTTAGACCTATTTATCGAGGGGAGACAGTTGTTCACATGACGATATGCTCCAACAGCCCTTGTCTTTTAAACATTCAGTGAAGAGATGATGATTGTGAGGAAAATAAATAGTTTAAAAGACAATCAAATGTATTGAATGCTGCTTTTTGTAAAGTGACATTAAGAGTTTAGTTGTCTCTATTCACAACAGCCTTGAAGACATAGGTTTTCACCAAATCCTACAAGACATAGACTTTGATGCCCTCCCGGACGGGGATGAGTTTGAGGCTTTTTTGGGAGACTGGCTGAAACAGTTTTCTCCCAAATTTCCGGTGAGTTTCAGGCTCTTTCCTGAGGCCATATACGTGTCCTCGCAGGGGGCGTCTCATGTCCCCTCCCCTTTTTCTTCTCACCTTTAACTCTTGTGATCTTGCTCCAAACACTCAAACTTCTTCTTCTTCCACCTCATTTGTGCTCCTGTCTCTCTAGAGTCTCACAGATTTTTACCTTTAATCCCACCTTCAGTAAACCCACAACAAAGTAAAACAAAAAGGTTGAGAAAACTAAAAATTTCAAGGCATGTCACCTCAATAGATTTGAGTTTTGATCCCAACTTAAATTAAGTTTTACATAAGGGATAATGTACAGTAATGTACATTATCCTGCTTATTACATGGTTACTTACCCCTCAAAACCTATAATTTGCCATAAAATATTAACTTTAAGATGATTTTAGGGATTTTAAAATGATTTTATTGTTCTTCCAGAGTCTATGATCAGAACTGCGTCCATAGCAACAGCCTGATCTTCATAGCAACGGTCAGTTATACATAGCAACACTCTGCTATACAGAAATAACAGACCTTAGAATGCTGAAATTGACCAATCAGAATCGAGTATTTTAAAAAAAACCTATGAAACAATGGTCAATAATTTAATATTTTCAATTGCAGTCATTACATTTTCACGCAAAGAATGGCAAATCAGATTTACAGCTCAGTCTGAACAATTTTTAAAAAACAGATTTTGGGACAAAAGAAGAAAAACAAATTATCTCAACAAAAGATAAGTTGGCAAAACTTTGTTTAGTTTTCAATTATTTTGAAATTATGAGTTTTCTCAACCTTTTTTTTTTTTTACAGTGAATGTGGAGAGACTTTGATGATAATGATATGTTATACATATCATTGTTGATTGATACAAACAAGATTTATTAGTGTCCTCTTTGTGGATGCAAGGATGATATATGATGATGAGATAATAAATTATTTTAGTATATTTGGGTTAGACCACACTGTAAAGAAAAACTTGAGACAATTCAAAATTTCAAGGCAACTTATTACAATAGATTTTTGACTTCTGATCCCAACTCTAAATCTCAAAATTAGCTGATATAATCTTATTAGATAATTACTTCTTAGATAAACTTGAATATTTGAGTTTTAGAAACTCAAAAAAATTATATTTCAAAAATTAGTCACAGTGAGCTGTGTGAAAGATCAGTAGTTAGTAAAACTTTTTCAAAATGTTCAAAAGTGTTTGGGTTCGGCTCAAAACTCAAAAATCTATTACAGTAAGTTCACTTGAAATTTTTGTCAACGTTTTCGTTTTTACAGCACAGACGAGAGCCCTGTTGGCCTTAAAAACTTTCCAAAAAAAAAAAAAAAAAAAAAGCCAGTTATCCATCTTTAAGTCCCAAAATCTGAGATGAGGACCAGAGTACTTCTGAGGCTTTTCTTGTCCTTTTCTTCCGCAGTGTTTACAGAGTGAGCTTACACCTTTTGACTCATGTAAAGTGCCAATCTTGTGTTTCTATCAACTGGTTTCTGAGGGTCTGCTCATGTCTCTCTGCCCATATAATAAGTATCAATCAACATCTGAAGGTACCATCGAGCAAATTTAACAAAAAAAAACAACAAAAAAACAAAAAACAAAACAAAACATAAAAACAACAAGAAATGATACTTGTTACATGGCGACTTACCCATTGATTTGTTCTTTGTGAGAGACATTCGAGGCAGTTTGAACTCTTGTGTTTGAACCTTCTGGGTCTATTGTGCTTCCCTTTTTCTTGTCATGTGAACCAATGTAAAAAAAAAAAAAAAGAAAAAAAAAGAAACTACAGTAGATTGCATGATTAAAGTAATTGCACTAGCCACCACATCTGTGCAGACGACTCCAACTAGATGGTTTTGCTTGCTTTCTGACTACTGCAAACATAACATACATTACCTGCCATTTCTGGATGTTGTTTTGTGTTCTGTTCTTCCTCACTTGACATTTCTACATGAGCTGTATGTTGATACTTTGTCCTCCTTTGATGAAGAATTATCTGAATGTACTTAACTGCTGGCAAGAATCTCTCAGTCTAATGTCATGCTTTATCTTTTAGGACCTGTTATAAACCATTTTGTAAGCTACTGTTGAAAGGACGGTTCACCACAAAATCAAAAATACTTATTTTTCCTCTGGCCTGTTTTGCCATTTATCTATCTGGATTGCTTTAGTGTGAGTTGCAGCGTTTTGGAGACGTCTGCAGTAAAGATGTGTACCTGTGCACATTGGAAAAACTCAACAGCAAAGTCTCTTTCCAGAAATCATGACCTGGTTACTGGTTAGATAATCTACAGACCTTACTGTGAGCAGTTTCATGTAGGAACTACTTTCTTTGTAGTAGAAAGAAAGTAGTTCCGGTAGATTCTACCATTGAAGGTAGAAAGAAAGTAGTTCTGGTAGATTCTACCACTGAAAGTAGAAAGAAAGTAGTAGAGAGAAAGTAGTTCTGGTAAATTCTACTGCAGAAAGGAAGCAGCTATCAGAACTTTTTCCTTTCTACTGTAGAAAAAACGTAGCTCCGCTGAGTAAACTTAATGCACCTCACACTGAAACTATCTAGATGAATAAATAGCACTACAGGCTACAGGAAAAAATAAGTATTTTTGATTTGGCATGACTGACTAATTGACATTATATTTTAAAAAGAGGAAGGATGAAATGCACACAAGAGGAAAACATAGAGAGACACAAACAGAAAGAAAATAAAGGAAGAAAAGGGTGTAAAAATCTACATGTAAGACTATAAACTAAACAAATCACAGTCCTTTACCCCCGTCTGCACACTTCTTACCAAATTTGTGAGGAAAGAATACACATTTTTTTGCAGAAACAAAGCGAGTTAGGGTAAAAAAGTTCTTCGATCTGTGTTTACTGTATCAATCTTCTCTTTAATTTTGCATTCTCCTCTAGGCTTTGTGACGCAGGAAGCAGTTTGCGGCTGTGGTGCCTTGCATCGACTTAAAAATCGCCATGAATCACAGATGGCTATTTAGTGGCCCTACAATGCTGCACATCATCAGCTTACATTTCACCCTTTTGTTGTTGTTTTTGTGTTTCACGGACGTTAAATAGCAACCAGCTTATAGACGTCAAGCGTTTCTTGCTTGCACTGCTTTCTGTTGCACTTTGTTTTTTTCTTTTAGAGCACTAGATGTAGATTTTTTGTGAAAATTTTGAAGAGGGGTGAGGATGAGTTTCCCGCTCTCCATGAGACATTATATGTATGATAATGAAAGCGCCAATAGCCTTACTAAAATGAAATAATCTTCAAAGATATATATATATATATTTACTGTGTAGAAAGTGAATATTAGATTACTACTTCAAATGGCGATCTGCAAGGGTCAAGTCAATAAATGTTTAAAAAAAAGTGTTGTAAGATTTGTATGAATAAATTTTTGTAAACAACAAAAAATTTCGTCTAATCTTTGAAGCCAATATCACCATAAGTCTTTAGGTTAAGACACATTTAGGAGGATGAAAATGAGTAATAAAGACCGAACTCATGATGGAGATAGAGCATCCCTCGACAGTTTTAACAGGATGTTATATAAGAAAGAAAAGATGAAAGAAACCAAGAGAAAAATCAGCTTGTGAACATCACAGAGGGACACATTAGCAGGATGAAACATCAAAAAGACCACACACAATCACATAAGAGATGCTGCAAATGAGTTTCAAAGCACAAACACACATGCACACACCTACTAACTGGGAAAAACTGTTAAATTCATGCTGAAATAACAAAAATAAGAACGGCTCATCGGTTTCCTCTCTTCATTGCTGTGGGTGACAGTCGATAACTGCAAGATGTTACAAACTAAATCCGAAAAAACAATGGATAAAACTGGTGAAAAAGGGGAGCGAAAGATCCAAATCTCTGCCCCATTTTCACGGTGACTCAGTGGCTCTGGCGGAGGAACAGTGACACCAGTTGGCCGGGTGTCTGCCTCCCCTCGGGACAGCATGAGTAAAGAGACGTGGGCGGGATCACCCAGGCCGCAACACACACTGCCTCGCTGCACTTTACACCTCTCCAGGACTTCAGCAGTCACCATGCACCACCAAAGGCCGGCGGTACTGGTGGAACAGTTGGCGGGTCTCAACTCTGGTACATGTACTTTTGTGCCAAAAACAACAATGTCGACGCGTGAAGCAAAACAGCCGGTGGTGCGGACTGGTTTCAACTAAACATGCACAGAGATGAGGGAATGTATCCACATTAAGATAGAAATCTAGCTCTTTATGGGCGTCTTACGTGGTAATCAGCATAAAAAAATAAACTTGATGCAGTTTAATTCTGTGGTGGAGCAGCCCTTTATTTTATTTTCTGCTTTGCTTATGTAATATTCAAAGTTACATAAATGGGTTTTCTTATAGAGGGTCCAAAAATGGCTGCTAATAGGTGCATACTGTGACACAGCAGTACTTTTGCTGCCAGTGGAAATTCACAGTATGCATTTATTTTAGTGAACAATAGACCTTTTTTTACAGCAGCCATATTGATATGAAACAGTAGGATACACACAGGTGTTACCAGTGATACTAATTAAGGCCTTGTTTCAGTTAGTGTAGAGCCTTTCCAGCGAGCCAACATGCACAATAGCAGCACCCTTGACCTGAATGGAAAGGAACCTTAATTAGTATCATTAGTAACACCTGTGAATTCTTTATTTCATGTCAAAATGACTGCTGTGAAAAAGGTCTATTAGTCAATTAATATCGACTCAACTGCCATAAAGCCATTTTAAAGCAAAGATATTAAAAACATTAAAAACATTTTTGACATTTCATGGCCCATATGATTAACTAATCATACAGAAAAAGCCAGAAAATGCCAGAAAGCATTATTTGCATATGAAATTACTGCAATAGCAGGAGACACAAAGACATATGAAAGACCCCTTTAAACCACAGTTTCTCATCTCTATTCTCTTCCAAAAGCTTAAATTCAAAGGGTTTGTCTTGTGTGCAGGACTTTCATCAGTTCTGGGTCTGTCTCTTGCAGAGTGTGGCTTTAGCCTTGAAAGGATTTAGCTTTGTAGTTCCCAAACATGAAAGCCAACTCAGAGATGAAGCGGGACTAGCAGAAGATGCAATGCTAAGTTAGCTAGCTTAGCTGAGTAGTTAAGTAGCAAATGTCAGGGCTATGCCATTGTTCCGACAGCGGTCCAGTTGGGAGGCCCATTACCCCAATAATACAGCCTCTCCCTGCAGTCGCCAACCCTAACCTCTTTAACAACTTGGGTGACAGCAGTGCGCACTAACTGAGGTGAAACTATCCTGATTTTATTCGTGGAAATTTGTCTGTGACAGAAAAATTGCTTGAGCTGTTGTTTGGTGTAAAGCCAGAAAGATAGACCATTAAGTGTGAAACCCCCACAGATTCAGCACCACGGACAGGGCAGTCACTGAACTAACAACTGCAGGGAGAGTGTGTATTTTCAGAGCAATGGGCCTTTAAGAGGAATGGAAGTTTGTTTCTGGGATAAGTGGCTGTCGCACAAATTTAATATGAGAGTTTCGGAACAATGTGCCGTCGGAACATTGTGCTTTGTAATTGAAAGTAAGAGACAACTCAACATTTCAAGGCAACTTACTACAATAGATTTTTCACTTTTGATCCCAACTCAAACTCAAAAAGTTTTCCTAACTCATGATCTTAGGCTGAGATAATTTATTTTTGGGGTCCAAAATACCAGCATGCATCATTAATGTTTGCTCAACCTGTTACATAACTCCGACAAGGTGTCTCTTTTGGGGGACAATTTACAGTCACCAGCCTGGATAAAAGAGGAAGGCTGGGTGTGGGGTTAGCAAGTCCACCCTGTAAAACCCACAGGCTACAGAAACTGTAAAATCACTGCCCCACAGTGAAGTGTGGTTGCAGCCCTATGCTCCACCGGGGAGCTGAATGAGTCAAATAAGTCAAACCTGTTATTCTCCTGCTGTAAGTCAAAATGTCTGCTGTGAAAAAGGTCTTTGTATAAACAACATTTTGTTTCTCTGTAAACTTGTTGACTGTTGTAGCTGTCTTCACAACAACACAGACAAAGGTCAGTTCTCTCAAGCGTTTATTGCTTGAGCATGTCTTATTTCTCTGCTGCAGCCTCACCTGAGAATTGCCATCACGCCATCAGGCCTTATGCTATGAGAATTATATTCACAAATACACGCGTACAAATATCTCCACAATTGGTGGATCTCTGCATCGGTGTCGAATGACTAGATCACATGAGTGGTAACGACATCGCATTGAAGTCCAGTTATTAGGATAGAAAGCATTAGCTTCAGAGCACAAATTCAGGTGCATTATTTTCGTCCATAAGTTTCCTTGCTTGAGATATGAAACCTCCTGTTGAAACCTCGGGGGGAATCCCACACTGTGGGTGCAGCAGGTGGCATTTGGAATACCATCACCCACCCTATGGTCCTCCACCCTGTTCTCTTCCTCCACATTTTTTTATACTTGTGTGTCATTCCAGATTACAGCTAATGACCTTAAATAGATTCCCCCTATATGTCATAATATCTGATAATAGGTCACCACAGAGCGGGACCTTTTCTAGACATCGAAGGCTGGTCGGTACACCCCCGCTCACGCCCTGCCCCAGAGAGAGCAGTTCTTCAATTACAATCACATTGCTTGTGACTGTGAGTCGTTGCAGCATCACACCGAGATGTGCGGTGTGGGATGTCAGACCGACCAACCACACAAAGCCCGACATGTCTCTCCCAGCTCCCCTGTGTGCGTAATAACCCCCTCTCAGACATGATGGCAGGGCTTTGATTTTGCGGCCGTGGCCTCAGCTCTCAGAGGAGTGCACAGGGAAGATGATCAATGGGAGTGATCTGATTCCTCCGGCCCGTGCCAGACCCTTTCTTAACCCTGCTAACCCAATCAGCCGGTGTTGCTGGGCAACCAGTCCCAGGAGGATGCGTTGGGATTGGGTGGGGCGCCGGTGGCCTTCCTGGGCACCCAAAGATCACCCTGGATATATTTCATTCAAATGGCTTCAGTCTCAGGCTATGTTGTCTTCCACTGGCTGAAGTGGCAAGCTGCAGGGAGGGGCTGATAGATGGAGGAAAACAGAGGCTGAGTAATGCGAAGTGATTCATAAAAGTGCACAGACATAAAGAACGACACAGACGGGGACACACACTGTAACTAATGCTTTCACAAATTAATCACACATCTCAGCGACAAGAGACAAGACACATTTGTGACAGATAGAAAATGTGCTAAAAAGTACAATCAATTCTACAGTTGTACATTTGAGCAAGTTATTTACATTAGGAGTGAATCAACAAAAATTCAAAGGAAGATTTTGGTGAATAAGATAAAGATTCTACAGCTGTGATAAAAATCTGTGCCAAAGAATGATTTTTCCATCAAAATTATTATCTTATTTGAAGGACTTAGAGGCCTGAAGAAGTCAAAGTTTCCTGTGTTTTACAAGAAAAAAGCAGCAAGACTAAAGTTGGTGTTCTGTTGATTTGTGCTACTTATTGAGACGTGCTACTCAGTCGTTCACTGGCAAGGTTTTGGGGGAGCGGTTATGGTTATTCTGCTATTGAGCTATGTTAAGGTAGCATGACACCACTTTCCTAAGTGGAAGCGATGTGAGTGAGCAAACAGCTGATCATTTCAGATTTTTTTAATGAGGATGTCCAAGCTGCTTCACCCACAAACTTTATTATCTGGTCAAAATCACACCAGCATTTTTGGCCTTTCTGTTTCCCTTCATCAAAGCAGTCAACAGGGACGAGGGACTAATCAACAAGGTTGAGAATCTTTTATGATCCACAGCAACCTGTTCATGGGAATATCTTCAGAATGGACAAGTTTTGCAAGGAGAACAGGAACTGTTGGGAGTAACAAGTGAGTAAACTGCCCCCCAACTACATAGAAACAAGGTTGACTCAACATTGTACCACATTCAACATTGTACTTGTAATTTAGTGTGCTAATATGCTAATGTTTGTTAATTTTAGCACTAATCAAAAAGGGCCTATAGCTGATAACAGTTCCTTGTCTTTCCTATGCTGTCTTTAGATCAGATACAAGCAATATGATCAAACAACAAATATATTCAAATATAGGCCTATGTGCTGCCATTGTTTCTGCTATTTCAGGCTGTTAATAACCTGCTGCCTGAAATACTCAGACTGTCTCTCTTTCACGTTCAGCTCCTACTCCACGACCCAAACTCTGAGCTTCAACCTAGGATCCCCCCCTCTGCTCCTCTGGGGGGTCTGTGAGTGACAGCTTTCTGGAGGGGGAATCCACATGAAGCTCTTTCATCTGTGCTGCCCCCTGGGCCCTGCTTGACTGACTGCAGCACAGTGCAAAAGTTCAGACATTATGAAAGCTACTGCTGTATTTACACTGGTGAAACATGTCATTTATTTAATGCCATACCTCAAATAAAAGAGCCATTTATCATGCAAGTGGACAGAATCTGACTTTGGGTCCATCATCTTCCACTTTAAATGGAGAAGACTTTTTTTTTCATAACTTGGTCTGAGGTGTTTGGTATGAGGTTTTGTGCAATGCTACCCAACTCAACAATGTCTACATAGAGCAGCCCTGAGCGTGCATTATTCTTCAAGAGCAGTTATTGTGGTAATATTTTCTTTTGAAGCTGTGAATGCCAACATTTTTTTCACTATTATTAAATCTCTTCAAGTCTCTCTTCACGTCCATTCATTTAGAGAAAATGACAAGAATTTCACTCACTTCAGGTCTCTGAAGGAGCTTTTCTGCAAGTGTCTACACTTGAATCTGAGCAACTCTTTAAAGATAAACTATAAAACTTTTGAAAGAAGAAAAAACACAAATAAAAAGAGAAATTCATGGCATTGAAAAGCACCCTTGCTTAATTCAGCACACTCAAGAGTTTCGCAGCGATAACCTCTCTTGGTTTGGTATGACCAGGACATTATGGAAGCTAACATTAGCTAGGGAAAGATAGTGGTTATGGCAAATAAAGTATGACTAAGGTATGGTTAAGGTTAGGCAGCAAAGGGATATATCATAATATAGTTGTACTGAAGCTATGGATTGCCAAGATTTTGCTAATCTTCAAACCCTGTCACCTTTGCACTTTTGTATGTTTGTATTATTTGTCAAGTATGTTATACCAAGAATGAGAGATGAGCTTTTCATTATGCTTTATACCTGATGACAACAGGACAAAAGTGGAACTGAAGTATTAATAAGCCAGCCAATGCAAAACATTGACGTCATTTGATGCCTGCTGCACACACAAGATGCATCCTGTAGAAAATGTATCATCTCAGGATAAACCCCTTGAGACGTATCAGCTCATTTTCAAGGGGGTCCCAAACAAACACTAACAAATGAAAAGCAGAAAGGTACAAAGATTGCAGGGCCTCTTGAATTTGTAACATAGAAGGTTTTGATGTATATATAATAATATCATCTGCATATAGTTGTGTATAACTATCAGAAAAAAAAGTGGGAGATTGTTAATAAAAAATTGAGAGAACAGGTGGTCCTAAAGTTGAACCCTGGGGCACACCTCGCTGCTGAGCAAGCAAATTTGATTTTCATCCTCTAAAAACAACACATTGCTTTCCATGCGTACCATGAAGCTTATCTAAATGAAGATAGTGGTCCACCAAATCAAAAGCTTTAGTAAAATTAATCAATATTTCTCCTCGTCAGCTTGGACAGTAGTGGCATATCCCATAGAAACGTAAGAATCAGAGTACTTTGATCCATATGCAAGCAGCATGTTGCACTCATGAATGATACTGTCATTCAATTACAGGATATATGTGGCATTTGGTAACGGCCAAGCAGCTGGCAATTTGTTTGCTGTTGTCTCAGCTACAGGGTGTATCTGTGTGTGTTTGTGTCTTATTCTCTGTTCTGTATAGAAAATAGAGAGAGCTGACAGCAGTTCACAGCATACCTTGTTAAGTGGTTGTTTGCTTTTCATCCCCCTTTCTAGCTGAGGTGTTAAGTGCTGTAGTTTTTATTAACAACAACATCTGAACAAAGACCCAAATTTAAATAATGAATTTATATATAGATGCGGGGTTACCGCAGTGAAATTCAGCCCTGGACTCATCTGTCTCTATTTTAATTGCAGTTTGTGCTCATTACATGAACCTTTACAATGAGCGGAGAGGAGTACAGAACAGGTCGACTTCCTGTCTTACTTTATGCTGTTTACAAGGTTCATTATTAGACGGCAGGTCAGCTCAATTTATGTGAATTATTCACATTAAAATACCCTCTGCTCCCAGCAGTCTCTCAAGTGGTCAGACTGTTAAACCAAACTCCATTATAAAAACAGGTGTTTTATGGTAGGACCATTTTTTTTTACAGTAAAAACCTCATTTACACCATCACTTTGTCTCTTTTCTGATTCACCTCTATTTAAAGGCACAATCGGCACATGTCATTTACTCAGTAACATCATTAGCTAACCTATGATGAAGTGTTTGCCACAGATGCACACTACATGCATTGACTGGTCCAGCACTACAGCGGTTGTTTACACCAGACGAAAATGACGTATAGGGGGGTACATTAACAAAACCTTCAAAAAGTTTTGTGTTATGTGTGAATTATTTTCAAATGCATCATTTATTTGAAATAATGTACTGGGGGTGGGTTACTTCATGTTTTTTAGAGGTTAGGGTTGACATGTCCCCTCTACTCCCCCCTGGGATCTGTGTCCAAGTCTCCAGCAAACACCTGAGCAAGTTCTCATGTTTCTCCTCCACCTTCCACCTCTCTCTGTGGACGCCGAACAGTACATAAGAGCCCAATTAGCATCCTCCCAGCTCAGACGTCACGGGCAGTCTGGGGTCAGAGGCCAGAGGTAGGGGAGCATGTACCTGGATTTGGACTGAACGCTGTACTCATTATTGGGCTGTCAGCTGACCCCTGATGTCATTTTCCTCACATCATTAGAGCTACTGTAGGTCCCGAGGCTAAACTGAGCACTCACACACACACACACAGGCCACAGCGCCATTAATATGCATCCGCTGACGTCACGCTATCGATCCATCCATTAGCACGACGTATTACCTCATGAAATCATCACTGGGAAAGGACAGTGGCTGTAACTTTGCAAGCATACAGGATGAAGAAGGTCACAGACACTTTGGGAGATTTGGCAGATATGAACACAATAAAATCACACACTTCCCTGCACATTACAGTGTGCTCTTGCCCACTGTGTTGAGAGAGGTCACAGAAGAAAAGAAAAACAAGGCTATAAAGTGTCTTGTTGTGGTAGTTTTCATATCGAGACGTTCATCATTCACCTGACACCGATGAGATGGCTGTAATAAATCAGTTCAGCTGCTTGCTCTAAATCCTGCTAAAGATAGAGGTAGAGTTAATTTATCTCACTTGTGCTGACGTGGATATACCTGTCCTCTGTTGTTGCAGGAGGTACACTGCAAGCAGATAAATCATGTGCTACCAGAATAGAGCATTCATCTCTTAAAAAAGAGCATCACACTTTTCTAGCCGTAACTTTGGCTCCTTTACAGCCGACTGAAGATATATTTTTACCTGAACAATGACATTTCTTTATTTCTTTATTATCCTTGAATATTTAGTAAGAATACTTAAGACAAAATAAGACAAAAAAGTGTTTATTTTTTTTGGAGAAAAGCTTGATTAGGATATAGCTACATAACAAACATTTATTCTTAAAATTTATAATGTATATAAAAAAAAGGCAACAATACAGTACCACTGGTGGACTAAGTTGGGGATGGGAGATTGCCGCCCTGGTGCCCCATGTCTGAAAAAAAAAAAATGCTGCAAAAGTACCACCTTTGATACCATCCATCCATCCAGTCCAAGTTTTGGGTCCGGGTCTACCCCAGGGTCTCCCACTTGAAAACTTCCAATGAATGTCATCCAGGAGGCATCCTAATCAGGTGCCTGAACACCTCAGCTGGCACCTTTCGACACAAAAAAGCAGCGGTTTGACTCTGAGCTCCCCCCGAACGTCCTATCTCTGAGGTTGAGCCCAGCCACTACAGAGGAAACCAATTTCGGCTGCTTGTATCTGTGATCTCATTCTTTCAGTCACCACCCATAACACTTGACCCTAGGTGAAGGTTGGAACATAGATCGCCTGGTAAATCGAAACATTTGCCCTCAGGCTCAGCTCTCTCGTGTCCACATGGTATGGTACACTGCCCACATTTCTGCTGACGCTACACCAACCCACCTGTCACTCGTGAACAAGACTCTGAGGTACTTTAAACTCTGTCACTTGGGGCAACAACTCACTCCCCAAACCATAGCCTCCAACTTAGAGGTGCTGATTCTCGTCCAATCCTCATCCTGCTTCACACTTGCTGCAAACCACCCCCGTGCATGCTAAAAGGGTCAAAGCCAACAGAACCACATCATCTGCAAAGAGCAGAGACACAGTTCTGAGTCCAGCACTCACTGGGAACGTGTTTGAGGGAGCCTTCTAAGCCCATAAAGCTGGCAGCAGCAGCAACCCCGCAAGGGTCAAGTGCTGATCCACTGTTCCACAGCCAGGGTGGCCAGCATTGTTCCTCATGAATCTGAGGTTTGACAATCAGACCTTCTATGGCAATAAAACACAATAAAGTGCCCCTTAGGGTGTCTTTCCAGTGCAGAAAACATAACGTGCCTTCAAGCCTCTATGACAGGCTTATTCAAGTCGTGAAGTGACAAGTAATTATTTACTTTGCCAGCCATGACTAGTAAGGTTAGTGGCTACACAATGTAGTCATTAACCTGACAAAGTATTGTGAGTGGCTCTCAAATCCCCACTGATTTTTTAATATTTGACCCACATGCTATTGAAGTTGAATAGCCCTGCTCCAGGGTGCCCTTTTTATTTGACACTTTAGCACTAAATGCACCACAGTATGTTCGCCAAACTAGCTGCTAACTTTGTCAGACGACATCTGCCTGCTACTGCTGGAATACGCTATGAGAGCAGTGAGAATGAACCAAAACAGTAAAGTTGTAGGTTGAAAAAAAACCCCAAACAATGAGCTGACAGATGCTAGAACGCTTCATAGAACTGACAAATAATGTTGGTTTTTATATTAGCATTGTTAATACAGGCTAAACTTTTGATTAGGGCTGTAAAGTTTGGCTAACCCAATATCTTTTCTCAAAACAAAAAGTTGCAGACTGTATGAATTGAATCATAAAATGTGTGTGTGGCCAAGCCAACACTGATTCTATAAAGAGTCCATTCATTCATCTGGCTCCACATCAGTACAGCAGTTGCTTTGGGCTGGCATTTCAAGAAAGGCTCCTGGTATTTATCTTCATTGGAGATTTCCTCCATCAGTCTTTCCAGTTGCCAAAGTGAGCGGCAGCCTAATAAGATTTCATGGATTCTTTTAACCCTTGTAAGTGGCCACCTTCATAATGACACACAAATAAACAGGTGATGAATAAGAAAGGTAATAAGACATGACTCAAGCTGAGACGTATCTCTAAATTAGCCGAGCAATAGCTGCATGACCATTACAATCTGCTTTGCGGAAGGAATTAATTTCCTGTCATACATGATTAGACAGCTTGTTCTGAATATTATCTTGTTCACAGTGAAGCAAATGACTCATTCATTCACTCTTTGGATTTTACATGACGTTAACCAGCAGTGGAAGAAGTGTTCAGATCATCCAGCTGCAAAACCCCTGCATAAAAATACTCTATTACAAGTAAAAGTATGGAAGTATTAGCAACAAAATGCACTTAAAGGATCAATAATAACAGTAATAGTTAAGGGTTATCGTAGGCAGCTGGACTTGCTAAGGTTCTTGAAGATGTTTCACCTCTCATCCAAGAGGCTTTTCATTTCTACTCATAATGCCAGAAGCTACTGTCAGAGTAGCAGAGGAGGCAAAAGTATTCACATTCTTTACTCAAGAAGAAGTACAGATACTGCTGTAACAAAAAAGGACTGGTGAAAGTAGAAGTACTGATTGAACTTTTTTTTACTCAAATAAAAGTGGAAAACTATAGTCTCTTCAATGTGCTCAGCGTATAAAAGTAAAATGAGCCCTCTGACGGACATTTCTACCCACTGTTTCTGTGCAAAGCTAACTGAACATCACCTTTTCTCCACAATCAAGTCTCTCTCGGTCTGTTTTCATCCGTAGGCTGAGCAGGAACTTGCGGCAGGTGCAAGGGGGAAACATCACTGCGCATATTCAGTGGGGCCATATAACCAGGAAGTAAACCTGGAAGCTAGAGCACTTTTTCCAAGGTGTTTCTTGCTGAGTTTGGCTCCTGGAACCTTGGGGCTGACCCGCCGTAACCCTCACTCAGGCTTCTGGAGGTGGTCACTGACTGATGCCCAATCTCCCTCTATACCTATCCCACCTCATGCCTTTCTTGTCACTGCCTGAACTCACCATGTCTTTGTCTGGAGTCAGAGTCCTGTAAACCACCTTGGTACTGTATTCCCTGTCGTCAAACTCACCTCTGTCTGTTGCAGACACTGTCCTGGTCCGACTTCGTTCACGGGGCGGCTGCTGAGCCTGCTCGCCCATCTCAAGTTTGGTTCACATGCCTGCACCGTTCCCTGCCAGCATTTCCTACCGGGTCCTCCTCACCCCAGGCCTGAAAACTTCCTTCACCTGGTGGTCCAAAGCTCCTGTGCTAACGGTGTAAACACCAACACTGCTAGTAGCATGGCTAGCTGAGTTAACTGGCTAACAGCAGCTACGATTACCAGCAGTTAGGAGTGGAACTTTAATTCCTTCATATAACAATAGATCATTAATACATATTTTGTAAACTGATCATGTTTTGCTTAAAATGTAGGCATAAAATGAAATACTCAAGTGCAGGTTTGAGGCACCTGTACTTGAGTAAATGTACTTAATTACTTTCCATCGCTGTTGTTAAAATGCCGCCATGGATTTCACTCCTTTTCTCCGGTCTTTGGTGAACATCTCCTTGATGATGCTGATTTTAGAGCTACTATTAGTACACAGTATGCAAATTTTCTTGTTTCATGTCAGTGGATGACCCTGAAATACCAACATGCACTAATTGTGATGAGTTTATGTAACGAGTCAGTGGGTTAATGACCAAAAACAGCAGCAGGATTGTTTCTCAGGTGTTGGGCTAATTTGCAGCTTGACCACTAATCAGCAGCTAACTAACCTTTGTCAATTAAACATCCATAATTACACCAGTGCTTGCTGACTGAAGATAACCTTTGGATGTTTAACAAAAGCAGCTTTGTAGTCGGCCAAGATCTGAATGAGTGCGCTATCATTCATCTCCTCTGCCTGTTTCATATGTATCTTTAATATCTCCAGTTACTAAAATAGAGCCTCTATCTTTAGCTGTTCACAGTTCATCTTAGCAGACAGTGACTGCTCCTGAAATAAAGTCTCTTGTCTTCTCAGATTCCTCCTGAGGTAATGCTGCCGGGCAGAAGTGTTGATGAAGCAGCAGGGAGCGAATGCCTGAAAAAAAACCCAGCACACTTTCAGCACTGAAAAGCATTGACATCATCATTTTGTAGCTGTTAAATAATGCCAAAATAAGCTATTATAGATGTGATGGAAACACAGAAAAACCACGAGCAACTCAGCAACCCAGCAGCTGCGCACTTAAAAGATGTATGGATGGAAAAAAAGTTATTCTTTTCATAAAATTTATGGTTTCCTTGAAGCTTAAAGTCCTGAAAAATGCATGCTGCTCGTTTATTTTTCCCCCTGCATCACTGGAAAATCACAGCTGAGCAGCAAACAAGCCTTTATGTCAGAATCAGCACCGTTACTGTCTGACAGTGAGCTGCACTGTTAAGCTCTGAGCTTATTAAAAAAGACTGAGGATGCCATATATGCTGACAGCCCTGAATCATCCAGCAAAGCCTTTTTCATACATTTTGGTAACATGTGGAGGGGCGACACTCTTGGGTGTCATCATATGTACTTTCTTTTCCCCCTTATGTCCTGACGCTCCATTTGAACCTATCTAATTATGTCATATATGTTCGATGGCATCGTCAAGTGCCACAGTGACTTACAGAGACTCACAAAAGAGCCGTTTTTTAGACAGATGATCACATTGTAGAAGAGATAGCGGTGTAAGCACTAAAACTGGCTTTTGTCTTATATTGCCTGGAGAGTCCATCTTCTAAATATATAATCTAATGTATTAAAAACAAAAATTAAGAAAGCGGTGTAATAAGTAGCATTTGCTTCTACCAATCTCTAGTTCAACTTGTTGTACTTACTGATAACCAGAGACACCCGTTAATTTTATATTTAAATAAACCGTGCAGGAGCTACCTCATCGTCGTGTCAGTTGGGTCTGGTTAGGGATAAGGTTGGGATGAGGTTACAGTAATGAGAAAAAATCCTTCAACACAGCACCTGGAACAAAAAATGAGCTGGTAAGTCACTGGTTAGCATTAGCTAAGCAAATGTTAGCGGTTATGGAATGCCCTGAAGGGTAAGCCAATCAGAGGCAGCGTAGGGTGTGTCTTCCCGCAAGACATACTGGCTATGAGCATCCAGCAAGTAAGTCTAGTCTCATGCTATGTGCGTGGTTTTTTTTGTTGAAAATAAAATAAAATGTTGAAATTTTGGTTAAAAGCTGTTACTGGGGGACCTACAAATATGTAATCACATCTTAAGTTAGCTAATGCTAGTGAAATACTGGCTAACTAGTTAATCTCCATCAGTAATTAGTTAGTTAGTTACATCTGATCATTGACATATAGAATCAGACAGCAGACACAAAGATGGCGCCCATTCCATCCAATGACAAATTCTCATTTGGCACATATGCCAGAAGTTTTCTTCTCCTGCAGCCCACAGAAGATATGCAGTCACAGATTTTTAAATCACTTTTCTCAGCTCTAGCAAAGTTTTACAAATATAAAAGCTCTGTGGATCAAAAATTAATAAAAGAGTCCTAAATGTCATCATGTTTGCAGTTCAAGGTGTCCTGACAACAGTTTCAAATTCACAGATGTTTTTTTTTTTAACAATGGTAGCTCATAATGAAAATGGTTTTTGGGCCGCAGGGGAATTTTTTGCTGAAATACCGTGAGTGACGGTGAAAAACTGAAAGCAAGGCTGAGCAGCAATGCCCTGTCTGAGTTCCATTATGTCTCTCTTCACCATCTTCAAAACTTATTTTTCTCTTCAGCATAGATGAGCCCAGCACAGAGACATCTCAGATGGGAACCACAAAGGAGAAAGTTTACCAAGATTCACCGTGCACCAAGCTTGCTCAACTGTTAGAGCAATTAATTAGAGCAAGAAGCAGCAAGGGATGAGACTTAGGAAGGCCCAATCTCTGCGGGAGCTGTGTATTTTTGAGCTTAGACTGTCCTAGAATTTACAAAATTGAATGTCGTTGGCTTTGAACTTTTGGCTGAACCGCAACGTGAACAACCAGTTCAGCATGTCCGTTTTTATCTAGTCCGGTGTGAATGACGAGACCGATAACATCTGCTCGGAATCAGTATGGCGAATCGCAATTG
Organism: Lutjanus argentimaculatus; assembly: GCA_034769285.1. Taxonomy (NCBI): domain Eukaryota; kingdom Metazoa; phylum Chordata; class Actinopteri; order Lutjaniformes; family Lutjanidae; genus Lutjanus; species Lutjanus argentimaculatus. The sequence goes on along the minus strand of JAWZSL010000009.1, from coordinate 12,364,473 downwards.
CTCCTCTGAAAACACCTGACCATTAAATCTAATTTGCACATCAGATATATCAACATATCAGTTCATTAAATGCACCCTGGCCTCATCTTCTCTCTCGCTGAGAATGACCAGTTTGAGACATGTAGCATTCACTGAGGAATACACATTTTACATGTCAGTGTACTAAACTATCATTTATTTCTTACCAATGACTCCTCTTTATGTATTTCACCACAGCAGATATTGATATTGGTCTCACAGCTGCTAAAATATGCTTCCATGGAGCCCACTGCTCATCACTACTTTATGATTTTACTCTGAATTCATACAAACTTAACATTACTCAAACATTATTCACAGTGAAGTGAGTTGGAGACCCTTGAGACTTGATCCTCTACAGCCTTTCATATTAAAGGGTATCCCCATGTTCTATACAGTATATACTCTATATAGTTTCATGTGGATGCTTAACATGTTGGTGTTTCATACACTGAACCTTGTTTGTCATCATACGGTGGACTTTGTCTGGCTCCCCTCTACCCTTACAGATTTTAATCAAATTTTAAGCCAAGGTAGCAGCACGGTTCTACGGACGGCAGCTTTGGTCTGTCTGTTGGTCGTCCACTGCTTTGGTCCAGACTGAAATATCTCAACAACTACTGAGTGGACTGGCATTTCTACCGACATTCATCGTTCCCAAATGAGATTCACATTTATGGTTTTGAGTGAAACATCTTGACAAATCTTAGATTGCCAAGGAATTTGGTACCAATATCTCCAATTTGTCTGATTTGTTCTTTTTATGACCAAACCTGCTAAACTACAATGGAGAACACTGTAAACATTACACCTGCTAAACATCAGTATGTCAACTTCAACAGAATTTCAAGTCTATAGGCAAAAAAAAAGCAAATGAATGCTTGTTTCCATCCACTAGCACGATACATTTATTAGGAACTGGTTCATCGAGACAAGCGGCACCAATTCTCCAGTTGGAAAACCATTATATCATTGCAGAAGACTGGGATGCAAACAGCATGACTTGAAGCAAATAAAGTAGTGATACACAAACTGCAGTTACAACTGCTGGCAATGCACTGGAAAATAGAGTGCATCTTTAGAGAGATGCAGTGTGCGCATTTATGCACAAGGCACAGCAGCGCAACTTCTTTGATTATTGTGCTTCCTCTAGAGAGTTTCCTCTGTTCTCTCAGGTTTATAAGAACAGTTCTTTGTTTTGTCGCAAAAATACTAACGTTATTTGCTGCAGTGACATTACCATGTGCATGGAAACAAAACTGAAAGCAGCCTCTCTAATCATTAAAGTAAACTGTTAAAGACACTCATGCATCAATACAACACAATAAAGAAAGAATGCCTTAAATCATGTTTTTGTAAAAATGTAACAGAGTTGACGGTGGCTTTTAAGACATTTTCAAATTGTTTTAAGTTGTGAATTTTTGTTTGGGACTAAGGTGCATTCTGGCATAGAACAAGTTTAAGCAAATCAAAACATTTCATGAATTACATATTTTTCATATTTGTAAATCCTTAAAGAAACTGAATTTAAGTGTAGTAAACCAAGTCAAAAGCTAAAGTTGATGGCTTAATTACTTATATAGCACACAAATAGGCACAGGAAAAATGTATTCTGTCTTATTAATAAGAGGAACACAAGACAATGTTAACTGACAACAAATGTCGCTTCATTTCCAAATAGAAATTGACTCCATTTAACTGAAGCTGTGTTGTAATTTTCTACAAATAATTATCACGTACAGTTAAAGTTCATACCAGAATGTAACCCTGAGGTGATTCTCCGTGATCCGAGGGGTGGATGTGTTATTAATAGTGTTCCTTATGGCCTGTGTGTTCTTGGGGAGACATTTTCATTTGTGCACAGCGATGCCCCTCTAATGACGGTGAGGGCACAGCGCCCTCACCTCACCCTGAATTTCATCAGCTCATATACCCTCGAGAGTATCCGGTCAAACAAAAATACACCTGAAGGGAAGAAAAGGTTCCCCCACACAGCTTCTTTTTTTTTTTTACCACCAGCTGAGAAATACCATTGAAAGGCTGTAAGAAACGTCTCTGTGACCGTGGTGTAATTATGACAAAAATCTTTCTTCATGTTTAATTGAGAGGATGCATCACCAGGATGAGTGTTTTCCTCTTTTCTCTCCTCTCTGCTTTGTAGCAACGAGGACTTGCTCATTATTGGTCCATTCAATGCAAGGGTGTTATAGTGTCAAATGAGATTTGTCTCACCATTACAAGAAGTAATTGGTCGAGGCTCTCTCTGTAATTTACTCTCAGCCGGCGCTACGTTGCTTTATGGTGAGTAATTGCTGCTGTCTGGCTCACTACTGTTATGGGCAACATGAGTGTGGAGCCCCTGCGGCTGAGGGGACGATGATCCACAACCCGCACGGCTCCGACGCTCATCTGTTCTAATCTGCGCTGATGTCTTGTTGAGGCTAAATATCTTTTTTGGGGGAAATTCCGTAATTTTGTTGATGTATGAGAAGACTGTGTGAAAATGAGTAAATATTTGATGAAGTTATGAAAGGATTTATGCTTCTTTCTAATGCTTTCTGCCAGGTTATTACCTCCCCGTGAAAGTTCGGCAAGTTAGAAACTCTGTAAACCACATCCGAGCCTCTTGGTGATAAACAATGAAGGTGAATGATCCCACAATCTCATTTAATGGCCATAATGTGTTCATAAGACAAGCTCACAGCACTATGGGTAATGCATGCGTGCAGACGTTTTAATAACCCAGCACTGTGGTACTATTTCCCCCCACAGAGCCTGCTTGAATCACCTCACTGTATACTGATGAGCTGATGGGAGTCTTTCCATTCATATGAAGAATATTAAAGGCTGAAACCCTGAGTGCTTTACTCAGTTTTTCTTTGTCTGGTGGATCATCATTAATCACCATTTGGGTTTATTACAGTCCATCGTGAAGTCATATAATATCTGAACCCAAAAATAAAATGACGTTTTTCCTCCTAATGTCTACAAAAACTGCCAAAGCTTCAAGTTTCTTAATGTGTCTGGGTTAAATTATTATGTAATCTAATGTATTTAACTTTTCTTTTTTCTTTTCAGTTACTGTATTTCAAGATAACATTTACATACACTACATTATGTATAAATTCAAGTCAAACTTTATTATGGACTCAAGGTCCAAATAAAAGACAAGACATCACAATTCACATTAAATCAAATGCTGCCAAATTTTGTTTCCAGAGAGCGCACCGGGTGAGAGTAGGTTAGAGAGTAGTGGTTCCCAAATAGTCTGTCAGGCAAGTCAAGGTGTGATTTTGTAACAACCAAACATTATTAAGGCAATATACAACTATACAAAATTTTCTGAGAGAATTTTGAATTTACTGTGTCGGTACACACTCATTTCCTGATAGAATAGAATAGAATGCCTTAATTATCATCACAAATTTGCTGTGCATCTCCTAAAAAAACATTTCTTTTACATTCTACACATGCACTCATCAGGTAAATACACAGCCAAATTCTATACCCTAAAAAAAAAAAAGTTTAAAAACCTTCCATCAAAGTGAACCCCAGTTTTCACTGTGTGCACAGTTGCAGGATAGTGGGAATTATTAGAGCGTGACATGTCAAAGGCCTTACATGTTCCCCACCTGCACTCTGGGAACTCTACCTCTGACTGGCTGGTGCTTGTTGCTCCAGGTTGGTTACAGAGGCTGTTTTGCAGAGGCTGTTTGATATGAATACAGGCGTGCCTTGAGGTTTTGGCTTGTCCTTTGGTGTGTCTTGGGCGGAAAAAGATTGAAACCCAGTGACATAGAGTATAGAGAGAAAGACAGATAGTGAGAGAGTCAGGGTGAGCCAGAAGGGGTCGCGAGGGTGGTTACAATTTTCAGAACTACATGCAGAGAACACCCCGAGGAAAACACAAAAATATATAAAAGACAAGTCCCCCACAGCAGCCACAGCTGACATTTGCACGCTTGCAGCTAGCTCTGGAGTTTAACCCTGCATTAGCTTAGCATTTTCATTAGCGTTTTTGCACCCATGTTTGAAATGCACAAATGAATGTTTGTGTTGTGTGCAAAAATAACCCCAAGAGTAGCCCTCCCATGAAGAAAATGTGGTACGTCCCCATCCAAAGTGCCCTTCCAGCGGAGAAAACATGCTGGTACCCTGCTGCATACAGCTCAAACCCCTTTTATTTTTTTCACTCCAGCTCCTCAGACAGCCTGAGTCCACCACTGAGTATGGGTACCTCATTCATACTGGTACTAGTACCAAATGTGAACGGCATCCAACCCTAATAATACCTGCAATGCACTGATTTCCTCCTTTTTCAAATTTCTCAGTGTTCAGGTGAAAATATACAGCTAATGTGCCAACACTTGCCTTCTAGTTAAGCAATTTTGGGACTAGCCTTCTGTTTCTGGTGCCTAATTATACAAGCAGACAAATCCCAATTAATACAATCCATCTGAGACATTCAAAAAGGCCAAGAGATTTGTTCATTATTTGTGCACCAGCATGCTACAGGTGTTTATAAACAAATCTAGTAATAACTGTACACTTACAGATAGAAATGGTTACAAAATAAGATATAATTTGCTACACAGCACTTTTCTTTATCACCAGTTAATGTTATGGCTACAAATGAACTTGGAGTAAGAGGGGCTAATGTTTCCTCGGGGATAGTTCCCGCCAACAGACTGTTGTTAGGCTTAATTGGACTTCAGCATAAACAGAGACAGGACATGCTGTATATGCAGTATAGTCCACTTGCTGTAAATATACTTTGTTCATGAGGCAAAGTTCCTTAAAAATGTCAGTCCTGTCCAGATGGCGATTTCACTCATCTGACAATCAGTGGGTCTGTAGAACTGAGGGAATCAAATAGTGAAACTGAGGGTGTGATCACACTGTTTTATTATTTTTCTTAAAACCACTGTCAGTTGTTGTTTTTTTTGGACAGTTAGTTGTTGTTGTGGACAGTTATATAAGCCTCTCAGATGAGAAATTTTGAAATTTGTTGTTTTCACAAATCTTTCCAAGCACTTTCACACAATGTTCCTCTCCTTATCCTTACAATTCTGGTGGTTAGAATTATTCCAACAAAATCCCCACAAATTAACACAATTTGTTGTTTGTCCATGACCTCTAAAACGACACATAAAAGAATTTTCTGATTTGTGTAGGTCAAAATTGTTTGTCTGTGCCTTCTAAATGAAATCTGCTTTATGATGTTTGGGGAAGACTGGTGGTTGGGGTTAAATTTTCTGCCTCATTACGTAGGAGCTGCAGGGTGCTGACCTCCGGTTTAAGGGAAACCTTCACCATTATCACTCAGTCAAACAAAAACCATCAGGCAGCAAACATCTGAGCGACATCTTGTCCCATTCGTCCACCCCGACTTCCCATCTGTGGAAATTTTTTGACCAGTGACATCATTCGATACAGCTGCTAGACGCTTTCCAGAGGTGGGACCAACTCACTGTTTTGCAAATGACAAGTAAGTTTCAAATCTTTGCACACAGGTCCTGCTGGTGCCTACACACTATGAGATTTCTGTGGTCTTGCAAATTTGCAATCCAGATGGTGCAACATGAATCTAATAAACTTGGGTAGAACATCAAGTTTAGACTGTTTCAGTGGTCACAGGTGAAAAACTGCAATATGAGCAACTATTTGATTGCATCCCCAACCTTTTACAGCTGAATTATCTTAAATTTCTACAGCTTGTCTGGTTAAATTAGCAGCTGTAATCTAGGCATAACATTTCAAAGTGTCAGGATCCCAGAGTTTCACCATTCAACCTGCTGATGCCTCACATCTTTTGTCTTCTTAAAGATTTGTTTCTTTAGTACGGCAGCTTATGAAAACTTAGTTCTATGTTGTTTAATTTATTGGTTGTGCAGCCCAGCACATAGCAGCTTTTGAACATTTTTCTTTTACGTAGAACCACTGTTTTGGAGCCACACAAAGTTTCTTTCATGTTGATGATCTTTCATCTGGTGTAGCCTGAAATCGCACCGTGTATACTTGGCTTGAGTCAAGTCCCAAGTTAGGTCCTAAGTCCTAATTGTTTCAGGTCTTAAACAGGTCATAACATGCTCTCTCCAAATGTAAAGCCATTTTAACAAAAGAGCCCAGACTTACTGTTCTTTGTGCAACTTCAAATGTCGAACAAAATCGAAGGTCAACCCCATGTTTTGTGTAACTGCGCTCAGTGATGTAACGTCAGTTCTTCATGGTCCTTTCCTGCAAAATGATTGGATGGAACTGAAACTATCATCTCATCATTCAACCTTGTCTTGTAAAATGACAAATAAAATAAATTAACCTTATACAAAATTAAATGTAGGCCACATGCCAAAGGTTTAAACTAAGATCCTGCGTCTTATTGGACAGACCTATCACACCTGTCGTTTTTCTTTGGACGGTCTCAATCATTTCCAGATGGGATTGTCCTCTCATTAGTAATAAATTAAACTGCACACTGCTCACCAGAGGGCGTACACCTACATTTTAAGGTGATGTAAACAGTAAGGTGCTCAGATTTAAACAAACCATTCCAAACACCAACACTCAAAGTATCCAGCCTAATATCACTGACTCATTAAAATCCCTTCTGTATGTATTATTGCAGGGGTTTCTATAAAGCAGACAGGAATCTGTAGCTCACCTGGCTACAGTCCACAGAGGAAACGGGCCCTCATGGTATATTGATGGACTTGGCTCAGATCAGAGTCCTTCACTGTCTGCTAGCGGTGTCCTGGTTATACATGCCTCACAAATTTTTAGCTTAGGGGTAGGATTTGAATAAAAATGTCATAAATGATTTAGCGATAAAAATGTTCCTGTCCTCATGACGTGCCCTTCTCTGTGTGAAATAATTTGGCAGGCTTTTCACAACGAGCTTCACCTCCGATACGACCTTGCTGCATCTCAGAAACAGCACAGCAAAGCTTCATCTGGAGACGTCAGTGTTAGAGATGAATTATTTTTATTTGTATTCAAAAACACATAAACTGTGAGAATAACTTGCTAAACGGAACTGATATATTAATCATGGGCTTTGTACCACCAGTCGAATGATATTCATGACTTTGTTTTCCTGTCCTGCAAATGTTTAGGAGCTGGATTTAATTCCACTTGCAATGGAATGAAACTATAAGCATTCATGCCATTTTACAGGCTTCCAATCAGCTCCTGTGGCTGTATTACAGAAATTTCCTAACTTCTTAACTTCTTAATTAGGGTTAGGATCTGATTTAGGGGGGAAAATAACATTACAGATTAACAGTATCCTAACTTCACAAAATCTCAATTTCACTTTTCTACCCGTAGTAGTAGATAACTCACAAATTAGCTAACAGTAGCTAGCGGTACAGTTCACTAACAGTAGTTAATGGTAGTGTTAGCTAACAGTAGCTTACAGTGGGCTTAGTGCTCAGTAACAGTAGCTAACAGTAGCTAACAATAGTGTTTGCTAACACTAGCTAACAGCAGGCTTTGGGTACGGTAACAGTAGCTAATGTTAGGCTGCATCCAAAATTCCATACTAACACGCTATTTAGTACGCTAAAACAGTATGTGAGATACGTTAGTATGTCTGAAACCTTAGTATGAAATCAACCATACCTGAGGTGCATACCGTTTCCCAGGAAATATTGGAGCACTGGACACTACGCCAGCAAACATATCCCACAGTGCAAAGTAGTATTGACGACAACAGCAACAACATAACAGACAAAGGCAAACAGCGATCAGGACAGCTCTGTGTCACATCAATAACACTTCAACTTGAGTGAAGTAAAGTTTCACTTTGCCAGGCGAGTTCGTTTGTGATGTGGGTTATCATGGTTACGCGTCCTAAACTGGTGAGGAGGCTCCCAGAGAGTGACGTTATTCACACTGAGCAGTGTGTCCAAAAAGAATCAGACTGTTTATTTGCACAAAAGTATGTTGAACCATACATATAGTGGATATGTACTGCATAGGATGTGATTTTGGATGCAGCATAAGTGTTCATGAACACTAGCTAACGGTAGTGTTAGCTAACAGTAATCAACAGTAGTCAATGTTTTTTTTTTTCCCGGGACGGCAAAGGCACGACCCGCCCTTCTCTGCTTCTGATTGGCTTACCCTGACCCAAATCCTATCACAGTGACAGCGGGGCGGGTCATGACCTCACCATGCTGGGAAAAAAAAAATTGCCTAGCCAACAGTAGCTAACAGTAATGTTAGCTAACTTGTTTAATCAGTATGACCGCTCTTTTATTGCTTTTACAGTGGGTGTCGGGTACGGCAGAGACTGTGTCCACTATTTCAGCCGACTTTCTCTCTTTTATCTCTCAAATTAGCATTGTTCTTAATTTCCCAAAAAGAACATACTTGGATCTCTCTGCAGATGTTATAAAAAAACCCAACTCATCAGTGTGAGTTATGTGCCTGTCGTCGTTTGTGGAGGTAATGTATGTTTACAAAGTTGTTCCTGTCCTAACTAATGACTTGAGAGAGGACGTTTAATACAGCTCTAGATGAACTTTGCCAAATCCAAAGGTTAAATGTGAAGGCCACAAACAGTTTACAATGGCGAGAGGTTCATTTCTTTGTTTGACAGCTTTGACTGACAGTTTTGGCGGGCTCCTTAGTGCCAAAAAAGTTATTTTTGCAATGCAAACCACAGGCAGCGGGGCACATGCCTGAGACATGACATTCGGTGTCAAGAGAAAACACTGATACTGCCCCTCAGCTCATTAGTTTGTGTCTCATTGTTAAATGTCCGAAACATCGCTTAAAATGTTTGAATCTGGCGAGGTCAAAGAATTTGCAAATAGCAGATTTGCTAATGTATGACATCAAATTATGCTGCAGTGTTGTTCTCAGGGGTAATTAGCTGAAATTATGCTAATAGAAGCCTTCCTCTGATTTTCAAGAGATTTAATTAAAGATACAGCTAATTGGGCAAAGATTGAGCCTTATTAGTGTTGGACAATTCCTGTAACTGTGGAAAAGTAACAGGTTAAAACATATTCTCTACTCATAGTCTTCTACTCATTATTTGAATAAAAAAATACATATAAGATGCTTAAATGAGCGGCTCTTTGAGACTGTGGGCTATTTGTAGCAAAAGTATAAGTGGTGTGTTTAAATAAACAATGTGAGAATCATGTATATTGCATGTTGAAAACGTAAATCCTGAGAGGCAGAGCTGTACATCTCCGCCCGTCTGTTAATCTCTGTGACGCCTTGACACTTTTACGAGCAACATATCTGTTCACACGCTCGATGTGTTCGTGGGGGCCCGCGGCGATGCCTTGATATCACTTACTGTACGGATCAGGTGCTCGCGGAGCCGGACGAGCTACGGTGAATTTCCCTGATGGAGATGGAGGAGGGCGGCGGGAGGAGGGAGGAGGGCGGTGAGTGTGTGCGAGGAGGGCCATGACAGTGAGAGAGGCAGGGTAATTTGCTCATGTCCATTCATTACCTTCATTAAAGTTTGAGGGGAAGACACATGCTCACTGTCTGATTTATTCTGTCAATCACGGCAATGATAGGACAGTCGATCACTCTCCCTCCTCCAATCAGATTCTTGTGTGAACATCGAAATGCAGAGGAGATGCAGCGTGAACGGCACGCCGCACTGTAGATGATGTATGCACGACTCGTCCATATTTCATTTCTCTGCTGAATCACTAACCTGCGTAACACCTTCAACTCATCATATGATCTGTATTTTCCCATAAGTTATAAAACTGCATATGTGCTTTAAAGTTAACTTTCATTACTATTGTTAAATCCCCTTGTTAACAGGACTGCAGATAACAAAAGCTGCTTAATAAGACCAAGCACACATGCGCAGGTCCAACTAATAGCACTGATTTGAATGTATGTAAATATTGCCTCCTCTCACGCTGTTCTCTGCTCTTTTCATGCAAACCTATGAGTCAAAACACATGGGGAAATGTGTCCACTCGCTCACGTCGAAGGACAATGTGCTAAATGACAAAGACCATTTAGCCTCCTGTGGCCGTCACTGCGGGGAGCTTCCACCAACAGGGCCTTAATTCCAATCAAGCACCTCAGCCTGACATCCAGCTCAGCCTCAAGGCCAGCAGACCTCAGCGGCACTGCTGTATATTAATGTTGGATGATATAACATTAATAAAACATTTTTCCATGTGTTGTGTTGCTGTGTATTCTTGTGTGGAAGCAATATTTGGTAAACAGACACACAACCATCCATTACCCAACCTAAACTGACCCCTTCTTCTTCCCAGACCGATCACGGTTGAATTTGCACCGTGACTTCTAATTAGCTGGTTTCCGTTTGACACTGAGCGAAACCGAGAACTCTTTCATTCGCCTATAAATATCCATCAAACAGGAGGAGGACAAAATGAGACTCAGACAGTCACAGAGGTGTTGATTCACTGTGGTGCTAAATTTTTAGCTGGTACTTTGTGTCCTCTAGCGTTGATTTGCAACTATTAAATCACTTTTCTGTTGAGAATCTTGCATCGTTTTCTTTAATGAGCTTTTAGATTTACAGTTAGATATGATTTTGCTTCCTCAGTTTGATGCATTTCCTTCCAAAACAGTGGGATGCAGCAGAATATAACCTCAGGATTGTATTATTCAAAAGTTTAAAGCAGTTTGGCAGAGGAGGTCTGTGATGTTTTATGTTGGGATGCGATTAATTAACCATTATGGAAGGAGTACTGGCTTTAAAGTGGAACAATACCACCAATTAATAAAAATAAGAAAGAAAAATGTATTTGTTGTGTCCATCTTTTGGTTATTGCCATGTTCTCTATTAGTTATTCACTCTATCAATGTTTTCTGTGGAGGAAAAGGCCTGCTGGTTGGTCCAAGCCTAAAATATCTCAACAATTACTGGATGTATCACCGTGAAATTTAGTACATACAATCATAGTCTCCCGTCTCTTCTGCAATCCCCGGACTTTTCCTCATTGCCCTGAAATTAGGTACAGATATTCATGTTCCCCTCAGGATGATTTCTAACAACGTTGGTAATCCTGAGCCAGGAGGTAGAGTGGGTCGTCCGCTGATCAATCCCCATGTCCTCCTGTCCACAAGTTGAAGTATCTTTGGGCACAACACTCCCAAATTGCTTCCGATCGTCGGGCTAGCACCCTGCATGGTAGCTTGCTGCCATAAGTGTGCATGACTTTGTGAATGAGCGGCAAAACCTTGTTAAGTGGTAGCTGTTTAGCATATTAAAGCTCATTTCAGAAAACATGCACAAATATGGCCGAAATGAATACACACTGTGAACAGAAGGCTCCATCCATAATCGTATCTAACATTTAGCATAAATGCGCCTCTATCCTTTTAACTGTCCATGCAGCCATAATCAGGTTGAAATGGTATTTTGTCCATTTTTTTTGTCAACAAATAGCCTCAGAACTAATGGCATTCCCATCATCTGTAGGCCAGCAAATGATAGCACACTAATACCGTAAACTAAGATGCACATGGTAAACATTACACCTGCTAAACATTAGCATGTTTGCATGCTGACATTAGCATTTCACCCAAACCACTACTGTGTTTAAGTGTAGTGGTACAGAGCCTTTGACTTTTACGTGATTTCACCAGTATTTTAAGACGTATCCTCTGGTGTTGTCCACATGAACACTGCTTTGTGTTTTCATTGTTTTGTTTAAACTCTTCTCCCAATAAACTAAATTAGAATCCATCATGTTTTTTGCTTTCGCTCTTACCAAACAACCAGTGTCCACTGTTTACTGCTGCAGTTTGTACTAATCTCTGCGTTGTCACTACAACTATAATGTCCGTTCTTTCACAGTGCACATACCACACATGAGATTTCAGAGCTGTTCGGCTTTGACCTGCTGGCATTTTCTGGAGGCAAAGCAGAACAGATCAACTCGCCCTGCAGCTTCCCTGCTGGGCAACAAGGATCTCACTGAGTTGTGTGTGTGTGTGTGTGTGTTATTTAGTTTCCCTCATTGTCACCAGTTTCCACAGAGCCTGTCATCCTCCATCAGCTCACTGTGACTGAGATCATTAAATGCCTCGTAACTGAGAGAAACCAAAGATCAGGAAACAAACTGTCTGTAAAGACGTTACCGTACATGTCAAATTATTTAGGGGAAATATTACATATTTCCTTCGGCAAAGATTTAACAAGGCAAAGCTTCTCCTAGTAAGTAACCTCAAACCTCTAGTGACGGCTGTGCAGCAGTACACTCAGGATGTAATAAATTAACCCGTCCACAACCTGTGTAGGTCGTCTGTGCAAGCAGCTTATTATGACACATATTTACAAATTCTGGTGGCTGAAATAGTTGATGTGGGAGCAGAATAAAGATGGAGAAAGTCCACATGGAGAAGAGGTCAGGGTGGATAAATGGGTCAAACACAGGACTTTCATCCAGGAGACTGGGATTCGTCTCCTGTGTGAAACCAAAAGTCAAAGTTGACTTTAAGTTTTGAGTTAAGTAAGTTCATATATTTACATCATTTACGCAACGCAGTGCAACGCAACGCATCGTATCGTCCGCAGCCGTGGGTTTGACCTGGATTTGTGTCCTTTAACTTTGTTAGTTGAAGTTAATTAAATTACATTATGTGCATCTCTTACACCACATAATGTCACGTCACGTCACGTCATGTGACACAACGCAAGGCAATGTAATGCAACATAATAGACTTTCATCCAGGAAATCTGGATTTGTGTCCCGTGTGAAGTTGACATTAAGTTTTAAGTTATATAAGTGGCATCATGAACTTACGCCATGTGACTTACATAAAGTAATGTAATGTACACGTGACATAAAATAACATACTTATTTGAACTCCAGCCATGATGTTTTCTTAAGTATTTTTGGTGCTTTGACTGTTTCATGTTAATCACGCGTTTAATTATAATGTAAACTTGTGTCATGTGACTGACATAATGTTGTGTTTTTACCCAAACATGAACATTTCCTAAACATAAGTAGTTTATGTGCCTGTAAATCTAACCGCGATCGTTTCGCATTTTTATGTGTTTATTGGTGGCCTGGTAGCGCAGTAAATTAAAGGCATAGCAGCCCAAAAAATATATTTTAAAAAATCGTGTGTTTAAATAACATGACTTACATCACATACTTAATGTCTGGTGCTGCCTGTCGCTCGTATTTTCCATCTGCCTTATATGTTGTTTTGGGAATCACTGGCCATCAGACTTATTTACATATCAGGACATTCAATAAGAAATGTATGATATGAAACAAAACCAGTATGATAACATTATTGTGTCTTCTGCACGTGTGCGATTGTCATGCCGTGCGTACCTTCTCACACTGTAGATAGACAACCATGGATGTGTTATTCTCAAGTCTTGCATCAGGTATGCACTGTTACCTTGTATGGAGAGTGTGGGGTTGTAATGTGTTATTCTATAATGCTTCATACATTTTCCATGAAATATGCTTGTTTTTTTTTTCTTTTGCTGTTTAAACCCGAGTCAACGCAGCAAAGAAGTATTGATTCTTGAATGTTAATATATGATGTTACTTCAATCATCGCACAGTATTTCAGCTGCTGTTGGCTTATTTCATCACAGAACGTGCCGATAAATGAGTTAAAGCCGATTCTTTCTTAAAGCTTCTCTCTTTTCATCATTTTCTCCCAACACATTCAATCACTATGAGACAGGATTGCTAGTTTAGACTCTAAATTAAATGACACAAGTAAATTTTGTTTGCAGCTTTTTCATGCAGTGATATAATTATTAACAAAGAGAGATTATAGGCTGCAAAATTATCTTTGTTTTATGTTTACATGACAAAAGGCAGATATCACAAAGAATAAAACCACTTTCTGTGTGAGAAGTACTTACTGTGTGATGCTGACATAAATCCTGATGATGAAATGTATGTTTTCTTGAGGTACAAATGATTTAATTTAGTTTTTAAAAAAAGGCTGTATTGGAAGATGCGTGGTGTCTCATTATGTGTGAGGAGAAAAAGTTGTTGGATGTCAGCCTGTTCTCTCAAGAGACAGAAGTTCAAACGTCACTATTTTTAATTAATGAATCATGCTTTTTTTTGGATCCTAAGACTAAAACGTGGAGATAAATGCTTGTTTACAAAAACTGCCATGCATCACACAACCACAACTTAAAAAAAGAACCGTTAATGAAAAAATCATTCAGCCTCCTATAAACAGATAAATACCAGACATAAACAAGAGATTATTTTAGATTGAAACTTTAAGATTCATTGTGCACCTACCTGCTTTTGATTAGTGTTACATTAACAGTAAGTTAGTTCATAGATAGATCATAGATCATAAATAGATCATAAATTATGCAGAGGTGGTGCAAACATTTGATACTAATTGAGTTTTTATATTTTATATTTTAAGTTCAGTCAGTTTTCTGAAAAGTTTTGCTGATGAAGTTTTATTCCACGTTAAAGTGAGTGGTAACACTTTCTCTTAAGGTCATGTCTATAATACATTATAAGCACATACATAAGTATTATAAAGTATTTGTAAGGCTTCAAAAAGCTGTGTATAAATGTATATAATCATGCATGACAACGTATAACAAGGATTATAAGTGGTGAGCATAATGTATAATAAGTTCAGCATTCATAATGCTTTATATCTCCATGCCAAATAAGAGTTAAAGATCACATTATGATACTGTAACACAGTTATGAGGACGTGTGAGAAGTATTTGATGGCTGCGAGTGAGATATTTAAGAATAAGACTAAAAAACCTTCACAATGATTATCAAAGCCGTGTCAAATCTTTATTTTCCAGGACACACAACTTTACATTTTAATCGAAACAGACAGGACCCAGATTCTTCTTTCAAAACTATCATCACTTTGAAACTTGTTCATTAAAATGTATCATGTATGTGCTTATGATGCCTCATAGGCTTGACCTTTCATAGAAAGTGTTACTAAATGAGTTAACATTACCTTTAAAAACAGTTAGACTTAGCCTCTTTAGACTTTTTTCCCCACAAAATTATGTACCTCGATTTATTTACTTTATTTTATTTATTTCTATAGCACTTTTTTAAACAAAGTTAGAAAGTGCTTCAGAGATACAATAAAAACAGCGACTGAAGAGAGAACAAATAAAAAGGATCACAAAGATTTAGGGACAGAAACAGTTAACAATATAAAATGGCCGGGAGCAGAGTGATAAAGCCCACTGACTTCTATTAACAATTCATAAACGCCTTCCTATAAAAGACGGTTTTAAGGATTTATAAGATGGCGGCGATGTAGCCTGTCTGATCTCAATTTGGCTAAACTTTCAATAAAGCCAAACACTGAAATCAATCAAAAATGTACGTTTTATTGTAATATTTTGAATATAAACTGACAGAACCACAGTCATTAGCAGTTACATTAAAATTATCGAGAACATTTCCCATCTGATCATTAATGCTTTCCTTGGTAAAGCATTTTGTTTCATTAAGCTGTGTCCACCTGCCACATTTTCCAGCTCATTAGCAGCTCGCTCCTTCAACCTGATACTTAAGCTTGCAGCGAGCGTAGCACAATGGCCTCATGGGAGAATAGGTGACCAGTCCGACTCTGCGAAGGAGGTGTTGTTGCTTACAGATGAATACCAATTAGTATATAGGCACATTCTTTCCACTATAAACCTATAAACATGGTAATGAACCACAAAACACACTATAAAAGACACATGCTGTTAAATAACTTGAGTATCTTTCAGAGATAAATATTAATTTAATCAATTAAAAAGCAGCTCTCCAGAGTATAGAAGTAAACCTACCTCCATACATTTTTAATATTCATCATTGCTATTCGTGCCTTCTTCAAGGCTGGCTAACCTCTTCCTCACAGCCATGAGATTCAACACGTCACGCCTCTCAGAGAAAACATTAGAAGCAACCAATTAGTAAAGACGTACACTGCAATGATTTCCATCAAGACTGGGCTTTAAAAGAAAAGGAGGCACGGCACAGTCAATTAACGTTCATTTACTGATGCAATGACAGCATCATCCCACCAAACCCACACATGCTCATCCATTCAGTCAAGGCCGACCGCTCTGTATTGATCTGAC
The DNA here is from genome assembly GCA_034769285.1 of Lutjanus argentimaculatus. Lineage (NCBI taxonomy): Eukaryota > Metazoa > Chordata > Actinopteri > Lutjaniformes > Lutjanidae > Lutjanus > Lutjanus argentimaculatus. The sequence continues at coordinate 12,348,377 of JAWZSL010000009.1, read as the reverse complement.
CGCTGAAGAATGTTGTGCATTATAGGACCGCACTTTCACTATTATTCATCTCAGCTGAATGGATGTATTGCAGCAACAAACTACAGAAACACACTGTGGGGAAATAAAGCGAAAAGGAGTGTGTAGGAGTTGAGGCTGAGGTCTGTCCTTTCAAGTTCACACAGGAATAAAGAAACTTACACCAAAGGTGTAGAAACTATTTGGACAAAGTATTTTGTTTGTTTTTGTTTGTTTTTACCATATGAAAAATGAGTGTGCCATAAAGGTGTAATGATGCAGTGTGTAAAATGTCCTGTAACTACAAAACAGAGCAAGAATCACATTAACTGAACCCAAGAGAGTTTACTTAAGTGGAAGGTAGCTAGAAAGACAGCCACAGTTTGCCTTTTCTTGCCTCTAGCTGTAATATATAAAAGAATAATATCCATTTGAGTGAACTGACATGTCTGTTTGTTACTTCACATAAAAAGGAGGTTAACTAATTCCATGCAAAAAAAAAAAAAAAATCCAGCTGTACTCCAGAGGTGCAGGGGTTCCCAAACTTTTCAAACTCGAGACATTTCTTAAAACAGAAGAACCAGGGGTAAATGACACTACATCACAGAAAAATATTAAAACATACATCAATTAACATTAAATTAATTGGTAACAAACTATAAATATCTTGGTGTACACCTGGATAACAAGCTGGACTGGTCCCTTAACACAGATGCACTCTACAAAATGGGGCAGAGCCGCCTCTTTTTCCTAAGGAAGCTCAGATCTCTAAACATCTGCAGTAAGATGCTGCAGATGTTTTATCAGTCTATTGTGGCAAGTGTTTTATTTTATGCTGCAGTCTGCTGGGGAGGAAGTTTGGGAAAAAAGCAAGCAAGGAGGCTGGATAAGCTTGTGAAAAAGGCTGGCTCTGTGATCGGAGTAAGGATGGACTCTCTGGAGGAAGTTGTGGAGAGAGACACGATGAGGACGCTGGAGGCCATCCTAAACAACATGGATCATCCACTGCATAACACCTTGTTGGACAAAAGAAATAATGGTGGTGGAAGGCTTCTCTCCTCTTCGTTGTAGGACAGAGAGATACAGAAGATCTTTCATACCAACTGCCATCAGACTCTATAATTCTTATACAAATAGATGAGACTACAGACAAATGAATTTCCCCTTGGGGATCAATAAAGTATTTCGTATTCGTATTCGTATTCGTATTCGTAATTAAAAGTTTTAATAGCCTTTTTGTTCATAGAAAAGAAAAGAAGGTTCATATTGTTCAAGAAAACAAACAAAAAAAATTGTGCATTTTATTAATAATAGATTTATTAAGAAAAAAAGTCATCTTTTTGGGGGGTGTTTAAAGAAACCAAACACAACATTCTCCCATAATAAAATGAAGTCTTTAAAAATATGATCAGTGACAAATATGCCAGAGTTTCTTGGTGTGAGATTAATGTTAAATACACTCGTTCTGGATATTCATCACAGAAAGAGTTCACGTCTCTCTAAATTTCTGCAGGTAGTGACTGACGGAGTAATATTCATGAATGATTTTTAAAGAACCCATGCTTTATCTTATTTGTAATTATTTGTAATTATCTTTATTTCCTGGGTCAAAGAGACCTCTTAAGAGACCACTCTAACTCTTGGCAAAAGATTAATTAATATGATTGAGATGGTCAATAAATATTTGCCAAATTCTGTAAAATTTCCCTTCTTGTTTTTTCAAAGAGAATTTAATTTTCTCTTGCTCCAAGTATTTCATTACATCCCTCAAAAGATTTAAATGCGTCAGTGCTCAATAGAGACGTTTCTTCATGAATCAACAGAACAAATGTCGATGCACTGATAAAAATGTAGAAATGAAACAGCTCAAGTCAACTTCACTGCCAAGCCATGCAGGAGAAAATTAGATGGCAGAAAACGATGTGAGGAGACTTGGAGTAGAAGTAATTAAAGCGAGCAGGAGGGACTGATTATAAACAAACTGGTGGCACCCAGAGCCTTTAAATTAAGTTGGGCGATCGGCGAGATGGAGCTCGGGTTTGTTTAGCGATGATTAAAAAGCAACAGCTGAGCTCTCTGATCAAGGCTGGAGCTGCGGTGAATTCCCACGTCGTTCTGCTCCCAATCTGATCAACAACAACACAGAGTGCATCTGCCTGCCAGGTTAATAACACCTGATATTTCCACAGGAGAGGATTCATAATTAAATAACAAGGAAAAAGTACAAGCTTGACTGTCGATATCACACCCTAGACTTATTGGGAAAAGTCTGAACTTCTGGTTTCTATGGCTACCATTATTCATCCTCCTGATAATAAAACATTGATTGTTAAACGATGGGTTTGAATACCGACAGTCGGCAACAAAAGAATCAAGAAGAACTGAATGGAAATCATATAAAGGTGGGTAAACATGTTTCAGCCCAAATCAATAGAAGCTCAAGGTCAAGCCTTTTGTTCAGTATTGTTCTGAATGAAAAAAGTCGATGTGCTCAGACTGTGGTATTCAGAAACAAGGCCCCCAGCAGGTTTGAATGGATCATTGAAGAACATCACACAGCGACAGACCTGCAGGTCGAACTGAGCAGGATGTTCCAGGTGTTGCTGCGGCGAGATGGACGGGGGGACCTCAGATGTGGACAGGTGGCTCTAAAGCGGTGTCTCTCTGAGGGGGCTTTGATGCTTCCTGCATCACGGCTGACGTCATTGCATTTTAGTGACAAAATAACGGCATCAGATCAAAAGGCTGAGATGGAGCACAGCACGAACAGGATGCAGTGTGTGAGTGGTGTATCCCCTCTGGAAATGACGATGTAAATCAAAACCTAAGGACATCTACAGATTTTGGGAGTTATTTGCATGTTCTGAGACACAGAAGTAGTAGAATTCATGGGGAGCTGGATGATGATTTACTGAAAAGACAATACATTAGTTCTTCATTTCAGCTGAAGAAAAATGTTTTACACTTAACCATCTGATGGCAAGAGATGAATTGTGAGGACTGTTCTGGTAAATTTATTATCATTTTGTTGTAGCTTTTATCCTTATTAGATTTAATAATAAGTCAGCTGACCTTCAAAAGATACAAAAAGTTCTTGTAAAGTTGACGAAACAAAAATTTGCAAGACATAATTGCGCGCCATAAAACTGCATGACCCTCTTTCCAACTTGACCTTGGAAAGAGGGTCCATTAGTGACGGTTCTGAAGCCTTTGATCGAATCACCAATCCTAATCAAAAGCTCCAGAAAAGCTATATTGACCTTGTGGCGAAGCTGTTTAATGGTTCAGTCTAAAGTTTTAAGCCAGCATGGATGTGAAGTACTTAAAGCAACATTATTTTACCTTAAAATAACAGCCTCAAAATCATTTTGATGGTACACTGACTAGTAATAGGGAGAATGCTCTGCATCCCGAACGCCTGCTCTAATGATTCTTTGCTCTAATAAACATGAAGCAAACAAAAGCATCCAAAAAAGTAAACATAATGTGAATATGCTTAGTATAAACTGAATGTAAACAAATCAAGAAAACTTTATTTACTAGACCACATAAGGAGGGTATGTGTGTCACACTCCAACATAGTTTATGTATAAATTTGCATTAAGTTAATCAAACCTGACTGAAGGTATTTAACTTATTCACACTGACTCAACATGATAGAAAAAACATTGTATTGAACGCACCCCTTTACATTAAACTTATGTAATAAAATTACGTGAAAAATGTTTCCTGACAGATTTACTTGTTGCTAAAGTAAACGCCAGCTGCTGCTACCTGCAGCTGCCGTTAGCTAGTTAGCTCAGTTAGTCTTGCAGCAAGATGACTCAATTCAACCAGACTTAGAGCTCAGAACACCGGGGAAGTGTTGGAGTTTACGCCACTGGGAGGAGGAGGTTTTCAGGCCCAGCAGTGAGAGCTGGTGGGTAGAGCGCTGGAACTGGTACCAATGGATCGAGGAACTGGGATCGGCAGCTTCTACTGACATCATGGCACAGGCGAAGAGACCATAGACAACGTCAATGTCGGTGGAGGAATCTAAGAAGAGAAAAAGCGAAGGTAAACAGAATTTTGTTCCTGCTTGGAGGATGCAAAAACTTATCTTTATCCAGAAAAAAAAATACTGTTTCCTGCATTCAGCAGAAGAAATTACAAAATTTTCACCTCTCCATACCTATAATTATTGATAATTTTGCCTTAAAAATAAGTGTGTTCTTTTCAAACAGAGGATTTCTCATTTCATAACTGAGCTCTTTTAATTAGAATTAGGTGATAATGAAGAGGCTGCTTGTTAGTTCTTGTCACAAGAAACCTGTTGTGTACTGAGAGGAATGTCTCCAAGAATCACACAACCTCCCTCAGCATCATCTGGAAGTATTGACGTGTTTCCATAGAAACTCTGAGCTGCTTTCCGCTGAAATGAAAACATTTCTGAGAACAGACACACAACATTAACACATCTTTATAGATTTAACACAAAGAGGATTATTGTAGCGCTCACAAAGGTTCAAGGACTCTTCCTCTTGTACTTGACTGTGGAGATGAATTCAGACACTTTGCTCAGCATCATCACTGCTGCTGCCATCATCATCATCATCACCATCATCATCATCAAGACTGAGACTATCTCTCACATACTTAAAAGAAACTACAGCTGTCAGACTTATCACTTAATCACATGCCGTTAATAAAAACATAACACACTTTATTTTTTTCACCTCACCTTTTTATCACCTCAGCTGGATTTCCATTTGCATCCTGGCCCACAAAACAGGAGAGGTGCCTGCAGGAAGTGGTTTAACTCCAGACTTAGTTGTAGCTTTGCTTTAATGTAACGTTTTGATGAGAATCAGACAAGGTGGCAACAAAGAGCTATTTATTTATTTATTTATTTTGCTGGAATCAAAAGGTGAACGCCCTCACCGGAGGCTCACTGGATCAAGTTCCTTGGACAGAGTGGGAAAGGATCCGGTGGTCTCTCTTTTGAGAGGCCAGTGTTTTTTCTCCGGCATATCAATAAGCGTTAATGCTCCAGCAGCTCTTTTCTTACTCTGCAGGACAATCATTCTGAAACAAAAATGCCAGCCAGTGCTAGAAGAAAAACACGTCCGCAACACGTCCAAATTGATATTATCCAGCGAGAAAATTATAAGAAATAAGATACAAAGATGCAAATGTTGTTACTATGACAACTTTAAATGGAAAGGAGGCTAGATCTGTGAAAAAAAACATCCCTTTTCTTTCAAATTCAAAGCACAATCCTCAAGTTGACCCCAACAATTTAAACCTATTATAATAAATGGGAATCAATGGGGCAATTGTGAAAACTTAATGCATGTTTACAAAATCGGATCTGCATCATTATAACACACTCTTTGGGGGGGCCTGTTGGCTTTGGGGGCCCTATAGTCCACGTGTGGCAAGAAACGGCCCTGCCTTGTAGGTATGAGGACGTGTGGGGTTTAGGCAACAAAAACACTTTGAGTAAAATCAGTGATCTTAACTTATCTTACCCAAGTGGTGCCTAAAAGTAATTTCTTTCTTAACATCCCTAGTTTGGCTGTGTTCATCTGTCACAGTGTGTTTTGTGATACAACCACTGGCAGCACCAAAGTCTGAAAAGTTGAATGTGAATAAGGGGGGGTGGGGATGATGTTGAAGATGTCCCCCATCATTTTTAGACCTCATTTTGTCTGATAGGGGACATACTGATTATATCTGCAGCCCCAGTGAGGGACGGAGAGACACCTGGTCATTCCTTACTGAGGGTCTTAACAGCTCAGGCAGCACTCTTAACTGGGATCAAGTACATATTCAATCTTATTATCATCACAGACCTTTAATGCATGTATCCTCACACACACACATGTCCAGGCTCTGTAAATGTAATGCTGACATTCAGTCATAAAGCTGGAGATTCAGATCCACTGATTGTGCCAAGATCAAACTGTTTTCTCTCCACACTTTTTTATGCAGCAGCTTAATTGCTGGGAGTGTTGTCTCTAAATGTACACTGTTTGGTGCTCTCTGTGTTCTTGTTCATTTCCCAACAAACATCTGAACGGAAAAAAGGAAGAAAAATATGATACAATTGGAAGCATACAGTACTTCATAATTTTGCCTTGAACTGAACAGAAAGAAGAAAATGTCGTTATTCAGTTAAATTGTATTATTTTTTCAGTTTCTGCCGCCTTGAAGTGATGAGTGCCCACATCACGATCAGCTACAGCATGTAAATCTTGATGTCCTTGTACCAATCGCTTCTCTGATTCATACACGTGATCAAAGGCCAATAATATGACCTCCACCTGCATATTTTATACTTGTTTGTGCTTCCTCTTCGAGGGCTTTGAAGGGAGTTGTCGGGAGAACGCCCCTCGTGAATTATTCATGAGGCCAGCTCCCCATTGATTCAGCTGCTGTTTAATCTCAGCGGTGGCACGATATTTTCCCACGTCAAAGTCACCGTCACTACTCCCTCTGCCTCCGCTGTCACACAGAATTACCTGCTCCACCCTCCTCCATCTGAGGTGAGTTCAGGGGTACGGTGGGAAGATTAGACACTTTCCTGAGCCAGCGACGACTGAGACTTTCGGGGCCCGGAGCAACTTGAGCAACTATGGAATTAGTTTGAGAAGGACGTTGTTGCTTCTCACTGCGACGTCTGGGCATATGAGTCCTTACTGTGAGGGCAAGGGGGGGCATAAAAACCTGTGGCTTCACACACCTTTTCTGTCTGGGAAATATTTTCTGTTTGCTTTTATTAAAACCAAATGTCTGTTATATTCTTTGCATAATTTTATCTAAAATCTTGATATTTGTGGACTCAAGGCTAACGGGGCAAAACAGGAAACTGCCCAGAGGCCTCAGACCCTCGGGGCAGGAAGCTTGTCTGTGTGTTGCAGTAATTGTTGTAATTAATTAAACAATTTGTTTTTCAATATGCACAACTAAAACACAATAAAAACTCAAATGGTAACAGCCCTGAGGTGGTTCTTGTACTTTTAAGCCATTCTTTGAAGCACCATCATTATAATGCGCACGTTACCACAATACCACAGTCATGTGATGACTTCTGCAGGGTTGAATATTTTTTGTTTTTTTTGGTCAATCTCATGTGTGTTTGAGATCAGAGCTGTCACACACACGCTTAGTCAGAAACACAGCCTCTGATTGGTTGACAGACTCAACCTAAGGCATCATGGGACTGCCAGTAGACGACTAACAACATGCTAACAACAGTAACTGTTTTCAACATGGAAGAATGGATAACTAATTACACAAGACATTCAGCGTTGGATTTATCATTGTGGATTTATTTCACTATGTATTTAAAAAAGACGCTGCAGTTGTTGGCTGGATTACAACATTTTTGAAAGGGATACAGTTGTATTGGAATCGACATTGTGCGCACAAACGTAACGTTCTGCTAAGTTTATTTCAGCGCTAACCCCCTTCACTTTCCAACAGTTGTGAAATAACAGACAAGACTTTACATTTGCTGCCAAATTGACAACTTACTGCTAAGTTTAAGTCTCTGCTCTGCTAGCAGCACCTTCACTCTCAGTCTGCTGCTCACTCTACCCTTACTCAACCAGTGCCACACAATATATGATGCTTTTTCACCGTGGAAAGAGTCACAGCCCTAATCAATATCTAATTTTAATACCTTTAATATCTTAGTTGATGCGTTACGCTTAGCTGAGCCTGTTGTTGTTTGCATTTCCACCATGGTCTAATGACCCACAAATTCTAGGTATATCAGTCCGTTGACATGAAAAAGCAACATCATTTATACAGCAACGATGACGCCACATAAAGCAACATACAGGCATCATTGTTTGTGCGAAACTGTATTGCACATTGTAGGCGGCTGTTTCCAATTCCGGTTTGATTTTGTCTTCTATAGGCCTGAACTATATTAACAGTTAGTGGCTGCTTTTTTAAAAAAATGGTGGATGAAAGAAAATGCTGCGAGCGCTCGACCAATCAGAAATATTTAGTGTTGAAAGTACTTAGTTCAGAAAGTATTGCCCTCTCAGCAGGGCTTTTCTGGGGGTAAAATTGTGTTTCTGGAAACTAATTTAGACCCTGGTCCCTGCTGTGGAAGTGCACTGAGTCCCTCCAAAGATTCCTAGTCCCTAGGAAAGTTTCTGCAATGGAAACATGGCTACAGTGAGGTGTTCAGCCGTTCAAGAACCAGATATTTCCCTTTGGAGATGGTGGAGGCCAAAAACAGAGCTAAAAGAGAGTGAATATTGGACTTACATTCAGATCTTACATTCAGATCTTTGGCCCCCAAAAGTAATTCTTATTCATTTCAATTGTAAAAATGTGTACCCTATACACAGAATGGATGAAAAAAAATATGTTTTATTATTTCACCAACTAAAATGTGTGTCAAAGCCTCTAAAATGATAATAATGTTGCTTTGTAACTGCTGAATGCATAAATAAGTTACTGTTTGTTAACAAGTTTGCCATATCACGCGTAAAGGTGATATGAAATGTCAGTGTTGTGTTCAGAGCTAAAATCTCTTCTAAATTGCTAAGGTTTTCTTTTTGGCAACATGTCATGCTGGACTGTGTGTAGAAGAAAAATAAAAATGTTATTTTATGACCCTAAAACCTTGTTAAATCCTGCAGTCCCACACAGCTAAATGGAACCATTGTGTTGTGGAAAGAAATGAATCAAAGCACCTTTGAGAAATGTACTTTTTGTCTGCTCTCTCCCACCCAGACACTGACAACAGCCTTGCAGCTGGCCATGACAGTGCGGTGGTCAGACCTCCAGTCACAGTGAATGCAGTCAGAGCAGCATCATCGACCGCCTACAGCTCGGCTAATTGGCAAAGGCTCGGGTCCTTGAATATTTCATATCAGACATTAGTTATAAGATCAAAATGAGTCTCTATTTGCCTATAATGACCCCCAAAAGGTTAAGGATGGGCTCACTACCGAGGCACTCTCTGTGCAGCAAGGGAGTGCTCACACAGCTAATGACATTCACAAGTCCATCCAGTGGTCACTGTCAGACCGCGGCGGTTAGAAGAAGAAACTCAGAGGAAAATGTATCGATTCTTTTCAGACTAAATCAGCCGAGTGAGTGAAACATGTTCCCTGCAATTTATCATATTTAAGATTCTGCATCACATTATTTATGCAGTCAGATAATGGACAGAAGATATTCAGAGCCATTAAACAATACCACAATGTAAATATATTCTATTGTAGGTAAAACTTACCACAGCATTAAAACTTAAAAACACTTTTAAGACATAGTGTATTTTGTCTGAGTGTTATATTATTAGGTACAGTATTTGATATGATTGGGTGATTAATATTGATTACTGTATATGGAGCATTTGTTGCTAGTTCAGATGGAGCTAAATTTAATATTTATGTACTGTTGGGTGGTTTAATCTATAAAACTGATCATATCTTTTAAGCTTGTCATGTGCTTTGTTCAGTCTGCAAGCTAGCTGTCAAATAAATGTTGTGGACTGAACAGTAGAACATTTTAACGTAATGTAGTCAAGGTTTAAACCTTTATTTCTTTTTTTTTCAGCGCTTGGAGCAGCACAACAAGCCAACAAGTTGTAAACCGTAAACAAGCCGTAAATATTGAGACATTATTGCCACTATAGAACAGGTTCTTTTTCAGAAGTAAGAAAACCGTGTTCAAAATTACATTAACATTAATATTAACATAAATAACAAAGAAATTTGGCCTTGGGAATGTATCATTTTCCAACAGTGTGTGTTCATTTCATTTATCTAAATAAATATGGCAATTAATTAAATTAAATTAAATATTATTTAATGTTGTGTATTCAGTATCTATGTTTTTGCTAACCTGACAGAACATCTCACAGAACACAGAACCATCAGGTAAGTTGTCCTTAGAAACTGTTTGGAGAAGGGCAGGCACTTTCAAGGTGCTTGAATGAACCATCTATCACATCTAACACGGGATAACTAACTTTAACCAGTCTTCTTTCAATGAGGAAACTCTCTCCACTCATAACTGATGCTGTCACAGTATCTACGCTAACCTCTTCAGGAGCCGCCATTGTTTGTTGTTTGTTTGAGACGCATCATTTCCACGGACACTTCTCGCTGTTGTCGCACCTAAAACCACGCCTGGAACTGCCAGTAGTCCCTCCTAGGATGCTTGATTGGCTGCTCCACTTTTGGTGCAGACACAAATGGATAACTTGAAGCCTGGCAAGATGGACTCTCATGTGATCTTGCAAGGTAAGTTTTTAGCAGTCCTTAACAAACACCATTTCCCATAAACTCTGGACCACCGGGGGTTAAAATACTTAAAGTTTATGGGTGAGTCAAACGTTTTTGTCAAGGTTAGAAGGGACAGAATGCTGGTATATGTTTTAAACAGCAGAGGTTACAGATAAAAAGTTTAAAAATTACTTTGCATTGGTGAATTTTATTGATATGGATGACATCATGTTATGATGACATAAGTACCTGTGCTGCTGTGCTGGTAAATTTGACATAGAGATGATGTCATGGAATTTTAAATTACTTTTTCCCAGCTCTAGGAAAGGTTTGCAATTATAAAAAGTCCATGGATGCAAATTCATAATAGAAAGATCATAACTGACCTTGTTTGCAGTGTGAAGTGTCCTGTCAGCGGTTTTACAGAAATCTCTTTTATAATGGTGGCTTATGGGAAAATGCTTTTTGGGCTGCAGGGGAATTTTCTGCTGCAATACCGTGAGGGGCTACTGGGGAAAATTGGAAGCACAGATGAAAAATAATGCCCCCTATAAGTTTTCCTAATGCATCTATGGGGCCTGTACTACAAAGGAAGTTCATAATGCTCATGTTATCTTTTCATGATCTGGCTCCCCTAAGCTTAACTAACTAACTCTGGCCCTTGCATGAGCTCCAGGGAATCTTCAATAAATGGTGATACCATTTTCCAAGAGGACTGACTGGGCTATGAACCACCGTCATAACCATGAAAATCCCAGGTTACCTCCCCAAATCCTGCTTCCCTCCCTATAAAGTTGTTTATATCCATGTTAGTGGATCCACTATGCTCTGTACTGAAACCAGAGAGTCACTGCTATGACTCTTCTGACATTACACAGTCATTACATTGATTATATTTACTTACCACGACTGATAAAGTCAAATGCTCATCCAGGTGATCAAATAAGCAAACATATGCTCAAAGTTTTATTGGGTTCTCAACGACTCTCAAACAAGCCACACATGCTGCATATTGCTCATTTATTACAAACAGGAAATTTGTCGTGTTATCATGTTCGCTTAATATTCTGTTGAACTTAATTAGGCAAACAATTGCTCTGTAATATAAATGTAATTGCTGCAATGAGTGTCACAATGAAATACAAACGCAGAGCATGCTGAGGGTTTCAGCATCAGAAATCGTGGTAGGCACAGGTGAAATTTATTTCTCTTTGTTGTCGGGCTTTGTCTGACATTTCTGACCGGATGCCACACTCGTCCTCACATCTCTTCTTCAGACACTTTCTCTGATCCACAAGTTTAAGACAAGTCCAAACTCTTCATGCGTCATTCACATCCAAATATAGTTTACACAAATACTCAGTAATATAAAAAGAGTATCCTGTCAGTGTTGCCTCTGGCGTTTCAAGGCAGATGAAAGAGTTTCTGGACAGAAACGTCAATGTTTACTAAATATTTCATCTATTCGATGTGACCACTGAATAGTCATGTACTAGCGGGTATAATCTCTCAGGAGTAAAATGTACGACCAAATTAGCAGTTCGATTTCCATATCAAAAGCCGTTGTCGTTTCTCGGCTCAGGACGTGGGTGGGGTTGGAAACAAGTAGAAAACAGTGCAGGGAAACAGGGAGATTGCATGTCCCTGTGTTGTTTCTGACATGATATAATATGCAGCGTGATGACATGAACTGAAACCTGTTGTCGTCACTTCACCTCCAACATGTGACATCCTGTCAAATTGTGCTGTGAAGCACTGAAACAGGTTTTATATTAAACTTAATGCATTAGGGATTACACCTGTCTCTCCGTCTACATCAACACAAATCTATTTCCTCGCTTTTTTATTACAAAAAGTGATAGGAAGGGGATTTTTAATGCAACTACATGAGAGGCTGTAAACGTTACAAACTGAGCTGCAAAACCTGTTTCTCAAAAATACCCCCAGCCACCATCTACTGTGGGTAATACACTGATATAGATTAACCCTCTTCCAAAAAATACAACTATCCCTTTAACGCAGACTGCAGCTTGTTCTATTTCCTGTTGATTATGATCTTCATGAAGTTGTCCAACAGATTGTAATTGTTGCCATTAGATACCCATTCAATAGAGAATTTAATATCTGTCACTGGAAATGGTTATCAGCCGAGCTCAGCTCAATATAATGGCCTGCGGTCACTTAGTGAAGGCTTTATAAATGCTTAATAAGTGGGGTGAGTGACTTATTTACCGTGGGTCATGAAACATTAGTGTAGCATTGATTTCTTCTGGTCCTGTTGGCCGAGTGACATTCAGACGCTGTCAAAACAGTAATTGTTTTATTCAACACCTCTTGCTAAAAGTCACCGGGAATTCAATAAGTATCGATTCATATTAAAGTGTATAATAAGTTCCAAATGTGTCATTGAGAGTGGATACTAACTTACACACTGTCAGTGCATAAAAGCACAGTTTTAGTTGTTTTTTATCTGTCTTAATTAAAGTAATTCTCTTTTTATTGGATTTCCTCTCAGATTTATTTGGAATAGGTGAAACATCAAATATATAAAACACTTATATTGATTAAAATCCTAGATGTCTTTATTTGGTTTCGTGTTCTAATGAAATCATATATTTGTGTCTTAGTCAGATACTGTTCCATTCATTTTCTTTGCCTCTATGCTCGTGCTTTTCTCTCCTTTTGTCTTTTGTGTTTCTTCTTTAGGCTTTGCTTTTTTTTGGTCTTAATGTTAAAAGGATCATTAATGCCCCTTTACATACAAAAATAGATATGTCTGTGTCAAATAATTGAAAACGTTACTGCCCACAAACCTCCATCCAGCCTTAAGCAATACATCCACTAGAGGGGCACCTCTCAGAACCAAAGGTTACCCTGACAAAGAAGAGTCGACAACAAACAACAAACATGGCAAGAAGGAGGTTGTAATAAAGTATCTCTTGAGAAAGAGGCAAAAGCAGAAGCAGAGTCGTAGGTGTCAGTGGTTCTGATCCGTTCCTTCCGTATCCATTTAACATTTAGCATAAATGAGCATTTATTATTCTCAAAAGCAAGCAGATTTACCCAAAAGATCATTGAAGCAAATGAGTTTCTTGCCTTCTCATGAATCAAAGTCCAATATTAACGCTCCTTTTAGCTTTGTTTTGTTCTCCACCAACTCCTGAGGGAAATATCAGGCTCTTTAGCTGCTTAATGCTCCATGATTGTTCACTAGCTAGTCGCTAACGTCTGCTGTAATTGATGGGTGGGTAGCGTACAGTGGATGGTTTGTCACTTAAAACAGTTGGACACAACACTGAAAGATGTCAAAATACTCTGCAGAGTTGAGAGAAACTGCAGTCAGGTGATAATTGATGGGTCTGTTACCGTAAACAACCGTAAGCTTTAATAAAATGGTAAATACACTTTTATTTTTATCAACCACTGTCTCCCAGTCTCCTCTGCTACATGCCAGATGACGTTTCCATCAGATCAGTAACACTCCGGCAGCATCACTTCTCACCTTTCAGCTAAACACATCGTAATCAGTTCATGGATTTTTCAAATATTGCCGTTGGTGTTTTGTAACAAGGGAGAAAGGTTTCGATTCTCCGGGCACGCTGCAGCCATAATGAGAGTGTGAATGTGTGCAGAGTATCAGAGCTGTCATTGATTGCTGACACATTGTGGAAGCACAGGACAGAGTCGGGCCAAAGGATAAGAAGCTGAGCTATAGTCTGAGCACAGGCTGTCAGCGAACACAGCTGACCTTATAGCAGAGAGACCTGCAGAGAAAGTGAAGCAGCCTCTGCAGCCTCGCTTTGTTCAACAACTTGAAAGTAGCTGGGAGGCTGGGGGAGTTTGTTTTTGTTTGTTACTCATGTCAGGAACCACCCAGGGATGCGACTGAGCCTGGTTGTTGTTAACTGCTCTCACCACCTTGGTTAAGCTTTAATTACTTTACTGTGAAGCTCATTGTGCAGGTTTGCTGCTTCATTTTTTTTAGCAAGTTGTTGGATTCAAAGATATGCTAATGCTTTCATGTTGTTCAAACCAGGGTATACTTTTCTCAGCATCATGAATAAAAACACACTTAATGGCCTAGTTATCCCTATGACTTCAGACAATAGTGATGTATTTTAAGGTGCTGTAGCCATAGGAGCGTGTGTTCGAGTCCAAGTTCAAGTTACAGCCTCCCTGAACAGTGTTAATAAGCGATAAATAACAAGAATATCAACAACAGAAATTACCACAAAATTAACCTAACACACCAGATGGTTTGTTACACAGAACCATCTGGGAAGCTGTCCATTAGAAACTGTTTGGAAAAGGGCAGGCGCTTTCATAAGGAAACAAAAAAAAAAAGACTTGCAGGTGATTGGATGAGCCATCTGTCACGTCTAACACAGGCTAACTTCAATCGATCAGATCAACTCACGGGCTGGAAGAAGAGCGAAAACATATTTTCCATCGATGAAAGCTTTCAGTGCTGTTCTCTGCTCTTCTTTCACTACTCTCCAGTTCTGATGCTATCACAGCATCTACACTCAGTCGTTTCCATGGACGCTTCTTGCGTCGGCGCACCTAAAACCACGGCCGTATCTGCAAGTAGTCCCTCCTAAGACGCTGATTGGGTTGCGCCACCTCTGGTGAGGAGACAAACGGATAGCTTGGAGCCTGGCAAGATGGGATTCTCGCATGATGTTGTGATCTTGCGAATCCAGCTGCCGCACAAGTTAAGTTTATTATGTCCTGACGAGTAAAACGAGCCAAAATAGTTGGCTCAGTTCCACCTACATTAGATCACGCTAATTAGCCACCTCAAAGCACTAATGAATTTAGCTTGTTTAAAAGTTGTGTGCCTCATTTTCACCAGGTGGGAAGAAAAGAAAAGAAGAGACACTCTTTGAACACTCGTCTAAGAAAGACTTAGTGCACAGTAGGGTTGTCAAGATACCAAAATTTTAAACTTCGGTACAATACCAGTATAAAAAAGTCTTATACATACTTTTTTGATTAACAGCCTGCACACAGAGCTGGTACAGAAAAAGTAACTGAAGTAACTAAACACTGTCTGGTCTTACTGCAAACCAAATTTAAGGCAGGGCAATAAAGACTGAACTGGACTGAGGTCTTGAAGGAGCACTTATCTCAGATAACTTTTTAAAAATAGCTTTGGTACTTTGAATTTTGGCTATTTTGCAACTGTCTGCGGGAATTATGACATAAATGTTGACTATTTATGATGATAACATTGACTAAAATTAGAACTGAAACACTGACAAAAAGTATGACTAAAACAAATAAAACTTTGACTAAAATTAGACTAAAATTAAAACCACTGACTAAATCTTGACTAAAGCCAAACCAAAACTAAAGACTAAAATGTGAATTTAACCAACTCTTAAGTGACTAAAACCAGATTTAAAATTATTGTCAAAATGAACACTGCTCACTACTTTCTTGTGCTCATGACTCTGACTCATATACACTGACACTGTGATATATGTGGCAGCCTGCGTGCGTGTGTGTGAGTATCCCTCTTAGAAACCTCTCCACTTCGCTCTCCGAAGACGGACCATCTCAAATTTCATAATCCCGCTGTTTGCATGTATGAGCATGCCCCCCTGGTCAAGCATGAGAGAGCCCGTGCTCGCCAGGCCTCGTTGATTGTCCACGAGTCTCTCAGAGAAAAAAGCAATTTAGCTTTTTGATACTATGGAACATGATGAATGAAGTGTTTTGAAAAATAAGACATGCAAGGCTTTGATTAAAAGAGTGGAATTATGATTCATGAAAGAGTGTCAGTGAGTGTTAAAACAAATTGTAGATAATTGTTGTTCAATGACATTTCCATCACATCCTGTTATTATTTATTCATCTCAGCAAGTAACTTGGTTTCTTTCTGAACCAAAGTTGGCGTAATTATTAGATAACCAGCTGAACTGAAACGTAACTTGTTGTTTGATGTGTATGATGAGTCAGGTGGCGTATGAAGAGTGAGGATGTCCACGTATGGGGCCGGGGTTCATGTACCATGTGAAAACTAATAACTGTTGACATTTTTTTTACATAATGTACGTAAGTTACGCTGCAGAAGTCAGCTTTTGAAACTATTGTGCTTTTTTAACCCAGTGTCCTAACAGTTTTATAACCAAGTGGTTTTCATACCCTTATTTTGAAGGCGTACCTGGATGTTGCATAGTTATTATTGCTAACATGAGCAACAGAGAACTTTAGGCCCCATGAAAATATATCACACTGGGTTCCATCACTAAGACTATTTGTAATAACATCATATCAAAAATTTCAGTTGTTACCATATTGTTGCTTAATTTTAACTACATGCAACACAGGAAAAAAAAAATCCAGCAGAATATTGACACAAATTACCTTCAGTTGTGTATCACAACACCAGATGTGAAGTAAATCACCATATTTCAGTTTGCATCAAGCTATTATTAAAGAGTTATTTAAAATGATCTGTCACTCAGACTCAGTTACTCAATGCTTCAAAACTGTCCAGCTTCCAGTATAGACTACAGGCTGTTTCTGTGAGAAATAATAATCATTATGTTGAAAAATAATTAATAATTATAATAATTATAATTAATAATTGTTTGAATTCATGTCACTGAAAAGGTTTTGATAATTGATTTGTTTTTTATCATAATAATAAGAAAGCCACGGGTGCCCTGTGATTATGCCAACTAACATGTTATTTTTTTTTGTGCCAAAAACAAGAAATTAAAAAAACCTGTTAGTTTTATTAGTACATTTTAATAATATACTATATTTAGAATATTTTAAAAAAATGTTTTTAGGGCCCCTGTCAGTCATGGGCCCTTAGAATCGTCCTAACTCCGCCATTATGTCATTATGCAACACTTTACTATCAGAGTTTTGTAGATACAAAGATTCAGATTCTACCATTTGCAATTAGTGGCAGATAACTTTGTTGTTGTTGTTTGTTATTATTGTTGTTGTCTTCCTGTCGGCCTGAACAAGGAGAAGAGTTCACGCAGAATGACCTGAACACGTGTTGCTTCTGTCCAGTCAGACAGAAAAATCTGAAGGTAAATTAGTCTGGTGTGCAGGTCTGTTACTCTCATTTTCACAGTTTTTTTTTTTTAAAGACACTTCTAAAATGTCTTTATTGTTAAAAAACGGGGGGAAAATGCATTTCATGGACCAACACAATAGAGCACAATGGCAGGTATCTGGTTTTTCTTACCTGCTTCAATGAAGTTCTGTCACACTCATATTCAAATCCGATGATGAGATTTTTGTGGGTGCATCAAATGAAAATGTGCAGATGCAGATGTTTTGTGAATCATTTCATGCAGAGTATTATGAAATGTAGGTGATGTGATTTGAAAACCTCAGGCTCTAACCAAAATTTGTAATGAGGTTCTGTGGGTGATTTTTATATTTACTGTATGTGATTTCAGATTTGAAGAATCTGCTGTATATTTCCACTCCTTGTTGGTGGAATTATATACATTTACTTATTCAAATAACTCAGTTTGCCTACTGATCCTGTTCAAATATCTACTCTAACTTTACAGCCCCAACTCCCCAGGCAGAGAATCCATTTATATTTACAATTTGATTCCCATTCATCCTGTTTGATGAAGCTGTTCAGCACTTTGTTTCTCTGCCTTGTTATCTTAACGTGGTGTAATTGCTCATATCACATTCACACTCCTGCATGCATTTGTTTGCTCTCTCTCCATGTGGTGGTGAGTAGGTGGAAAATGCAAATGTCACAACCAATATGGTGTGGCTGATATAGCACCACACACACACACACACACACACACACACACACACACACAAGGCTTATACATGTGCTGTGATATAAAGCTGTTTCCACTGGATGGTTCAGCTCGGATTAACTTGACTTCCTTCCTTTTCGTACCTTTTCTTGATTTCGTTTTTCACTGCAGCTCGTACCTCCTCCATGTAGACAGGATTCTTTAGCTGATCGTCATAGTGACAGTGGGTCATTTCATCAGCAGCCAAGCAGAGAAGTTGTCTGGACTTCATCAATTGACCGCACACTGCTTTTGCAGGCTGCATTTTTTTCAAAATGTGGAATAAATAAAAATTGTGGTTGAAATTTGCAGTCGGCGAGCAGGATGTCTGTGTTATATGCAAGTGATGATCCTTGTGATAAATCTCTCCGACCAATCAGTGCCCTAAAGACTTTCGGTTGGTTCTGCCGTGCAGGTTTTTTTCAAACTCTCCAGGTGTTTCCACCCAGTTTTAGCAACAAAAGGTGGAAGATTGTCATAGAAGAAACTACGCTGGTCATGAAATTCAAGGAAAACGCAATAGGTCGTATCTAGAGCCAGTGTTTGGTTTGTCTGTTCTGGGCTACTGTAGAAACATGGTGGTGAAACAATATGTCAATCATGTTTTAGGTGATTATAAACAATGGAAAGATTCTTATGAATATTATATTCCATTTCTGCCATACTCTGCTGAATCCCCCCAAATCTTACACACTAAAACTTTAACATGCTGTTCTTTGTGTCCTAGTGTGACTGAAAAAAGAACCAGAATGATGTATTTTTGTGCAGCTCCACACACCTTTAAAGCACCTTTTTCACCTGCCAATTTCTTTTCTGGTTTTCTGGTGTTGGGCTGTTAACACACACCGGAGCAGGGATGCACCTGAGGGAGCAGAGAGGAGATGGGATTAATAAGGCTTCGAGCCCGGCGTTGACCTCAAAGCGAGGGATTCAGAACATGTGAAATGAGAAAGGAAGCCCCACCACTCATGGGTGAAAGTAGGGGTGCAAGAGCAAAAGATGAGGAAACATTACTCAGACAAAATGCATCTTTTTCTTTTTGGCCTTCTGTTTCAACTAAAGGTGTCGAGCGTGCTTCGAGACTAACTAGTTCGGACAACGTGTCGTCCAGCACAAAGGCGGGGCGAAAAGCCTGCTGAGGTTTATCATCGTTAAAATGGGGATAATGGCACACACATTTAGACAGTTTCTCAAGTGCATCCACTGTGCATGAAAAAGTTATGAAGTAATTGAAGAAAAATGAGATTGAGAAAAGTTCAAGCCCTGAAAACTTTCTCACCTCTGCACACCTAGCCAATTGCTGCGCGCAGAGGGTGCGAAAGTTGGATTGTCGGTTTCAAAAGTTCCAGAAAAGTTCAGACGCAGCTTCTGTGATACTCAAACTGGAAAGATGAAGTGGGTCAGGGTTTCAGATGCTGTCTGACAAGCATTTTCATTGAAGCATACTGAACCCTTATATCAGCTTTTTTTTTTTTTTTAACACAAAAATTGAACTTTTTAGATATCATCCTCCAGATTCAACCCAGACATGCATCTGAATCAAGGGACAGTGTTTTCACAGACCAGCAATTAATATTTGCCTTATTATTTGTATTCCAAAGAAAAAAGTCAATTATTATTACAAAAGGCTGATGTTTCCGTCACAGGGACCTTTCTCAGAAGCAGAACATGTATGTGGGAATTGACTCTTTTCTTGGAATTAGATTTCTGGGGGATGCGAATCCTTGAACCACAAAAGAGACAAAACAGTGGCGTGTCTGTTGCCTTTACTCTTTCCCCAAACTTAAACACGTATTTTATCCGGTCTATCCTGCGTTAACTTTCCACACATCACAATCCCTCTCTGCCTCAGCCATGCCATAGTTGCCATGCCTAGATATTATAGACAGTGATAAATTTATATAAAAACTAACTATGAATATAATATTCCATTTCTACCATATTCCTTCCAATAGATCCTCTAAATCTTACACACTGGACACAGGTGATCACAGAAAGCAGGTGGGGACAACAGCTGGCTGTGTCTGTCTCCCTCCTGACCAGATGTTACTTTTGATGCACTACAATGCTGTTTTCAAACCAAAAGCAAAACTATTTTGGCATTTCAGTGTGGACGGAGACCTTGCCGGCTGTAAACATCTTGAATTATCTCATCGTGGAGAGTATCTCTCTCTTTGTAGCGGCTCAGTCACCAGGTTGCGTCTCTCCTCTCTCTTGGGAACGATGACTGTTTTCTCTGTCTCCCCACCTAATCCTCCAGATGCCACAACAAGACACGGACAGCTGTTCTTGCTCCTACAATGATGAGAAAAAAGGTGAATGTGCCACGAATCAACACCGTTTTGTTGAAGCAGCGCTATTTTTGATGCACGCTTTCTTTTCGTTCACTTCTTCATTGAGTTTACGGTTCATTGACATCATTTGAGCATTCATAATGTTGCTGACAATTGCGTTGTGTGAGCTGAAGCTAAATTTAGAGTGTTAATTAACCAAGCTCTCACTCCTGCTCTGGTTCTTCTTGCAGTTTGATTTGTTTGTGTCACCCAGCGTAGACGCCTCCCTCGTGCTCTGCCTCGATGTTGTGCATTTAAATATCTGAACATCTGTAACGTAATGCAGATTTATCAAGTTCAATACAGATCTTTCAAGTCTTGCTTTAATCATGTGGAGCAAAATGAAAGCAATAATATCTACTACTGACTGAATGTAAGACTCTTGCACATCGTCGTACTTTTTAATCGAAGAACTGAAGATAAACTCACCATTACAGTTTTTTCCTGTTCCATCAGTGTCCTATATCCAACTTAAAGACCAAATTTCAACTAAAATATCATAGTCTAATATTTTGTTTAAATAGTTTATTGATAAAGTTGGAGCAATGGTATCTATTTAATTAAATGATCGCTTTGGCATTATTATAAAGAGCGAGAAAGTCACCATATGGAGGAGGTTATGTGTATGGCCGACTTTAACCCAGGAGAGAGCGGTTCATGTGTTGACTTAAATCAAAAGTGGGGAAATGGGGAATATTATCAGGATTACAATTTTAAAATACATTTCAAAATAAAGAATGATATACTACAATGTGCAGTGCACAAACATTACAACACTTCACAAGTCTCACAACACCTGGTCTCAGTGAAACCAGCTAATCTCACAGTCAGTTCATTATCATGACCTCTAGTGAAAAAAATGCTTCACGGGGTGAAAGTTTCAATATTATTTTGTCTTTAAACCAGAAAAGAGTAACAACATCACAGTACAGCGGCAGCTCTGCCTTCAGCTGTGAAAATCCTGTCATCATCCAAGAACTCGACATCTAATTTAAACAAACATTTAATTTACAGGTAGGAGCAACCACTAATGTTATAGTAGCTACACAGAAATCATGTTACCTCGCTAACAATGATGGTGTGTGGGTAAAAACAACAAGCCGCAGTGTAAGTTCTTAAAAGTTACTTAAAGTTTGAGTGTTAAGTGTGAATAGCTGCTTAACAAAGAACATTTAAATGTGCATAATTACTGATATTAATCTAAACATGGGTTTGCACATAACTAAGGAATATATGGACAAACAATAAACTAAACAACAAACATAAAACACTACATAAGGCCAGACAATTTGAACATATTTGGTACTGAGGTAATCCAAAAGTAATGGAATGTAATCAAGATATATTACTTTAATATTGAGATACTTATATTAAGTTACTGATTACATTTTAACAGGTGATTAGGAACTGTATCAGAATTCATTTTTAAAGTAACCCTCTAAAGCCTGTTCATAACACCCATCTCTGTTCAAAACTGAAATTGTGTGTGAAATGCATGGTTCTAATAACTATTTAGTCTTTCTGTATTTATTATTATAAGACGGGGCTAAATGGTATGTGGCAGGTGTTTCTTTTAATAACTAAGAAACAGAGAATTACCATCCAACTCAGCCAACCCTTAAGCTCTACAGAGTTTTTCAGTGATTTAAGCTCTTTTTTGTTTGTTTGTTTGTTTGTTTGTTTGTTTGTTTTTACAGCCCTCAGCTTTAATGTTTCAACTGACTCTCATGGCTCTCATCAGCCTTGAACAAGTATCTGCTTGTTTACATCGGTTTTCAGTTTTAAAAGTTTTTTAAAAAGCTCTAAAAGCCCACTGTGCACTACCTGCTCAGCTCCAAATTAGCTCCATCTAGAAGTTAGCTTCCAGATGGTGAACAAAGTGGAGCAATTTAGCAGCTAAAGTGCCGGATGTTTCACTCACGAGTTGGTAGAGACCAAAGCAGAGCTAAAAATAGAGTGAATGTCAGAAACATGACTCTTAATCTTAATGTCGCACCATGCCTGCTGGATGAACTTAATAAAGTGTGTTTATGTCGCCCCCAAGTGACCAAAAAAATATTGCAGGTTCAAATTGCTCATTTTTAAAAATAATTTCACTTGTTTCTTCCATTCAGAATTTACTCTGTATAGCTGGAGTAGAGGTTTTGCATCTTTAAGATGATTCACACTAGGAAGAAAGAGAAAAGTTTTCTGCTGCAGTTCAGCAACAGACAGATGCAGTTTGGATGCTCTGTATGATGGGCTGGGCATCTACTCTTGTTGTTAAATTAATACTGTCACACCTTTCCCCTGTGTTCTCTAATTATTTTTCAGTAAAACTCCCTCACAGTGGGTCTCCCTCCATTTCTTTCCATTTTCTCATAATTGCATGAAGTTGCAAGATGTGCTTTGTCACCACTTGATCCCCTTTTCCTCCCAGGATACGCCGAGCAGATCAAGTAATGTCTGTCTCCATCTCTGTGTGCATGTTAGCAGCATCTGTTCCATCTCTGCCGGTTTATTGGTTGATGAATAAACAAACAGTCACCAGATTTGTCTTGGCTGTGCAATATCAATGACAAATCTGCCAACCCCCCCGAGATGCTTATCAACTGTCAACAGTGAATTGTTATCGGGATTATTCATCCAAACCCCCATCCTCACTGTAACCTCTTCAGGTTAACCACAGCATTCATAAAAGGAGCTATTGTTTTTCAACGTGTTTGTCCTCAAAAGGTGGTTTAGGAAGCGACACGTGGCTTGAAAGAAGTTTATTGGAGATAAATTTAGAGCAACAGAAATAATGCTTCAATGTTATACAACCATTACTTCACCTCAGACATGTAGCCTGTTGGGTTTTACAACATGAAAAAAAAAAGGGATTTGCAACTTTTATATTTTACATGCTTTGCTTAATAGAGTCTGAATACAGTCTCCAGTTTTCTTTGTTAAAACTGTGTGGAAACTGGGTGGTTACTACTGAGGAGAATGTGGGCAGAGCATCGTTTTGAAGGCGCCTCCTTTAAAAAATGACAGGGGTGGAGGTTTGTTAGTGGCCGTTCTTGTCGCTGTTCAAGCACGTACCTTGAGAACAGAAATCCCAAGATGACTGGTAGGTGGCGAGATCTCCGATTGTCTGGTATCATGAGACTAATGAAGAGAGAAGAAGAAATAAAGGACAAATCAGAGTCTATCTTCAGTCTTTAGGAAGATTTTAAGGGCCTGTGACTGGCAGGGGTCCTAAAAAATATGATAACATTAGGTTTATTTTTTCAATATTAAATTATTAACCTACCATCTGAAATAGAATATTTTATTTACAATGTGCTGACAAAAAATCGTTTCTTTTTATTTTCTTGTCTTGAGCAAACCAACAAAAATCCATAGAGCCTCTATTGCCCAACAACTCCGACTGTTTACATCAAATGTTTCAGTTCTGCCTCCAAACACCAACTGTGTTTTCTAAGAATAAATTGCAAGTAAGGAAATGGTTCGGGGTGCTGTTGGAGCAGCGTTATGTCTCATATTGAAGATAAATCTGGCTTCCAAGAATGGAAAGAAACAGAAGAGAAAAGGTGGGTTTGGTGTTCACTCCTCTCTCAGCCGACATTTAATCAATGCAGGCAAACGTTTAGTAAACTGTTCATGGTAAATCGGTTGTCCCTGTTGTTCCTGGTGGCAGGTCCCACAGATGCAGGTTCAGCTTCAGGCTCAGCAGCCTGGTCTCCTCATCACCCCAAAACTCCCAGCTGAGGAAGGTGAGCAGTGTTGTGTTGAACGACATGTCAGTTGGCATAATTGCATTTCTTTTTTTTTTTTTTTTATTATCATGAAAAAAAGAAAACATATGAAATCCTTTTCAGTGACGAATTCAAACTGTTTAATTATTTTTGTACATGATTATTATTTGAAACAAAAACAGCCTGTAGTCAGTACTGGAATCAGAGTGACAGCCAATTTACTTGACATCTGATGGTGGTGATACACAACTGAAGGTAATTTGGGTCAAAATTGTGCAACTGAAATTTCTGACATGATGTTATTACAAATAGTATTGTATTATAGGACATATAATCATATGTACATCAATAAAACTGTAATATCTTTTCATGGGACCCAAAATCCCTGGTGGCTCCCCTGCACTTAATACCAGTGATGCCGATATCTCTAAAATATAGATTCCAATTCAAAAATATCAGAAAAGCTTTGAAATACCTGTCGCTATTTATGTTTCTGCTCAGGGTCATTACATCAACTGTCTAGTCCAGGTACAGTGTGCAGGTAGCAGGTGTCAATTTGGGATGTTTTGTAACAAAGGTCTCAAAGGAGTTTTACTGTCATCCAAGTCAAGTAAACATCTATCCCCCTCCAGTCTACACACGCACGCACACACACACACACACACACACACACACACACACACACACACACACACACGTAGTGGTGTTATTGATGGACAAAGCAGATACACTTTCACTCGCCTCTTCGTCCTCCTCTGGATCCCCCGGAGACCGGGGGTGTTTCACTGTTCTGGCAGTTTTGTCCTGTTAATAGATGTTCATTAAAATCCAATTGCTATGTTTTGATGTGTTTTTGTTTCCTGCATTTAACGAGCACAATTAAAATGGATTCCGTGATTCAATGCTATTGTCTCTGCGGACCTTTAAAGTGTTTTGGCCAAAAATACTAATTAGTGTCAGATTTCCACTGTAGATTAATTTACTCCTTTTTTTTCCCACACACAGACAGGCTCTGGTCTCTCTAATGAGGCCTGTCTGAGCTGGAGGAGGAGAGAGGAGAGGAAGTACAGGTGGCAGCTCTCTAATTATGTCCCCAGTGCATGACTACATTACCCAGGTACCCCAGGCTTCTGACAGGTGGGTGGGTGGATTGGAGATGGACCATCAGTGGGATAAATGACAATCTTAATTAATCATTTCCTCACTTATACCAGGGAAGGGTGTAGACCAGTGTTTTTTCCATTGTTAATTAAAGTTGAATCTTCATCAGCACAGTATCAGATTCACTGGCGTCCAGGAGAACTTTTTTGTCCCTCTTTTGTTTCTGTATGACCTGAACTATCCTTTTTTACTCACAGGCTAATGTTTTTGCTTCCAACACTAGTTGGTTCTACCTGACACTGATCGATCCAGTATCCATGTGAGCAAGCGCTGTAATGGTTAATATCCAGTTCCAACGCAGACATTGTTAGCTGTTAGCTTAGTCCCAGCTGTGATTTGAGCACTCCTCACATTACTTTGTGAATCACAGAGTAACATACCAAGCGCTGAGGTAAAATGACTACTGGTTGCTCTGAGTTTTTACTGTCTGTCACCACAAAGCACTGGTGAAAGAGGGGTTATTTTTTCCCCCAAACTTGTTGCTCCTAATCCCGCTTTACTGTGCTGCTAGCACTACTGAGCTGTGCTCCACCATTGGCTACACTGTGCATTAATAAGGGAAGTAAAGCAAACATTTAAAAGTAACCCAGAAGTTACTTTCCCTAATAATTAGAGAAGCAAAAAAACCTCAGCCCTATATGACTCACACTGCCCTTCTAGCTCTGGGTTAAAGCCTCTGTGCACCCATCCCAGGTGTTTTCTTTTAACCTGGCTGGTTATCTTCTTCTTCAAATCTTTTAGCCCTGTTTCACTCTGGTAACTTTAAAGGAATATATTCCACCCCAGAATGATAACCCACTCAGTATGTACTCACTCCTATGCTGATGTGAGGATGGGTGAAGATCTTCAGTTCACAAAACAATCCTGGAGTTTCAGCAGAAAACAGGGTTGCAGCTAATGGCAGTGAATGGAGACCACGGGTAAAATGTTAAAAAAAGAACACAAAACAAACACAAAATGTCTCCATCCTGCTCGTGTGGTGTAATCCAAGTGTCCGCGAGCTGCAATATTAAAATTTAATAGCAAAAGACACCATTTACACCATGTTTTTAGCCGAAATGTCAACTGTAGCCTCCCAGGTAGCATGTAAACATGGCGTCGATGTATCGCGAGACTTCGTATATCTCTTAATGGATGCACGTGTGAAAATATTGCGAGATATACGAAGTCTCGTGATACATCAATGCCATGTTTACATGCTACCTGGAAGGCAACCCCGCAAACTCTAGGCTAACCCTGCTCTGGAGAAGGGCCAGCTAGCCCTAGGCTAAAGTCGGGGTTAGCCCACTTTGGAATTGGAACGTCCCAGGATTGTGCTGGTGTGAAAGCTCTTTTAGCCTAGGCTAGCAGCTCCCGTACCTGGGGCTAACTGCTCTCTTAACCTGGGGCTAACTGCAGTGTGAAAAGCCCATATGTCAAAGTTGTTTCAAAGCACCTGTATGCTTGTTTGAAAATCATTATAATTTATATTTCCCATAGTTTATATTTATACAATTTTCATTCAGAATGGAAACACCTGTAATTAACATTTTCTTGGCTATGTCAGCTTTATATTTCTCCACTCCTGGATTGCGATCTCTCAATATTCCCTTCACCCCCTCATCCCTGGACTCTCCTCGTGTTTGAGTCAACAGTCGCTGTCATGTCGAAACGGTCACGGGAGCAGGCCAAAGCTTCTTTGGCAGTGATTTGTGTGGAGGGAGTCGGGTCCCATCTGTTCCCTGTCCACGGGGGATGTTGGGTTAGCCAGCCAGTCTCCACCATCACCACCTTCCCTCCTCCCCATCTCCACTCCTCCTTAACACCCGGAGAGAGGATAATGAGAACAGGGAGCGGGTGCACCGCACATCACCGGGCAGCGTGCGTTGTCTGAGCTCCCGCCTCGTCACGTCTCGCCCCCTAACCCCATCATATAGACTCACGGCTGGTTGTGTGTGAGCAGAGAAGAGGTACTCTTCAAATGCAGATAAGCTGTTTTGACATAATGTCCCACTAACTGTTGCTGATGGTGGTGCTCTTCAATCACATACTGTAGCATTTAAAAATGAAAAATAAATTACAAAAAAAAGCTGCGTAACCTCAGGGTGGATGGAGGGGCTTCAGTATTAGATTTTGATACTGGAGTCTGGTGATAATATCCCACCCTTCCCACATCATTTTGTTACCATGAGCACAGTCTTTCCCCAGTGTTGAAGTACTTTTCTGTCCCCAACTTAAATGGCATCCAATTTTATGCATAAAGATCATTGGACATACTACTCAGACTGTGAAAAGCTTTTTATATCTAGAAAATGTATCTTTAAGGTCGGTTTGCCACCACTAATATTTGACAGAAACCTTTACGTGTTAAACAGGGCATGAAGTTTAAAAGATGAGGGCAGGAAAAGCCAACTGAAAGATGCTATTGAGCATTACAGGAAGTGAAGCTTGACTCAGTCTAGGGACCATATCTCATCCTCTGATCATTTTTTCTCTAATCTGTCTCTCAAAATTCCCCAAAATATATGATAGAGGAATACTAAATCACCCCTTTAATCATAGGAGGGGCGGATCATAACATGTCTATATTAATCACTTTTCTAAACATCATTTGAAAGGCACTGACAAAGCAATGCTGCCTGCCAATAAGGGTGGTCAATCAAAAAAAAAAAAAAAGGCTGGCATGTATAATGAATAAAACTTAAATAAAAGTTACATCCCTCTCTGCCATACGTCTGAACCGCTAACTATGATCTGAACATGGCTATGGGATGAAAAAACAAGAAACACACGCACATTCATAGCTCCATTTAAGTTCCTTTAATCACCAACATTTTGACAGGTTGTCTTCATCAGGGTATCTGCTTAACAAACCCTGATGAGTGTGTGTTGCTTTTTCCTTTTTTTTTTTCATGTTTGAGCCTTATTGTCAGCGCCAGCACCTCAAAAAGACTTTGGTGTGCGTTTAGTTGATTGTGAAAACTGCCAGTTTCAGAGCAAACAGACTGAGTACAGAGTGGAGGTAAGTGAGAAGATACACCTTTTAGGAAATTAGGTGTACTGACCTTTTAATCAGCCTGTTTAGAAATACGAAGCAGCATCCTCTGAGGCTGAAAAATTAATGTGGAAGTGCCAAAAACTACATTTTCTCAAATAACCACCTGATGACTGTAAAGCAGAAATAAACATGTATACAGTCTGACTTTTTGGTCTCTTTAGCTAATGTCCCCATTCATAATTCACCTGTTTAAAAAATTGTGAAGCTCAAAGTTATGCATAATTAAGGATGAGCCCACTTTGAGTGACACATGGGTACCATCACAGATGGCTAGCTGCTAGGTAGCTGCTTCATTCGACTGCCTCGGCTCACCCACGCTCCACCTCTTTGCCATATTTGGAATAGCTGGGATTTAGCCAAGTCGGGCACTGCCAGGATGGCGATAGCCAGAGCCACCACCACCACGCCCCATCCACTCTTAATTACACAGTCTACACAGATGGTTTTAAATCCATTCTGCTGCAACACTGTTTTTTCTTTGTTCATGCTGCAACCTTTAGCTATTATAAAGTAGGTGGTCACAAAAATAATTTTAGTTTAAGAGACAGTTTGCAAAGAGTGAGTTTAAGTATCTTGCAGCTTACTTGTGTGTGTGTATTATGGATTGCTCCCTCCTTTCACTGTTAAACATTCAGTGTACAAATACATGCAGGTCAAAACACAGCTTGAAATACTGAAATATTTAATTAAAAGGGAATCTGGGAAGGATGCAGCCATTAAATTTAGTATATTGTTATTTTTATCCGCTTCGTCAGAGCCAGTGACTCGGAGCAAGATGTCAAACTCACTTTATAGTAAGTGTTATCATTTTTCTCTGTAATAGAGAATCAATCAATTGTTTCTCCCCTGACAGCAGCCTGGACGAGCCTATCTGTAAACACTGTCTGAGCTGTGACTAAGAGGCCACCAGGATTTGTGTTTGGCCCCTCCCAGATGACGTCTTTCATTACCTCCCTGCTCCTCTCGGCCCGCAGAGCTCTGACAAATGTTCGGCCTTTGTTCTTTAGTTAGACGGAGCATTAAGTCATTTATTTCAGCTTGTTCAAACCAACACACTCTCATTGTCTGGCACGGCCGCAGCACGCGGTGATGCAGCAAGAGACCGGCGGCTTAAAACTTCACGACTTAACAGTGTGACCAGATGTTCGGTGACTGTCTCACGTTTGCAGTGTAACAGATGAGCTCTGGCATCACACTCCTCTGCCGGCCGGAAGACGCCGGGACACACTCGGGGACACACCCACACATAGCAGAGGAAAGCTCCTGATGGGCTCTCACTGCCTTGAAAATGAAATTCCCTTCACTCCGCCGCAGAACACAATGTGCACAGATTTGCATGTGTGAATGAAAATGTGTTTCCTTCCTCGTGTGCCATCTGAATGCGCAATAATATTTCTATTCTCATTCTTTTCACCCTCTGCAAGATTAGTGTGAGTTTTCAATATCTCGTCCTAGTCTGCTCCGCGTTCATGTTTGCAGTGTTTGGTTGATTGCTCACCTTCCCATAATCACATTAAACAAAAGGCAAAATATCCTGAAAAACACCTCGGCTTGTTCCTTGACGGCAGACTGAAATTAGAATGTGTCAAGGGTGAAAGTGGTCCTTTTGGGACTCGGGTCAGACTGTCATTAGAATATCGATTCAGACAGAAAATGGACTGGCCTGGCATCAAGACTCTCTGCAGGATATTATTTCAGTGTGTGAGAGTTTTATGGAAGATTTTTGTTTATTATTCTAGTCTAAGACTTTTTGCTTCGAAAGAAACTCGGCAGAGAAGGTGGAGACACGGGTTCTGCTTCCTCTTACTTTCCAAATTTTCTGCACATTATTCATGACAGTCCAAACACCTCCTCTTCAGCGGTAGTGCTCAGCCCTCCCTCATGTGACCTGACATCACCTGTCTGCACACCTGTCCCACTTTACCTCTAATTAATCACTTTATATATGCCAGTCCACCAGCTCACACGCTTTGTCTTATGTGAAATCCAGCGAAATCTTTGCCTGTGTCTGGCTTTTGTCGGCCTACCTGCTCTTTTTTCTGTATTTGCTTGCTGTTGCTTCCTGCAACAGTTACCAACCCTGATTGCACAAAGACCAAACTGAGTGTTTTCACCTTTTGTCCTGTGCTTCTGTGTCCAGTTTTTGGGTTCACACCATGACTTAAATCAGAACTGACACGTTCATGGATTTGTTAGTACCCATGAAGGTTTCAATTGCTTAAAGTTTTTACTTGTTAAAAACAAACTGCCGGTGGCATAATTTGTTCTTTGAGACAGTGTGTGGTCAGCTCAGTTCAGTTCTATAACTCCTATAACATCGTCAGACTCAAGATGAACAGTCAGAGAGGTCATCTTTTTCATCCCATTCATTCTTCTTCCTTGTTCAAATCTGGCACTTACATTACCCACAGTGTAATCTCAATAAACATACGTCTGCATATGAATGCATAATCTATAGGAAAGGGACAAGACCTTGGTATCGGAAGCGTTCTGGTTTCTATTTCTATAGTCTGGTCAGTGCTACCTGGACTACAAACAATAACATTTGAGCGGGCTCTGGTGCACGCAGGCAAACACTCTATGTGGAAAGCATTGGCTAAACTGCAATCTCAGTACCCATCGGTGATCACCTGATGATGAGTTCGCCTTTTTCTTTTTTATATTCATAGTTTTTTTTCTTTTTTTTTTAAGAGATTTGCCTCCTGGCTACACCAGAAGCCTTGAATCATTGGCCCCTCAGGCTAAAATCATCATCTGGCAAAAACTGATAGGTTCCAAGATTGCCCACAGTGCAACTTGACCGCCAACAGTTTGGTTGGAGGAACTGAAAAAGACAATATTCCTACTAAGCTGTTTACATGGCTAACAAAAATAAATAGTCCATGTTTATTACCATTTACATGCAGCTGTGCATACTCCGATAATGTAAATTTACAGCTTACGTGTCATATCCAAAGCATATCCAAAAACCTGTCGATACTCAAGTTTTTCATAATGTTTTAAAAGCAGGCGTGTTTCTTCTTTTTGACGAGAGATGTGGGCTTTTATTTTGTGCATGCATCTCTTAACCCCAGCACTCAAACTGTTGGCCAGATGGTTTGCTTTACAACAAAGGCCGGCATCGCAAACTGCAAGAAAACTGCAAATTGAGACTCATATTCTGAATGTTGCCATATCTCACATGCCTTAATTGGAAATTAGTACATTTATAATTAGGTACTAGGAGTACTAGTTGACAGTTAGTGTGCATGTAAACATATAGTGTGACTTTAAAGGCAATGGTGCGGCCGAACAACACTATCTACTAACTAGTCTGTTTTAGTCTTCACACACAGATGCAATTATATTAGTATGGATGCCACTTTTTATGTTAGGTTTAACTGGAATATCCTTTTTAGCATATTCATGTCCACAGCTGATTGTAAATTCTTTACATGATTTGCTCTAATGACTTTGTATTGGCTGAAAGCGCAGCGTTAAGTGGTGTGTTGCTGTTTTTGAATGAGATTCTTTTCATTGTGTAACAGTCTGTTCTTTACAGTATTTAATAAGACACGTAAAAGCCTTCTGTTCACAGTTTAATTATGCTTCATGAGTCTCGCCTGTATTATTAATAGGAGGTTCTGTAGAAAGTGTCTGGAGGTATGTAAATCGCAGCATTATCAGTGCTGTTAAAGTCTCATATGTTCTCTATCCTAGCTTTTCTTTTACGTGAGAAGTTCATGAATTATGCAAACGGGTCAGTGTGAAAGAGGTGTAAATTTGTTTTTTGTGTTAGTGTGAGAGCTGCTCAGGGTTAATTCATTTTTCACCACCACCTCCCTCTGGTTGTCACACACACCTGCATCTGCCTACACGCCTACTCACCTACACACACACACACACAGAGTATAGGACGTAAACAAGCCCAGAGGTCAGAGGGGCAAAGAAGACACAGGAGAAACGGAGGAGTGAAGCTTTGAGTCACTCTCCACCTCCAGTCTCGCTGCGTCCTGCTGCTCCTTCGTACCTGATGGAGACACCTGACTGTTTGATGCGTGTGACAGCGGTACAGAGAACACCACACCCTGCAGCTCTGATCTGGTCTAATCATGGACCCACCGCCGTGCTCTCCCACCGATCCGCATCCTGTCACCTGCGGGGAAAAGGTCAATCCAGGTAACATCACGGCTCGCAAGGCAGGTAAACTCACGATTATTTGTACCTTCCCAAACAAACATGGCTGCAGCGACACTCCGCCCACTTCAAAATCCACGCCTGCACACGAAGCGGACTGCTGCGGGCTTGAAGCCAAGAGGCGGCCACAACAGATGAGTGCTGAAGCTGCTGCAGAAGCGCCTCTGATACAGTCCCACGAATGGCATATGTAGCTCAGCACTGGTTAGGAAAGGGTGTTAAAAAGGGAGCTGTTTGATAGTAAAGCATCACGTGGTAGGAGAGAAACTGTACTCAGTAGAAAACTAATCCAATTCAAAATGTTTATTTTTTTCCAGAAATATATTAAATCATCAAAAACTACAATTTCTCCCAAATAAATAAAAAAAACTGTACTGATCTTTTGCAGGGAAATTGATGCTTCACAGCACAGGTACAAGAATAGATACAAACTTCACAAAACTAGATTACTATAAGCATCTACCATGTAGAAAATTAACAAAATACTGGGAGGATGCAACAGTGGTGTAGCAGTATATCCGCACTCCATTTTTTATCCATGCTCACATATATTAATTACATTAATAAGCAACTATTTTGCACAAGGCAAATATATTTTGGGGCAAAGTGTGCTTGTGAGAATCATCATACGGGGCTGCCCTCTGCTAAAGATTTCACTTGTAGACTTGGTCTCTGCAAATTATATTAAACTAATTATTTAATTCTATATTTCTGGGGCACAAAGTCAGCCATCTGTTAAACAAAAGTAGTATTGATCCTCTGTCTGACAACCACAAGAAGACTGAACATTTTGTTAATTTATTCTGAAGCCGCCGTGTCCTCGTCCTCGTTATCCAGGTCAGTGAAAACATATAGAGCATAGTTTCCTTTTCTCTGCAGCTCCACTCAGCTCTTGTCGGTGATGTCTTGGTGCTTTCAGGCCAGCTGGGAATATGTGCTGAGTCTAGTCACACTGTGTCATTGAGTTCCTTTCAAACTGCTGAACCTTATCATGCAGACTTGGGTAAACAGTTGAGGACTGGCGCAAACATCTCCCTGTATCCTGAGACGAAGTCTTACAGCATCACTGTCTGAAAATCCAGCTGCACCTAACCAGCATTCAGTGTCATCCTTATTTCAATAAGAAGAAATAAGCTTTGATATCAAAGAATAATTATGTGATATCTGATCTATATATTTGGTTGACCAGCCAGATGCTTCTCAACATAAAATGACCACATGAAGGACTTTATTCACACCATATCCACATTTCCTGAGACAAAAATCCACTCACACTGCTTTTATCTTTCTCTCTGATGCACTGTAATCATTTGCCATTCTACTCCATTGTCATTATAAATGTCTTCATAATCATAGTTAATAGCACAATTGTGGCTCTGATCAAGGAGGTGCTTGTGTTTTTAATCCACTTTTTAATGATGGTCCTATTATTAAATAAATGAAATGTCTTTTTCTTCCTTTTGCCCTCTTTTATGACAAAAGAAATCTACGTTACGCCTTCTGATACCATGTAATCACTCTAAAATGTTTGCTTTCTCCAGTAGCATCTTTTCTTTGTATTTGCTTGAGTGAAAAGAGCTTTAAATTACACTCATCTCATAAGTTTTTATTCAACCAAATTGCAAAAAAAAACCAACAAATCTCTTGTAAGAGTTCTTCTGTATCTTGAAGCAGCAGGGTGCTAGGTTGCTGCCGGCTACCTCAGATCCTACCGATCTGTACACCACAGGCTGCCGCTATCCACCTAAGTTGAAGTTGAAGTCTAACACTTAAAACACCGATTATCAATTCCTTTCATTGTAGCTGTGTTGTTTACATTATACTAATATGTACGCATATACATGCACTGGCATGTTTATATCCTTCTATTGTTTTTATTCTTAAAAACACAGCAAACTCATTGATGTTCATTTGCTGATGATATTTTCCTTCGCTGCGCACGTGAACGTGACACCAGCTCTGACAGAGGCAGCTGGAACAGTAGTATTAACTAGCCAGAACCTTAACATTATATTGTCTTTTTTGTATGATTACCATTGACACTAATATATATCACAGAAAATATATTTCAAACTCTCTTGGGCGCCCTCTGGTGGCCACAGGCCTGGAGGAAGCAGCGGCAATCGCTCACTGTCTGAAGGCGTCACAGTCACGACTGCAGATCTGTGAGGATGAACAGCCTTGCGCTTGAGCTAAATGCTAATGTCATTATGCTGATATGCTGATTTTAAACATGGCTAAAACACAAACATACTAATGATAGCAGCTACGTTTACCATGTTCACTACGTCACGGCACGCTCTCCCACTATCGGCTGTCCTGCATGTTAATCCTTAATCCTTTGTTTTGCCTTCAGCTATCACTTATGTAATCATGACTTTGGCACTAAATGGGGCTAAGGAAACATAAATATTCACATATCATGCAACTAATTATACTCTTATTCATATCTAAAAAATGTCTGCAATAAATTCGACCTAAGATACTGAGGACAAATTTCTGAGAATAAGCAGTAATTTGATAAAAAAGTAGACTCCTGGCCTTGGTGGAGGTCCGTGCTCTTTGGATGCCCTTCTAGTTTACGGTTATGTTTTCTAAACTTTTTTTCAGAGATTGCAATGCCTGCACATGTCAGTTTAATGACAAAGCACTAACACGTAACTGGCCCCAAATAATATCCCAAACAAATCCATAATGAGGGTTTAATGCAACACCTAATGTTGCACAAGGTTGTATGAAAGGCAATATACCTCTCCTTCTACCAGGTGAGAGATGACCAAATGAAAATAATATAGTAAGAAACATTTTTTAGATTTTAGGCTATTGAAAAAGGGAGAAGGTGTTTTTAATGATAAAAGGACAGTCAGGGCTAAATCCCTGAGCTCTCTAAGAGGGGAGTGTGAAGACATCCAGATGAGACTGAGGTGGTAAAATGGTCTACGGACAGATGGGGCAGCTGGGTTGAGGCTATTGATACCGCGGCTCTCCCCAAGGAAATGGTATGAGGGGTTTAATTCACAGAGGCTTCTCACGATAGAGATGGGGATCAGAGTTATCAGAGCCAGAGAAAATGAGACACCTCGGATAAATGGCCGGCGCTCACAGGAACAGTTTTACACAGAGATACGGTTCTCTGCCGTTACATACGATGGCATAGTGTTGACTTGTATTGATTGTGTCGGTGTGTCTGTTTTGAAAAAACTATCATAACTTGTTTTCTGATTAGTCTAAAGGGATTGAACACCTCTTAACAAAACAGTCAATAATAATAATAAGCTTTGTCTTGTCTTCTTCTCCCTTGAGAAAAATCTTGAAATATGACTCGAAACCACGTCTGAGTCATAAAAGTCTGTTCTGGGATGACTTTATAATGAACACAACATGTGAGCAAACATATTTGCTGTATAATAAAGACATATAATGTGTTTTATTGCCATCAAACAGCCAAGCTTATCAATGTTTGTCTGATGATCTCCACTGAGGTCTGTTTAATGATCTCCACCGCTCTCCTATTGCTATGAGCCGTCTGTCAAAATTCAATTAATTTGTCAGAGGTTATTCGGCTGTCAGTGCACTGCGTTTTAATAAAGCTGGAGGGCTTTGATAAGACCTCGCTTTAATTGACAGCGAGCAGGCGATAAAGCCGGCATTATTTATTCCCTCCTTTTATTTTGTCTCCTACAGTCGAGGATTCTCCCGTGCAGATTGATCAGTGAATTAAAGATGTGTCATTCAAGCCCTGTTTAAATTGTATTGAAAGTTTCCACCAACTGTTCTCATGTGAACTCCCCTCCGGGTTTCGTAAAAAGGACAGCGGCATCCCAACACTGGGGCTGGTCTTCCCTCGGATGTGCCGTCCCTGTCACGCTGGTATTCTGAGCTGACACGTCTCTTTTCCATCAAAGCGGCTCATCTGGCCCTCCTGGAGCTGCACTCAAATGTCACCCAGAGCCCCCAACAGAGCCATGCCAGCCTTGTGTCGGGTTACACCACCAGATATTGAAGCATTTCGGTATCAGTCTTGTGTCGCTGCCCACGGGTTACTCCCTCGTCGTCCCCTTCTAAGGATTGTTATATAACGGTTAAACAGGTTGTCATGATTCAAACAGGTTTTCCTCCAGTGATTATCATCTCTTTCGTGAATACGTATCACTTCTGAGGTGTAATATTTTCTGCATTAAGACTGTGTGTTCGTGAGGTACGTGAGCATGAAGCGCACACACATTACTGCTGAAACATCACTGTGCACGATCATCCTGATAGCTAATTAGAAGGTAGCACGTCTCATGATTTCGTTGGCTTTCAAGTAGACGTTACAGAACACTAAACCTGTCACCACCTTCCCCATACACTAGTTGAGACTGCACACAATCAGTTATCGCAATGTATAGATTTATGACCGTGCACTGCTGAATATATCAATGCAGACCCCAATGAAAACGTGAGAAAAGGTGAAACAAAACAAAACCTGTGACCAGTAATCACTCATTTCTGTCAGTATACCACTATTTATTATGTACTTAATTTTACTAATGAGTTCTTGGCTTTTTATGTCATGATCTTTTTTTTGTTTGTTTTTGTTTTTGGCTTTTTGCATTTTATTTCTGATAGTGACAGCTGAAGAAATGATAGGAAAGGGGGCAGAGAGAGAGGGGGATGACACGCAGCAGGTGGGCCACAGGCGGAGTCAAACCGGCGGCCGCTGCAGAGGACTGATCAGCCTCAGTACACGGGGTGCACACTCTACCAACTGAGCTATAGAGGCGCCATGTCATGATCTTTTGAGTAGAAAAGCCTAACCAGGGACAGGGGTTGCAAATGAGCCTTGCTAGAAACCTTACATGCAACACATCTGAACTTTGCTCTTGCAATCTGCTACGATGTTTCTTGCACTGTCCCTGAGAAATAAACTAATAAATAAAATGAAATAAAATACATAAAAATGAAGTGTAAAGACAACTGGATGTGCGTCCGCTGTCTGTGTCCATTTTTGCTGATGGACTTAAGCAATGTGTATGATGAGGAGTCCCAAGCAGACACTGCTTCATAATGAAGGAGAGCACCATCGATTTTACAACCACCAGGATTACTTTACCATTCAGTCAGCGCTAGTCGGCCTTAACAGCTGTCTTCTACAGCTCTGGAGTAGTTTTGTCAAGCTTTAGGGGGAAAAAACTGATGATGTCATCCAGCGTTACCTCCGAATAAACTTCAGTTTATAATGAAAAGCCTCAGTCGCAAACTGGTGGCATGACGCTTGAAAGATGTGGCCATTTACCAGGCTGGAGGGTCTAATCCTGCCATCCACTGCAAGTCGCAAGTCGTTTTGAGTCGGTATTCCTGACTTTCAATCAAATCCAAGTCCATCTGCCTGTAGTAAACTGATGTTTATAGACTAGTCTCTGAACTTCACAAAGAATCACTACAGCAGAGATGGTTTAACAGATTACTACAGTTTAAAGGACACAGGAGGAGCAGGCTAGTACCGTACGCTCGTCAAGACTTCTATCAAGCACAAATCAACTACATGGAAATGGAAATGGCAGCGACAAAGTTATTACTTCAAAATACAAACATTATATATAATAAAAATTCTGCTAGCTGTTCACTGTGTGCAATGGCCATATTGTTGTGATGTCAGGTGTGTCGACCTACGAACTTGGGCTAAATGGATCTTGCCCGAGTTTCCAACTTGGAATTTGTTCGAATGACCGTTTCATTGCAGCTTTATGTTGCATATCGTTTTTTTCTGTTCTGAGTACAATGGATTGCAGTGTAACAAAAAGAATATGTTGAGCTGCATTATGGGAAATGCAGGATACAGGACTTTGGAGTAGGGATGCACCGATACCGATACCAGCATCGGGTAACGGTCCGATACTGTCCTCACGTACTTGTACTCATAAAACTACTCTGATACCCCACACCTGATACCACATCACGAAAAGTAGCTGCTCGACACAAGCAAACATCTTAAGAACCGCCAGAGTTCAGTGCGTTTGCTGATGCTTGCCCTCTTTTTTTGGTTGCATCGTCATCATCAGTGAGAGACTCGCTGTCCACTAATGACCACAGCAACTTTGGAAACTACGGAAAAGATTCAGGAATGCCTTTGTTTGCCTAAGTTCCCAAAATAACTGAATCTGACCCTTGAACCCTTTAAGGGTGCTTTCACACCTAAAAATCAGAAAAGTTTCCTGTTTTTGTGATGGATTAAGTTCAGCATATGTTTGACAACGGCATGTTGTCAGTTCAGTTCAATTCTCTTGCTCATCCTTTTGAAAAATAATTGAAAAGAGCTGGAATTTTTGTTATTTTTTCCAACTCCCTCTCTAAAGTTGCCTGACCACATATCAATTAAAGATTTGGTCTCTTCCTCTCCCCATGTGCTACCGCAGGTCATTTTGTTTTGTTGCATTGTTTTCCCTTTTTCGGTTCTGACAATAGCGTGCCAGAACTTAGAGTTGCATGTTGTAGGTCGCTGTTGCTGTTTTCCAGGGATTCTTGTTATCAAAGGGATACCCTCAAACATATGAAAAGCTTTCCATAAATAACCGCTTAGCAGTCAAGCACAAACATCACCCACACAGTTTCCCATGGGTGCAGCTATTCTGAGAAGCCTTTCTTCCCTTTTTTTTTTTTTATGACTTCTCATCCGCCACAACCGTCACTTCTGCTGGTCTCCAGGTAGCTAATTCCTCTGAAGCTCTGAAGAAATGGTCCACATGAAGAGCTTTTACACCCAGATGGATAGAGAGCTACGTGCTCTCAAGCCGGACTGGTGAATGCCTCGGGATAAAAATACACACAAACCCCTTGATCTCCTCAGTGTTTCATTCACCTTTGCACTCTGTCTTTTTTTCTCACCCATAGAGACTTGATCGAGTGGTTTTCAGACCGGCCTTGACAGGTTAAGTAGGGCACGAGACGCAGCTCTCTGCAGGTCTCGGCCCGCTGCTAGCTCACATTACCAGATACATCTGTTTGAAGACTTTTCTTTAAGGGCCGATAAGTCAAGTTGTCACGGGCGCTTTTCTCCAGGTAGAGTCTCATTTTGTACACGAAAGATCAAGGATGACTTCCGGTCTGGCTGCGGCTCTGCAAATGAGTTTTCAGCTAAAACAGCTTGTTCTTCCTTGTCCAAATCGAATTTGGCATGTTTGCTTATTAACTGCCACATTTTTAGATTCATGATAATTTAACATATTATGAAGTCCCACGCAGGGCTGTGGTGTTTCCTCTGGGCTAATCATCTAATCATTTGATGCAGGAGGATCTTGTCTGGTTCAGACATCTACTGAATAAAACACTTTAATGTGCTATATTTTGAAAGAACTAAAGAAAATACAGTAATGCTGCATAAACTGCGTATAACCCGTGTGATTATGTAATTTAGAACTTGATATTTTTTAGACTTTCTATGACTAGAAGCAAACACTTTTATTAGCAACATTCATTTTGTACAATAAAGAGGTCTTATTCAACAGCTCGCTCAAGATAATGAGAGGGATAATTCAGATCTCCACTAGCATTTTAGTTGATTAAAGTGGGCTAATCAGGAGTAAGAAACCAAGAAGAAATGACATTATTGTCCCATAAAATGAGAATATCTACTGTAGTACTCAATTACTTTAAATGCATTTACTCTACAGATCCTGCTACCAGAAAAAGGCTTCTCTCTGGAAATTATTCGCTGGAATCATACATGTGTAGTGATTACTTCCATTTTGCCAAAAAATACACTTAATGCCTTTTATGACTTCACATTCTTCTTAACCAGCCTCCAGGAGCCACAAGTGCAACAAATGCATCAGTTTGAAATCTTGTTTCAGTTAGGGACAACGTATGTGGAGGTCATGTTAATGTTGGTGGAACATCTGGCAGTCATGGTGGCATTGCAGTAGGTGCTTCACCATCTCTTCTGGCGGAGATCTGCACTCCTCTAGTTTCATTATAATTTTGATTAAAATAACAAACTTTGATCTATGTGTCACTAAAAATATTGAACAGAAAAGTGAAAGGTCTGAATCAATTAACCAATCAGGGTTGGCGAGCATGTAACTAGTCAATCACAGCCACCTTGTACAAACAAATGTCATCCAGGTTCTACGTGTCTTGGTGTCTTTCTTACCTCTGGGCCAGACTTAACTCGACAAGTAGAACAGATGTTAGTTAGTTAATTACAGGCGTTGGCGACCTTGACATTCCCTTCAAGCCCAACAAAATGTGCGTGCATATTTTAATTGGAGGGGCTTAGTGGAGTGATACGAGGCAGCAGAGAGGGAGATGGAAGGATTTACATTGTTTATGTTTAAATAGACTGCTACAGCATTCAGTAACATAATTATGTCTATGCATAGAGTATTTTATTTCTTCATGTCATTGCCCATCACTGTTTGCTTGTAAACTCTTGATCCACAAGTAAGTAGCTTCACTCGGTGTTAAAGAAATAGAATTCTTCAGGAATTAGTTCTAAAACTCGGAAACTAGTCAGCATATTGGCACTGTGTTACCCTGAAGTCAATGTTTTTTTTAAACTGGAATTTTAGTTAGATGCCTGAAATAAGGCAGAAGAGATTTTCATGTTTTGTTCTAAATACCCCACTCATGAATTTTTAAGCTTTTACTTGGCTATATGATACTACAGAGGTAGTCAGGGACTTCAAACGTCAGCATGCCGAATACTTGACACTTGGTTTTGGTGACGAGAAGTTGCGACCATGGTGGAGTTTGCAACTTACATTGTTTCTGACATTG
Organism: Lutjanus argentimaculatus; assembly: GCA_034769285.1. NCBI lineage: Eukaryota > Metazoa > Chordata > Actinopteri > Lutjaniformes > Lutjanidae > Lutjanus > Lutjanus argentimaculatus. Next base: position 12,307,166 of record JAWZSL010000009.1, on the reverse strand, counting down.
ATTGATTTAACTTTTGTTTACCACAGAGCTTATCCAGTGGAAAAATCCCAATGAGTTTTGGCTTGAAAGAACCAGAGCGATGCTAATGTCTGGGTTGGCCTCCAAAAATACACTAAAGTACATTATTTCCCTGCAAAATGTAATGAAATAGTGGACTACGTCATCCCTGTTCCAGACCTGCCACATCTCTGATTTGTTGAGCAATTTTTATGACATAACATTAACAGTAAATACTTAAGTATACCTCAGAATTGTACTTAAGCGCAGTACTTCAGCAAGTAAATGTATTTATTTTTCACCCCTGCGAAACAGACACACACAAAATGCATTCATTAGTGCTTACAAGATTCCTGCTTAGGAAATTAAAATCACCAGTGAGGTGCAGTGAGGCCAGAAATTTCTGTTATAAATTTACAAATTAAAATAAAATACTCACGACTGATCCCAAACTAGTCTCGAGGTCATTAGTGAAGTCCCTGAACGTAGCCATGGTGGTGATAATAATAACTTGCTCAGGGTCACAGGCAGCCAGCACAAAGTCACTGACTGATGGAGGAATTAGTTAAGCATTAATGCGGGGACACTACACCCAGATCCCTTACTGGTCTGAGGGGAGAGGAAGAGCTCCATCCCATCAGCTTGCATAATCAAGGCAAAGTGAGTCTGAACCTGGCTGCCTGGAGGATAAAAAATAGACAGGCGTTGGAGATGTGTGTCTGTTGTGTAGGGTTTAGCGGCCAGTTGTTCCTGCTGGACAAGACTTTATTTAAGGTAAGAGTAAATGCCAAAGTGGCCCAAAAGGTGCCTAATTAAGCGTTTGCTGTCTGTGAAGACGAACCATTATATCTTCACTCTTCACTTCATCTCCTCCTCAGCGAGGGAGCAGGCCTGTAATCATTAACGTAATGTTATGGATGAGTCCTCGAGGGAATCCTTTTGTGAGCATCAATCATGTATTGACTGAGTTTGTCCAAAGAGGGGAAGCTCCAGCATGTGAGCAGAATATCAGAAGTTTTGGGGCCACACCGGCTGCCCCTGTCCTCTAACTTTATAACAAGCTGTCCATGTGTCTGCGTCATTAAAGGCTTTCTGTTTGAGGCTGTACCTGTCACTTTTCTCTACGTATCAAACTGAACCAGTGACACAAAAAAATAAAGGCTCACCTTGTAAAAACTGACAGCAGATATACCTTTAGTGCAGCGTCTCCACATGAAGCTCATTTATTATTTATCTGAATGACAGATGTCAGAATTACCTCTTGCCTGTCTGTCTCCTCTAGCTTTCAGGGACGTGGATATAAGTTGAAACAGTCTGAGTCACTCATTTATGTCTCAGTTATGCATCCTTTATGGACTCTTAATCCAAGTGAAATGCAAGTGGACAAATTAATTTGTTCCTCATTTGATTGCTGAAGACAAGAAAATGGCACTGGCCTTTTTTTAAACTTCTATTTTGCTGCATTTTTAGGGATATTCTTCCAAAAACAGAAATCTTGCTAAATCTATTATCATCTACCTATAATGGCTGGAACTGAGTCAAAAGTCAAAGTCAGGCAAATCAGATTTGGCTGTTAATTATGAATATTTGAGTATTTGTGCCCTTTTTTCATAGAGAATATAAATCAACACTTTATTGAACTGTCATATTTTTGAACTGGGTTTGGCACCATGCCTCATGGGACCTTTGTAAAAAAATATGAATGGTAGTCAGTGGTGAGAAATAATTTTTTTTTTTTTTTTGTCCCCTTACGAATTGTGTCACAAGTTAAGAAAGTCTCAGTTTGACATCAGCTTGTCTTAGTGCAGTTTTACATCATAGTTTGTTGTCTCTTGTAACGTTGTCTTGCCTGCTGGTTCTTTTATCAGACAGGAAGCAAAAGAATGAGAAAGACCTGTTGCTTGTGTGACTACGTCCCAGTACAAAAACACACAGGCATCTGCCAAACTGAAAAACTGAACTTTTAGGAAAAAGTTGATACTGCAGCGTACTACAGTGACTTTGTTTAGAACTCCTGTGAGCAGGGTTTGGAGAGTTACTTTAAAAATGTATTCCGATACAGTTACTAATTGCCTGTTAAAATGTAATGTTTTATGTTCGTTGTATGTTTAATTATTTGTCTAACTATTCTGACCTTTGTCATACATGAATGCATGTTTAGATTAATAACTGTAATTTTTGCACTTAAATGTACCTCTGCGTAGTGTAACATTAGTGGTCGGTGTGTAGTGTATAGCTAACGCTGGTGGTTGTTTTGTGTAGCTAACATTTGCAGTTGGTCTGCAGTTTGCAGGTACACTGGCGGTTGGTCTGCGGAGTTAAGGTTGGTGGTTGATCTGTGTGGCTAACATTAGCAGTCAGTCAGTTAAATGTATTTTAAAACTGTAATCTTGCTAATAATCCCCATATTTGCTAAATGCAACTGTACTGCTGCCTGCACCCATCGCAGACATCTTCACGGAGTGGATAGGACGACTTGACGTGGTAAAAAGACCCCAGAGAGCAGCATGAAAGTGAGGAGTGCTTAGTCTGCACCTGCTTCTGGGCACTGACAAAAAGTTTCTGGCAGTAATATTGTATCTGGTTCATGTGCTTCCAGAATGTCAGGTTTTTAGCACTGGATTTAGACACTAACTGATGAAATCCTCATATTCTTCCGTTTGATGTGGTTTCATGCAACAGGTTCTGGCCCTCCAACCTTCACTCGCACCTTTAGAGTCACTCCTGGCGATGTGAATCACCACATCAAAGGAAATATAATAAGCTCTCCAAAAATGATGGCAAGCAATTAATCCTCAGTGGGAAAGTCAGATCGAAAATAGGAGCTGAATACGAAATGAAAACAGTTCAAACCGAGAGACTGAACTTGTTACCTGTTTTCAAAATCATACAAGAACCCACGGGAGGAGGCGATATGTAAGGTCAGGCTCGCGTCGGTGGGCCAGAGTGTGTTCTTATGAATGTGTGTGTCTGTGTGTGCGTGCAATTGTTCAACTAGTACTTTGCAGGTACACAGGACACACTGAATTGCATGGAAAATGTATATTACATTTAGTAATTAGAATATAGTGTATATTTGAAGGTGTGTGCATAAGACTGTCATTACACATAACCATGTAATGATACCTGTCATTAACATGAAGGAGTCTTTATGAATGTTTATGTCATTAAATGTCATGCAGTTAGTTATATCAGATTTAATGCAAAGTTGCCTTTGTTACTGTTTTTGGTTATGACAAGCTTGACATTAATCAAGACAAAGATGTCATTGTTAAGACAACTAAACATTAACAAAGACACTTTACTACTTGAAATCAAGGAAAATATTCATGACACACTTATAACTCATAAAAAGTATTATTCAGTTTATTTAAGTTTGATAATGTCAGTTGTCATGACAAATGACATTTCAGACAATGTCAACTTTGCTTTAAAAGTGACACTATGGCACTTAATGACAACAGTCAAGCATTCATAAAGACTGCTCACGACAGGTGTCATGTTTTCTATGTGCTTTCACAGTGAATTTAAATGGCCATTAAACTATCTTGGAGCTATCATGAGCTCAAATGGTCTCGCCTCTTTACACAGACAGGACTTGAAACTGAACTCGATTAAATGATACCAAACATGTTTGGGTGTAATGAGGAGTTCTGCCACTGAGCAAATTCAGTTCCTGTTTATTCACACAAGCCTGGCTCTGAGCCGACTCCTGTCTGACTCATCTAATTATTTCTGTAAACTAGTTAGCACAAACCAAGTCATTCATTAATGTGAGATCGCCACCTGCTTTGATTGTTCAGAACTCCTGTTGATAGATTTGTTTTATGTAAATTAGTTCTTGTGTTATTCAAGTTGCCTGTAACCATCTGGTATAATGTCATTACATTTTCAGAATTAATTGCTTCTGGCAATTTATAAACTGATGTGTTGCTCTGTTGTAGAGAAGTGAGGAGGCCAAAAGAGAAAAGGCAGTCTACATGGCAATTACAGTATCTTCATAACTGATTTACTTAACTCAGACTGAGAATTGAGTTCATATTTGGTGGTGTGTATACTAACATACACTCTCATGCTTTAATTAAAGGACAAAATATGCTGTTTGTCAGTGCCTTACATTTATAAAGAAAAGTGTTTTAGGTTAAGGTTGGATTGCTTAGATTCAGGCACAAAAATGATTTTGTTAAGGTTAGAGGACCTGCATCATCATGGTTACAATTATAACCATATGGTTAAGGTTAGCGAGTGATTGTGCACATGCCCAGACTTGAACCCCAATTTTCTGGGTTAAAGTCCTGTGTTTGACTTTTGGCTCTTACAAATACTACATGCTTATAATGATGAGACAGAAGTATAATTTACATGTAGATATGCATAAATGCAGTGGGTGATTTGTTCATTTTTAACTGGGGATGATGGACCCAGTGCATTTCATTCCACCGCGACTAGCGAACCGACTCATAAATGGTTATTGCAGATCCAAAACAAAACTGACAGAAGTGCAGGACTCAGATAAAAAGTTGCAAAGTTGCATCTGCTACTTCAGCACCATGGACAGTGTCATGGGTTTATCAACATTCAGCACAGTTAGGCTACTGATATTTCAGATCCACGGTCAGGGCCATAGATTCTAACTTACACAAACATCAGTCAGATAAAAAAATCATTGAGTCAGACAGACTAGACTAACATATTCAACTGCGCTGTCTGCTACTAAGGAAAGGACAGGGGGAATGTCAGGTTAACAAAGGGGATTCATGCAGATGGCATCTGCCCTCATCCCGCCACAAATCACCTGCTGCATAAATGGTACAAACGTGTTATTTATATCTTAAATTAGGTGTAGATTTTTTGTGTGTGGAGCGACTTTGTGTGACTGTTTGATCACAACCATTTCACAACCAAACAAATTGTTAATCAAATGTCCATTGCTGTGTCTCAGTTTGCATAATTCTGTACTTCTTGTTTTGAGTGCGTAAGTGCATTCACATTGACATTTACGGCAAAACGAAGTGCACTGTGAGCACCCGGATGTTGTACTCAAAACAGCCAAAAAACTGAGTGTGGAACGCTGGCCGCTTCCTGTCCTTGATGGTCACCATCTTGTCTGCGTAGTGGAAGAGGCGGAGCTCCCAAACTTGTGATCGTAGTTGCCCGGGTGGCAGAGAAAGCAGCCACAGTGATTACAGAGGCCGCGGTTAATGCCGAATTATACAGATGTTAGTTATGCATATATTTTTATCAATAAGTACCACGATACTGTTGGACTGAAGCCACCAATGCATGCTTATTTGATAAAGTTTGTAAAAATTTGGTGCTGTAAATCAAACATAAATCAACATATTGTTGCGTTTTCAGCCAGTAGCAGGGGCGAGGGCTGGACTGTTATCGACGGAGGTTATGGCATATTTTGTACTCTCCCAAGAAACAAACAAAAGCAAATAAAATTAAAAGGATATTCAGATGTTTTGGCAGGTGGCAGTGTGCTACATGACGGTGTGCTAATGGAAGTATCCAAATTGAGATGCAACTATTATATATATAAAAAAAAAACATGTGCATTTGTTTATTTATAGTAATAATATGATCAGTGCTTCAGACGAGGTCTGAGTGGACTGTTATTGGACATGGAAACAACTTCACCATCTGGCCACAGTTTTTAGCGAGGGACACGTCATCGCCGTCTGAGCAGTGTTTGCTGGGTGGTTTACAGAATCCAGCATCGACTGTCTGTCAGTAAGAAACACGACATGAACCGTGGTTAAAATCTCGTGTCTTGTTGACCCATTCATCCACCCTGACCTCCCTCTGTGGACACTGTGGCTATAAAATAACATCACACTACTTCCTCCATTGCTCCCAGTGGACAACAGTCATAAACACTACAGTCGCCACAGCGTAAACATGTGACGTTTTTTCGGCTCTTGCTGAAACAATGACTGATGTCATTTTTCTTGGGGGTGGGGGCAGTCTTCTCTCGCTCGACCTTGATGACGCTCAACTGCGTCAGTTTCACTTTACATCATCTTTATTTCTGAAGTTCACTGTTCTGAAGATTTTTTAAAAAAAGGGGCTGGTATTTTTCTACATCATTTTGCCCTCTCTTGTCTCCCTCTCACACAACAGGGCTCCAGAGCCCAGGAGAACGGATGCTGAAGTGACGGCGTGTCATCGCTGTCCCATATCAGTGACTCACCGAGGCCTGTGTGCCCCGGCCTGTCACCGGCCTGTCGCTCTCTCTTGCTGGGCCAGTTGGCAGCACGACGCCTCACTACCTCGGCGTTGTTACCACCAGCTCAGAAAAAAATCCTCACCCCGATGAAAAGTCACACAAGTGGAAGCACCTCTAAGATACCTGTCACTCTGCAGCATCTCTTCAACACTTCAGCATAATTTAAAAATACCAAATACACTGTAAAAATGTGTAACCTAAAGCTACTACAATGAGTTTTTAGCTGATTTTTAAACGGTCTCAATTTAATACTGATGACTCTGTATGACCCGCATAACCAAGCAGGGCCTTGTTTCTGTATAATTATTCTCAATACCTGCCACCAGGTCAGCCTGCATTTACATTGTCCCAAGAAAAGTTACAGTGAGCAGTACGTTAGCCAGTTAAAAAGGAGAAAGAGGAGATTTCTATTTAGATAATTTGATTTTTGACATTTTATTTTGTGGTTATGGTGAAGGAAACACTGCTGCTTTTGTCCACAGGGGTCTCCAAAGTCAACACAACATCAAAGTAGCTTTAAAGTTCCCATGAAACACGTATTATCTAGAACACACCCAGGGGGTTCTACCAAGAACCTTTTTATGTTCCAAAGGTTTTATCTGGAAAACAGCCAGGGGTTCTACCAAGAACCTTCTATATTCCAAGGGTTTTATCTAAAACACACCCAGGAGGTTCTATTGAGAACCTTTTTTATTCCAAGGGTTTTATCTGGAACACACCCAGGGGGTTCTATCAAGAACCTTTTTATATTCCAAAGGTTTTATCTAGAACACACCCAGGAGGGTTCTATTGAGAACTTTTTTATTCTGAGGGTTTTAACAAGAGCACACCAAGAGGGTTCTGCCAAGAACCTTTTATATTCCAAGGGTTTTATTTAACACACCCAAGAGGTTCTATTGATAACTTTTTTATTCTGAGGGTTTTACCTAGAGCATGTCAAGGGGGTTCTGCTGAGAACTTTTTATATTCCAACAGTTTTATCTAGAACCCACCAATGGGGTACTATTGAAAACCTTTTTATTCTATTAGTTTTATCTAGAACCGACGGAGGTGGTTCTACCAAGAACCTTTTTACATTCCAAGGCTTTTATCTACAACCCACCTAGTGGTTCTAACCAAGAACCCTTTTATATTATAGTACAAAAACCCTGACGAAAGAGTTCTTCAAGGATTTCAACAACTCTTTCTTGCAAAAATAGTTTGGATGAAAAGGGTTCTTAATGGAACCCCCCTTCTTACAAAGAACCCTTGACAAACCCTTTCTTTAAAAAGGGCTCTTCAAAAGCAAATGGTTCTGGGTAGAACCTCAGTGTAGGTGACATATAGCACAGTGCATATGTGATAAAAACACTTGGACACTGATCCTGACTCATGAAAACTTGAAGGAAGTGAGCTCGTGCTCGTCTAATCTGCAGGCCTGAGTGATTTCGACTGCTGCTTAATTTGGTTTACAGCCACAGTCTTCCCCTGAGCCAGAGGGTACAGTAATTACAAACGTCCGAGAAATGGATTTCCCTAAACTGCCAGAAACTCTATGTTATGTCATTAAAGGAGACGTACTTAGTGCCAGATTTGCGAGCCGTCAGGAACGAGGGGAATAAGGAGGGAAGTGATATAGTGTGCACTTGGAAATGTAACTTCAACCGAATAGGGAAAAGCTTTATGAGGCATGACAGGTGCTGCGGGGCATCCGGTCCCCAATACTGAGCAAAATATTTGAAATTGTAATTTGTGGGTTAATAAAAACCACAAGTGTGGGTGTTGGAAGTTGTATTTCTTTGTTGCTGATCTATAATGATGGAATTTTTCAAAACACAGGGGGGTGATATTTTATAGAGTGTGCCCCAGGGCTTGTTCTAAAAAAATAAGAAGTGGAATTAAGTCCTTTGTATGTTTAGTTTCCAGTATAACTAAACTTTAAGACTTTTATCTGCTTCTTTAGTTTTTGGGTAGACTCTGACAGTGCAGACTAGTGGCTGTTATCACCATAAAAATTAAGACATTAAGTCATGAGGGGCTCTGCTTACAAAGACATATAACAGGATACACAGATTAGTGAGAATTTGACTTGTCGTGCGCAATTAAATCCCGTTAAGAATTAACATTTTAGAAAAGACCTCTGTCTGCCACCGCAGGCACCTTTGTTTGACCTGAAATTCATTACAGATGGGTCAGTTTCTATCACAACCGCTCAGCAGTGAAGGTGAAACTCATTAATCCTTTGCGAGAACCTTTCCGTCGTGTTGGAGAAGGGTCTCTGGCAGGACCGTTCACACAATACGATGGACCTGGATCCTTTAAAAAAAAAAAAAGAAACAGAAAACTTTCCAGCTTTACTGTTTATGATACTGACACGTTTTGTTGAGCGAGATAATCTTCACAAATGAACAGCACTCTTATGATTTTTGAAAAGTGAATGCAATCGCCCCAAGTAAATAGCTAACATTATGTTATAAATGTTCAGCGTGATGACATTTAATGTCCCAGGCAACCTCTGTAGTCTCATTTAACAACTACGTTTTTAAGTAAAAGCTACAAAATACACCAGTAGGGTGTTGCTTGTGTTTACCACATACCTTATTTCAGGCAAACAACCAAAGAAACATTCAAAAAAGCCAATGGCTTTGAGACGAGGGAGCCTTAAGTGCTAATATGCTTACTAATTTCCGGGTTTTTGTTTTCCTCATGGAAGGGAGATGACCATAGCTGTTAAATTTGTCCCTGCATCTCACAGGTCATGATTGATGATCAAAGTAGAAGACCTAATAAGTAAACAGCAGCATTGTTCTTGTGTTGCATCTTTCCCTGTGACATTCAGGGGCGGAAGTAACCAATTGCAAATACTCAAATTACCATAATTAAGTAGTTTTTTGGGTGTTTGTACTTTTATGAGTAGATTTTCAAGTCTGTACTTTTACTTGTACTTAAGTATTCATTCAAAATCATACTTGAGTACAATTTGAATCAATATCCAAACATTTCACCTGCATTTTAGTAGCCAATCAGGTGATCTGATCACAAATGAGCCAATGAAAACCAGGACATATGAACCAAAAACAGGACAAAACACTGCAGTGATTACAGCAATGATTAATCATTAATCGATAAATCCCCATTGAGAATTTAACTAATTAAAAATGTATTCATGGATGTTTAATCTAGAAAAGCAGTAACTACACCTCATCTGACTCTGTTGTGTATGGTGGAGCCATTTGTTGCATAAGGAAACCATGAACCATGAAATTTGTGGGTAATTTCTAAGAAATTTCAAATATGTTACTTGGTAATTACCAGCTATTTACCAAGAAATTATGGGACCAAAGTAACTAATACTCTGAGTAGTTTTTGAGACAACTATCAAGTACTTTTATTTGTAACTGAGTAATATTTTACTAAGGTAACAGTACTTGTACTTGAGTACAGATTTAAGTACTCTTTCCACCACTGGTGACAGTTTAACATGACCTCGTTTGGCTGCTTAGCTTCCAAAGTTACTATTTTAAAAATACATGTCTTCACTTCTATCTGTACAAGAGGAAGAGCTTTGATGATCAAGTCTAACTGATGAACCCTGAAAACGTAAAACTGTCTTGAGTAAAGTAGGTTGCTTTCCCAAATCCAATAAAGATCAGGACAAAAGCGATGACGTTACTCTGAAAACATCCAGAATTGGCTGCCACACTGTGGGGGGAATACCACACAGTGGATGTGGTATCATGAACAAGGCTTTTTTAAACATAACTTGCCACCGCTCTAGCCTAATGTATTAGCAGTTTATATGCTAACCCTTAATGCAAATCCCAGGATTTAGTAGTAAGCTAGTTAGCTGGACATGCTAACTATTGCAGCTTACGTTTAATCTTTTGGGTTTCTTTTTTGAAAAGCCTTCAAAAGAAGTTTTATCGTTTAAACTCTAGAAATGAGCTTGTTTATCAGTTTTTCGTTCTGAAACCGACACAATTTGTATAAAATAAGATCTTAACACTGAATGTTGATATTGAAATTACAGACTACAGTGGATCTCTCTAAAATCTGTGTGAATGATTCATCATCCCTCGGCATTAATGGCAATAGATTCAGTTCTTCGTGTCTTTTCGAAGTCTGTCTTCAGTCTGTTCTCCTGGATGGAGACATTTCTATTGGTGATACATTTAATGCAACTCAAAGTTGATGCTTTGAAAGAAGAAACTGTTTTACTTTTGTAAAATGCAACTTTAAAAGTAGTACATGCACCACTGTCCACTGACAAAAGACAGAAGAAAGAAGTTGCAGGGCATTGATGCAATAACAGGAATCAAATAAAGCCCTGCAGCATTTAATGATTCAACTATAAGCAGAGTTTTTGGTGCTTTGGGTTTAAATTTAAGCATGTTAAGTGTTGCATTGGATTTCATAATATCAAATTGCATTTTCTTTTTTTCCAGTGGTTTGACAGAATAAAATGAACTTCTTGAAATGTTTGGCTCTCCTGTCTCTGTTTAATGCCACAAATACATCCAGAAATATTACATTTTAAGCAAAAGGTATGCTAAAAAGTTAAAACTTCTTTGGTGCAGTATGAACTTTGGCCTCAAATAACTAGAAAAGGACTGCTGAAGAGCCTCCAATGGCTTGTTTATTATTAATGCAAAAGATCTTACAACTTACAATTTGATTTAAAACCCTCTTTGAACAAATAAAATTCACAGGGCTCGACATTACTTCACTCCACTTTATCACTACTCCTGCAGTCTGCTCAATATCAGAATACTAACCCAGAGAGTCTGAGTCAATACCTAACAAAGGTTATCCATCGGACTCCTTCCATAAAGCTCCGATCCATACTGCTGTATGAGCAGCCTGTTTAAACAGCCGCCCTACTGCTGGCTTTGTTTACGCAGGGATTTATTGAATTGAAGCTATTTTTATTAGTCTAAAATTTATTCTTTTGGATGCTGATACAAAAGCTGTCAGTGACAGCTCCCCATGTGTCTGGAGGTTATAAAAGATATGCATTTGTACATTTTTATATTTATGAAACTTATATTGTCATATTTTGACTACAAATTACCACTCAAATAAATTTTGTCTATATTCCTGAGTCCACATACTCTTTAAAGGTCAAGGCAAGAAAAAATAGAGGTTGTTGCTGTCGGTCTGCAGAGGTGGGAGTTTAGGGAGGCGTAGACACACCGCTGGGACTGTGATTGATGGAAACCCCTCTGCATAACTGGGTAGCTGGCTCTTACCAGCAGCAATCTGCCAGCACTGCAGCCTCATCAACACAAACCCACATCCTGCACTCGCAAATTTACTCACTTTCACAATATTCCCAGTGCCACAGGCCATTGCTCTGGTATAGTTGATACAGCTGAGACAAATTTCAAGACTTCCGCTCTATTTTTAACACTTAAGAAAGATTCCAGGTGTGAATTCATCTGCCTTTTTTTCCTCGAGCTGCACGTACGGGCGTCTGCTTCTTGCATGTCAAGACCAATGACTGTAAATAAAGATGGACGCCTCCCTCTGTGCAAAAATGAAGCCCAGCTATGAGTGCTGCCATATTGCCCCGTTGACATCGTTTGGAGCAAGAGACTGTGCAGTAGTGATCAGAGTTGGAGCTGTGCGATTGAGGTTCTACCCGCGCAGCCAGCCGACTCCTCGTCATAATGTTAAACCCTCTTCTTATAGCTTCAAATAACTAATTAAAACCAAACTGATCAGAAAAGTGAACACTGAAATACACATCAGCGTAATAAAAACTACCTAAATTGACACAAATCATCTTTGGGGGGGGGGGTTGTTTGATCTTTTAGTTTGGCTCATATTCCATCTGCTAACATGGCGGGGACGGGACTTATGACCTATACTGCAGCCAGCCACCAGGGGGCGATCAAGATGTTTCGGGTTCACTTGTGGGGAGCTTTCATGTTGTCATCTTTATATGAGTCAGTGGTCAAGACAGTGAACTGGTGTTGAACTTATGCTTTGCCCACCACATTTACAAATATGAGGGGAGAAGAATATCAGAAACACATTTCAATATAATTATTTTATCATATTTAGTCAACTTGATTATTTTTTTTAATTCATTTTATTATGTAAAACAAATAGAGATGCCTCAGTGTATAAAAAGTGCAAGACAAAAAACATGCCTTGAAATATTCCAGCCCAGCACTACATGTTTTTTATGGCTGCACATCAGCATAAAATGGAAATATTCTAGATGTCTTCTGCATCATGCTAAACACATTTAACCCCAGAATAACCCTGACATATTTGGTATTTTCAAAACACGTTGGGCTCTAAACCAGAATATAAAATCACCCTCTGTTTGACTGCACGGCACGAGTTTGTAGTCATTACAAATTCAGTTCAGCCCCATTATTCCTGGAGTTGTGCATCAATCCTAGATTTCCAATGCCCTTCTCTGAATTGTTCTGGATCATCAGTTTGCCTGATTTAAAAACAATCCCTACAAACACCTACAAAGGTACAAGAGTCTTAAATGTGTCCGTTTGAGAGGAGAAAGACCCGCTGTCATATTATCACCAGTGTCACACTGAGCTTTGTTTGGGCACCACTGACCTTTGCTCAGCAGAGATGGGGGGATTGGTATTCTCCAGCTGAACCTGACAACATGTTTCTCTTCCAGAGACTCGTAATGATTCACAAACCAAGCAGGCACGGAGATCTAGCTGCACAAATCCTTGGCCCGTTGCAGAGCATGAAACCATTCTGCTCTGTTTTCTGTAGCCAGTTTAACAAAACAGATTGTACCGTGGGAAGGGAGAACGATTCAGTGTGACTATATTTCCTGCGTAATGGCACAGCAGAAGTCTGGTAAATACAATAAACCTAATGAGGCGAGGAGAAGGAGCAGATGACTCAAAGGAGCTCAGTGTCACAACGGGACACGGACAAATAAAATAAAAAAAACATACTGCCAGGAAATAACAAGCAATAGTGTTACAACAGTCTTTTTTTGCACAAGGACAAATTCTATAAACATATTACACAAGGACAAATGAAATAAAATACTTTCAAGTATAACTGCACATGTTTGATTAACCAGGGTCATCTGTGTCCACGCATTCTCTGAGGTCATCTAACATAGTCAGTGTGGGACTTACAGCATCAGTTTTTCCCCATAATATCATGAAATCAGTATGAGAACTTGTTCTTTTACAACATGGCCAGAAATACGTGGACAATGAACAAAGAGTGAACAGCTGAACAATACACCTAATACATGCTAAAGATCTCATTCTGGAACCAGGATATGAACATCCTGATATAACAGCAAATGTTGTAGCGCTCAAGATCAGTCTTACTCGAGTCTTGTCTTGTTCTCGGACAAAGACGACTTTCATTTCAAGACCACACCTGTCAGATATCATTAAATCGTCTGTACATTGTCTGATTTGAGGCCTTTTCACATCAGACGATTGTGATTAATTCACTCACCCGCTAATAATATTTTTCAAACCAATGCAAGCTATCACATAAACAGCTGTATTTTGCTGAGCGACATTGCGGCTTTAAAGTTTTCTGACCAAAGTCTGACAAGTTTCTGAGGTTTTGCTTCTGACTTGAACACATCTGACCACTCAAACTGCGTGTAGTTGAACGTTACATCTAAGACATCCATCATGGTGAATCGCTTGTTTCGCACATTTCACCGATTACATGATTAAAGGGGGAAAAGAGAGATGACACGCCAGTGCAGTTAGAGAGAGACTGAGAGAAATTACTTGTACAATGTTATTCTCAAAACATAAAAGAAATTGAGAAAACATTCAGGGCTTCAGCCTCAGTAACTGCCCCCTAAAACCGCCTCTGCTGGGAAGCACTGTTTGTGAGTAAAAAATATGTTGACAATTAATTATAAGCATCATGTAAAATATTCTGTAGAGCATCTAAATGATTTGATTGATTGATTACATGTGAACGGTAAACTAGTTTAAACCAGCTATTTGATAGCTTGCCTACTGCAAGTTTGCCAGTACAGTTTCAGTTCGATGTTTTTAAGCTTGTGAACTTTATGTACTTTATTTATAAACATATTTACAAGGTGTTTCCAGCTACTTACATATCATTTGCATGTGGTTTTGTACTTTATTTTGCAGCTGTAATTTCTACCATTTTATGTCAGTTTATGTATAATGTTGTTTAAATAGCATCCAATAATTGGCACCATCTTTATGCATCATTTCAGTTTTAGATGACAACAGTAAAGGGCATTCTGCTTTCTCCAGCCTCCGACTTTCCCTTGATGCATGTTAGCTGTCGATTTGTGTACAGACACACTCACAGAGGACAGAATAGTGTGGCTTTCTGGCCACAGATACAGCAACTAAAAAGCACCTTGTGCTGTGAGACAAATCATCGGTATGTGATGAGTCGGTATGAGAACGTGTTGAAATATCAGGATGAGGATGCTTAACAACATCTGGCAAAGAGACTGCCAATGAAAACCAGCCTTTGGCAAACTCTGGTTCATTTACATTTGTTTGAATGTCGATTAAGGTAAATTGTCCCTTCTCAAATAAGGAAATAGATTTCCTTTCAGTGTAACTAAGGGACCTTGTCCAAAGCATGAAAGTCAGCCCCTGAAAGTGAATGGGGACATACTTTTTGTTACTTTCTGTATCTGTTGATCAGTGGAGTAAATCACACAAGTCTATAAACATACTGTCATCCTTAATCAACCCACCTCCTCTCCAAAGTATTCACTCACCTGTTAAAGCACCACCCCACCGTTTAACAACATCATTATATTTGTGCCGACAGTCTCCGCGGAGCAATTTAGGCTTGACGATCAAACACGAATACAATCTTTTCATTTAGTTTTACCCGTTTCAAGGGATTCTATGCTGCAATCTGTATTAAACAGCAGCCTGTGGCATTTTAGTCATTTGCACAGATTAATTTTCCTCCCACAGAATCAAAAACTTCCACGATGTTGTTTACTCCTCTCACAGTGGAGTATCCTGCAGCGATGCATCTATTGTGATGCAACATGACCCGTCGCTGACACAGAAATAACACTGAAGAAAAGCTTCCTGAGCAAAATAATATGGTGTCTCCTATGCAAAGTCTACAAATAGCAGAGTTCTTCCTTTTAAAAGTTGCCCATTCACAAATTCACCTTACAAAAGTAAACACATCTTACTCCAGTAGAAGTACAGATATTTGTGTAAAAAAAGACTCAGGTAAGACTTTCTGATTCAAGTTTTTTACTCAAGTAGAAGTAAAAAAAAAAAAAAAATACAGGCTCTGAAATGTACTCAAAGTATAAGAGTAACAAGTTGCCCTTATTTTTGTCTTGTTAATCTTATTACGTGTTGTGTCATCCTGTTCAGCTTATGTCTTGTACGTCATTTTCTACTTGTCGAGACTTGTTATGTGATTTTTGTCTTGTTACATGATTTTTCGTCTTGATGCTATTTTACATTGTTTTCATCTTGTTAAATAATTTTCATCTTGTTACATCTTGTTATGTCGTGTGATGTCATTTTCATTATTATTTTAGTCTTGTTATTTGTTGTTAATGTTGTTTTTGTCTCATTCAGGTTTTCATCTTGTTATATCTTTTCAGTCTTCTTAACGTTTGCGTTTTTGTCTTGTTTTACTTTTGTCTTGTTATGTCTTGTTATGTCTCATTACTGCTTGTGAATGCTGTTTTTGTCTTGTTACGTTGCTTTAATTGATTAATCTTTTACATATTTTTTGCCTTGTTATGTCTCAAATGCATTAAAACTAAAATATCAAGCTTGTTTTGAAAATTTAAGGAGTAGATAGTACAGATATTTGTGTTCAAATGTAGAACTAAAGATAAAAATTGTTAGAAAAATAAATACTAATAACTGAACTTTATACATGAAGAAAATCTACTTAAGTACAGTAACAAAGTATTTGTACATTATTACTTCCCACATCTAGTTAGGACAGACAGAAAGAGAGCTCTCATGAATCTTTTTGTTTAACAAAGCCAAAAGATTTGTAACGTTGGCACAGACTGATTTCCTGCCTGCTGCCATCCACCTGTCAGCCATTTTGACACCTAAGCTGCTAATATCCCTCAATTTATCTCCTTCAGTGGCTATTTTGGACTGTTTGGATGTTCAAACAGTCCTTTTTCCTTCTGTCTGACACCTTTTCATTGACTCACTGACACGTGCTGCATGCTGACAGACAGATCTTTACATGAGAGACATGAGGTATCCTGTGAATGAATATGGATGGAGCCATCCATCTGTCCATCTGCCATTAGGCCTCGCTGACACTGAATGCTGACAGCACTCAGCGAGAAGCTGAAAAGAATCTGAAAATGAGCTTGATGTGAATGAGGTGCTAACATTTTCCCAGGGGAGAAGCAGTCAAGGAATAGTTACAGTCACATTTACACTCCTTGTACAGTAGTCGGGTGTGACATTTGAAATATTAGCTTTGAGCTTCCTGTCAGTGTGCAGAGTGACTGTCAAAATTATCAGATGAAGAGAAAGAGGTGAGGATGAGAAGGAAGACAGGTTCACAAATAAGCATATTCATACATTTCTACTGAGCTGGAGCCTTTCCCAGCATGCACTGGGCAGAGAGCAGGAAAATTCCCTGGACAGCAGGGTTCCCACTTAGAAGACAAAATGTACTGAGGCTCACATTCAGACCAGTGGGCAATTACGAGTCTCTGGTCCACCTGACATGCATGTCTTTGGAAGTGTGGCGGGAGGAGAGCAGCGTGAAGCAAAACCCACGCAGTGACAGCGAGGACTAATTAACACAAATCAAATTAAAACTCACAAGATGTAAATAAAAAAATCGCAATGCAACATCCGTTATTCATGGGAATAAAATGACAGAAGATCAAACTGCTGGACATCATGTGTGTGCCTTTACAGTCTTATCTGACACAGTGTTTATGTGTTTCACTGTTTCTTTCACTTGTTGATTTGTTTGGTTGTTACAGCAGGACTTCCTATTTGTCAGTAGCTCTGTTGGTCTGGACGTCCTCTGTGGTTGCCTTTGGGCAGTCAGTAAAACATTCTTTATGCATGTGCCTTGGGTTTGGGTACGAATGCTAGACAACACGACAAATTGTTGTGTTGTTGTGTGCATAGTCCTATGCTATTGTTCTAACAGAAGCCACCCAGAGGCTCGATGTAATACCAGATAAATCCACAGATTCCTTTGCAAAATCCTGATCATTTTGTAAACTTTAAAGCAACATTACATAAGATCTGTATGCGATTTAGCCACCAGTTTTAGAGCGCAAGTCACTTACACAAAGTTTATATTTTACTTGCCCAACAGGGCATCTCAACATCTGTCTTTTATTTCACAAAAGCCAACAACTTGGCCACTCCTTTTCTTTTCTTAGCTTCCTCCATCAACATCCTCTTTGTTTTTTTGGTTTTTTTTGTTTTTTTTTTTGTTTGTTTCTGGCATGATGTCTGTAGAGGTCGTGCCCAGTTGTGCACAACACCAGCGCCACTCCCGCTGGCTTCCCCTGCTTGCCTGTGCCACTAGGATCCCTACATTTATCTTTAACCACTGGAATTTGATGATATAACTTTATGAAGAAATTTAATATAATCAAATGTTGATCTAAGTGTGACTTTATGACGTAACAAACCATTCACTTTACTGGAGCCGCTGGTGGTGTTCCCATTGTGTAGCCTGTTATACATTAAGTCCTGCTCTTCAGTGAAATGTGCGAGCTGCAGTGTGTTCTTATAAAATGATGAGCTCTACAGCACGTCTTGATTTAGCTGTGAAACACGCTCATCTCTCTTTCTCCTCTCTTCATATGTATAATTAATGACAACCAGATATATCTTGTCCCTCGGGTGACTTTGAAACATTTAATAAAGCACATGGCACGGCGTTAAATCAGATTACGTTACCAAAATCTACGTCTTCCTAAATACATTTAAGATATTCTGCAAAGCGTTTGCTTTGATTCCTCTCATCTCAAATTTGGAGGTAAATGAATCCTTTGAGGAGGAGATGAAATTATCATTTGAATGCGTATCAGAGAGGAAATCAAAGCTCACCACATGGCCTGTTCATTATATTAGAAAATATTAGGATTTCTGCAGATGAATAATGAAGGCAGAGAACAAGAGGTGTCTGAAAAGAACTAAAGAACAATAAGAAAATGTGAGGAAATCAGAAACTTTTCTTTTTAATTGCTGCTTATTTTGCTGTTGTAGAAGTGAAAAGAGTTAAAAAATGAGTTTGTGTGCTGGCGGTGTTTCTTTTCACCACAAAACTCTTCATTAGAAATGTAAGAACATACTATAGCAGCTACCATGAACGCCACAGTTGGTGGTAATAAATGTACACCTTGGGAATAGTTTCTACGTCTGCACACTCAACTTTCAGATTTCACATTCTCTCTGATGATGCTGCTGACTGACGAAACTACTAAATGCTGCTCGTTCATTGGAGTTTGTTGCAGAGCTGCGAGTGTGTCTGGCGAAGACGGCACAGAGGACGGGGCCGAGGGATCGAGACAGACGAGGAGAAGCAGCACCTCTTAGGAAATAATTACCTCTCTCATCCCCCCGCAGCCTCCTGTGGGAGATCTAGCCGTGATGGCTGCCAGTTTGCTGTGTCTAAACCAAAGGCTTTGTTTTTCCCTCTGTGAGCCGAGTTGTTGACAAAGCTTCTGACTATTTACAGCAACATTTTCTCTCTCATACCCAGGATTACGAGGGAAATATGTCTAGCAAGTTTACCATTGGCAATATGGGATATTCTCTGGTGATGGCTCACACACAGGAGGGACTGCACAAAATCATTCATTACCGCACTTAAGAACAACAAGAAAAGTGTCTGATCTGATCAAAGCGACTTCTGAAGATATGATACGTCATTTAGAAACATTTTGATTTAGAAGTATTACTTACACCCCTCCCAAAAAATGAGAACTACACATGGAAATAAAAGGAACACTTCACCAATTTTCAGTCAGTCCTGTCAGACTGGCTTGCGAAGCCTCAGCTGCCCACTTCAACCAGTTCACAGCAGGCCTTCCACCCACTCCTCTGACACTCAGCTACCCGATCTGCATACCTGGCTGTCTGCCTTCCTTGGCCTCCTCAATCCCATCTTCCTCAGGGACAGAACCCCATTTCGCTTTAGCAAAATCACTTTCTTGGTTGTCATGGACATCAAGACCACATCTGGCCTGAACGTGGTAACTGCAACGGTGTCCCCAGTTGTCTCCGTGGGTCAACCAGGAAGTGCCGGGCTCTTGCTGTTGCAAGCAGCCCGCGCTGGACCTTCGGTTGGGGCTGAGGCTTTTGTTGAGTGTTGCTGCTTGCTCTCGCTGACACCAGTGCAGATGGTGTCTGCCAGTGCCTGCAGAACTACTACCCCTCACCCAAGGTCTCTGGACAGCAGCTGATGATGTGTCCAGGGATCAACTTTTCTTGGAGAGTTGGCAAGCAGGTGAATCTATCAGACCCCAGTATGGACCTGGAACTGGAATCTGTGTGGTTCCGCCTTCCTGAGTTCTGCGCAGATGATCTTTCGTCACCACGTTTCTGTTGGATCCCTGCACTTACTTGCTGACTTAAGCATCAGTTTTAATAATTGATTTCAGTGGTTGTGTCAGTTACAGGCTCTCGACCTTCCAGACGGATGAGGTTGACTTGATGACGTTATTAGTGGTCACCATTTGAGGATGAAAGAGGGTATGACTTAACAGATTCCTTGTGTGGGATAATAAACTTGATCTGAATCTGAGAGAAATCATGCAGCGTATTAGTTGAAACTGTAGCATCAAAGTTGAACATGTTAACAATCGATTAATTGATTTTTTTTTTCTCAGTTTAAGTTATATTTGAACAATTCTAGTGATCCACAATTAGTGGCATTTCTAGACTAACAAGGCAGACCAAACCAAATCATGAGAAAATCTGTGAGCTCTGGAGAAATGGTAGACAAAACATGCTTTGTTAGTTAATAAATGTTTAAATTCTTAGCTGTGATTTATTGATTATTGATTAACCTTTAACATCCCTATGATGTATGAATGCTCTTGAATCCTTCATCTTCTCTAAATGCCACCCACAAAGCCAACAATCAGCGCTCAGCTGACTGACAATTTGACAAGAAGCTCTTGCTCTGGTGTGAGAATGCAAAATTGATGAATTAATTGAATTGATTTAAAGCAGCCGACTCTCACACCATGGCTTTTTTCAGAGCTGGAGGAAGGAGGGATGACTGGGTCTTAACTGTGGTGCTTCATCTTGAGTTTGACAGGACACTCTCCATCCACTGGCGCCTGCGAGAGGTGATGACTGTGGTGACATCACTCTGCTGCAGAGCATTGTGGGCTTTTATGGAGTGATTGTGTAGTCAGAGATGACGACTACTGAGCAAAAACAACTTGGACAGACAGCGACAGTGTGACAAGGTAGAGTTCAGGAAGGCAGCCATCTTTACAACATATAGAAGCTGTCAGGAGTTAAAAATTACAAAATAAAAAGCAGTGAAGTTTCTAATGTTTGCAGATTCAGTCTTGCAGAAGTTGCGATTCTTGACCAATGAGCTTGCTGGATGATAAATAAGGTTTAAAAAAAAAACAAAAGCCGGGAAAACGTCAATGAAACGCCAGTGGAAACAAAATGCATCACGCAAGCAACTTTGCATGCATCAGATGCTCGTATTAATTCATTTGTGGCGTGCCTCATGAAAGGACTGTTTCTGAGAAACTCAAGGATGAGTGGTGAGCCTTCCGTTTCCATGGGAACGCAGACAATAACGAGAAATCCTTGGTGACCTGATTGGCACCG
Source organism: Lutjanus argentimaculatus (assembly GCA_034769285.1). Classification (NCBI taxonomy): domain Eukaryota; kingdom Metazoa; phylum Chordata; class Actinopteri; order Lutjaniformes; family Lutjanidae; genus Lutjanus; species Lutjanus argentimaculatus. The sequence continues at coordinate 12,286,151 of JAWZSL010000009.1, read as the reverse complement.
TTGAGTACCTCTCCACAAAAGACATTTCATCATGACATTTGACTCTGATCAGTTATATTATTTCTCAATTGTTTTTGTAGGAACCTTTAAGCAGACCTTTGTATATTAAACCCCTCATTCTGCTCAAACTTTGAGAGGCTGGCGGGATATGTCCTTCATTATATCACATGAAATTAAATGAAAGCTCTTAAATTGATGAATTGCCATAGCAGTATATATATATATAATATACCATATATATATATATATAACATACAAAATTCTTATTAAATACAACTCATCAGTGAAGTTATTATTGATATTTTAGATTTCAGATTCGTACAAAGCATTCTGGGAGGACGGGACATCGCACCTGTATCATATTCCATCACCCTTTATCCATTTATTTCATTGATTTTCAAGGAGAGACCATGACAAGAACCTCATTGTTGTACTTTCGTACGAGCTTAACTTTATCAAGAGATTATCATTAAATGCATCAGGTAGAGATTTTGACCAACACTTGAGCAGAAGTTTTCAAACAGCGAGGGAAATTTGAAGCAGGGATATAATTAACTTGTCATTTTCAATTAATATGAATTTTAGTGAACATGAAATAAAGTATTTTATACTCAGAATGATTCAATTCTGTAATGAGAGGGGTGAATGAAAATTCTGATATGCATTTACTGAAAATATTTCAGTCGCATTATCAATAATTTTGATTTAACTGTAATGAATTAGCAGTGTGTAACACCAACTCCAAAAATGTAGGCTCTGAAAACCTCCGACATCTGGGTTAATGAACTTAAAAAAAAATTGTGGCAACTGATTGCCCTAATTATTTTGAGTATCGTGAACTTATTCGGGTTTACAGTGAGGAAGTAAAAAGCAATTAATGTCGCTAACATCACGTTAAAACGCACCTTTGTTACAGTTTGCCTCTCGCATCATAATCATTAAATTTGCACAAACTGACATGATACACATATTTATAGATTCAGTGTGACTTACACTTTCCAAAAATCTCATTATTTCCATTGTCCATAGGAAACATCCATAAACCTGCTCCTTATAACTCCAGCAATCTCCTGAGTAATAAATAAGTAATTCACTGAGAGCTGTCTGTCCACACATGATGTCGTCTAGTCAATATAAACAAAGACAACATCGTGTAATGTCAACATAAAAGAACACAGATAAAAGGAATAAAATAATAAAAAGATTGAAAAAGATTAAAATGTTTAAAAACATTGTCACACAAAAGCTAGTCCACAAAAATGGGTTTTAAAAGTGATTTAAAAGATGTCAGAGATATTATACTAAAACATTCCTCTACAAGTATTTCTCTGCCTCTCGTCCTAAGTTCTGTCAGGGCACATGAGGATAAGTAGATGTGTGTGTTGTGTGTGTGTTTTTTTTTGTGTGTGTGTGTGTTAGTGAGAGAGACAGAGAGCATGACAAGGTAATGTGTAAATGACCCTGCTGGAGTCACTCTGGCTTCATTAGCTGTGATGTGTTACTGCGCTGCACTGGTCATAACTCATTCTCCACTCTGCCTTAAAGACAGCCCTGCACATCAACACAACACCACCACACCACCACCTCTCCCCTCTCTCTCTCTCTCCTTGGAGACCACAGACTCATTAGAGAGGCCCCACCCAACGGGAGAAGGCAGGTTAGTGGCTGAGAACGTCAGAAAAGAGAACGTCTTTCTGTGGAAATGAGGAAAGTTCATGGACAAATTATGTAAGAGTAGAGCTGGACGTCCTTGACAGTACAAAGGCAGAGCGGAGGACAGATGCTAAAGATGCTCCTGATAGAACTTTTTTATAAAGGTTCCAGTTGGAACCCCTCTATGGTGTAACTGTTCCACCCAGAACCCACTCTGGGTGCTCTGTCCAGAACCTTTTCACCTTCTGAGGGTGCTAACAAGAGCTCACCTAGGGGGTTCTATGAAGAACCTTTTTATATCGCAAAGGTTTCATATAGCACACTCAGGGATTCTACCAAGAACTTTTTTTTTAATATTCCAGTGGTTTTATCTAGAACACACTCAGGTGGTTCTAACCAGAACCTTTTTTATATTCCAAGGGGTTTATCTAGAACACACTCAGGGGGTTCTACTGAGAACCTTTTTTATATTTCAAGGGGTTTAGCTGAACATGCTCGGGGTTCTACAAAAAAAAACCTAAATAAAATCCACTAGTTTTATCTAGAACCTAACCAGGGGATTCTACTGAGAACCTTTTTATATTCCAAGAGTTTTATCTAGAACATGTCAGGGGGTTCTACAGAGACAAAGCCTTGTTATGTGCCAAGGGTTCTATCCAGAACCCATCTTGGGGGTTTTACCGGGAACCCTTTTATATTGCAAAAGTTTCATTTAGAACACACTCAGGGGGCTCTACCAAGAACCTTTTTATCTTCCTAGGGTTTTCGCTAGAACAAACCCAGGGGATTCTACTGAGAACCTTCTTATATTCCAAGGTTTATCTAGAACCTACCATGGAGGTTCTATTGAGAACCTTTTTATATTACAAGGATTTTATCTCAAACACATTCAGCGGGTTCTACTGTGTATCTTTTTGTATTACAAAGGTTTCATATAGAACACACTCAGGGGGTTCTACTGGGAACACATATTCCAATGGTTTTATCTAGAACCTACAGAGAACCTTTTTATAATCCAAGATTTTTATCCAGAACTCACCCAGGAAAGAAGACCTGGAGAAAGAGTCCTTCAAGGATTTCAACAATCCTTGAAGGACTCTTTGTTCCAAAAAGGGTTGTTTGGGTGAAAAGGGTTCTTAATGGAACCCTTAGCTTTACAAAGAACCCTTGCCACACCCGTTTTTCAGAAGAAAATGGTTTTGGGTAGAACCTCAGTCCTTCAGGAAGAACCCTTTTGGAACCCTTATTGTGTGCACCAGCGAGATGCTCAAGCAGAAACTTTAAACCAATGTTCTGTTAAAGGAAAGTTACCAAATGCATTCAAGTCTTTCATTAGGATTTGGAACCATTTTGAAATTCAGTTCAAAAAATGAGTAAAAATAGAAACACTTTGATCATCCTTAAGACACATATTGTGCCAAAGATTGCTCAAAAGGTGAAAAAATAAAAGCCAGAGTGTTGTTTATCTGATTGCGATGTGGAAAGTTAAAAACATAGCTGCACAGAAATGCACTTTCATCTCTCCAAATGCATCATCAACCCTCTGATTCACTACCTTAAAAATGTACCCTGACCCAAAAAAGAAATCAAAGATCCCACATGCAGGAGAAGTGCAGATCAAAAGGAGCTGGTATCGAAGTATTTTGGTGTTGAATCTTTATTAAAAACACACTGAAATACTGATATGACAAGTGTTGCTGGTAAGTCATTATTAGTCCACAGAGGGGGGACAGTGACGGGGAGGAGAGGGTTCTCCTGTGGGATTATCATCCGTGGCCTCGTCCTCAGGAACTTTTCCTCGATCGCCTGTAGGTGTCAGAGTGAAATAGCTCGTGTGCTGAAATTTGAGCACTTCATTGCCCCAGCTGGTCCATCCAGGTTGAAGACTTCGGGCAAACAGCTCCAACACTTCGCCTCAGCTCCGACGTAGGGCTTCAACACCTCTGTAGAGAGACAGAAATGAGGAAGAGGAATTTATGTGGTTATTCTTTCTAGTGGCCAGCAGGGGGCGACTCCACTGATTACTATCTCACTTCTATTCATTACCTCAGTAAAGAGTTTCCTAATAGGTTTATGGTCTCAGTTGCTAACTTTCAAGTCTTCCTCAATACAGCATGATGTTATGTAAATTATAGTCCTATTCAGAGTAAAATAGATGATAAAGCAGGTCATGCTTTTAGGGTGTGGCTACAGTGCAACAGGTCATGAAACTTGGATCAAGCTGTCAAACTAGGCAGATAAAACTTTTAAACTATGGTGTTGATCAGATATGGATGAATATTCAATAAATAAATTAATTATATTATTAAATATAATATGTTTTCAGAAACATATTTTAATGCACTGTTTAGTTGTAATATGAAAAAGATTATTTACTGCTGAACTAACGAGCCAAAACCAAGCACCGCCCAACTTCACCCACTAGCAACACGCTCTCATCGCTACTGCACATGCTCTGGTTGCAAAAAACCAAGATGGCGACCACTGTAATGCCAAACTCGAGGCTTCAAAATGGTAGACCAACATTTTCAACAGTGATGTCATGATGTACTGACACACCCTGGAGCAAACATCTAAATCGCAGTAGCATGCAGTGGTGCAAGGAGTACTGTACTCAAGTACTGTTACATTACTAAAATATTACTCAAATACAAGTAAAAGACTGATGTTAGAAGATACTTGAAAAAGTAAATGTACTTTTTAACCATTGCTGTTTATTGCTTTATCAATAGCAGTTATGCGATCTAAAGAGGCTTCTGTTTCTCCAAATCTTCAGTCTAAATTAGAGCTGCAATGATTAGATGATTAATTGATTAGTTCATTGAAAGAAAATGAGTTTCCATTTTGGTAATAGATTAATTGTTTCAGTCATTTTGGATTGAAAAACGTCAAATGTTTGCTGGTTGCAGCTTCTTAAAATGTGAGGATTTGCTGCTTTTCTTTGTCCTTTCTGACAGTAAATGAACAGTCTTTGGGTTTTGGACCGTTGGTTGGACAAAAGAAGACGTCTGAAGACATCACTTTGGGAAACTGTGATGAGCATTTTTTTTTTTTTTTTTTTGACATGTTATAGACTAATTGATGAATCAGGAAAATAACTGATTAACTCATAAGGAAAATAAACGTTATTTGCAGCCCTAGTTTGTTGGCTACAAAAATGCAGGTGAATGTCAGTTAATTGCATAAATTCAGTGTCATTCTGTGTGAAAAACTAATAAAAAGTTTGTCACAAAAATACATTGAAAGCCAGGTTGTAAGATAACTGCACCACATCCATTTCTTATGGGGGCACTTTGCTTGTTACTCTGTAATAGGCTGAAGACAGCACTGGCAACTGTCCAGCTCCTTCACACCACAGCAGATATTTCTATGTGGAGACTGGCAGTGACCTTGAGTCTATAAGTGATGATATTCCAGGAGCAGCACACCTGACAGATACGTTTCACTTCCTCTGCCCCTGCGCTGCTCTGTCTGCTCTTGTGCATGCTCAAACCACCCCGACACTCACCTCAGCCAACACTCGGGGAGTTAATGAGCACAAAAGCCTGATCCCCAAACCGATCCAACCTGCACAATGTGGTGTCCTGCCTTCCGTTTTCTCTTTCTTTGCACGTCAGAGAGTCACAGAGTGGAAAGGCCAAACATGCAGCTCTCCGACTAATTCAACCCCGACCGGTGACTCAGCTCTCAAAGTTGAACAGAGAATAAAAGATCTAATTATCCCTCTTAACTCTGAAATGGGACAATGTATGAAACTTCCGAGAGAGAGGCCTGAGGCAAAGGAAGGTGTTACTTAACTACTCTCTAGACAAGGAACATATTCAGTCTGAAATATTCTGCCCTGAAGGCTCCTCATATTCTCTCTAGGGTTGATCGCAAACTAATTATATTGTACAGGACTCCTCTATTAGTTCAATTACAGTGCAGTAACTAATTTTTCGGTCCTATGTTTCCAATACAATGTTTTCAATCAATATAATCAATGACTTTTGTTTCTCGGCATGCATGTGGAGTCCCACAGGGTCTTGTTGTTGGCCCCATATTAATTTTCATGTACATACTTTTACACTGGACTAAAAACCAACTAACCCATACAACTGGCAGTCATTCCTGGGTCAAATGACTCTGCAGTAGTCGCAGGTATTTATTGGCTCAACCATCAATGGGAGAGGATGGAAACAGCTGGATACACTACTTTTCGCCCATTTTCCGGCGTGATGCTATGAAGGCTTGTCGCCTCCATCAGTAAGTTCTGCAACTTTTTGTCATCTCAGCCACAAATCCCATCTATCTCCTCATTCCAAATAAGTCAACATTGTGTTAGAAAGACAGACTGAACTAAAAAATATTTAAAAAAATAAACTGTAACGAATGTCACTGGCCTCCATACTGCTTTCTACTGTTTACTAGCCCTGTTTTCTGGCACCTTTGTGACATCATAAAAAAAACTGAGGCAAACTAGTCTACTGGAAATGGGAAAGGAGTAAATCGCCTATTTTTAGCGGGTTTCCCTGTGTTTAAAAAATGCACAATTTTGGTGTAAAAACAGTATTTCTCTGAGTTAGTTAGATAGATATTGTCCTCAGGAGTTGGTTTAGAACAAAACAGAGCAAAAAGAAGAGTGAATATTGGACTAAAACAAGCCTGAAAGCTAATATTTTTCTGTATCTGCTGGGTGTTTAAAGAGACAACTGTTTGCAAACAAGTTCATTATATCAATTATATGGGGTGATAATCTGTCAATGTGCTCTTTGCATTTCTGATAGGTCAAGTACTTACTTACCGTTTTAAAAAATGTGTGAACCAGTTTGTTTTTTTCATTGTGCTTCAACAGATGGACCAACAGTGAAGTCCAGGCCTTATTGAGCAGGAATTCCAAACTCATAAATAATTAAGTCTGTCCGTCATTCTGTTTTGTGTCATTGTTTATGTATGGTTGTGTGCAAAAATTGTGCATAAAAACAGCAATCACTTTTTCATGTCAGTGGACTAATTCGCGTGATCTTCACAGGTCTTTAGACTGTGATGGAAACACAGACAACAATGGGCTGAAGGAGCCTTTTAGTTCCTTGAAAAAGTAGTTACTGGGACTCACACGTCTTATCCTACTTTTACGATCCTTATTCTGCTTAGCTTAAGAATTTTAAAGAACCTTTTAAAGATTTTACAGTACAGAGAGAAATGTATCTTCTTCAGAGGTCAATAGCGAGAATTCAAACACTTTACAAGCAGCCCCTAGAGGCCATACTCCTCCTCACAGCCAACTGGATCAAAGTGATTTCAACCATCTGATACACTACGGTGTCACGGTGTCACAGAGCTACAGGGTTTTGAGACTCTGGAACAACCACTATGAATAGCTTGATATAAATCTGAAAAATATGGGAGTGCATTATTTCTAAATAGCCTGCAAAAGTGATAAAGTAAAAGACAGATAGTTGGTAAAGAAAGCTAATTACTGTAGCTGCCAATTAAACACACTGGTGCATAGATCACTGTGACAGATCCAGTCCCCAATCAACAGTAATGCAACCCACACAATTGGCAGTGTGTCTCTTCCTGAGACGAATATTAGGAACAGCCATTTAACCGCTAATTATAAATACCAAGTTGGGAGGACACTTCATTTTTCACAATTTCTTAAGCTGTAGGGGGCCCCTAATTAATAAAAACCACACGTCTTGTCATTCAGACAAGTGCAAACACTTTTTTTTTTCTGTGGTTTGACCATCTGGCAAAGATGTGTCGTATCTGTAATGCAGTAATGGTGTCCCTTATCTCACCATAGCAACCAAGAATGTCAGTGATAGGAGCCCCATCTGAGAGGGGAGCAGAAGTGGGTCAGGGTTTCTCAACGCCGCAGGCTCGAGGGTTATGGCTTTTACACCACTGAGGCTGCCCACTGGCTCTGCAGGCTGGACACACTCGACATGAGCGCAAAGTGCAGCAGAATTACAGAGATGATGGCTTGAGATTGGAGTAAGAAAGCTTGAAATGATTAATGCCAAATGTCCTGGGACATATTTGAAATTTCTTGCAGTTGCATAATCTGCTGCAGGAGCGAACAAAAGAAAAAGTAATTCACTCTTCAAGCCCTGAGGTGTTAAACTGTCATCTCAAACATTTAAACAACGAAACTGTGCTGGATTTATTGGCATCACCGCAAACCCTTCTAATAGTTCATAACACTCTGCAACTTACAATTATTACACTCACAGATTTGAGCCACACCCACTGCATACAGAGCTTTTTCACCTCTTGCAGAAAAACGGGAGCTGAAACAGATGCAACTGAGGTACAGCACAGTGAGAGCTGCTGCTCATTCTGGCCCTTTAGTCAAACACATATTTATTTAAAATGCTAAGAAAAAACTACCACTGTTAAGCTGTTTTGTCTATAATTTCCTCCTTAATTAGTAGTGCAATTTAGTCTCTACATGCAGCTGTGTGTATCTAATAGAGATGGTGTTGCATTGCAAGCTGCAAAAAAGTAAAGTAACTGGAATAAACAAACCAGTTCTGTTTACACCTGCTGAGGGGCTTTGAATCACCCAAGGATACTGAACACAATCTGTGCCCTAATCTACTTAATCTCTATGGTATCACAGCTCCACAATGCCATTATTATGATTTAAATCAACGTATTTCAACAATATCCAGCCAATTCCATGAGGTGGAGGCTTTTCTGTGCTTCTGAAAGGGCACCAGCAAACACTGGCCGCGTTTCGCTCACTCCATACTGCACAATAAATCGCATTCCCCTGAGAGGGAGGGAGATGACGTCAAGCCTCTTTTATTCATAGACCTGCATATTCATGGTCAAGGTTTTACACTCACTCTAGTGAGTAGCAGAGTCCATGTCGGAGTCAAGTCTTTTTGCCACACCACAATCTGTGCACGTAGGGCGAATTTGATCAAACCTGAGCAGCAGAAGCCCCCCGCCCCCCTCTGACAAATCAAACCTGTCATGGATTCAGGATTCAAGTCCTCCAGTTATTGGGAACACAATAAGGACCTTCATGTTGTGTCTGAGCAATTTTCTCTCCTCCAACATCTGCAAATATTGGTAGCATTCACAAAAGAAAAGGACAACTTTCTGCAGTGGGAAAGCAAGTTACACATTCAAAAGTATAATATTTCTACATTACAGTGTAAAGAAATCTGTAAGATATTACTTTAGTGTGCTTGTTTCTCATACAAAAACATACTGTAGTCATAATTTGTGAGTAGTAAGTGTCCTCTAACATAGAAAAAAAAAAAATCTATATTTAATTTCATTTTTAGTTTTGTTTATAAATATATTATAAATGTCAGCCATGCAAAGTTCAATAACTGACTGACACCTTTGCTTTTGTGTATGCTACAGCAGGCTGTAGTAGGATTTAGAGCTTATCATTGAAGTTGTATAGCAAGATAACAATCACTGATGTTGCAGCATTGCCCTCTGGTGGCACAGTAAGACACATAACAGCACTGTACTGTACTTCTTAGATATACCAGGTGGTTTGACATTCAGAGAAATGTTGAAAACAGTGGCTTTATTTGAAGGAATGTGCATAAGACTGACATGACAACATACCCAGCCTTCCTAATGATCAAACTTAAAGAAACTATTTAGCTTTATGTTTTAACATTATATTATACTGTCATATGTGGTTGGTTTTGACACTGGCTGTCATGAGACAATTATAATTGTGTCATAAATATTTTCCTTGTGGCATTTTGAACTTGTCATAAAGATTGTTATTGTGTTATTACACTGCCAAACATGGTACCATTTGGACTTCTCACAAAGATAATTAAGCCTGCTATGACATGTTTATGACAGATTATGTTAGCTTAGTTACATTGTCGTAACAAAGACATCTCAAACAGTGCTGACTGCATACACTTAATGACAACAGTCATAAACATTAATTAACACTCCTTCATGTTCATGACAGTCGTTTATATAATGGTTATGACAGTGTCATGTCAGTCTTGTGCACAACCTTTCAAATAAAGTTTTACCAAAATGTTTACCTGAGAGGGAAGGCTTCTGGGAGTGGAGAGCTGATGGGACGCTGACGATCAAACGCTGATCCTCCACAGGAACCATGGACGTCTCTGAAGAGCTGAAAGTGGTTTTAAACAAGTCTTAGAATAAATGTGACTTTGGTAGATTCCATTAAAGGGTTATAACATAATGAGCATGAAAACTGACACACAGAGAGGTCAGTTGTTTCACACACACACACCTTGTGGAGTTCTCTGCAGAGGAACGATACCGGCCCAACACCAGCACCTCATATGGCTTCTTATGATGTGAATCCAGCGGAAACACAAACTGTCCAGATGTGGTGACCTGAGGGAAACGAGCAAGCCCTTAGAACATCTGGAATCACACCAATAGGTCGGATTTCCATGACTGAGCGCTGTAGCCATTCAAAGTGTCTGTACCTTGACCCAGAACCACTCGGCCACAACATCTACTCCCCAGTGTGGATACAGCTCATCACGGACAAAACGCAGGTGGCTCAGCCGGTTTGTGACCCAGGTGACCACTAAACAGTTCGGAGACGCCAGTAAAGGAATAGGGAGCCGTTTCAGCTGGGTTGAGGGCAAAGAACTGTATCTTCATAGAAAAAATAGAGAAAAGATATCATATGTAAATGCAACAACTATAACCTGCTCTTTTTCAGTCCAGTGTGTAGGATTTAGTGCCATCTAGTGGTGAGCTTGTAGATTGCAACCAACTTGTCACACACTCATTGGACCTTTGAGAGGTCACTATAGGGCCTTATTGTACTAATAAATGCAACTAAAAAATTAAAACTATAGTAGACTTTTATTTAATATTTTCACACATACGGTCTAAGGCACCGCAATTCTTCCAAGGATAAATCTGAGGGACTACCAGATAATTAAAGACATAAGAAAGAAAAGAAAACTTTTTTTTTTTTTTTAAAGTTTTCTCTATTTTAAAGCCATACTGGCTACTAATACTATTCTACTGGCATCTTGATCCTTATGGTACAGAGTGAATGGACTGGTGTGTAATTTGATGCATATGTTCAAGATCTGAAGAACTTAAATTCTAATTACTTTTGTAATTCAGCAGGTTACTTTTTTCACCAATTTCGTGAAATATCTCAGTATCTGCCAGAGACTTTAGATGAAAATTTACTAGGGCTGCAACAATTAGCTGATTAATCGACTGAAAGAAAATAAGTTGCCAAATGCAAGTATTTTGATAATCGTTTGGGCCATCTTTCAGGCGAAAATGTCAAACATTTGTTGGTTCTATGCAAATAGTTGACAATTAATTTAACAGTCAATTAATAATTGATTAACTGTTGCGGCTCTAATTAAATTATTGTTTGTTCCTGCCATAAAATTAGCCTGTATGGTTAAATCTGGCACTTCAATCAAATTAGCTCTTATTCTTGAACCACTTCCGTTCAAGATTCTTGGAACTTTGGTGCTGTCTAGTGAACCAGCCATCCAGTTCTGAGTGGAACCATTGTGATCAAGGAAGTCATCAACGGAGGGTGTGAAACAGTGCACAACAACCTACGGAATATGACACACCCACGCCAGAGAAAAGCCTGTTTTTTTTAGGTTCCAACTGGGAACCAGTTTATGTTTTGTGGAAATGCTCAGAATGGTTCAAAATATACCAGAACCAGAATGGGGATGGTTCCATGCTGGAGGAAAAGGCCTAATAGTGACTTTGCTAATCCTCTTCCTTTTACTCTAGTGCCACCTTTAGGTTGACATTTGTGAAATATCTTGTCCATTTTGGTACAGATGTCAACGACCCCCTCAGTATCTTTTTTTTTTTTTGTCCAGTACTTTGGTTTATGGCCAAATAATGTAAAACACTGGATACCTCGACCTCTTCAGGCCTCAAAATCAATCTTCGGTTCAGGTCCACACTAGGTCTGTAACCTACAAAAGAGGTCTCAAGAAGATGTAGCTTTATTTTAAGGGGTAATGAGCTTAAAAGGTTGGTGTAAGGTATTATAAACATGGTATTCTAATGCATGTAGCTTTTGAATTAAATTTCCTTTATCTGTTTTCTTTTTTCAGCCTTTTTAGCCTGTCTCTCATGCTGGTAAAACACTTAAATGTCATCCCTGAAGATAAATTAAGTCTTATCACATCTTCCTACCTGCGACTCCTTTTCACAGACTTGTTTTCCCACGGTGGATCCATAACTATTAAGTCAAACCTCCTTCCATCTGTGTGAGAAATAAGCAGTTTTAGCAAGCAGACAATGTCAGGCTGGTAAACAAATACTGTACTATTCTCTCACTTGAGAAACACTACAAGCATTTACGATAATAAATTCCCGGAGGGGCAGTCAAATTTATGCCACAATGGCCAACAATTTTACAACTTTTTCTCTTCATGCAAAAGAAGTTACCACAGTCATGCAGTGGCCACAGTTATAAAGCATTTTGTCAAATCTGTTCCAGATGGCCTGAAAATAAAATATTTACACATTTTTTTCAGCTCGCCGCAGTACTCACAGTTTACTAACGGGTGTATTCTTGTGAAATCAGAGAGCAGGAAGCCTGTGTGTGGTGGTATTACATATTCCTCCCCCATCAGTGTGACCACCGTAGCCAAATTCGCCCTGTTCTCTGTGACCCGAGAGAACAAGTCCACATGTGATGTGCAGCCATCCTCAGCCACAAGTATCTGTGCACGCTGCTCCTGCTCCCTCCTCGTCCACAAGAGGGAGCTCTTTAGCCATTTCACACAGTGCAGCCAGGCCGCACTCCTGAGAAGGAAGAGGCTCCTTCACCGTGTCTGTCGCCCCGTTCAGATATCCGAGGGATCGGGCAGAATCCACCAGGGACTTGGTTCCCTCCAGAATCACAGACCTAATCTGCATCAGTACACAACACAGAGATTATTTAGTCTGGATGGTGCTCAAAACTGAAACTTGTGCTGGCAGAGACTGTATTTGAAATGCATGAAATAAAACATGAAATGGCCAGTGGGGGGAAGTAACTAAGCATGCTCAAGTGCTTCACTTGAGTAATTTCATTCAGTCAAGGGTAGTAAAATCTGGAATAGTATACCGCCTGAAATAAAAGAACGCTCCACATTCTCCACTTTTAAATTCCATCTCAAACAATGGCTCAACGCACACCGGGACTGTGATCACCATGAATCAGATCTGTTACACAATGTTGCATGTGTATATGATTGTATTTATACATATGGTTACGTGTGTATATCTAAATAGCATATATGCATGTACACTGGTATGTTTCTGCACTTTATTGTATGATCCTGCACTATAATGTAGGACTCTGCAGTTTAGTGTAGCACTCTATTGGATGAGTCTGCACTCCAGCATAGCACTCTGGTGTATGACTCTGCACTTTACTGTTGCACTCTATGATATGGTCCTGCACTTTAGCACTTTATTGTATCATATCCAGCTCTCGTCATATTTTTGAACTAGCATCTGTTGTGGGATATTTTACAACCAAATACATACAACCAAAAAATAAATTAAAACTGATCTCTTTAGTTAGATAGAAAAAGGGGGACCCAACCTACCCTCTCATGGAAGGCCTGTAAATCAACTTCCCCCTGGTTGAGTTCACTGTGTTTTCGTTTTCTTTTCTGAAAGTCAAATCATACACAAGAAAAAAACAAAAAACAAAATTAAATTCAGGTACCAAACACAACCAAAATCATTATAGGACTGATTGACAGTTTTTCTTATTCGCTTTGGCTCAATTGTCCAATGAGAATTATGCTTTTTTCTCAGTAAACTTTACCAACTGTTGAAATCTGACTCTAAAGCTCTTTGTTACCTTCAAGAAAAGTTTCAAGTTAGTTAACACACAGAACTTCAGTCTTTGCTCAGGAATTTGTCCTGAATTTATGGCTTCTCGTTTATCTTCACCAGGGTGGGAGTAGGATAGAGCTGAGATGATTCCCATAGCTGTGGTGCGTAACAGATAGAGGGACAGAAGTGTGGAGAGACAACGGAGAGGGAGATGGAGTAATCAGTCCTTAAAGAAACCTCAGTCTGTTTTGTCAAAGAAATGGTTCTTTGATGTTTGGTGAGTTTGGGGTCTGTTCCTGCAGATAGCATCCTGGCCGATCAGAAGACCTAAAAGCATAATTAACGACCCCCCCTCCCAGTGTAGTTGTTAATCTGGTTGGGGGTGTCACAATGCTGGGTTTTTCCAGGACGGGAATCAATAAATTGGGGTCTGGAGGGTTTCCCATTTGACATCTTTACCACTCTTGGTGCCGTGGTGTCTTTGAAAAAGTTTATCCAACTCGGGGTGAGACAAGGCAAAGCCATAAACATTTCAGGCCTCTGAGTGACCAGTCTCACCTCTGTCCATTTACTCACATCCTAGGGTTCAGAGGGCTGTTCCTCCTACAAAAGCTATCCTCCTAAGACTTGCCAATTCATTATTTGTCCTCTGTGGGGGACATGACTCTGAGGCCTTCATTTCAAACATCATGCAAGTATACTGAACAAAAATATAAACGCAACACTTTTGTATTTGCTCCCATTTTTCATGAGCTGAACTGAAAGATCTAAAACATTTTCTATATACACAAATTTCTCTCAAATATTGTTCACAAATCTGTCTAAATCTGTGTTAGTGAGCACTCCTCCTTTGCCGAGATAATCCATCCACCTCACAGGTGTGGCATATCAAGATGCTGATTAGACAGCATGATTATTGCACAGGTGTGCCTCAGGCTGGCCACAATAAAAGGCCACTCTAAAATGTGCAATTTTATCACACAGCACAATGCCACAGATGTCGCAGGTTTTGAGGGAGTGTGCAATTGGCATGCTGAATGCTGGAATGACACTTCGGACAGTTGCTGGGCGTCTAGGTGTCCACTATTTGACGATTAGTCGTTTACAGAACCGTTTCCGTGAGTTGGGAAGCACAGCTAACCGGCCACACGCACATAGACCACGTGTTACCACCAAGGCTCAAGACAGTCACATCCGGCTCCTGCACCTGTGTGATCCTCTCCGACCTGCCACACGCACAGCTGATGAACTTGTTGGTTTGCTCAACAGGCGAATTTCCGCACAGACAGTCAGATACTGATTTGTGTGAAAATTGGGGGTTGACCCCTGGTGCAATCGGACGCCATTTTACACATGTTACACAGTGTATTGTTTGCATTTTTTCTTTGTTGTGAGTCAGAATTTGATCAACTGTTTGTTGCTGTAAATTGACTTAATCAGAATGTTTTTTTTTTTTATTTATTAGAGTCTTACGTATATTATAATACGATTTTAGAAGTATATCTTAATTTTAAGCCTTTCAAATACAAATTTTAACCGATGTGCATTGTGGGGGACAGTGGTACTTGCAAATTGCAGGCACAAGTGGACTTCCTGCATCATCCTGCATTTATCTGATCTGGCTGCCACAAACAGCTGGACCTTGTTTCAAGTTACACCACCAGGCCTCTGGGAGACCTGCAAAGGAGAGGCCGCAGCATGTGCTTCAATTCAAAAGTGGTGCAGGAGAGAAGGATGATGCAGCATTCGTGATACATAAGCATGTTCATGTCAGGTGCTTTGACTCATCTCCACAGTCAAGCTTTACCCACTACGCAGAGTTTTGAGTGAATTTAACATCACCTTATTGTTAAAAATATTTTGTAAAATGGCAAATGATACCATTTGTTCTAAAATTCATCAAATGAGAATGTATGAAACAGAAATTAGAGCAAAATAAAATGCATCACTACCAGCTTGATACTTTGTAATGTGCTTTTTGAAGAAAATATTGACATGATGTCCACTAAAAGCGGCATGTACATAAAAAAATAAACATTTTTGAGAAAAAAAAAATCTTTCCAAAATGTTTCTAACATTAATCACAATTATGTAAAATAAAAAAATCTAAATGTTAAAACCTTTTTAGAGGCTACAGCTTGTTCATGTTGCATTAAACAGGTATACTACATATGTCATTACACAGACAGCAGTGATTCTGAACGGCTGTGGATAAGTAAGTTTCGTGAGCTCTGAGCAGGCTTTAGTGCAGGATTTACCTTTAATGGTTTGTCTGTTTTCTGCAACACATCCGTGTTTCCTCCACACCCAGCAGCACTGGCACTCTCACTACAGTGGCTTTTTAAAATCTGAAAGCACTGCCTTTTGAAGCGACACTGCACAAGAGACTTCCGATCATCTTTGAATCGGATGCAACGCGAGTGGCCCTGATCGATGAGCGAGCATGCATCTACAGCCCAGCCTTCAGTGCGCTCAACCACCACGGACATGGTGAGACTGGCAGCTTTAAATGTTTAATCTATCTGAGTCTTGTTTCACTGAAGCACACCACGTCCCGCCCAGCTGCACAGATGTGCCCAAGCAACTAGATTTCATCGAAAACGATACCGAAACTCAGAACCTCAGCCGCCTTCCTTGTTCTCATTCCGCGGAAATGGGTTGGCCTTGTCTTGATCAGATAGGAACCCTAGATTTGCGAAACTCTCGCGAGATTTCAACGCGTTGCTTCCTTAATGTGCACGCTGTACAAATTAAATGCCCGAGAACGCTTTATAAAATATCTACTCAAGTTTAAAAGCATGGTTTGTTTTGATAAATTTAATGTGCTGATATCATCATTTACATATATTTTAACATAACTTTACTGTCTGGACCAACATCCAAACATAAATACTTATATTTATATTTACAGATTAATTAAGAGCTAATCTGAGTTTAAAAGGTTCCAAGAATACATTGCAGAGCCACACACACACAAGCACATAATTTCTTCTGTTTTGTCCGTCTGTCCTTATTTATTTATTAACTTTTTACTGCTTTTTTTTATTGCCGTGAATGTTGCGTGTATTATTTGCCCGTATAAATTATATGAACAAAAAAAAAAAAAAGAAAAAGAAAAACAAAATATAATAATATTATAAACAAAAAAAAATATTAAAAATGAATAAATATTGTTGGTTTACTCTCGCGAGTTCTTTCGCGTTTCCGGGGTTCCCTTTCAGTCGCGAGCCATTTGTCCCTAACGAGCTTCCGCAGGAACGAATACGCGTGGATGAACCAGTCTGCGGAGGAAACTTAGAAGAGATTTGTCCGCGGAGCTGTCGGTATGTGTCAGGCCGTATTAACGGTGCACGACCTTTAACGTGCGCGTCGCTCAGCGGAGGAGTCGAGAAGATGTTTAATTCTGGCGCTCATCGTTTCTCTGCTGCGTCCCTCCAGCAGCAGAGGAGAGTCCAGAGGAAGTTCTGTGTTTATGATCACCGCTACGCACACAAGAGGGACGTCAGAGAGAGACGGCTGGAGACAAAAAATCTGGACTTCAACGGCTTCTGTCAAGTTCTGCGCCAGGTGATGTTAGATAACGATAAAAAAAAATAAGCCTTTAAAAGTTCATCTTGAATCAAATTTTACTCCTTACTCCTTTCACTCCTTAAAGAGTCATTTTGGGTTTTTTTTTTTAAAACTTCAAAGATTTAAGTTTATCTAAATAATTGAAGGAAATTATCTCAACAAAAAATTTAGTAGTTGGCAAAACTTTTTCAACCCCTAAGAGTTTGAGTTGGGCTCAAAGTTTAAAAAAAAAAAAAAAATCTATTACAGTATGTTGCCTTGAAATTTTAAGTTGTCTCAACTTTTTCATAGACCTACAACAAGGATAAATAAAAATTTAAATAAAAGAACAACACAACAAAACAGTATTCTATTCCATATAATTTTTTTTCCCCAAAATCACAGGGAGACACTGGTTAAAGAGCTGTAAGTGCCTCCGGAGGCGCAGGTTACAGACCCTATACATTCCTCACAAAGCACCAAATTAAGCTGAAAAAGTCTGAAAAAATATGAAAAATAATGGCAGTAGGCTAGCAAAGCAATATGAAGCTGGGATAGAAGAACTATGTGAGACTTTAAGTTTGCGCCTCTCAGCAAATCATTTGTTTTATTAAATCGATTAGTCAATCAATCGTTTTGAGTAATTTTTTAAAATAAAGATGTCCCGATTAACTTCCTTTAGTCCTCTTATGAGAGTAAACTTAATATCTTTGTGTTTTGGACATAAAAAGACAATTTATGATGTCAACTTAGGCTTTGGAAAACCGTAATCAGCATTTTTCACCATTTTCTGACATTTTACAGACCAAACCATTAATCGATTAATAATCAATTAATTGAGAAAAAAATTGACAGATTAATTGATTATTAAAATAATTGTTAGTTGCAGCCCCATATGTGCTATATTTATTCATTTTTTTTTATATATGTTAATATGGTTAATATTAAGGATGCATGATATGTTTTTCCTGCTAAAATGATAATAATAATAATAATAATAATAATTATAATAATGATACATTTATGCATACAGCACATTTCATGAGCATTTCAAGAGCAGATCAAAAAAATAATTATGTAATCAACAACAGTATTGAAAAATATTTATAGGAAGCTAAAATAATCCTTTATTAGTCCCACGGGGGGAAATTTATGGTTCAACTAGAGATCATTTTCCTTACTGATTTAATCTGTCGATCATTTTCATAAGTAATTCACTTTCACGATTCATCGTTTACTGATTACTCTCAGTAAATACAGACTGGATTTCTTTTTTATTTGTTAGACAGAACCTACACCAGTGTGTTGCAGTGAAACTTTCAACAAAACCTAATATGAAATATGCCCCATCATGAATGTCTTTGTATGTCACTGTTTTACTGTGTTTCTCTTGCAAGAAGCACTCTCTTATCTCACTGTTTTTGAAAATGGACTTCAGTGCACCTAAAATTGGTCCATACATGTACTTGTCTGTAACAGGAATCTGACTGTAGACACCGGTAGTTCTGTCTCTTTGTGTATCCAGTCTCACACCAAGGACAGTTTCTTTTGGCTCCACCATTTCCCATTTTTCATCATATTATTTTTGTCTCTTTGTCTCTGTGTTTAATGTCGAAAAAGGATTATCTAATTGATTTAAACCGTGCTCTATTTTCTTATAAATTTCTCAGGGGAAAACATTTGGAAAACTGCTTCTCGTGCTTGACTTTGAACATCATTGACAACTTCCTCCATTGAACAAACTATTGTTTGTACCATGCTTTCAGAAAGACCAGAAGTTTGTAAGTGTGCAACAATAGAACCGCGTGTTCTATCAAGCGAGTTCTGTGTTACAACAGGGGGAACCTGCAGCACAGATACAGAAGTTGATGGCCGATCACTTGTAAATTCACCCTCAAAATGTCTTTGCATGTCTGCTTCCTGGTTAGTATCAACCTGTTCATCACGGGAATAACTATGTACAGTGTTAAGGTGCTTTCTGAAGCCATTATATGTTCAAAAAGTCGAAGGACATCCTTGCTCAAATTGCTTCTTTTCTCCAACTAACAGTACAAAACCCAGAGACTCTTAGTTACTGTCATAAATGACAAAAAAAGCAGCAAATCCTTACATTTAAGAAGCCAATTCTTGCGAGTTCACATTAGAGTTCACACCATTGCACAGAGGGAATATTTGGCATGAATGTGGTCTGCTGGGAGCAGTGTTGACTGTGAAGTCTGACAGCAGCAGAAAATAACGACCTGCAATATGGCTTCCTCAGGTGAAGCAGCCTGTCTCTGCATGGGATGGGACATGTTCTCCATCAGGGATGATTAGCCCTCATCATCCTTTCTCCCACCACCCTCACTGGATCATGGGGGCGTTGCAGATCAGACCTGGCCTCCTTAACCAGTCTGTCAAGTCTCTTCCTGGCTGCAGCTGCTCCAGCCGGTCACTCCACAGTAGACGGAGTGGTCTGCTGGGCTGCTGCCACCACAGAGTCAAAAAAAGGCTCTCAGAAGAGCATCCTGCACTCCAAAATTAGACAGGAGTAATGCAGTGAATGTGCAGGGTGGTGGCGCGGTATAAAGTGGGGTGCAGATGATGGAGGCTGCAGCAGCGGGCGGGGCAGATGACTGATAACATCTATTGAAGAGAAAAATTCAGATCATTCCCCTGCTGGGTTCTTTGTAACCATAGACTAATGTTAGAGCTCTTCAGTCTTTCTTTCTCTGCCAGAAGTTATTATGTTCACTAATGATATTTAGTCTATCATTATTGATGAAACATTGATTACATGGACTTTGTAACCTGCAATAAAGTAGGATTCATCTGGAGCTTGACTGATAATGATTTTTTTTTAAACCATAAACTTTAGTTTACTGCATATGTTAGACTCAAATTAAGAAAAAGGATCAAATATATACGTAAAATGCTGCCTGTTCTGTAAACAAAAAAACATTTTCATGTGACAGGCTAATACTGGGCTCTAGATTTATGGCAAGGCTGTTCTGTTAAACCGCATTAGTATCAGCCAGGCGTACCTAATAAACTGGCAAGTGGGTAGAGATTCATTATGCCCCTTTTATTTGTCTTAAGGAAGCGAAACTGGCAGAAAGAAACATGTCTGGATCCGTCACATTGCACTAAAGTCACACTAAAGTTATTAATGTACCACTCCCTGCATTCTTCCAGCTCATACTGATAAGATGCCGATGAATTTCAGCATTAAAGCACCCGTAAAAATTCTTTACAGATATTCCTAATTAAGTGATTAGAAAAAAACTGTTATGCTTCATTCTGATGCTAATTTGACAACTCTCGTCCTCGTAGAAAGAATAGATCACATCATACAGATTTAAAAAAAATTTTTTTTTAAATGCAGACTTCAGCCGGTGCTCGCACTGTGCCAATACACAGGGGCACCTGTCCCTTGAGTGAGTGTAACTATGCAGATAGTCCTGCACACCACTCCCTACAGAGGTGGCATGTCAGGACAGTTCCAGTTACCATATCATAACAACCATTTGAATAGCAGGAACATCTTTGTTTCTGAGAAGCATTTTCATTTCCTGTCCTGTTGCATAGAGATAGTATGGTGTCACGGTAATAAGCCCTCCAGTGTCTTTTGATGTGTGATCATGCATTACAAAGGTGTGCACAGGCCTTTCATGATAGTAAATTTTGCTGGACTGTATATTCTCCCAGAAATAACTGCAGTGAACTAAATTACTGTCATTTTAACACATTTTATGGTGCTGATATAATGATAATATAGACTAATAGCATAATAATGCAAGTACACCCTTTCAAAGAGCACTTTTAATTATTGCAATATTTGAATTGGATTGTGAAAAAAATACTGAAATATTGTAAATAAATAAAACCTAAATAAAATAAAACCACAGAACCAAAACAATAAATAAAATGGATTTGCAGGCTCTGTTAAAAATGCACTTGCGCTCTGCGCCCTAGTCTGATAAAGGGAGGAAAACCCTGTTGTTTCTTCCGGCATCATGTTGTCTAAAAGGTTAGTGTGCGGCAAGATGCAGTAAAGGTCAGCAGAAATTATTGAAGTCATGTCCATATATCGCACGATAAGTCAATAACATAATTTTTGTGACAGGCAAGGGCGTAATGGGGGTGTAAACTCAAGTAAACTCAGTTTATCCACCTCCTTGACATGAAGCGGAGAGTTTACTCATCTATTTTCAGATCAGTTGTATCGGTGGGTAAACTGCAGTCTATGCACAGTTTACCTGCCTCCGCTTCACCTTGGTGAAAGGCCGAGGTGAAGCGGGTGACAGCAGGCTGCACACAGTTTGGATTGTAAATCTGGAAGTTATTTGAATGAACATATTTGAATAAGATGTCCTTTTTTCTTTCTACTCTTTCAGAGAGCTCCCCTTTATTTCCTCTTTTGCTGCAGCCGTTGTTGGTGCTTACAAAAGCAGCCCTGGTTGTGTCTGTGATGATCACTTTGTCAATCGATTTGTCATTTTGTTTATAAAATGTCAGAAAATAGTGGAAAATAATCAGAGCTTCCTAAAGCCTCAGGGAATGTTCAATAAATTGTCCAACAAACAGTCAAAAACCCACAACCCAATTACTTTTCTGTTGATCCACTTATCAGTTAATCAACTGATTGTTTTAGCTGTATTATAGATTTGACACAAAAACAGCAATAACTGACACTCAGTTTAAATATATTTTTACAGGAATTTGAAATACGTTCAAATGAACCATTTGTGGTGGTCACGACGGACAGGACAGTCCTGGATTCTGGCAAATTTGGTGAGTAAATCCGTCCCTGTTGGGGCAATAATACAATAATATGAAAACAATACAAAACAATAATATGCTGAGATAAATTATATACAAGAATATTTAACAAATACATTTTAAACTGGTTAATTTGTATTGTGAATGTCACCACCTGTATCTACTTTATACAGGACTTTATTCTGAATTTGCTGGACTTTGTCCATTTTAAATGTTGATACTTGACCGTGAGTTCATGTTACGTGTTGACATGTACATCTGTTGACACAAAATAGTTGAAAAAAGTCTGTGCACACCTGAGTATGTGACAGGTGTATTTGGAGCCATAAGAAAACTCAAAACAAAAAACCCGCTCCTGCAAACAGAAATTATGAATGTGGGAGTTGTGCTCATAACACACAAAACAAACACGTGTTAATCAAACATTTACAGGAAACAAGTGTATGTGTTGTGTGTGTGTGTGTGTGTGTGTCCACTCATATTATACTGAACAAAAATATAAACGCAACACTTTTGTTTTTGCTCCCATTTTTCATGAGCTGAACTGAAAGATCTAAAATGTTTTCTATGCACACAAAAGGCCTATTTTTCTCAAATATTGTTCACAAATCTGTCTAAATCTGTGTTAGTGAGCACTTCTCCTTTGCCGAGATAATCCATCCACCTCACAGGTGTGGCATATCAAGATGCTGATTAGACAGCATGATTATTGCACAGGTGTGCCTTAGGCTGGCCACAATAAAAGGCCACTCTAAAATGTGCAGTTTTATCACACAGCACAATGCTGAATGCTGAGAAATGACACTTCGGACAGTTGCTGGGTGTCTAGGTGTCCACTATTCTGTGGAAATCCTTCCATGGCCAGCATATTCGCCCGATATGTCGCCCATCAAGCACAGTTGGGATGTTCTGGACAGATGTGTACGACAGCGAGTACCAGTGCCATCCACAGTCCAGGAACTGCGTACAGCCGTTCTGGAAGAGTGGGACAACATTCCCCAGGATACAATAAACAACTTTATAAACTCTATGAGAAGGAGATTTGTAGCATTGCGTGATGCAAACGGAGGTCACACCAGATACTGATATGTGTGAAAATTGGGGGTTGACCCCTGGTGCAATCGGACGCCATTTTACACATGTTACACAGTGTATTGTTTGCATTTTTTCTTTGTTGTGAGTCAGAATTTGATCACTGTTTGTGGCTGTAAATTTTGATTTATATGCTAGAACAAGAATTTATGAAAACCTTTGAGAATTGCACATGTTGCGTTTATAATTTTGTTCAGTGTATATACATGTGGCCATGTGGCCTTGCATATAAAAAAATAATACCCTCAGGATTTCTATATACCCTGATATACTGTAAGAATCTATATAGCACAAAAAGAGCATCGTCGGAAAAGAGCTGGTTAAAGAGTGATGCTTTTACACCTGATCTAATCAGACACTTTGAACATAACCTGTTCCCGACTAGGGACGCGCGCGATTAGTCTACTATACAATTAAACGTCGCCACCATTGCTAGTCAGCACCGGAAATACTAGTCGTTTACTATTTATCAATATTTCATTCATGCACGATGCCAGTTAACTGTTGCCTCTAAGATGTTATGCAGCCGCCCGCCACTAGTCGGGGCTGCGGCCCCGTCAGACAGCGGCTCCTCTCACTGTAGGCCGTAAGCGCGTTGCCTAGGCAACCCCTGCAGTTCATATCGTCAAAGTCGGACAGACGACAGCTAGTAAAACCAGCGCGGTTTGGTCGCGTTTTAATCTAGACAATGGAAATAATGTTTAATGTAGACTGTGACAGAATAAAGTGGTGTATAACCACTCGACTGAGCGACATGTGACCACATTCAGCACAGACACGGACGTTAACCTGCAACCAAAGTAGTTGTTGCTACTGCTAGCGCTGCTAACGCTAGCCACACCGTGTAGCAGGCTGGCAGCTAACGTCAGCTCCGGGTCGTTTACCCGCCGACACTGAGATCTTCTTCGGTCTGAAAAGGTGAAACATTTAGCGAGTTGTTGTCATGTTTTGTACGTTAATGTTTAGTGTTTGTATTGCATTTCAGCGGCATTTAAAGTACGTTTTGGCGATTGTAAACTGTGATTAACGGCTTCAAATGGCTCTTAATGTCAATGGCACAGTTTTTTTGGAGAGTGTTTAACGTTAGAAATGAATAAATTCTGCTAAATTTTAAGTTAACTACTTTCTGAGTGTTTTCCTAGTGTTAGACTAGTCGACTAGTCTAAATTAAAATTTGCGTTTAATTGACAGGGAAATTAGTAGCCAGGAACATCCCTACTCCCGACTAGGGCTACACAATTAATAGCAATATCCAAATCGCAGAACCAGAACCAAATCGCAGTTTTTTCGAAAAAGGAAAAATGTGTGAAAAAACATTACAGTGAGGAACTGTAGTGCTGCACAGACCTGGCCTTTCTCCAGACAAAACCACATTATCACAATGTTAATAGTATTTTGTTTCAGTGGTCATGAAAGCTGATGATTTCCACTAATTGTATTGAATATTTCAGATTGCAATTTCAGTTAAAATAATTGCAATACAACTTTTTTACCATATTGTGCAGCCCTACTTCTGACCAGCATGTGAGTTTGACATAAGTTCCCCTGGCAGTGTAGCCAGATTAAAGGGGGGCTACCTTTGTGACACTGAAAACAAATAAAAAACAAACCCTGGCTTCATACTCAACATACCAAGCTAACCCATAACCCATAATCTCACTTTGTAGAGCACCCTTCTGATGAAAGCTGGATGGACTGAAACATCACTATTAAATCAATATGTCAGCAGTAAGCAAGAGATTGTCATATTGTCTACAAGATGGATCATTAAAATGGTATTTCTGTCTGTTTTTGTTATTGCAGAGGAGCTTCAGGATGGCAGCACCCTGCACCTGTTGCAACGGGAGAACCAAGCTCTGTCAGGGGCAACGAAGGAGCACATCAAGTTTGAGCCTCATCATAATACCATAACAGGGTGCGGCACGTACGCATACTATGCCAGTGAGGGCCAGAATCCACTGCGTAAGTGCTGACACGGTCAAAGTTGTATACTTTAGATGGACAGAGACATTAAGCTGCATATCATCACTCATAACTTGCTGCCTTTTTGTTTTGTTTTTTTCCCAGCATATGCACTTGCTGAGCTGATTGACAACTCTCTTTCAGCCACAGCTAAAAACAAAAGAGAGAGGACAATAGAGATACGGATGGTTGGTTCTGCAGCTGCATATCATTCATAACCAAATATTAGTTTATCTTTACCTTTTGATTTAGTGTCATATCCACAGAGAATTCAAACAGTCTGTGCCCTTTGTTTGTCTAAATCTGTAATAGCAACTTCCTTCTCTGTGTTTTCCAGATGTTTGATGAAATTCGTGGGAAACCAGCAGTGATTATTTTAGATGACGGGTGCGGGATGACCTCTAAGCAGCTCAATAACTGGGCAGTGTACAGACTCTCTAAATTTAACAGGGAAGACAACAAATTTGCAAGGTTGGTTCCTTACTTTCTTGCTTCAGATTAGCCATGTCCAAGGTACGCTTCTGATATTTTATCTTTTAATTGTAAATGCCAAAACGTGATTATATGCCTGTTTTTTTCTTAATTACAGTCAGCAAGAAGCGTATGTCCGGCCTGATCCTGTCCCTCGTAGTCTCAACAGTGATATATCTTTCTTTGGGGTAGGAGGAAAACAGGCTGCTTTCTACATCGGAGAATCAACCATGGCAAGTCTTAGATGAAAATTGTTAAGAATGCAGCATTACTGCGTTGCTAGAGAAAGTAACAAAAACCACTGTAAAGAGGGATACTAATGTAGTCCATGGAATCTTATATTTTCATTTTATAAAAGTAAGACTGATCACAGTGACATTCATTTTATCTTTCATTGTGACAATCATGAGGTGAACAGTAGAAATAAACAGTGATCAATCAGGATGAGCACTGATGTGTATTTGATTGGCCCATATGACAGCTGTTTTATGACATTAATAATAATAACTTGTCACATGCCTGATGACAAAAATACTGGACTTCAAATGGGATTTGTGTTTATATTCACACACTGCCTTTTCTCGGGCTCCTCCGCGCTGTCACTTTTACCTCGCTCTGCTGCTGCTCTCACAGTTAAACAGCCTGGTGGTCTTTTTCATATCAGGCTCGAAATCTAACCCACCATGGGTTGTGTGCGCAGAGTTTCACTTGATGTTGCCGATTCAGAATCTCAACAAAGGACACTGGTGTCTGAAAACAGTATTGACACTAAAGAGCGCCATGAGGCCAAACTGAGGGGGGGAGTCATGCTTTTACCAGGTGCAGCCATCCTGGTGACGCACTATTGTTGTAATGGATGATGTAATTACGTCAATGAGTCCCAACCCCCACTGCTACAGAGCGGCTGTTCGGCTGTTTATTTTGAAATTTATTGATATTAAACTTGTGTGCAAATTGCACCAAATTTGACACTGTACTTCCTTGGGTCCTCAGAAACACACCCGCCAAGTTTGAGGTGGATCAGATGACTGATTGTCATGATATTCCATTTACATACATACAGACAGACAGATTCCTTGCTTTATATTTCGGTTAAAATGGTGAAATGAGAAATAACCTATTAGAAATTGTAGGTTACAGTGTCATTCTGTGGGAAACACTTGTCATAGATTTGTTTCCTTTGTTTAATAGATGATCAGCAAACCAGTTGGCTCTCCAGATGTCCATGAGCTGGTTCTGTCAAAAGAAGACTTTGAGAGAAAAGTAAGGGACAAAGAAGATGTTTACAGCGCTGTAATCACACACAGGAAGGTAAGTGCTCTGTTTGATAAAACCTTTTTACGACTTCGTTCAGACTGCATGCAAATTAGGCAGAATTTGTTTTTCAAATCAGATCTTTGAATAGGCTGTAAATACTCATATTTACATGTGAAGAGATAAGATAGGTGTGTTTAGACGTCACAAACCCAACAATGTAGGTGTAAGTAACCACATACGCTGGTGACACGACTTTCCAACACGAACACGTAAGAAATGGAGAGAGCTTGTACAGAGTGCCAGCAGACAATTAATTTCAGCGTCTGTCCATGGACTGTTGTTGTCAGTGTTGTCCTCCATACCACTCTGCTAATAGAAGCATGATTCTACTTGGCTGCTGCAATGCACTTCTGTTACTCTGGATTTGACTTCATTATTCATCATGTTGTAGGTGATGCAAAGACACTCAGATGTGATTTGAGTGTGTAATAATACATTTTGTAATAAGTCTGCAAAACGCAGTGAATTTTCACTTCACTATGTTATAACCCCCACATCTTCTAACAGTACGCTGCAATTTGTTCATAATAAACAGCTTGAACACAATATGTAATAGTATGTAAAAGTTCATTTTCTAATAAATTATTACATAATGTGGTGGTTATTAAGCTTGGTGTAGTTTTGGCCAATAAAATATACTAGTAAACTATTTCTTTTAAAATGAATTATAAAGTGTGTTTGAAGTGTGATTCATGGTAGAAATCATAAAATAAATGTTGTTACAATGTAAACAATAAATATAAAATGAAAACATCTATTTTGGCTGGTTATTACATAATGCACCGTATTGTTACATTTTCATCAAAGAAAGAGCAAATGCCACAGAATAACCACTGCATAATCTAATAATTTATTATCCCTGCCAGGCTGATCATGTGATCACTTGTGTGTGTGTGTGCGCATGACCAATGGACCTGTAGCTTGTCCACAGCTAATCTCACTACTGGACCGATCAGCCTATTATTGGGCTATGTTTTTGGGGCTGTATTATTGGGGTATTAATTATGTTAATTTACAAATCTCATGCACATGCATTCAAATCTGTGCAGGCAGATCATTTAGACAATTAATTGAAGTTATAAGCATTTGTTGAATCTGACTTAGCATGTTTGTACAAGCCTTTTGTAAGAAAAAAAAAATGGAATAGAAATAGAAAATGTTGGGCGGCACGATGGCGCAGTGGTTAGCGCTGCCGCCGCACAGCAAGAAGGTCCTGGGTTCGAATCCCCGAACCGGCAGGGCCTTTCTGTGTGGAGTTTGCATGTTCTCCTCGTGTCCGCGTGGGTTCTCTCCGGGTACTCCGGCTTCCTCCCACAGTCCAAAGACATGCAGCAGGTTAATTGGTGACTCTAAAATTGCCCGTAGGTGTGAATGTGAGTGTGAGTGGTTGTTTGTCTCTGTGTGTCAGCCCTGCGATGAACTGGCGACTTGTCCAGGGTGTACCCCGCCTCTCGCCCAAAGTCAGCTGGGATAGGCTCCAGCTCCCCGCGACCCTCACGGATAAGCGGTTACAGAAAATGGATGGATGGATAGAAAATGTTGTTGCATGAGGCCCATTATCTTTTTGGGTTATCCCATTCTTGTGAACACGATACCTCAACAATTCCTTCACTGAATTTCTTCACATTTGGTACAAATGTTCACTGGACTAAAGGATGAACTCAATTGAATACATATGCTAATTATGATAAAGTTTCACACAGATGTTTATGAAGATACTAGCAGTGTTTGAGAGTAACTGCTTACATGGAAGCAGTTACATGTAATAAAATTATAAAACAAAATGTAGTAGTTACTGGTAAAACACATAATGTAGGTGATTATAAATGGGTTACATCCAAGTATTCTTTTCAGGTTGCTTGAAGAAGAAGAAGAGGGAAGAGGAAGAAGGCATACTTTATTAATCCCTGAGGGGAAATTACATTCTTTTCACTCTGTTTTGTACATACATACACAGGCCCGAAATACACACACATGCACTACTGAGTGCACTCTTCTAGTCACAAAATGCAGGGACATTTATTACATAAATTGTGCTCAGTTGTTTATTACAAAATGAACGGTGTTTATTACACAATGAACTGAAAATGTATTACAGTTTGTCAAATTTAAAGATTCACCAATCAACCGGCCAGTGAGACTGGAACTGGCAGGTTTTTGGCACGATCAGCCCTGACTGGAGACCGGCCAGACAGCGTCACATATCTGATTCTGTACCGGTCAAGCCTTAGTTAATGCACACTTGCAACTTCGAAACAAGATGATTATGATCTGTAACAGGCCATCTGAAGCATCTGTCTATCCACTGTGTGATGTTTTCTCAACGTCCTGCAGCCCGGCGACTCTTCACATGTGAAAAAAGATGATGAGCGCTTCCTCCATGACCTCATCAGAGAAGAATATGGGAAAGAAAGCTTCACAGCTGTGGTGATCACAGGAGTTAAGCCCGAGCATATCACCTTTCTGGAAAAAAACTTTAAAGTGTGGACCAGACAGCTAGCGTAAGTTCTTTAATCCACACCATCCCGTATATACTCAAAAGTCTTTTTGGTGTCTGCTTTGTTTGATTTGATGTAAAATGGGTTGTTTTGTCCATATTTCAGTCACATCTATCACTATTACATTCATGGAGTCAATGGAAATGACCCAAGAAGCAGCACTACAAAACCAGATCGTCTCCCTAAAATCGAGGTGAGGCTGCTGGTCTTACAAAGTTTAACTGTTGATAAGAGTGAATTCCTACCAAATTAACTATTTCAGCTGATATCATCGTTTTACTCCTCTCTTTTAATCAGATCACTTTGCGGAGGAGGCCCCCCACATGTCCTTGTGTGATGAATCTTACAGAGGCTGGTGACGACATGCAGTCTCTGTACATAAGAGCTGCTGCAGACACGTTTGAGTTCAGGGCCGCTGTTGAAAAAGATGGTGGCACAGTGGAGGGGATCATTCGGTATCATCCCTTCCTCTATGACAGGGAGACTTACCCTGAAGACCCCAGTGCTGAGGAAGGTATTCAATCTCTGAAATATTGAATATTTCTCTCGTTGATGTATGGCAGCTTTGGATTAAAATTGTGGCTTTTATTTTTGTTCTTTATTTATTTGCCTCTTCTAAAGACAACAATGATGACGATGATGAATCTGGAGACCAGCCTCAGAAAAGAACGGAAAAGAAGATATTTGAATGTTTCTGGAATGGACGGCTCATACCTTACACCAAAGTGTCTGAGTAAATACACATTTTTTCCACTTTGACTTTAAAAGAACAGGAGGTAACAATAGGAGGTAAAAAATTTCAGCTGCTGTTTTGTAAGAGGTAGATGAGAAATACACTTTTTATTTGCTTTTTGCAGAGTCAGATTAGAAAATTGACACCATTCTCATGTATGTATGCTAAATATGATGGTAAGAGCCAGCATGCAGTTAGCTTAGCTTTGCACAAAGACTATTTATCACACTGGAGCATCACAAATATAAATTTGTCTGAAATATCTCAAGTCCATTTTTGACTTCTAAGGGGTGTTATCAACAGACCTATCGGATAGACCTATGACCAATCAGAGCAGTGAAACGTGACGAAGCTTAGTGATTCATGCAAGTTGTTCACATGTTGACATAGTGAACATGTTAGCATGCTGCAGTTAGGGAAGGAACTCAATTGCCGCAAGCAAAGTAATGTCAGCAATTGTGGCTAACACTGGCAAGTAATGTTAGCGAGCTAGTACCACACTAGTCACTGACTAATAGACACACGAAACAAACAGACACTGGACTGGCTCACTTTTCCGCTGTCAAAACACAGTCTCTTTGCATATTTTTCTTTTTTGGTAATGCTTCGTTTGGAGATATTGGTTGTTCGTTTTTAAGCTATCATTACTGAGCACCACCCCACATAACACACATTGAGGCCAATACTTTGCATTGCAAATAGTTTTGGTGAAGCCAGACTTTCTAAACACGTCTTTGTATTTTTGTTTCAACATCGAAAACACAAGTCACGCTCAGTGTTACCTCAGCCAGAGAGCACAAACATGTTTGCAGGTCACTCTTCTTCTATTTTAATTAGGAAAATAAATTCACTTATCATAGCATTCTTATGAATTTTACTCAAATAAAACAGGTCTGGGACCCATTTCATGTTGCCACCCTAAGTTTGGGAAACGCTGCTGTTTAACTTAGTCTGTTTTGTTAAAATTGTGGTCAGAGCCTAGTTCTAGCTCCAGCACTATATTTAGCAGACATACAGTATATGTGAGTGGCAAGAAAGCATCATTAACTATATTTATTTAAGAATTAGCACAGTATCTTGGCCTTCTTACATTTTTGCTGTCCATTTGTTACAGGTTTTCCTGGTGCTCTTGGAATAAAAACTCAAAAGTACCTGCAGAGTGTTACAGTCGGCTTTCAGGGGTGCTTTTCACAGATGACAAATTCACGGTCACCACAAACAAACTCACCTACACGGACCTGGCGGCAAAACTGATGGACAAGCAGACTATCTTCACACGCGTTGTTAGAGGACAGGTGATCATTTACAAACTTTTTTTGATTATTAGAACAAATTGCAGCCCCACATACAAGAGTTCTCTCATTGAAGAGTTGTGTAGCACCTGTATTAAATGTAGATATTCAGTATATTTTCAGGATTCATAGTACATAAAAAATTGATGTTGTTGATATTTGTAATTTAAAAGCTATGAATTTAGAATTACAAACCCCAAGTCCAGAAAAGTAGGGACGCTTTGTAAAACGGAAATAAAAACATAATGCACTGATTTGCAAATACTTTTTTACTCAGGTGCTCAACAGTCCGAGGACTCTGTTGTCGTGTTTTGTGCTTTATAATCCACCTCACATTTTCAATGGGAGACAGGTCTGGACTGCAGGCAGGCGAGTCTAGTACCTGAGGTCTTTCACTATGAAGCCACTCAGTTGGAACACTTGCAGAACGTGTTCCTGAAATAAGCAGGGACGTCTCTAGAATAGACGTTGTCTGGATGGCAGTATATGTTGCTCCAAAACCTGTATGTGTGAACATGTTGCATCACATTCAGAATTTGCTGTATTCAGTTGGATATAGGTAAAGATTGAAATCAGTGCATTATCTTTTTTATTTACATTTGCCCAGAATCCCCACTTTTTTGGACTTGGGGTTTGGTAGAACTACAACATGTTCCTGACTTTTTTACTTTATTTTTTATTTCCATGTCCGCAGAAACAAAGTGGAAGGAACATTGAGAGGGATTTTATGCAGTGGCTTCAAACCTGTCATGACAAGCATGACAAGCAAATGCAGTTCCTCGACTACAAGAAGACCATAACACGAACAGACGTGCCTAAGACGAGGCAGTATCCCTGGGCGGTGTTCTCATCCATCAAATGGGGCGGAGAAGTTTACAAAAAAGGCCAATATGTGAGAGCATGTTTTTTTTTCTGCGTTCATATGTGTATATTCTTAATATTTTGTATTCAATATATTGATTCTTACATACTTCTTCATACAGGTGAAGTCACAGAGAACGCAGCCCGTTCTGTATGGTACCGTCATTCAGTTTTTGCTGTATGGAGATCACAGCGAAAATGTGTTTGCCACAAACGGAATGGTTGAAGTTGCTCTGGTAAGAAGGAAATTATGGAATTTGTATTTGAAAAAGTTTTTAAAAAAATTAAAAAATGTATATCTGACTCAAGAGTTTTTCTTGCATGTTGACACAGTCTTTATCATGCTTTCTCTGTATTTTAAGACATTTTTTCCTCAAAACTGCTTAATAATCATTTTTGGGTGGGAAAGAACTGAAGGTAAATGTTTAAATTGTTGAAAGTTTGAAGGACTTATTACCCAGAAATCTTGTAATTAAGCATGGCATCAGGAAACTGCTCACTCCGCAGTCCTGAACAAGGCAGAGGTGGCTTGTAGTGGAAAAAACCTCTTCGCACCAGGTTTAAAGACTCAGGAAACTTGATCTGGATCTTTATGTCGGAATACATAAATACAAATTCAGCCAAAAAAGGTAACAAATGTTAAGTTTTTTGTGCTGAACACTGACAGGCACCAGAAAGATAGTTTATTGTTGTGTCTCATTCCCAGGATGTCAAATATCGCTGTTTTGGGTTGGTAAAATGTCCTGAGCACAGCAAACTAATGACAAATACAGCAGAGGGAAAGGTCATTTTAGGAAAATGTTGCATATAATACCTTTAAGGAAAAGTTAAGTGACTTTTTTGATATTAGAAATGACACATAATGTGTTTTTAGGTTGATTAAAAAAAAAAAAAAATCTGTTTCCTAGGAACCCAAAGCACTTCATGACAAGAACAAGATAATACCCGTTTCCAAGATTGACAGGACCGCCACTGTGGAAGCCATCAAGAAAAACATTGAGAATGACTTGGCCAAGTGAGTAAGCAGTTAGGAGAAATGCTCTCATGTTGCTAGCATCTAATCTGGACTTTTGTGCTGTGTAAAGGTGTGTATGGTGCTCTTGCTTTGTGTTAATAAATACATCATAATTATTTCCAACACCCGACATCTGGCATGTCAGGTTACTCTGACAAAACTCATAATTTTAACTTGCAGAACACGGGAGTTGCTGAACTACAGCTGCCTTGATCAAATTGACATTACTTGCTGCAGATTGAGGCAGTAACACACCAGCAACTCCTGTGTTCTGAGAGGTAAAGTTACTGTTTTTGTCAGCAGAATCTGGAGTGATATAACAGCTTCAGCTCACTGTTATTGAATTGGCTCAGATTCAAAGAGCGAGCGGCTTTTCTTGTACCCCTTTTGGGTGGGACAACTGACAGGAATTGGTTTGCAGAATTAATTTTGTAATTTTTGTAATACATGTCTGAGTATAGTTGCATCCAATTCAAATCCAATATCAGGAAATACAAAAAAATAAATGACAATATTTTGAATTTGGATTAAAACTAATTGCCCTAAAAAAAAATCCTTTAAACCTTCCATTGGTTTGGTTGGTTTTTTGCATGACTGTGAATACAGGAGTGCCTGAAAATTTTGGCTTGTCTTTGGTGTGCCTTGGGTAGTAAAGTTTGAAAGCCACTTTATTATGTGTATAAGACCCTAAATTACATAGCTTGAAAGTTGTGATGAGTTTTGGTTTCCAGTAGTGCTGTAATGATAAATCGATTATTTATCAATTATTAATTTAAACGCCAACTATTTTGATAATCAATTTATTGTTTCGAGTAATTTTTTAAGAAAAAAAAGTCAAAATTTCTCTGATTTCAGCTTTGGGATGTCATTTACTTTATGCATGACATTTTTCACTATTTTCTGACATTTTAAAACAAAGCCCTAGTTTCCAGTGGCTTTAAGTCTTAATCAGCTCAAGTGAATTGTATGTTTGTTCCAGACTTCCACACACCCTGACAGTTGACTGGCCAGAGGGTAACCCCTGGCCACAGAATGCTGTCCGTCCAGCTGGGACTCCGTTGGGTAAAATTTTGTATTGTTTGCACACCACATCGGTTCACATAATGATTTTAAAAATGTCCAAATGTCATGCTGTATGTTTCGTGTCTTCACTTTCACATCCTTGCAGGGCCGATCAAAGTTGAAATTCTAAACAAGACAGAAGTGCCGACACCAAAGATGCCATTAGCGGGACAGGGAACAGGGAAAAAACTGGCTGTTGTGCTCAAACTCATCCACAATGGTAAACAAAAAAAGAAACACACTCTTCTAAACTCACAAAAAGTTAAATCACTTGGTTTGATTTCTAAAAGTACAATGCTGAAATTTTCCTTTTTTTCAATTAAAAGTTATGGCTTATTATTGATAATAAGCGAACTAATTAGCAGAGAAAACGATTCAGTGCGACCAATGGGTAAATTAAATTTCTGCCATTTCCAGCAAATGGTCTGTAAGAATTTTTTAGAAGTGCTACAAAAACTGTTTAATTTATTTTGTAACAGCAAATTAAGCAGCAAATGAGTTGCTGCCACTTCATTTTCTTTCTCTTACTAATTTTTTTCAGCTCTTCTTTGTTCTATCACTTTAGCTTCTTGGTACAGAATGTGTGACTGTTTTTTCCTCCTTGAATGTTGTCATAAATTCTGATTGCCTTTCATACTTAGATCAAGAAGTCATCTCTCTTGTTGCCCAACATGTAACAAACTGTGGATACTACTTCAAAAAAATGGGTACATTTCTTTTGTTCGTCAACTTTTTCATTATTGGTTACTTTGTGGATGCCTTGATTTTTGCCTGTGGAAAGATCATGTATCAATTTTGCAAACATTTCATCACTGACAGTGAATCTGATCAAGCTGGGGAAGTACACTCTGACTCTGACCGCTGCAATACACGAAAGTGGTGCTACTGACTTTGGCGGCAGACCGCTTCCAAGCTACAAACTCAACTTCACCATCAAAGGTAAGGAAAGCCAAAGAACTTTCTCTTTTTTTTATCTACGATTCTTTCTAAAATTCCTAATCACCCACTTGTGATGTTTTTATTTTTCTCAGAGGGTGATGCTGAGAGTTTCGTTATCTGTCCTGCGAGCTCCGATCTTCGTGTAGGAGTGCCATTCGACATTCCTCTGCGGATAAAAGACGGTTATGAGCACCCAGCGCCACCTCCACCCAATCTTAAACCTGTTCTCGAATGCAGGTGGGTGACAACACTCAATTTGTAAAACATCTACCCTCTTTTCTTATTGCTTGACATGCTCATGTGTTTTTTTTATCTAACAGCAACTTTTTGTAGCTGTTTTGGAAGCTTAAATATATCAGCCACCACGAGAGGGTTTATCATGAATATTAACATGTTTTGCATTTGCCAAGTTAGCTCTGGCTCCATTAACATCATTGTCATTCTTTATAATTTAGTGGCCTGGATGTGACTTATGAGAAGGTGGACGTCAGTGGGACGACGCTCACCATCAGAAGTGTCAAAGCACGAGGAAAATTGCAGAGTTACCAACAGTCAAAGGTTAGAAAAATATATTCTTCTCTCAGAAGACCTGATCTATAACTCTGTCATCATTATTTGTTCATACTAAACTGCTGGTTTAATCTGTGCACACATCTATTGCCTGTCTGTCTGTCCCGAGAGAGACTCTGTTGCTCTTCCTGAGGTCTCTTCCATTTTTCGCTAGCCTCTTTTATACAGTCTGTTCAAGGCGGGAATGTTGAGTTATTTGACGTTGCCATTCTTTATAAAATGTACAAACATGGAATAAGGGGGCATTGTTGTTCTGCCTTAAAGCTGGCAGTGGAGGTAGTAACAGTAGAATCGATGTCTGCATGAAAAGGGTGAGCAGGTAGGATTGATTGGACAGGGCCATGACAAATTTAAAAAAGACATTTATAGAAGAGGAACAGCAATCCAAAATGTCTGCAAATTGTGGAGACAACAAGGTCCAGCAGCTCTTTACCCTCCGAGCAGAGGATGCGATGAAACACCCTATAACAGGGACAAGGGGACAAGGACATTGTTATTGTGTTGTGACATAAAAACCTTGAAAAAATGGGACAGAATGATCTGGGCTTAATACCACAACACTTATCAAAAACTGTAGAAAAACTCTGTCTGCTAAAGTCTTATTTAGTCAGTAATGATGACAGCAATGCTCCTCTCACTGGAGAGGAACAAAATCTGCTGCATTGGGTTTATTGTGCTCTCCAAGACAACAACACAACAAACCCGAGTTGAACCCAGGGATCAGACTGAAGCAAGACACTCATCACACCTCCTTATATACTGTTTGGAGACTCTGGAGAGTCTTTTCCTTCTTTTAACCTTTTAACTCTCATTCAAACATACATGTGTCTAGCCATTCAGCATTCTTGGTACTTTGCACATAGACCATAGCTGGTTATATCTACTGTACCACCCTTAGGTTTGAGCCTGAGGTGTGAGTGTTTTTTTTTTTTAAACAGCACAAACATAATGTCATACAAGTTCATACACACAACGCGCGCATGATTATAGTCCAGTGCTTGGTTGTGTTTGGCTGTGTCAGGATTCCTGTGCATAACTGTGTCCTAATTGTTCATTTGTATCATTTCTTATCAGGACAGCTGGCCGGATCGGCTATAGCTCAAGAAGAGCTGGTCTTTTACTGAACAGATACACTTGAAGGTCATTTACTCACAGTTAGAAGATGTTTTGAAACAATCAGAGTGTCATCTCCCGTTCCCTTTAAGAGAGCTGGATGCGCCAGCCTCTGGCGTATCACTATTTAAATGTTGGATTTGGCAAGTTGGAGAAGTTTACAGAGATGCTGAAATGGCCCACATGTAGTGACACAGACGTTGGGGTTAATTTACGTGTCGGGCAAGCACAGTCATAAAGATTAACATTTTCATTAATACCAGTTGAGTTGTAAATGGTTGAGATAGGCTGAGGTATCCTGTGTGTGTGCGCCTCACCAACGATCCGAGTCACAGACTGCTGTGACATTACAGCACACATGGAAACCTAATTACAATACATTAATTTAGAAAGCGGCCTCTCTAATCATTTAAAGTATATTGTTAAAGACAGTACAACACACAATAAAGAAATTAACTTTCTGCTGCCTCAAGGTAGCAATGCACCTGACCACACCTCATGTTAAGACCCATGGGGGCACAGAGGGGTGTAAGTACATTTGCTACCTACACAAAGTGGGTGCTGGGCGAGAAAATGACACCTACATTGGTCAGAAAATAGCAATGACTGCTGTGCGCCGCTTTACACTGGGCGGAAGATAGAGCCCCTGCTCCAGGGCCCTTTAGGCAAATTTCTTATTTCGGTTATTGGGCTGTAACTTGACAATTTACTATTCTGCTGCCAGAAATTTTGGCTCAGGCTTAGAATTTGGATTTCACTGATCCTGGCTTCCATACACTGGCCACCTGTTGTTTTCATAATTGATTTCAAGTTATTATTGATTGCTTAAAAAGCCCTGTGAGGCCTCGCCACAAGTTATTTACAACAGGATTTCTTAGATGTTTTTGTGAAAGGACCCACATTTCCAACATCACTTATCAGCCCTATCAGAACTTGTCATGGTCCGTTTTCTGCTTTTAGACCAGCAGATTAAAGGAGTGCAATATCTGATACAGCAACTGCTTATCATGTATTTATTATGCTGGTTATTTATTTCCATCATATATTTTATTTTGCAGCAACGTGACCTGAAAGTGACCCTTCCTGGCATGAAAAAAGACACACAGAGTATCGGCATTGTTCTTCTTCCTGGTGAGGCTGCATTTATTTATTAAATTAAAACAATTATTGAGCTTATATCAGAAGTAGGTAATGTCCTTTCAGTAGCCTCGCTTGTTTAAATGCTTGAGATAATGATAATTCATAAAGACAATAGAGTGGAACCCCTAATGGGTCTTTCTGTTGGTCACATACTGGTGCTCTTTGGATACTTAAGGTATTTTGTGCTTGTTCTCCTAGTAAATGGTTCTCTACATGTGTGAAACAGTCTCAGTAAAAAACAAACGTGCAAATCTCCCAGCTTAGTCGTTTAAGTTGCTAGACGATTGCTTCTCTGGACTTCTTGCCAACAGTTGTTAATAAACACCTTCAAAACATCTTGTTGGAGTCTCAAAAATACAGTCAAGTGAAGCAGAATCTGTTGTGTTCAAGCAGTAACAGCAACAAACCCGAGCAGGCTCCAGAACCCAACTAACTTCAGCTCTCGGTGGCATCCCTTATATCCCTGGTGAATCTGGTTATATTACTGTTAACGTTTTTAAATGACACTCCTACATGGCTTGAAGATTAATGGCACGGCACTAATCGTGCATCTTGACAGATCCCTGACTTGCACTGCTTCTTTAAACAGGGAAACAGAGCCACACTTCCCTCTTGTACCCGCAGTCTGAGCCTCACTTCAGTTGCAGCCCCCACACAGGCTCCCTGGCAACTTTCCATTTGCTGCCTCTGTAGCCTCTTGATTTTCACCATGTCGATACGAGCCATAGAAACGGCAGACACCAGTATCATCAACAGGCCCTGTGGGGATTTTTTTGAAGACCGGAGAGAAAAACAGAGTGCTCTGACTCATACACTACAAAGCATGATACGGACTCAGTCTGAGTATTCTAACCAGATTTGTTCATATCTGTTTATCATTTGACATCATGTACTTACTGAAAACCACAACAGTATATTTGAATTTTAGTCTTACAAAACAAGAATTTCAAGACATCACCCAGGGCTTTGAAAAACCCTGATGGACATTTTAACATTCTATAGTCATTGTAGCCCTGGATTAAACATATTGGTCTTTGTTGTTATTTGATCACTGCTAATAAATAAAACAATTTGTACGGGTGGCAGTAAAAATCATCTTTGGGCAAGTAGATTTCTGACTCAAGAGAAAAAAACATTAACTTTTAATGCTGCAATTACTCGCATGATCAATAGTCAGTTAAAAAACTGATCCATTAATGGTTAAAATAACTTATTTATAGATGGTTTCAGCTTCTCAAATGTAATAATTTACTGCCTTTACCTGTCTTATGTCATTGTAAATTGAACACATTTGAGTTTTGGGCTGTTTGTCAAACAAAATGAGCAATTTGAAATTTTGAAAATACTTTTCTGGCAAATTGTGACATTTTTCCAGCATCTTTGAGAACAGAAATGCATTATTTTAAAAACAAAACAAAACAAAAAAAAAAAGGCAACAAGTGTCCTACTTACTTTACAGTGAACGGGCCATTGAATTTTGGTCGTCTGTGCCAGTTTAATTAAAACAAACATAGCTCGTGTCAGTCAGCTGCTGACTGGCACAGCCTGTCAGCCTCCCACTGACGTTTAGGTTAAGAGCTGTGATTAAAGTGGTCTGTTGGCTACTAGCATTAAGATAAGGATCATACCTCCATCTTAACAGCTGTTTCATTAGCACCTTAACCTATTTGTATATAATCGTCCCAACAAAATAATGATATGAATAATGTTTTTCAGGTAAGCCACATTCCCTCCATGTGAAGCCAGAAGAAAACCCCATCCCAGCAGAGAATGGGAACCCTGTCAGGTTTGAGGTTGAAGTTCACGACGAGGCTGGAAACATCACCGCTCAACCCAAACAGATAGTTCGCTGCCAGGTACGAGCATGCAGTGTATGAAAACTCACCCAACTCTTTAGAAGGAGCCTAAGCAGACCATGTTGGACTCAGGAATATCTGTAGCATCTGTCCACTTTTCAGGCAAATTTCCTCATTAGAAACCTGACAAAGCAGACTCACTGAAAATGTGGCGCTTGTTATTACAGAAGTATTTCAATTAATCTGGTTCAGCAATTCTGAACCTTGTACTCTTGCATAACAGCTTGTCCTTTTTACCAGTTAAAGAAAACCTCCCAGTGGCAACCATTAAAATGAGTCATAGTCATCATCTCACTGGAAGAAAATGAAAACAACAGGGCTTGTCACTCAGAGACAAAACACACATTTGGTAATAATTATTATGGTTTAAATCTCACGGCTTAAAAGAAATTATCCATAACTTAAGACACTTTGTTCTGTCGTGTTTTTGTAACATTTTTTGTTTTAATTTGTCAAAATTGTGGCCATTTTTTGGAGAAACCTCAAAACTTCTGTCTGCCTTTGATTAATATTTTTTTTGCCCTGAATCCATTTTTCCCGCTATGTAAAAAAAGATTTCAGGGCCTTCTCTTTTAACTCTCCTTTCTTTTAATTTATTAATATAACCTGAAGGACCATGACTTGACTAGTTTGTGTTGGTTGTCTCTGTTTTTTTTTTGTTGTTTTTTTTGTGAATTTCAGATTCAGGGGCTTAAACCGACAGAAGCTGACTGCAGCAGGACAGGAATTGGACAGCTTGTGACAGAGCCTCTAAACCTGAAAATAACCAAGGGAGAGCCACAAAAGCTCAAAGTTCAATTTGCCATGCCTGTAAGTATAAAACAAACACTGAAGCTTTCTGCTTAGTAGAACATTCTCCAATTAAAACTCTGATCATGTCTCCATCCCTTCTTTGTTCCCACACAAGAGTCAGAGGAATGTGACGTCGGTTGTGAGGGAGCTGAAGGTGCTGCCAAGCACGAGAGTCTCCACGATGGAGCTCTACAGGCAGGATGATGAGAACCTGGTGCTGAGGCCCAACGAGAAGATAGATTGGATGGCTGGAGGCTTGCTGGAGCACCTGCGCTATAGGCTGTTTGATGAGGCTGGTAGAGAGGTTCCTCTCACGGCTGAAATAGCCTCCAAGATCAAGGTGTGTCTGGCATATCGTATAATGCATTGTCTTTCTTTTGTCTTTACTGTATCGTATCCTGTTGTTTAGATGATGGATTTGTAAATGTCAGAGCTAGTTTTTTGCATCTGGGAAGATTCTGATTTGGGTGTGTGATGGTTGGTGATGGCATGGGTGGTATGTTTAAAATTTTCCAACTAGCCATCGTCAGCCCATCAAACCAGCAATTGGTGATACATTTGTCCACCCCTCTCATCGCCTCCCGTACTCTTGAGTCTCAGCTGGGAGATATGTGCAAGCGGTGAATTCACACTCCACTACGCTGTGTATGTGCACGATGCCAAATAAACAACATGAACTCGCAAAGTGTCAAGAAATTGAATATTTTCTCCTTTTTAAACAGAGAAATATAACCGTACACCTTCTGAATTATAGTTTGTCTCCTTTACCAAACTAAGACAAGTTTAATTAACTCATTAACTCCTCGTAAAACACATCATTTGAATTTGACAGAGAAGCATGTAAAACTCATCAAAACTGTCTCATTTAGTCTATCCACTCTTTCAACAATCACCAACTCTGGTTTAGTCGAATTAAATCTATAATTCACCTCATGAAAAGAGACTGGCGCTACAGGCTGTTTACCTCTTTCTTATCATCCAGCTCAGGGCACTCAGCTGTGATTCAGTGGGTGTGCACTGTGCCACTGAATGGGAGCACATTTTGGAGCGGCGGCTGTCACTCTGCAGACCACTACATTAAAATTCAATTAAAAAAGGACATGAGAGTAAATAAAAACGAGGGTACGTGACAGGGAGCCTTTGTGACAGCCAACGATGTGCCCGCAAACTGAACACAGCTGCCTTTATGAAAGCAATAAAATATGGGCTTGCCTCAACTGAACCTAGTCATGTTTCAGCGTGCCACTTATGAACCAATAAAGTCAAAAGCTTAAGCTTACATCCAAACTCTAAACATGCAAACGCTTTTCAAATTACTTAGACTCACCAAACCAGTGCTCCCTCTAAAGCCCTATTCACACGGGATTAGTATTACCTGGGAACCTCTGATAATTTGTAATAATAGCGGAGGATGCCTGTGATCTTAACACAGACGTCCCATGATAATACTAGTCCCGTGCGAATCTGCATCTCAGTGACTGGGCGGTGTTTGTTCTTTTTATTGCGTGCCGTTTTCTATCTTTTTCCGGCTGGAGTAATGGAGGCTGCGGTTGAAATTATGAATGGCAGTTTTGAAATTATTTTAGGTACAAATAGTGTCTCTCGGCGAATTATAGGGAGACCCATCCACAGAAAGAGATCCACCAAAAGGGCGAAATTTCGCAGGACATTGACGTGGATGACATGTGTAACAGCATGGGGTAAGGAACATTTTAGATAATATGGATATCACGGATATATTACGACAGCTTTGACATCATTTCCGGGCCTTAATGTCAGTAAATTTGAGTAATATGCAGACTTCGCTTATCCTGTGCGAATGCGCCACAAGAAACACAGAGGTGGGGGGGTAATTAATAAATTACAAGACGTCCCCAGGTAATACTAATCCCGTGCGAATAGGGCTTAAGTGACTTTATTATAATTGGTGTTCATTTGGGAAGATTATCTTGCTGAACAAAATGTATCAGGATCATAAACTTTTGTCTGCCACAGAGCGTATTTTCTGCACTAATCCAACATCCAATGGAAAAATCAAAAAGAGCGATACAGACGTCCAGGTTGGCCCACAAAAACACATCATCCCTGCAGCAATCTATTGACTCAAAGAAAGATACTCTTGAGATACTCCCATGATATCAGTGTCAGCCTGGACCATAGGCTGTCTGTCCTCTTATCTCAAATGCAAAAAAATCATCCAGTGACAAATTTTAAATGATTATTTGTTTGAAAATGTAACTTATCATTTGACTTGCAAAACTAACGCCTTATGTTATTTGTCACACCAAAAAAGTAATCTTAGTACTCTAACCCATTAATCAGAGTACTCTGTAGTGCTCTTTGTTGCACGTTGCCCCCAACACTGTGTAGGAGTCACTGTATTTGAAGGTTCCCAGCTCATTGCTGACTTTTCATTGTTCTCTATGACTTTGTTAAAGGTTAACTGGACACAGGTTGTAAATCTAAAAGATTTGGCCCAGGGGATGCTGCCTGATGTACAGGTGCCCACACTGGTGCAGGAAGAACCCCTCTACATGGTGTCCTACCAAGACGTGTCTGCCTCCTTTAACATTGCGTAAGTCACATAACCAACTAAAAGCTGTGATTCACTGTTTGCAACCTTAAAGGAAAGTTCAGTTTGGGAAATATGCTTTTTTGCTTTCTCACTAATGCAAGTTAGATGTTGCAAAGAGGTTCTTTCATGTCTGTAAGATAAATATGAAACTACAGCAAGCAGCTTTGTTAGCTTAGCATAAAGACTACAAAGTAAAGGAAACAGGTAGCCTGGCTCTGTCAGAAAGTATGAAAAATCTGCCTACTAGCACCTCTAAACACGTTATATTTCCTTTGTTTAATATGATCAAAACTCTAGTTTTATTTCTAAACTAAAGTTTTATTTCAGAAATGTAAAGTAGGCACCCCCAGATCCTCAGTAACCCCCAAAACCACACCAATATTGTCCAAACCAGCCAAACAGTTATATTGTCCATGTGTGCTGGGGACCCATACTTTCCATAAAAAACTTTGGGGTACTCAGCATGTCCGGGTTCACATTGCTGACAAGTTGGCTAAATATGATTTTTCATTTGTTCCCAGTCTGAATGCAAAGCGTCTCCTGGTTTTAGTTTTATATTTAACAGACAGACATGAGAGTGGTGTTTATTTTCTCAGCCAGCTCTCGGTAAGAAAGTGAATAAGTGTATTTCCAGAAAATATTAAACTTCTGCTTTAATATCCAGTCTTGTATTTTTAAAAGTTTACACCCTTGCTTGTTTTGTTGGTAGGCCTCGTCCAGATGAACCTACACAGCTGAAAGCAACTCTGCCCCAAAACTCTGTGAAGCTGGGTGAAACTTTACCTGGGGACATCA
The DNA here is from genome assembly GCA_034769285.1 of Lutjanus argentimaculatus. Classification (NCBI taxonomy): domain Eukaryota; kingdom Metazoa; phylum Chordata; class Actinopteri; order Lutjaniformes; family Lutjanidae; genus Lutjanus; species Lutjanus argentimaculatus. The sequence continues at coordinate 12,242,312 of JAWZSL010000009.1, read as the reverse complement.
GTGAGTACAAAACCCTAACCCAAATTAGGGGTCGACTGACATTATTAGTAATCAAGAAAAACAATAACTGATATTTGGATTGCATATACATTTGCAGAAAAATTTAAATCTTGGTGTCAAAATTTAGAATAACACAAATCCAAGTAGTAACAAAAAAACAACACAAAAATTTGTTGAAATTCCTTTAAGCATATGTTTAGGTAAAATAGAACTTTTCACCATTATCTTAAAACAAAAAGTTCAGCTGCCAGTAGCATTTCTTAAAGTTAACTAAAAAAAAACTGATAGATAAATGATAGGTTGACAGGCTACGAACTGGGACAAGTAACCAAACGGATAGTGTTGTGGACAGGACATTTTCTGTACTATCAGTCTGTGGTCTCACTCTGGAGGTTGCATCAGAGTCAGAGTAGCAGATTTTAAAATTAATTGATCATATCAGCAATCAGATAAAAAATACAGATTCCAATAACAGTGAAAATGCTGAATATTGGATCATATAATCTGCCAGGTCGATAATCGGTCGACCCCGAAACCTTGTCGCCTAAAAATCTTAATTTTGAGTTTGCAGTTGTACACTAGATGACTCAACTCTTTTTCCTTATACAGACTTGGAGCTCGTGGATCAGTACGGCAATGCAACCAACACGCTCATACCCACCTGTGTGAGCTACATGAGTGTGGAAGCTGAGGGCCTGGACAAATCAGCCATCAAGTTTGTGTGGCAGGTGAGAAAAGAGACACACAAACTCAGCTTAAACTCGACCAAAAATTCAGATATTGAAGGAATTAGAAAATTAAAAAATGGTTGTTCACTTAATTCTATTTTCATTCATCTCCAGTGTTTCCCCTAGCTTTTTTGCTTTGGGAGGGGGGAATATGGGCCCGCGGGGGGGGGGGGGGGGGGGGGGTTTTTACCGTAGGTAATGTCGGCAACACTCCCTCTCCTCCGCTCTCTGAGTGTGGGTGGGTGTGTCTGTACCGGTGTGAGTGCACGTGTGTATGTTGTGAGAGAGGAGCGAGGGGGGAGCCCCTCCCGTCGCAGAGAAGAGAAGAAATGCATTTTAATGAACGTAATGAAACGATAGCGACGCATTAGACTCTGAAATTGCACAAATTAGAGTTAGCTTTTTTTATTTGATAAAAAGAACGCCTGTTATAGGTCCTTTTGATTAAAATAAAAATTAAATTATGGAATTTTTTTAAAAATCTATGACTTGAATTTCTGGGTGGGGATCCTGTTGGCAGGGCGGGGGTGTCTTTTGAGGGGGCGGGGCACCCTCCCAAATACACTATAGGGGAAACACTGATCTCAGCTAGCTCCAGACTTTATGAGGTTCTCGTTATTTAGTTTCTCTACTAAATTAAAGAGTATTCCAGGTGTTTTGTTGCCAAGTCGTGGGTCCAAATGTAGCTTGTATTTTCCTGTATAAAAATGTATTGCATAAGGCTTAGTACCCCTGCATATTATCCTTGATCTCTTGACCTCTATCTGTCCACCTCCGTACCATAAAAAAGTCAAGCCCGGGATATATGTGTGAGAGAGTTTGGAAAGCAAGGTAATAAAACTTGCAATACACTGATAAGGAGCACCATCTGAGATTAAAAATGACTTTCTCTGAACAAAAAAGTGAATATCCCTTCTCTGCATGAGCATTATCAGGATCATTAAAGACCAAACGACTTGTCTTTGTAGCACTAAGAACTGAAAGACCTTTGATTTATTGCCTGGAAATTTCCATCCTGTTGAAATCTACAGGTGCTACAAAGGCTTTGTAGACCTTTAGGTCTTTTTAAAGAACATTTTGAAAATATAAATGTCAGTTTTCAGGGCATAAAAGCAATGATCTGTTGATTGAAAATTGAAAACAGAATCTTTAATTTTTGAGAGTCGTGACCCCTTCGATCCTTTTAAATGTCACTTATAATTGTTTTCTTTAGTGTGGCGCACAGGTCTTGAAAAATAAATTTTGATCTCACTGAGACTACCTGTTCAATAAGTAATGATATACATATTGTATAATGTTATATTAACGAGGATCATTTTGGTTTTAATGAGTACTTTACTTTTTATACCTTTAAGTACATCTTGCTGCTCATACTTCTGTACTTTTAGTAAAAATTTGAATGTACGACTTTATTAGTAACAAGTATTCTTAGATTGTGTTACTAGAACATTTATTCAGTCAGTCAGTGGTTCTCAAACTGTTGGGTGGGCCCACTTGTGGGGCATAGAGCAACTACTGCTGGGGTGCAGATGACCAGGGGAAAAATATAGAGTGAAATTAAGTTGAATAAATATGATTTATCTAGGGAAAGTAAACAAACAATGATTGATGATTGATTAAAAAAAACTGTGGAATGCGGAAAGTGAACTTTTTTCAGCCTCTGAAAAGGGACATGCCAGAAGAAGTTTGAAACCCACTGACTTAAGTAAACGATCTGAATACTTCTTCTGTAACTGATTTATTGATTAATTGATCCTCGCTCTGTTTGTTGCCATCAGGAGCGCAGCAGTTCTGTTCTGGTAACGGGGGTTCGGTTCCAGTCTGGGACACCTGGCGCTAGAGAGATGTGCTTCACCTACAGGAACTATGAGGACCGAGTCGTACTTAGACTGACCCCTGGAGTCCCTGCACAGCTGAAACTAGTCAGTAAGCCAGAGGAGGTAAGGATTTTTACTGGGGCTTAATAGAAGGCTCATACTTCCTCTCTATCCCCTCACTTCCTGTCTCCTTTCTGGTATACATTGTCAAAATAAAAGCATAAATGCCGTAAAGGGATCATTTGGACTATTTAAAGTCAGGGTGTATGTGGTACTTATTCATAGACAGTGTAGTGCCTACAGTAGGTGGTAGTCAACACGCTGTGTGAGTGTGATGTTCTTAGTTCACAACTGTTATATTTTTAGGCTTCAGTTGGGCAAACTAACTGTCAAAGCACATGTTTTTTTTTTATCTATAAGCCTTTGCAGGTGTTGAATGACCACGGCATCTCCACACCGTTCGTCGTCCAACTGTGCGACAAGTGGGGAAACCCCTCTCCAGACCAGAGGGTTGTGGTAGAATTTAGTACCTCACCCCCGACACTGAAGGTTTGACATCTGACACTCACCATTTACCCTGCTCCATATACACTTTTGAAAACTTGCAAGTAATGTCCAGGAACTTATAGGTTATACAGAATCTAACAGGAGAAATGTAATGAGATCTTGTTGTTGTTTTAGGTGACGGCAAATGTAATGTCACAACCTGTGGACTCAGAAGGGAAAGCCTCCTTCACTGTCCATAGTGTGAGCGGAAAGTGAGTGTCACTTTATAACACAACGTAATTATAATGCAACATTAGTCCCAAAGTCAGAGATTATATAATGAGACAGTTTCAATACAGAATACATGTCCCAGCAGTCACCAGTGTTATCAGTGAGTGTTGTTGCGCTGTTGTTCCACTAGGGGGTACTATCAGCTGAACTTTAGCGTCTCCATCAACATGAAACCCCTCCCTGGTCCATCAGTGAATCTCACTGTCATCCCTGATCCCAACAAACCTGTCAGCCTGTCAGTGGAGTTTGACAGCACTGCCAAGTTTCCTGCCGGGGGCAAATTCCCAGGTTTGTGCCTCTATTATCTTATTTTTTCTGGTTATGGAGCTCTTGTTTCACTAAATGCAGCCGGTTTGGTGTCCATCTTGGCAAACTAAGGTCAGCTATGTGTCTGTTCAGTGTTCTCTCGGTGACCGTAGTGTCTGACGAAGGAAGCCCGATGACGAATTTTAACCCTGCTAATGTGTCCATGTTTCTGTGGAGTGGAGCAGCAGCAGGAAATGAACCTCCATCCAACAGTGAGTGACTGACTGACACACAATCTACACCTGCTATTAAAATCTGGATAAGTTATGATAAAAATAATAATAAATGATCCGATGTTGCCTTTGTGTTTCCATCTGGTGATTTTTTTTTAATGCGTTCTTGTTATCCTTATCAGTGATGTTGATGGGTTTTCAGTGTAGTGAGTCTCCGGAGCCCACAGGTGGTCATATTAGTGGATCTCAGGGAAATTGAGTGCATCCTTAGTAAAATGTGTGTTTTTTGACAATTGTAGTGTTTGTTACATGGTTATAATTTTGACTATAACTCTAAAACTGTATGACTGTAAACATCAACAGTATTGAAATGCAACCGACCCTTTTAAACAAAACTAAACTTTTAATTAATTTAGTATTTTAATTTACTTAATTAAAAACACTGACAATGACCATTTTAATGCACAGTGAGTAATGCGACATTTACTTTTGACACTTTAAGTACATTTTGATATAATACTTGCATAATTTTACCTTAGTAAGCAGTGTTTCCGGTAGGGCTGCAGGAGACATCTAATCCATACATGTTGCACTCGAGTCAAGCAGCTGTGAAACACTAGACATTTAAATTTCCTATGAATTCTTCACAATTTGTTGTTTTGCTGTTCTTGCCTATTTTTGTTTGATTTATATTCTAGTATTATGTTTGTATGCACCAACATGCCACAACAAATTCCTTGTAGGTGAAAACCTACTTGGCAATAAAACCATTTCTGATTCTGATTCTGACAGAGGACTGTCACCAGTTTTTATTTGCTTTTATTTTAAACTTTATTCTTCTCCTTCTCTTGTTTAGGCCACTGAGCTGAGGTGCAGTCAAAAGACTAACTGTTTTCTCTTCAGGTAAAATGCTTTTACATCCTCTTCATTTGTGTTCTGTCTGAGTTGTTGCAGAATGGGAAGTACACTTATTACTTATTTGCTTTCTTACCAAGAGTTAGATGAGAAGTTATCTATAACAACTGGGAAAGACGGAGAGTATGGAAATAGTACGGTCTACACCTGCTCCAAGTGCTCAGATGTTATGATGCGACGCTCTACACAGAAAATTGAATTGAATTGAAAGTTAAGAGACAACTTCCTATTTGTTTGATAATTATGAAGTTACTGTTGGCATACTGTTCGCTTAGCAAAACACTGGAACAGCTTGTCTGGCTCTGTCCTACATAGGACTGCAACTAATGACGATCTTCAGTATTGATTAATCTGCCATTTATTGTCACCATTTATTGTTTTGTCTATTAAATATCAAACAATTGTGAAAACCTCAATTTCCCACAGCCCAAAGTGACGTCTTCAGGTTTCTTCTTTTGACCAACCAACAGCCAGCGCATCTCAGTGTTTCATTCATTTATGTGAAGAAAACTAAATGAATGTTATTTTTAAAATTTAGATTACTATTTAAGATAGTAAACTGTAAAAAAAAATCTCACAGGATGTCGGTATGGGGAAACCTGAACACAAGCTATATTCACAGAGGAAATAGTCTGCTATATAAATTTGCTTGTTTTACACAAACTTCCTGCAGTTATTGCTTTTACTATTTTGATTAATTGCACAGTTTATCAGTTATTCTGTACTGTTATTGTTACATATTGAATCATGTGAAAAATAAAATAAAGAAATACGTCACTTAGTCAGGAGTCGTCAGTTATGCAGTGATAGAAAAGGGGTCCTGTTAGGAAAAGAAGCACTGTTCTAATCTGCGTCTTGGTGGGAAAGCAAATAAGTGTATTTTCCAACATGTCAGATTATTCCTCGAAGGAAATGTAAATATTATTTTTGTTTTCTTTGACTGCAGAGATAAAGACATCCCCGAACAAGCTGAAAAGCACACCATCCAGTTCTCTCTACGTATAGACCGAACGAAATACCTCTTCAGTGATCAGGTCAGTTGAACGTAAAATCTGGAAACTTCACAGCACCTTAATGAGACACCCAGCAGTTGAATTATAGAATTAGGTATATGGAGTCTCCACATGACAGAAAAGTGTTGCAGGGGTCATAATCTGGACTCCCTGAGAGAAATGATGAACCTCAGCACTGTTTGCTGTCTCCTAGATTACTATTCAAGTGGTGGCCAATCAACCTGTCAAACTGGGACCCGACTATCAGCCACCACCCCCAGTTGTTTCCTACAGTAAGGCCATTTCCAACCGAACCTTGGTGGAGAATATGACTCTGAGGATAAGGGTGAGCGCAGAAGACATTAATGAGCAGAAACAGCTTTTCTTCTTCTTCTCTTCCAGTTTGTTATATGACTTTTAAAGGTGTAGTTTGGGGTGTTAATCAGCTGATATTCAGCCTGACTGTTTTGACTGATTCCAGGATCGTATGGAAACCCAGCGGGGGAGGACCTGGATGGGAAGGTGAAGGTTTCTATAATGAACTCAAGTGGAGACAACAACAACAAAATCCTCCCTCTGTTTGAAGGCAGAGTCGACAGCATTCAGTTTAACTTGTTAGAAGGAAAGGCTGACATCACTGTGAGTAACCATTTCTCATAGGACTCACCAAAACCCTTATGTTGACATGTACGGGCAGCATGATGCACATATGATAATCATATATTTATTCTACAGAGGCTGACTGTCATGGAGAACAGCCCTGGTGAGGACGGAAGTTCATACATCCTCCTCTTCAAACCTGAAGTGTCGATGGTTTCCACACCCCTGGCTCCTTTTGAGCTACAGTTCCATTTTGTCAATGGTATGATTTAAAAACAACAACACTTGATTCATTAATACAGTCCTGCTTATGAGATCTGATGCTCACTCACATTTGACACATGAGTGTAAATGTTTGACTAAATGAAACTATGTAATTCAGTGACTAAGTGAGTAAAGGCAAATAATAGAACAGCTAAAACAGTCTGGTAAGTTCAGACAATCACCTTACATCACTTTACTGAAATTCAGCCTTTAAAACCAGGAAAAAACACCATTGCCATATCATGAACAATGAAATATAAGATGCTATATAGTCTCATATTACAATATCAATGTTAATAGCATTAAAGCACTAAACAGGTGGAGGACTTAACTCCACCTGGGTCCGTTTCACAAAGCAGTTTAGTGAAAACTCTGAGTTTGTTAACCCTGAAATGAGGGAAACTCGGAGTTTTCCGTTTCAGAAAGGAAGGTAACTCAAACCAGAGAAAGAGGGGTAACTCTAGCCTGTTTCACAAAGAGAGGTAACTTAAGCTCTCGGTCAGTTACCGCAGTAACAGACTCTATGAATCTAACCTGGTCGGGACCAGGTTTTTCTCAATGAACCTCGAGTTTCTCTCTGTCTCCGCCCCCTTTCAGCCACACACGCTATTTGATTTCCTCATTCATTCATTCATACATTCGTAACCTCGTTCGTCTGTCAAAATGGCATGTCCTTTTCTCAACGACCCAGTGGATGAAGGAGCAGCATTATTGCGCAGAGAATTAAATATTCGTCGGGAGATTGTCATCAGACCGCACATAGATGTCCTTGCATTTCCAGACAGTTTACCTTTTTGAGCGATTACCGTTTCACGTCACAATCTATTAGCCTATCTACATACACAACCTAATCCATCCTTACATTTGCAACATCACCAGCCGCAGTCATGCTCTCACATCCATCAATATTGTGTGTTGCGCTGCGATTCTTTGCCAATGGAAGTTTTCTGTACAATGTTGGAGATGCAGAACATCTAAAAATTCTGGCTTAGGGCCAGCTCCTCTGCCTCCGTTAGAGGTGGTGGTGCTGCGCCACCACCCGTTTTTAACGGGCATCGGATTTCTTTCTGTTGGCTGAGTAGAAGTCTGTGTTAGTTTAAATAGGCTTAATTATTTAACAGAGCATGATTATGGATGAAGACATTTAGGCTGTGTGGGATAAAACAACTGCACAGTCAAACAGCCACTTAATATTAGGCTACTTTACAATGTAAAACATGATCAAAATGAGGTACCTCCATGAGATTATGCCGAGGTCTTACCTGTTTGAACAATGTTTTTATATTTCATCTTAAGCTGCTGCCATGTGCGCTTCTGCCCCGCGGGATTGCACCTAAATGAAATAACTTAATAGGCTACCATTCAAACGGTTTTCCCCCTGTAATATTATTGTGATTGCAAAGGACTACATTTAAACTTACGCATTGACCCGGGCAGCAATGTTCTCCCACGCCATCTCCCTCTCTTTGGCAGGTGCTGCGTGTGTTGCACTTTTTTCTGAAAATGTGCTCAAACTCGCCATACGAGCGCATTAAGATTTCCATCTCAAGTGGCGTGAAGAACGCAGCCCTCCGCTTCCCCGTTGCCATGGTGACTCGTCGAATCGGGGCTCCATTGATGCTGGCTTTTTATAGTTGTGGTGCACGCGCTTAACTCCAGGTGAAACTACTCCGAGTTGAGTAAACCAACTCAAATCAGCTGTTCTGGAACCGAAAACTCAGAGTTTCTTATCTCAGAGTAGATCAACTCAGAGTTCAGAGTTACACTCAGGGTTTGTTGAACCTGCTTTGTGAAACGGACCCCTGGTATGATCCTTCAGTGGAAAAAAGTCCTGAGAGTTGTCGCTATCCAATGCCATCTCCCACTCATCTGCGCAGCCCATAGCCCCCACTCACCTCATCAGATAGTAGTTCTACTGAGCACAGATCACAGCGTGATCGTTGGCTGCTATGTGAAGCACTTTGGGCTTTGTGTGTATGAAAGGTGCTTTATAAATAAGGCTGAGTTGAGTTCTGGGCATAAACATAGTTGCAACGGTTCATTATTGTGAAACTTCAATACTCTAAAAAGTGTCCCGAAGACAGCTTATCAAGCGAAAAGATTCACAGATTCAGCACCATGGACAGAGCCGGCAGTCACTGAACTGTCAGCTGCAGGGAGCGTGTGTTTTCGGAGCAATGGGGGTTTGTTTTTGGGATAATGGGCTGTCAGAAAAATGGGCTTTTAGTTCAGTGTGACATTTTTTTGGACTGTTGGTTTCAGAAATAAGAGCATGGCACCGTTGTTACTGGATAAACACAATGTGGTAGAAATGTCAAAGTGTTGTATTTAAATGCTTTGAAGACCAGAAACTGAATTCTGTCAGTGATGGCAGAAATGTAAAAAAAACTGTGAAAATTAACCCCAAACTATCTGCAAAGGTACATGTTTTATTTCTTGAACCAGTCTTTTAAAGTGTGTCTCTTGTTTATCCTTTTTTGTTTGTAGATGTGGACAACCAACGCAAAATGTTTCTGCTATCCAAGAGGAAAAATGACCTCACTAAAGCTGTTGATGCTTATAAAGATGTACTTGATGATTATGCTGCACTCCTTGAAGTGCTGACCAGTAAGTAGTTTTTTTTATTTTACTGAGTTTCAATATTAATACCAAAATAATATTTTTTTAAACCTTACACTGCATAATCATTTTTTTCTACAAAATCATTTTATCTCAAAGAAGTTCTTGTTAAATCCAAACAACCAAACAATATTTTTGTACAAACTAAAGGTGTTTGATTTAAATGAGGATCAAAAAATTTAAAAAAAATAAGTACACAAAACCAAACATTTGATACCTGATGCGTTTTGACCAGTTCAAAACCCAGCCCTACAGTACCTGTGTCAGTGTTTTATTTTTGTGTCTGCTGATATGTGTTTGAAATGGTCTTTAAGTATTTCTTTCATGCTAGCTCAACACCTGGATGCAAGTAGAAAAGAGACTCAGCAGAGAGAGGAGCTGAACAGGAGGAACATAAGAGTGGAACAAAATGTATCTGTAAGAAGTTAAACTTATCCTCACTTTTCTTTGTTACATGTTGAAATTATGATCTAGTAGATTTTAAACCATGTGCATGTTTTTGATTCTTTGTAGATCCCAGATGTTGACAGACTTATAGCAGAGAAGACAGCTGAAGTCGACGGGATCGAGAGAATGCCTAGAAGAGTCTTCTCCATCCGTGACAACTTCTCGGGGCAGCAGGATGTTTTGGGAATGGTAATGTCAAAGGAAAGAGGGGCCCTCATGTTGATGTTGCACTTTAAAAACTTAGGCTGTATTCACCTACTATACTAGCAGTGTGTACATGGGATTAATTTTTTTTACCAAAAGTTAAACATTTTTCTGTCTCGGGAGAAGAAGCATATTTTCACAGGAAACACACTGGTTATATTTCAGGCAAAACCATACGTCACAAAGATAAATATGGGTTCCAAACCTGACCACTTTAGTGTATCATTTGGTGGTATTAACAGTTATTGAGGCAGAATATTTTATTGTCATATTATAATAGTCTTCATATTATCAACTAATATTGTTAAAGGAAGTCATTTGGTATTTTCAGAATCATGATACTGAGCAGAGACAGATCCCACATTGTGTTCACATTCAGAGGCTGCTGCACAGCTCCAGTCCAGTGTTCTTGCACGCTTTGAGCTTTGATTTTGTCTCAGATTTTACGTGTCGCAGGAAACCGCTCGTTGAACCTCAGTCCAGCACATTTGATCCCTCGTTCAGACTTCGCAGTGCACACTTTGCATCCTCATTGTTCAGTATTTTGAAGTATTTCCTCTCCAAAACTGGTGGCAGACATCATGTTGTGTTAGCCTAATTCAGATGATAGAGCCACAAGTTACTGAACTAACTGCATTAATGGTCAAAAGTGTTTGAATTCATGGCGCTTTCTGTTTGTTAATGAATTAATTAAAGCGTTTGGTTTGTTCCACCTGTGTGCACACGCTGCTGTTGAATATGTTTAAAGAAAGTAAACTAGACCCACATATTTTCTAAATATATTCCCATATCTTCTGAACATTTTAGAACAGTTTTTTCTGAGTTTCCCTTTTTATATTTCTTGGGAAACAGGAAATTGTTTGGAAGTGAATTCCCAGAAATCCTGTTTCAAATTCAAATTTGAAATAGTTCAGAGCTGTTTGTGTTTTATCTTTCACATTTTGAATGCAGGTCGGCCACCTGGCCTTTGTGCAGGATGACGATGCAGCGAGGGTGATCTCTTGGAGTATCAGGGGTGACATGGATTGTATCATCACCAGAACGACAGAAGCAGCCATGAGGATCTATAACAACACCCAAGGCAGGCAGCAGGTCATGGCCCTCGACAGTATTTTTGTATCACCAAACAACAGGTACACGTCAGTGCGGATCTTCTGACATGAAAAAGTTCATTTTGACAGTTGTGTTCCTGCAGTTTAAAGCTGTATTTGTGTGCATTCATTATTCCTAAAACCTTGTTTATACCATAACTTCATTTCTGCACCATTATTCATTTCAGTATTGCTGTTGGTATTTGAGAAGCTTTCCTGATAAGATTCCTTTGCGTCTTGATTATAGTCTTTGATTTCTAAGCCTTTTCCTACCCCAAGCCTCCCAACAACAGTAATTTTAAGATCTTATAGCAGCTCCTTCTTGCACAGGCTGTTAAAAAACTGAGCAAATACTGTTGGAGATCTTCAGTGAAGTCCTGCTTTCATTGATCAGATTATGTAAATTTAAATTCAAATTAATTTATCATGCAAATGAATGCATGCTTTGATACTTGATCTATAAGAAGTGGAAAATCTGCAAGTGCACAAGGGCCGCAACTTATTAAATTTAAATTTAAGTTCTGATTGTATGATAAAGGACTTCATAAACACAGTTGTTCTCCTTTTGTTGTGGCTAAATATAATGCTAACTGTAATTGTCATTTGTAAGAAAGAGAGGAACTTCCTCCCTTCCCTCTTTGTGCTGGTTCATTTTATGTTGATGACTGTTTGTTAAAGGGCCATACAGGTTGTGTTGTATGCTTTAGCAAGTTTTCATAAATTATATTCTTTTTATCACATCTTAATCTGTAAAGCTGTATGGTTGTAGATTTTAGAACTGATTTTTCCTGCTGCTATTAGCATTTAGATTTTATGAGAGCGAGTTGTGATGTTGTAATGCAGTTTAAGTCTGTACCACGTTACAGTCTGATATGCAACTAACAATCATTGTCAGTATGAATTGTTATTCAGATTATTCTTTTGATTCATTCATTAAGTTTTGCTTATAAAATGTCAGAAAATTTTGCGACATAAGGATGAAACAATTACTGGTTTCCAGATAAACCGGGGTAAAATTGCCAGTTATTATAACTGTACACTTTTAATCAAAGTGACAAAAAATGTGCTTGTTTTCATAGTAAACTGAATATCTTTGAGTTTTGGACAGCTGAGCAAACAAAAATTCTGACATTTTTGGATTAATTAAGAAAATTGTCAGCAGATTAATTGATAATGAAAATAACTCTTAGTTGCATCCGTTTCCCCAGCGCTGGCGCAGTAGTGAGGAGATAAATCAGGCAATGTGACACTATTGCAGCTCTGATGGAGCTATGACAAAAAAATGAGGCAGACTTGATTAATCTGAGAACGCTAGAAATGGGTCTAAACCTTTCAAAAACCTTAGTATGGTCTTCTAAACTGTCAGGTCATCTGTGCAGTCTGCTAAGATTTGAATTGCTTACAGACCGCTGCCACACATAAGAAATGGCCGCAGCCTCTTTCAGCCCTCTGGGAACCCCGTCTACGCCAGAGAGCTCCTGATTTACCGCCAAGACCAGAAGAGCTGTGACACTGGTGAGCTCCCCTCCCCTGCTCAGTGAAGAACTACACGTTTCTGTGGTTTTCTAGAGGCTTCCCAGATCTCTTTGTGTTTGCTGTTGTTGGGGTATTTCCCTGTGCTTCTGCTACTCCTGTTGAGCCTTGGGTAAATGGTTCCACCTGGGATTAAATATCGCAGACGTGGAGGGGTTCCTCTCCGGGGGCCCCGTCACTTGGGGGTGGGGGGGTGGGGGGGGCTCTTTCACCATGTTAAAATGACTGTTAATTGCAGGATTTTACATAGTTTGGGAATTTTAAATCGTGGAAAAAGTTATGACCATCTCATCAGTTATGAATGTTTAGATTTTGTCACAACAGGTCTGAAGGTTTCATGCTTTGTGCTTCTTTTTGTAGTGTTTAAAAACATTCTCGGAGATACAATCCTGATTGATGACCTGGACTCTGCAAACAGCTACAGAAGGGCGGTGAGTGATGCTATCGGCCGGAGCCGTGCCATAAATTTAAAAGCCGGTGGTTATTTTTCCTGTAAATGTGCCGTTGCTCACAGGTGGTGCAGAATAAGATGCCGTGTCCCACCATCCTGACGAGGCAGGGGGACAGGGTCAGTGGAAAGGGGAAGTTCGGAGGCGCGCAGAACAAAGCTCCACCGATGCACACATTGCAAGTGTTTGGAGCCCCCTACCCACAGCAGTTCAACATTCTCAAGGAGGAAATAGGTGACATGTTCACAGACATATTTCAAAGTTACTTTTTCTGGTCCTGTTCTACAGAAGAGAATTATGGCCCTGCAGAAGGGGAGAAGTGAAAGGAGGAAGATTTGTGTAATTTTGCATTTTGAGAATAAAGTCGATAATCTCAATTTGAGGAGGAAGTTTTTTTTTTATTTTGAATTATGAGAAAAAAAATAGACACTTCGACTATATTCTAGACATTTCAATATTTTGATTTTATTCTCAAGATTTGAACTACATTATTTTTTTGACATTTCGGCTTTATTCTCAACCTTTGCAACATTTTGACTGCATTCTCAGAATATCATGCTGTTCAGAAAGCTCATGCTTCAGTTGTTCTCGTTTTGTTGGACAGGCCTGCTCAATCAGTACCGCTCAGCTCTGCAGAAGAGAGATGAGGCAGCAAAGGAACGTGAGGATCACTTAAGTAAAATGAGGTCTCCTGAAACGCGGAGAATGGAGGTGGATATGAAGGAGAAAGAGAGAGACAGCTGAAGGAGATTGAGAGACAATTATGGTACGCATGTTGAGAACAGACAGAATAAATTTCAAGCTTTTTGTTTTTTATTATCTTAGTGTTGTTGATTTCAGCCTGGTTGGTCCAAAACAGCAGCGTATGAAGACACTGGCCATGACATGATTTTTCTGTGTTCATTATATTTTTTTGGGTGACTTTTTTGTTTGTTTGTTTTATGAAATAGCTTTTTAGGGATTATTTTATATGTGCTTGCTGAAAAATAATGAATTACTTTTTCTTAACTTTGATAATCCGGCAGGAAATGTTTGTACTCTGGAGGACACATGGCCCAGATCAGGATGTAAAACGGAGACCATCACTCATAGATATACTTTTTTTACACGTTTTGAGCCATGTACTAGATATGATATAGAATAAAGGTGTGAAATATGCTCTTTATTTTACTTTTAAATATATTCTTGACTAATTCACCAGTGAACACGTATTTTTGCAATGTAACTGTTCAAAATGCTCGATTTTTTTCCTGTTTGCTCTGCTTCCACTGCTGGTATGGCCAGTGTAGAGGCACCACTAGGAGGATGGTTGTATACAAACAGGAATAAGATGTTTTGTTTATTAAAAGTTATTTGATCATTATTTATTTAAAGATTAGATTTGTTTCCAGCATTTAAAATATATGTGAATAAGTATTGTTTTTTTTCACCTTTTAAAACTTTGTATGCAAAACAGGAAAGAAGTGATTAATTGTTTAGAAAATGTTTTAAAGGTTGGCACATTAACTAGTTAAATAGTTGGGAAAGTAACAGTTACTCTCTAAATGGACAGTGTATTTCATGAGATACAGAGTATCTCAAGAAGACAAAATAGGACAAAAATAGGATTTGTCAGGAGGACAAATAGGACAAAAGATCATATTTTGAAACAAATCGTGATATTTTATTTTAACCTGGATACAGTTAAGTAATTTTCCAAAACATTTTTATGTGCTTGCCCATTTAAGGGTAAAATTTAATTAAATAGTGGCATTTAGAGGTATTTTAAAAGTCACACATTTAACTTACTGATACATGCGGTTCTGTTTTCTATTTCTAGTGTCTACACCAGTAAGACCAGTGAAACGAGGTCCAGGGGATGCTGGTGAGCCATCGGGCATTAATACAAAAAGGGCAAGGCCGTGAACCATATAAGAAGCGGACCAGAGTCGTTTCGTCACAGACGTCTGCGGAAATTATTTTTTTATGTTTGAGTTAAGATTACATTTTATTTTTAAAGATTTGTTTTCATATGTTTTAAACTCTTTTATAATTCTGGAAACTGGTGTTCATGATCGTTATACTGTATGCAAAGCATGATGTACTGTATGTCAAAGATTGGGGAAAAAAAAATACATATTTACTAAGATATCTTTGTCTGTGTCATTGTTTCTATTCAAACATAGTTAAAGACACATTTAAAAAATCTTTGTGGGGTTTGGACAGACACCGACAGACGCGCACATTTTACGCACGGGATGATTGCAGTGCCTTCTCGAAAGAAAGACAATCATTATCCAAATTTAGGGCCCTGGAAATTATGTAGGCCTATGACATTGTGTTTTTGGATGCAGAGAGAGGGCTGGATGTTAGCTTTAGTGTGTGTGTGTGTGTTGTGTGTGTTGTGATCTGAGAAACGGGGGAAAAAAACATCTGTCAGTGTTGGAGGGGGTCCCGAAACGTCATCTCCAATCTCCCATCTGGAAGGAGCTTGTTGAGGTCTGCACTCCGCAGAGAGGGAACAACCCGCGGTGCCTTCACTGATCACTGGACCACAGAGCTTCACTGCTGACTAGATACTTTAGGATTTGTTAAGTAGTTTAACCATGAAGCGCGGACTTTGCGGACTGCCACTTTTTCACTTTTTAGTCACGTTTCCGCTCATCAGTGGATCACCTTTCCAATACAACATGTTTCAGGGCAACGCGTATTCTGGCCCCGACGCACGACAGAGAAACAAGTGAGTAATGGATCTCTATACTTTATCATGTTTGCATGTTTATGAAAAGCTAATTGATTTGATGATTGGTGTAGCCTGCTCTGTGCGTAAAAAGTGGAAAAGTAATCAGTGCAGCGAATACGCACCGCAGCTGTGTGTACATCAGGAGTGATTAACCGGTGATATTCTGCAGAAACTGGTGCGCCTACGTTGTGCACAAGAACGTGAGCTGTGCCGTCGTGGGAGGCACGGAGAGTTTTGTGCAGCCGGAGGTTTTGCCATGTCCACCGGAGCTGCCAAACTGTGCGCAACAAGTGATGTAAGTTCCCAGAAGTCCAAGAAAATGGGTGGAGGGCTGACATTATTTACTTTTGTTGGTATTTTTAACAATATGAGGCAATGCTGCTGCTATTAAGATACAGTGTGCATTTGTGTGTATTGGCTGAATGGTCAGCTGCGCCTCAGAGTTTTGAGAATGGAGCTGTTGTCTGTTTTTATAATCTTGGTGTGTATCAAGTTCAAATAGTATTCCCTGTGTTCTAGTATATGCTCTTTACAGATGTGTAGAAATATGCTATAGTTACACACATATTTGTATTAGAGCATGTGCAATTCAAATCCGCAGAACCCTGCAATTTTTTTTAAATGTGAAAGAAATCTGGAAAAAGTAGCATTATAATGAAGTACTGTAGTGCTGCAGAGATGCCCTGACCTACAAATCTTGTTCTCCAGACCTAAGAAAACATTTTTGTTTGTTACACACCCCAACAAATGTCACATCATCACAATTTTAAGTTTCTTTTTTTCCAGTGAAAAGAAAATTGTGGTGCAAAAATGACCTCTTCTCACTAACTGTAATTGAAATCAGAATTTCAGTCAAAATAATTCCAAAATGACCCTTTTTTTAACACATCATGTGGCTCTAATTTGTATTTACATTTTTTTTTTTTCCTTAAGAAGCTAGCATCGCTTTCAGGATAAAAACCTCTATCAAGTTGTTGTTGACACTTTGTAATAAAGGTACAAAACCTATGATGTCCTTGTAAAGTTTAACTTATTCAGTGGTTCTGAATTCTCATGTCAAGGACCCCCAATAGGTGTAGATTAAACCACGGACCCCCAGTGTGAGAAGATTTTGTCTTCCCCTCTGAATACTGACTTTTTTAGTTTTGGGTTTGAAGATAATAAAGTCTTCATAGTAAATAAATGGTCAGACTAGGATACTTATAAATTACAATCAATCAATCCTTCCTTTGCTGTTCCAAATTTCAAAAAAATGTGATTTGCTGGGGACCCCTTACAACCCACTCAAGAACCCCAGTTGGTCCCCGGTCCCCAGTTTGAAAACCTCTGAACATGACTCATGATGATTTTATGCATGAATTAATGCAGGATGTATAATGAATTCCTGTTGCTCAACACCAACAAATGATTAAGCCGCTATGACAGTGTGATTTGTTTGACCAGTTAAGGAATGTTAAGGCTGTTGATATGCGATCAAATTAGCTGGAAAGCAGAACACTATCTGTTATCATAGAATGAAGCTGGTTTTGTCGTCAGATATAAACATTTACATAATAAACATGATTAGTGACACAAAATTAACTTTTAAGTCATTGAAATTCTAACTTGATGCTTGTCAAGTCATGTTACACCCCTTAATTGGTGATCTATTAAGTAATCACATAAAGTGAGACTTGATCATTTGTCAAAGAATTCATGCATTAATTCATGTGTTAAATCATCATGAGTCATGCATTACTTAAGTATATGGTTTTGCCTGTTATTGTATATGTATAGGTGAATCTGCATCATCACTTCATAATTACAGTGCACTTGAAGGGACAGTTCACCCCAAAATAAAAACAAAACAAAACCTATTTTCCCCCATAGCTTCTAGTGCTGTTTATCCATCTAGATTGTTTCGGTGTGAGTTGCAGAGGAGATATCAGCTGTAGAGATGTCTGCCTTCTCTCCTGTATAATGGGACTCAATGGCACTCGGCTTGTGGTGCCAAAGCACCAAAAAAAAAACGTTAAAAAATTCAAAACCAGTGTCTGTTTCCAAGAAAATTTAACCAGTTAACTCAAGATAATCCACACACCTTGTTGTGAGCAGTTTCATTGTAGGAACTACTTTCTTCCTGGAAAGTAGTTCTGGTAGATTCTACTGCAGAAAGAAAGTAGTTCCTGCATGAAAATGCTCACAACAAGGGTCATGATTTTTGGAAAGAGAGAAGGCCGACATCTCTACAGCTCATATCTCCAAAACTCTGCAACTCACAACAAAAAAATATAGCACTACAGACCAGGAGAAAAATATCTGTTTTGGAAGTGGGGTGAATTGTCCCTTTAATTGCCTTTGATGTTTCTTTTTTTTTTAAATGAATAGCTCTTAATAGGGATTAATCTAAATGAGATTAAGTCCTCGAGGAATCTGAAAAACATGACTTAAAAATCAAAAGAGCTTATTCAGGCAGCTGTGTTGAATCTTCGTGAATGCCAAACACGGGCTGACATTACTTTGATTTGTTTTTCTTTGTTTTACTTCAGTGTTTATTGAGCAACAAACACATGAGGCATGTAGTTAATCATCGAGTGGCAGGGCCATGTGTCACGACTGGAAGTGCTGGAAAGTCTAAAAAACTGCTTCCTGCCAACTGAGTGATTAAGTATTAACAAATGTGGTTGGTGATTATCTAGTGTTATTGTCAACAAACAGATTTTATTGTCCAAGTTTACATTGTATTCCTGGGAGAGCTGCACAAAGTCTTATATTTAGCACCTAATGATAACTATTTGTATTATACTATCACACCATAAACCATGGCTTTATATAGCATTTGTGAATTTTTAGAAAGTAGAATGTATTCATGTATGTGTTCAATGCTTCCAGATACCGGACCCACTTCAGGCCCACGTATAAGATTGGCTACAAGACTGTTACAGAGCTGGAGTGGAGGTGCTGCCCAGGGTACCAGGGCTATGACTGCATGGAGGTGAAAGACATGAAACTACTCCAAGTAGAGCGTTTGCCTCATGCTCCCTCAGCCACTGGACATATTCCAGTTCAACAAGGTAAAAGACATGATTATAACTTAGGGAATCTTGCAGGCTGTAAAAATGGGAAAATGAAAGCATTCATGCTCTCTGTTCTTGCCATAGCTCCAAAACAGCGACCAGAGGACCAGAGGAACCATCCATGGGGAGGGGAGGGTCAGTTTGGAGGTCAGACAGGTCACAGGCCACAAGGAGGTCATGGAGGACATCAAAATGCACAACACCTGGAGGAGGAGGTGCAGCGACTGTCCCAGATGGTCCTCGACATGCAGGCAAGAATGACAGACATGTCCTCCAATCTGAGAGTGGACTTCCAGGAGGACGCCAGTAAAATGCTGGTTACGCTGCTGAATAACTACAGACAGCCAGCCAGTGCGAGGGGCGCAGAGACCCAAACCATTCAGGTAGACGACTTCTCTTTTGAGCGTGAGACCGCACAGATGGACGAGGTCATGAACAAGATCAGCCAGGTCACAAACGATCTGGAGTCCAAGAGCAACACCCTGGACGACCTGCTGGGTCGTGTGAGCCGTCATGATGGACAAATTCATCTGTTAATGGAGGCTGCCCAGAACCAGCTGTCCACACTCCCCCCTGCTCCACCAGCCGGGACGCAGACCTGCGTGGCTACGTGGATCAGAAGATCCGCGCTCTGAGAGACGAATTAATGGAGGGCATGGAAATCAAACTTGCAGACTTGAAGAACTCTTGTGATTATAAAATCCTGTCAGTTCGGGAGCAGTGTGATGGACAAGAAGCCAACTACCTCAGCCTGGCCGAGCTCATGGACTCAAAGGAAAGTGACCTCCGCAGCGAGATCCAGGACCTCAAGAACAAGCTGGTTGATCCAGGAAAGGAATGTGACTCTGTTCTGGCTTGTGTGGAGAATCTTGAGAGACGTCTGAACTCATCTGAGAAGACTGTAGCGGCCCAGTATCCCTCTGTTGAAGAGAAGTTGAAGACTGAACAGGAGGAGGCCATCAAAGACCTGAGGGAGACTCTGGAGGACAAGCTGGCCTCCATGGAGGACAGACTCACCACCCTGTTGGTAGATACAAGCACCAACTCCCCATCTGGTGGTCAGCCAGTGAGTCAGGATGCTCTGCAGAGGGACATTAACACTCTGAATGGCTCTGTTCAAACTCTGGAGGATCGATTCAACGTCTTGGACCAGAAGTGCAAGGCTAATTTGACTGCAGTAGAAAACATTCAACAAGACTTCCAGAGCTGCAGAACAGGTGTAGATGCTATGGAGACTCGTCTTAAAGCCCAGATAAATGACCTCCAAGCCATGCAGGGGCAACTCCTCGACTACAGCACTAGCATTGAGAGCGTACATGGCGAGTTGAGCCATCTGACAGGGCGTGTGAGCAAGTTGGAGGACTCACTATCAGATGTCATCGACCAGCAGTCTCAGACATTGCAGAGTCTCAACTCTACCTGGGGTCCAGTTAAAACAGGAGCTGAGCAGGAGGCCAAGGAGCTTTTGGAGCTCCACAGGACTCAGCATCATGAGCTGAGAGACAGGCTCGATGAGCTGGGCAGGGAGGTGAAAGCCGAGGCCGACCGCTGCAGGGAGCAAACGGAAGATGTCGGGAAGGAGATTGCCCACATGGACAGCCGCATCTTGAGTGTTGAGAGTTTATGTGGCAAGCTGGACCCTATCTCCGGTAGCCTTCAGAGGATCAAAGAGGGTCTGAATAAACATGTCACCGCCTTGTGGACTTGTGTCAACCAGCTGAATGGTACAGTTAGAGCTCATGCCCGTGATATTGGGGGACTAAGGGGAACTTGTCAGAGCGTCCAGAACCAGATCTCAAATGTAGCCAGAGACCTCCAGACGCTAACGAACAGCATCCAGGGAACACAGGTAAGCTAAAGGTACTCTTTCTATAGCCTTGACGTGTGTATAATTACTTTGTTCTAAGTCTCACAATGCCAGACAATCACAGATATTACCTGCTACCTGATCTTCTGGAAATTTCTAAAGGCAAGGTAGTTGCTTGAACAGCGGCAGTTCAGCCGCAAACAAACCTACGTCTCTTACATTTTAAGCACATAAAAAGCATAAAAACATATTTTAGTGCACCATTTAGCTGCAATACGACAAAGTTTGTGCACCAGATGCCATGTTGAAAATGAAAGCTCCAAAACCAATCACCATTCAACTCACAGTTCGTCATCCATTGTGGTCCGGTGCATCTAGATGCGTCCTCGCCAGATTTTGTGTCTGCACCACTGACATATATAAAGATGGAAAACATTACAGCTCCACAATAATTTAGCCAAAACACCTCAATCACCCCATGGTGGCTGGCTGCGGTATAGATCATCATCTCCACCACCTCCATGTTAGCAAATGGGACATGGCTCAAACTAAAAACATCAAAGTACACGTAATTAAATTTTTCCCAAAGATGGTTTCTGCCATTTTAGGCAGTTCATATCATGCTGGTTTATGTTCAGTTTGGTTTGGTAAGTTTGGTTTTAAACAGCTCTTTGATGCCATAACAAGCAGGTTTACATGATGATTGATGAGTGAGCCCCGCTTGTGACTGAGTTAGCCAGGTGTACCCGCGGAGCTCCAATCCATCACTGCTCACTTCTAAGCAGACTGGCTTCAAAGAACGTCACCAGCGCAAGATGACTGATTGGCTTCATTTTTGTACAGTGGGAGGAAGTGGAGACGGGTCGTCCATCTTTATATACAGACACTGGTCTGCACCATGAGTTGGTCTGGCATGACCACTAGCTTATGATGGCTAATGTTATTACTGTATAATAGACATTACTGACCCAGTTCACTTCACTTTCAATTATCCTGTAAATGTCACTTGTGGCCGCTAATCAGTAAAAGTTGCATAGTCTTGCTTTAAACCATTTTTCCCCAGGTTTATATCAGGCTAAATCTGATTTATTACTACAGATGTTTCAATAGTAGAATCTTGAGATAGCAATCAAGTAGCGGCAACATTTCCCAACCTTATGAATCACTGCTTGGACTGGGGTCCACTTGTGTATCACAGGTTGGCTGCATCATTAGAGAGGTTACAATATTGGAGTGTGTTTGAGTGTGTGAGTGAGAGGAAGTTGGACTTTCATTTAACCCTGTTCTCAGTTAAAGGAGGCCAGGTTGATTGAAGACACATGCTTGATTTAATAGACCCCACTTGTGTTGAGCAATGCCTTGGCATCAAGCAATATTGCTCACTTGGCTTTTTTGTGCATCCAAGTTTGAATTTATGCTTGTTTATGCGCAAATTTCACACGTGCAAGTGTATTTCTTTGAATATAAAACTGTGAGAACATCAGGGGGATCTTGTTCACCTACTGTAGTTTAATATCATGTGGATCTGTAACTGTTTATTTACCATTGTCGCTGGATGTTATTGTGAGATTTAGCTTTGTTGCTGTAGGCTTATTTGAGAATATAGATGTTCATATCAGTGCATATGTTGCATATTTCTTGTATGAGTCTGCTCATTAATGTTGCCTATGAGACCGAGCTGGACTTGTCCGACTCTCCCAGTTGTAAATGTGAACTAGAGGCACGCCCATAATGTTTACGAGCCAAGACTTTTCCTCTGGGACCGGTTAGTTTTCAGTCACTGGTTTATGGGGCAGGTGATGCAGCATATGATCCAGTTCAGAATCTCATGGGAGGGGTGCTAGCATAACAAAGTCCTGGTTCTCTTCTGGTTCCAGTCCAAGTCATACCAATGGCTTTGCATCAAGATATTTTTCACTTTTTGCTACTGGTTGATCTCTGTAGCACTGAGATTCTCATCTTTGCCAAATATCGAATCAGTGAGACTGGGACACGTCCCACTCCACCCCATGACTGTTGTCATACAAGTATCTGGCATTTAATTCATCATTCTGTCAGTGGGAATTTGTGCAAGTGGGAGCAGCATTATTCCTGATTTCCACTCATGTCACGAGACTTGGACTTCAGTCAGAATCGAGTCACAAATTTAATGACTTTACACTCAACAAAGTCAAAAAAGACTTACAAGTTGACTTGGACTTGAACACAGATGATTCCTGACTTTACTTGGACTTGAGCCTATTGACTCAAAATGACTTGATACCTTAAACAAGGCTTATTAATTTACCTTGTTAAAAGGGCCAGATTTAAAAAAAGTAAAGTGCGGCGTTGTTTACATTTCCTATGGTTAACCTGTAAAGTTAGATGTTAAATGTGTAAAACAATGTTGCTTTTATTTTTTCTCTCTATTTATTACTTTTCACAATTCACTTTTTCATTTAAGTGTCTCTGTGCTTTCCAACAGACATAACCAATGGATTGGCTAATTAGCCGACTAATAAAATTATGATCTTCTACACACCCATAAATATAGAATTTCAGCAGATTATTCAAATGACATTGCAGTGATAAACTTAATAAATTATCAAAGGGGTAGATCGCGGTTGTTAAAGGGCTGGATTCAGCCTAGGGGCCACAAACCGAATAAGCCTGTCTTACAACAAGCAAAAGGTTAAAAAGTATGGTATTTAAAAAGTACGCCATGAATCAATTATTTCCCCTCATTTTCTCAAGCAACTAACATTAAGTTCTGAATCCTCCAGATCCATTTTGTTTTAACTAATCAAACAGCATCCATGAGAACTAAGGTTGCGTTATTACTTAAGAGTTGAGGCTTCTGCTGTGTTTCATTAATCTCAGCTGTTGGAAGTCGGAGCTGTGAATGACGTCACACCCGAGTTGATCACGTTCTGATACAACAAGTCAGAAAACCCTCCATGAAAACCTTGATAACAAGGCATTATGTGATATTTTGCACACACAAACACCAGCAACACATCCACAGATAGACGTTGGACAGTACTGTGTGTATGACTGATTTATTGAGACACAAAAGACAGAAGTGGTAATAAACAATACATTACTGTAGCTTTCATTTCTGCTGATGTGCGGGGCAGCTGTCTTAGACTTTGAAGTCAGGGTTGGTGAAGTTCGTCCGACTTTCCAAGTCGCAAATCTGACTTCAGGGGGTGTTCCAGTTGAAATTTCCAACTGGCAACTTGGAAATTCCACCTTCCCATTTCAACTGGAACACAGCTTTACTTGTGACTTACAAAACAATGACATGATCCCACTTCTGGTTAGCAGGGGCTGTTTTTACCACTCGCTCTGTGAAAACTGTGGCTCCTTGTTTGTCTTTGCCCCGCCAGCTGCCTCATCCTATTGTCTCCCTCCATGCTTATCTGAAGAGAGTGGAAACTGCTGCTTAGAAGAGTCCCATTACAAACAGATCTCCACAGAGCTTATCAGGGATCCACTCATGGGCGTCTTTATTTCAGTCAGTGTGTTTGGACTGGGTGCTACTGGATCGACATTTATATCATTCCTCCTCCTCACGCCCTCTTCAAGTGCTTTTACTCCTGTCTCTGCTGTTCCTTCTGCAGTTTTCTCACATGTCTTAACTTCCACGGCTCAGTTCCTTTTCTGTTGAAATAAACTGTGCAAACACTCAAAGCTGCACCACGGTCCCACAGGCCATTTGTCAAAGTGTTTACCATGATGTCATACCAGTTGTTAACCTTAAATGAGGGGGGTCAGGAAAGGGACCAAGAGAGATGCAATATGTCATTCTTGATGATTTTGCCTCTTTCAGTACATACAAATCATGACGTTTTCGATCTAACGTATTACAGCTTGTTGACACAACATGAAAGAAAGACATAAGCCTCTGAGATTTTGTTTAAAAAACAATTTCTTCATTCAACAGTGGATGTACGTTACAGCTACAGCTGCTCAAAGCTGAGAAAACACTGATCATGAAGTCAGTTCTTGACTTCATGAAGCAACAAATGGCACTGCTTTCTAACAAGGCAACATTTGTAAAAGGTTTAAACCATTTATTAATGCTTTATAGGTCAGTTATAACATTAAAGGGCAACCTTTGGGTTGGCAGGTTATGAAAAATCTTTTTGGCCAGTGTTTATCATTTTTGTTTGGGAAGAATGCAGTTATAAAGCTTGGTAATCTTCATTATAAGTGATCAAATCTATTATTACTTACTACAATTATTAGTAAGTTGTTTATAAACAGATTTAGGTCCTGCTTCTTTGCAGGCTTTTTCCCCCAAAAGGTGAATGAATTAAGCTGCTATCTAACAAGATGAATCAAGAGTCCTGCTGGAGGAGATTAAACACCAAAGGGAACCTGGCCATCCCAAAACCTTCTTATTAATGGCTTATAACTGATGTTCAAAGCAATATTAGTGTCCACTTAATGTTTTTTCTTCCTCCGAGCCTACAATCACATCACATGGTCTTCATCAGCACCATTTTCATCAACTTCCAACCACATCTCAGTTTTTCATCCATGACCACCATCTGCTGATGGACCTTGAGATGTGCCTCCTTGTATTTTGTTATTGTTGTTTGAAAAGGAAAAGTATTGGAGCCACTTCCTCAGTTTGTTAGTGTGCATTTGTGAAATGTATACATTTACTGATCCCTTTACTTGCGTTAAAGCACATCCTTCTCATTGTGTTTGACAAGGTGGCCTCAGCCAGCTTAAAACAGCCTCTGTAGAGCTCTATTATGGGCGCGTTCTGAGATAAGAAATCATGCTTTCCTGCCTCTGACAGGGGCTCAGGGTGGAGCTGGTAGGTCAGTGACCTGTGAGAGATAAGGCGACTTGTAGGGTGACACGCTGTGGTCAGTGGTCAAGCACGATAACCCCATGAACCAAAAACAAGACAGGACCTGACAGAAAGCCCTCAGGAACAATAAAACCTGCAGCGTTTGGTGGATGCCGACTCATTTTATAACTTGTTACACTGACAGAGTAGGTGTTACATTATCTGACGTAACTTGTTGAGCAGTCTCCTAAATTCTACGGCTGGATTTACTGATTCTTAAATCAAAGTCTTAAGAGGGCAGTTTTGGTTAACAGTGACTCATAAAGCCAACACACGCCAAATTGCTGTGCAGTCGTTATTATGTGGTATGTAATGCAGAAAGTGGCCTTTTTTGTTTGGCTGTTCTATCCTGGAACTGGAGCTACAACACCAATACCACAAATGTTGGGACGCTGTGGAAAATGTAAATAAAAACAGAATGCAATGATTCTCAAATCCTTTTGACCTATATTCAATTGAATACAGTTTAAAGACAAGATATTTAACGTTCAGACTGATAAACTTTATTGTTCTTTGTAAATATGCACTCATTCTGAATTTAATGCCTGCAACATGTTCCAAAAAAGTTGGGGCATTCGCATGTTTATGTCACCTTTTTCTTTTAACAACACTCAGTATGCATTTTTTTGCGTGATATATGACTTGTCGTATTTTTTCGCTTCATAATGCACCACACATTTTCAATTGAAGACATGTCTGACGCAGGAGTCAGTTATACCGAACACTTTTACCAGGAAGCCTCCCTGTTGTAACACATGCACAATGTGTCTTGGCATCGTCTTGCTGAAATAAACAGGGATGTCTCTGACGTCTGAATGGCAGCATATGTTGCTCCAAAACCTGTATCTACCTTTCAGCATTCATGGTGCCTTCGCAGATGCTGGCTTTTGAAGTTATCACTGGCAACAATCTCGATGGTGCCTTCCCTCTTCAGCCTGGAGGCGCCTGTGATCTCTGACAGCGTTTTGAAAAGAGGACTTGAACTCGGACCGCAGCACGCTTTTTCATTCTTCCAGAGAAGTCATCAACATTTCTGGATGTTACTGATATATTGTTGAAACATGGCTTTCGCTTTGCATGGTTGAGTCCTAACTTGCATTTGAAGATGGAGCGACGAACTGTTTACCGACAAACGTTTTCAGAAGTGTTTCCAAACGCATATTGTTTTTAGCCTTGCCCCTTACATGCTGAGATTTCTCTGGATTCTCAGAATCTTTTAATGATATTATGGATTCTGAGACTGTGAAATCCCTAAATTCCTTGCAGTTTTGTTGTTGAGAAATGTTATTCGTGAACTGCTTGACTAGTTTTTCACAAAGTGAGCAAAAAAGTTTCATCCTTGCTTGTGAACGACTGAGCTTTTTGAGGATGCCTCTTTCATTCCCAAACATTATTATACAATATTACCTTTTATCAATTAACCAGTTTACCTGTGAAATGCTCCAAGCAGGTGTTTTTTGAGCATTTCACAACTTTCCCAGTCTTTTGTTGCCCTGGTCTGAACTAAACTTGAGTATATATTTATCAAAAAAAAAAAGTTTATCAGTTTGAACATTAAATATCTCGTCTTTGTTCTGTATGCAGTTAAATATGAGTTGAAAAGGATTTCTAATCACTGCATTCTGTTTTTATTTACTTTTTTTGGAGTGGGGTTGTATAACAAAAAAGTGCAGGTTTCCCAAGCTGCTTTGGTGGAAGGATGCAAATCTGTGGCTGACGACAGATCCAGCTGCATTTGTTTAAAACTCACCTCTTTCATCATGACAAACACTCTCGCACACTTACAGTACATCCTGTGTTTGCCTCTTTTATCCTCGTGGCACTGCATCTGAAATCAAAGTCTGCTCACTGGAGCACATACCTCGCTTTATATGAGGAGCGACCAGTGAAACACACGCACATGTGCGTAGACGCAGACTTTACCCCCTGTGCTGTTTTACGGTCACACACCGGTTCCCCTCCACATGTTGTGTTTAACAGGCAGACTTTTTCTTGCCTGCATACTAAATCACCCTTTTCCCCGGGGTGAGGGGACAGGCTGCGTGCTGATTGAACATGTGGCCGTGTCTCGGTATGCCGCTGGTATGCCTTTTATGTGCTGGTTTTTGGGACAGCAGAGTTTGGGCCTGTTGTACACCAGAGGGTAACGGCGACTTTGTGCCCCCAGCCAGCCAGGAGGGTTGATTTGTTGATAAACTCCAGGGTTCCATCCCAGCGGTAGTTCTCAGGAATGCAGCGGTATGTGTAGTTCTGAGCTGATCACCTCATGATGGGAGACGAGCCAGTGGTCTGTCATCTTCTCTGTTTATGTCCTTTAATAACAGGCTCGGGTAATGAGAGTCAACAGGTAGCCCCACTATAAACATAAACACAATTGCTTGGTTGTTGTAGTGAAAATTAAAGTGGAAAAAGTGGAAAATACAACATAACATATAATTGCAGGTTATTCCTGTGAGGTTTGTCAATATTTGTTGGTGCGAACAAGTCATTTCAAAAGTTTGACACGTGTTCAGTTAAAGTCATCAAATTATCATCTGGACCAAATGGTCCAAAAGGTCTGATCCCAAAAGAAAGTAAAAAAAAAAAGAAATAAAAATGCACTCTGATCAGTGCATTACCTACAGTAGATGGCAGTCGACATTGCTTAGCTTCTGTGCTGATACTCCTCTCTGCTTCTCCAAGCCATCTACTGTAGATAATACACCGACTCATACAGTCACACTTCAAATAATCCAAATTATCCCTTTAATATATTTGATATTAACGAGGGAAGCCTGTAATGTCCACAGATGCCCTTTAGTGAGCATGTGAGGTGTGACACATCCAGTGGAAATGAAATGAACTGGGTCACAATATGAGACTGTGTAACTGTTTGTCTGATCTTTCTGCAGCAGACTCAAGTCATCACATCTGCACCGTTGCATTTTGCCAAATATCTTAGTGCTGGGTCACCTTCATGTCTGGTGTCATGGCGTTAGAGCGTTGGGTGGGAGATGTGAGCGCATCTCTAATGACGCTGACTTTGAACATCCCTGCATGATCCAATCTGTAGCGTTTCATTAACTCACCATTAGTCAGTGTTTGGGGAATATTTCTCCTACCTTTTTGTCTTTCTGCCATTTTCTCTTCTGCTTAACAAATAAAAAGTGCTCCTCCCAGGCAGTTTTCACCTTAGAAGCTCTCTGAAGGGCTGAGATGATTTGTGAATGGCTTTTATCTTTACCAGGATCTACTGTTGTCTTAACTGTAAGGGGAAATTGTTACAGAACGTTTTAAGTCTAAGAATTTTCAAGGATAACCTTTTCATACTCAGAAGCTTTATGAACACGGCCCCTGACCTCCAAACATCTGGCCCTGCATCTGTCTCCCTCTGACCTGCAGCCTCAGCGCCATCGCTCACCACCTTATCTGTCTGTTTCAGGTGTTCAGGTCACTGTGGAGGACGCAGGACTTCCCCAGGGTTCAAGTAAGAGCCTCACCGTGCTGGCTGAT
Organism: Lutjanus argentimaculatus; assembly: GCA_034769285.1. Taxonomy (NCBI): domain Eukaryota; kingdom Metazoa; phylum Chordata; class Actinopteri; order Lutjaniformes; family Lutjanidae; genus Lutjanus; species Lutjanus argentimaculatus. The sequence goes on along the minus strand of JAWZSL010000009.1, from coordinate 12,213,474 downwards.
CCCCTCGATACCTCCCTCCCGCAGCCGCCTGTGATGGAGACCGGAGAGGCGGGACCCCCCGGCAGGATGACCTCGTCCAAGTTGCCCGAGGGGACCGGCGGCACCATGATGCCCGTTCAGGGTTTTGCTGGAGCTCCAGGTGAGACACACTAACAGCTGCATGAACGCTGGTCCTCATTCTTCCCAGCACTGTCTCATGTCTCATCTGTTTGTTTTATTCTACAGCGTCCCCCAGCGTTAAATCTGCTGACTCGTTAAAGTCCAGCACGACACTCATCCCAGGTAAATACGCCTTTAACATTTTTATGCTGCATCACGACTGAGCCTGTCAAGAGTGGATGAAACTGTTTGTTCTCTGATCAACAGATGTGAACCTGCCCCACAGACCGCAGAAACCTGCCCCGGCTTCAGGTCAGAGTTCATTCATCCTGCAGGCTCCTGCTTCTTCTGTTAGTGTCATGTTTGTTATTTAGCATGTGACGTTTTCTCTCCTGTGTTCAGGTGAGAAGGTGTCGTTCTCGGCCGGTCTGACTCTGCCGCCGTTCCAGGGAGAGATGGGAATCATTCGATTCAACAAGGTGCTGGTCAACGATGGAGAACACTACGATGCTCAGACAGGTGACCGTCTCACTGACCCAGACAATGAAGCATAAAGTTGTTTTACTCAAAACTTTTGTCAGTGAATCGATTTATTGTTTAGTTTGGAAAGTATTTAGTCAACAGTGAAGGACAAATTCATTTATATCAATTTCATGGCAGTCCATAGAATAGTTATCAGAACGTTTTACTTAAAAACCAATATGTAATTAGTCAGGTTTGCATCCAAATGTAGCAGAAATTGTAACCAAATTTTCAGAAAATCTACAAAAGTAAATGCTAATTTATGCATGTTTCCGTCCGCTACTGTTATGTGAATATTAAGAGTTGGTTCATCGAGATAAGAAGTAGGCGGTCGTGGGCCTTAATTATACAGTCAGGTGCCATTAAACCATTGCAGAAGAGTGCAACCAAAACTCAATGGTGGGAAAAGAAATGTGGAAAACATGGTGGAAATATAGCATTTATGTTTGGAACATTACTGTCTCACGTCTCAATTTTTCCCTTTAGTGGACATTTAAGTTGCGTTTCACATACATCATGATTTATCCCCTGAATTTGTTTGCATTGCATCTTCTTTTTATTGATACATCAACTTTTCCACCTCCCTCAAGTGTAAAATGCTTTCAACTTCCTCTTGTTTCCTTCAGGGGATTAGTAAATCCCTAAACTTAATCCTCTGGAGACCATGAATGTCCTGTACAAAATTTCAAAAGAATCCATTAAATAGTTTTATTGATTATCTTTGGTAGGAGCGTGTGTATTAAGACCATCTTGCTGTGTTTTCAGGCATCTTCACAGCTCCCACGGACGGACGTTACCTGGTGACCGCTGTGCTCACGGCCCAGCGAGGTGAGAGGATCGAGGCGGTCCTGTCCGTGTCCAATCGCAGCATCCAGAAGCTGGACTCATCAGGCTTCCTGTCGGGAGCCGCAGCACCGTCGCCGTCACACGATCAGTGTAACTGCAGCACCTCCGCCTCACTGAGCCTGGTTCTGTCCCTGAAGAGAGGAGATCGAGCAGGACTGGTCCTGACCGCTGGAAGACTCGCCATCTCAGCCTCCTCTGAGATCCTGTCATCGTTCAGCGCCGCGCTTCTTTACCCGAGCCCATCGAAACGGTAGCCCTGACATTTTTAAAGACTCCTGTTGTAGGCAATAAGTGGAGGATGAGGGCGAATAATAATATTTTATTGTCAGGGGAGCAAAAGACAATCTATTTACCAGGAGAGAAAAAGCAACAAAAAGAGGAAAAATACCTTCTCCAAATGATGAGATTATTTCTATCATGAGTACTAATATATAATGTTTATTATGCAATTATTTTGTATTTCTTATTGTGAAGTTTTCTGTATGAACTCGATCACACACCTACTTATTTTGCTTGAACATTTAATAGTTGTCCACTGCAGTAATCTGAGTTTACACATAGTGCTTTGTACCAACATCACCCAGTATTTACTGATGTTAATGAATTGTTAGTGCTAAAATTTAAATTCCAGTTGATCCAATTTGTTAATTCCGATGTTTTGAGTCTTGTATTAAGAGCTTGTATTGTCGTATAGTTCATACTAGTTTACACACACAGACTTCTTCTTATTGGTGCTAAAATTTTCAATAATGTGCAGAACAAGCTTTGTTCGTTCAAATACAGTTTTTTTATTAAAGCATCATCCAACAGATTTGATTCACCAGATTATTAACACCAAACTTATAGTAAATATACTATGTATGCACAGTTTAATGTACAGTAGATCTACAGTTCTGACACACTATAAAAAATGACTTTAAATAATCTCACCTCTCACACTGTCTAACAAACAGAAAGCAGATCACACACTTTGATGCATTTATCAAAAGTACCATCCAAAACATACTTTGTGCTTCCATTTTTACACCATAATGTAAACTGGATTGATAATCAGAATAACCTACAGAAAACACTTAAAGCAGCAAAACTATGGAATCACTGTGTGTTCTCGTCACACAAAGTTTATCACTTTCATAGAAAGAATACGTTAAATTTTACTAAGTGTGAAAAGAATAAAAACAAAAAGAGGCGTCGACATTAATATGTACTGTAGTTTTCACGATGGCAAAATCAAACAAGTCTGGCAAAAACATCAGCAAAGATTAGTTTGAAAATTCATCCAAAAATAGTTTTCTACTCTCACGTCTACAGGTAACTAACTAAGCCTTGACTTTGAAAAAATACTTGTTACCAAATAGCAGCAGTATCTACAGTTCAGAAAGTGCTTTTTTTTAACAGCCGTGACGCAGTTATTAACTATGAGCCAAATGATCTCACATTTGTTTCTTCCGAGCATTATAGTGCAAATTCCTAAAAGGGATATTTTAGATTGTTTGACGTGGGATTTGATTGTTTGGGGCACGTTTCCACAGTCAGAGGATTACCTACAGTAGAGGAGAAGCAGAGAGGAGCGCCAGCACAGAAGCTAAGCAATGTAATGACGTGGACGGGGTCAGCAGCAGAACTTATTTTAGCCTGATACTGAATTTTTAAGTGTACATGATATTGGGATGCCCCTCTGGCTCCATGTCCTGGTTCAGTTCAGTGTCTCTATGTAATAAGGCCCCAAAAATTGTTTTTCTTTAAATGTAGGTTACAGGTGCATTCATGTGCTCCTCGGATGGTCCCAGTTTCCAAGGTGGGAAGCCGTTATTCCGACTTTGGTGTGTTCATGTGCGTTTAGGTTGAAAAGTGAAAACAATGTGGATGCTACTAAGAATAGACAGCACTAGTGTAGACTAGGGGGCTGGTTATCAGAGTTAATGCTAATAAATAACATTTCTAATTAATCTGGGTCACTGTACGCGGACAGAAACTAACGGTTACAACTTAATACTAAATTACAAGTGACCGAAAATGATATGCAATACATGAATTAATATTAAGTATCAAATATTTACTCTTGTCCACCATATTTGTGCACATGATGTCAACAAAGAACTCGGCAACCTGTGTACGAAACTTTTCTTCGTCTTTCAAAGTTGTCGTTTCCACTTGAGGGGGCAATCGCACGATTTTTCCTAGTTGGGAAATCATGAATGCACATGAATGCACTATATATTCAGAATTTTATCGCTTTCCCCTCTTGTCAGACAGTCTTTTTCAATGGAAAACCGCCTTTATACAAGCTAAATATCGCTCTCTCCAAACCAACCAAACTCCATTGCAAAAACAGTCATTTTGCCTTCCAAAAAATGAATCAATATAAATCAATATAAAACACATTTTGCTGCTGACCCTGTCCACTGCAGTTTAGCTTAGCTTCCTACACCAGTACTCCTGCTACTTCTCCAAATCGGCAGCATGCCGACTGCCACCTACTGCAGGTGGTAATACACTGACTATGGAAACGTACGTCATACAACCCCACTTCAAAAAATCCAAACTATCTCTTCCGGCTTTGAAGCAAAGATGTAAGATTTCTACACATGAAGTAAGACCATTATACTGTGAATAAGGCCTTAAAAGGATGAAAACAAAGCTGCTATAAATATTTTTTTTTTATGGTCACCCTCCAGTCAGGGAGAGAAAGCAAAACAATATTTTGTTTCATACTGAACGGTGGCCAGTTTAAGCGCAGTTACTACACCTCCACTGCCTAAATAAGTGCTTAGGCATGATCTTCTCAAGAGAATTGTTATTAAACGTTAAGACAAAAACAACTAATATGTCATACTTTTGGCTTCTGCATGAGCCAAAAGCCAACAGAGCTCTCAGATACACCTCTTAACTGTGTCAGCACAAAGAATACTCTGCAAAGTGCGTGAAGCCCTACATGAGAAGACATGGAATACATGAATATCCCAAACTGTTTCACTAAAGTGGAACGTGTCCAAGACGTTTTCAAACGACTCCAGTGACCTACAGAAGACTTGTCAGTATTAAGCCAGTGCATACAGTCATGAAAAGTAATGACTTCTTGTGTTACGTTGATTTCAAGTAATTAAAACATTCATGTGAGTTAAAGCAGCTCCTCAAAGCACACCTCAGCGATGGGTTGTCTCCAGAAACAGAAGGAGCTGAACTCCGGGCAGCTGAAGGTGGCGTTGTGTTCTGAACTCCGTAAAGGAAAAACGTGCTCCACCAGCTCGCTGAGCCGGCTGTATCTGTAAAATTAAAAAAAAAAAAAACAGCGGTGGGAACAATAAACATTTGTCTGAGAGACGCAGCTGACAGACGAAAACAATGGCTCCAGTGACGGTTTAATACTCACGATGTTTTATTGCCTTTGGCCTGCTCGAGGATTAACTCCCCTTTGGGATTCACTGTGAATATCCGACACACAGGCACACCCACTTGCTTGTAGGCAAACACGTCCTTTAACACAGGAGGAAACACAACGAGGATCATTTTCAGGATAACGGTATCTAACTTACCTCTTTGTGCTCATCAAATCCCAGATTATTCAGTGAAATATGAAATCTGTTGTGTAAACCTACGACAATACGGCAACAAAAAAGTTCCACTCACGCTTTCTCTGTTTCCAAAGGCTGCGTAGAAGGGATGTTTGTTTGGGAAAAACAGGTTCTTGATGTCTGTGAGGCATTCGATCTTGAACTTCTCAGGCTTTTTTTCAATGATTTCTCTGACGAGAGAAGGAAAACATGACAGGCTGACTAATCTGACCCGAGACCTTTGTTAAATTTGTCTTTTTATAACCGTTTATAAACTTCATGAGTATCCAAAATGCAGAAAATGACAGTAAACTCTCAAAGCCTTTATCATCCAAAGTGTTACTATAAATGCAACTGCAAGAATTAAGTTGACAGAACTCCTTTATATCCAGAACCATCAATGCATAATGTCACTTTGTCTGCCAGCTGTTCATATTAACTTGGATTATATGTTTTGATTCATGATGAAATGTCGTGATTATGTTATATTTGCTGCAGAGGACTTGGCTATGAATGACAAATATGACTCTGCAAATTTTTATTACAAATATTAAAAAGGTTTTTGGTTCAGATGAGTGATTGTGTAGCTGAAACACCAGATTATGAAGATTTTTTTTTTTTAAGCGTATATTCAAATTCAAGCACTTTTCTCACCTTAAACAGTTCAAATTAAGTATTTTAGTTCACACCCTGAACTAAACAATGTAAATAACATTAAAAGATCAAATTTGAAAGATTTTAGGTTTTCAAAAACAGTTCTAAAAATAAAATAAAAAGTATATTCACTCAAGTACTGTACTTAAATGCAAATATCAGGTACTTGTACTTTACTTGAGTATTTTCTTCTGATCAATCAACTACTTTATGAGGGGAAAACACCAAAAATATGAAAATGTACAAGTACAACTGCTACTTTTCCTTTTAAGTGTGAAACATGCATTGTGAAGGTGTCACTTCGGTTTGTAAAAACTGAAATAGTGAGAAATGCACAATTATCACACAATTATCCAGAGTCCAAACAATCAGGAGGAAATAATCAGCACATTAATCCATAATGAAAATCATTAACAGTTGCAGTCCCGTAAAAAAATGGTACAGCAATACAGTCTTACTTCTACATTAAAGCATGAGTGATAAATAGTCTAATGATATAATAGTTTAAACAGTCACAGAGTAAACATTTTCCTCTTTTACTCCTAACAGAGTATTTTTACAGTGTGCTATAAGTACTTTTACTGAAGTAAAGGATCTAATACTTTCTCCAGCACTGTGAGGAATGTGACCGGTGTTCAAACTTTTAGTTCCAGCAAAGCAAACAAAAGACAAAGTAGGATAACCTCTGAAAACACACATTTCTGCCTGATCCTCACTGTAATTTGCTGGCAGACGTTAATGTCAGTGCTCAGAATGAATGCTTGGAGAGGATTTCTCACCTGTGGAAGGCAGAGAAGAGGCTGCTGGGGGAGAGCATGAGGGGTCCCTGAGGCAGCAGGGTCCCTCTGTCGTTCACCCAGTGCAGGTATCCTCGGGTCATGTCGGCCATGCCGATCGCTCGGGCCGAGCAGTACAGGAACTTGTAACCATTCCTGGAGCGGTCACATATTCAGTAATGAGTTAAATGTTCACTGACTGATATCTTTTTATCCTGACAGAATATTGATCTCTTACTCGTGCACTGAGTGGTAAAGCTTAGCGATTCCTTGATGAGTCCAGTCTTTCCCGAGCTGAGGCAGAATCTGACCAAACACGTCTGATCTGTGTGGAGAAAATCGATCATCAGACTCCTCATTTACAATATCGTGAATGAGACTGAAAGGTTTTCTGTCTCCGGGCCTGATTTACTAAGATCCCACATAAAATAAACTAAATTAAATTGCACGGTCATTGTAACATATTGCATGTTTGGTTGATGTGCGTTTTGCAGGTGATCAGCTAAGAATAATTGCATAAATGACAACAGGGGCAAACATTGTGGAGACAGCAGTATGACCGCAAGTGCAAAATGAAATCTGATCCCATGGAATTAGAGGTGTTAGTGGAAGAACCAGTAAACATAGTGTTGAGCTATGGCAAAAAAAACAACTGAATATTACAAAAAGAAACGCTGTATGGGAGAGAATCTGTGAGAAAGTCAAGAACAACAGATGAAATTAGAGAAGATGGCAAGATGTAAAACTTAAACTCTTCAAAAAGTAAATAATAATGTTGGCAAACAGAAGGAAACAGGACAACATAATAAATGTCAGTGCTAATTTTCTCCAGGCTACAGTGGTTGTGAACATTCAGTTTTGTTTGGCTGCAATAAATTTATGTTTAATCATGGTGTCTTCCTGCGTTAAGGATAATTGAATGAAAATAAAAAGAAAAGAAAAGAAAAACTGCATGCCCCAAACATTCATGAGAAGTGGTTTTAAATCAGAGTGCCTCCTCCACGCTACAATAACAGCAGCCGTCTGTGCGCAGTGCAGGGCTGATTAACACCTTCCATTCAAACGGATTTAACACAGTCGCAGCCACAGTCACCAAAAATTATTTTCAGGCTTGATAAATCACAGTGCGTGTGCTTCTTTAACCTGTTTGCATCCTCCCAGTATTTTGCACCTTTTAATCATCAAGGCAAACATACGTGTGTGTTGTCTTGCACATTTGAAAGACGCACTGTTAGTAGGTCAGCTTGCACATTTGTTTGCGGTTGATATAATTTTTAATCACTGCAAACCTTTACTGAATCAGGCCCTTTTCTGAGCAGCCTTATTGCCGCCTGAAAATAAAGACCATATAATGAAGAGGTGGATTTTTATCGTACTTGGTGATGGTGCCGTCGATGTCGGAGATGATGACCTTGTCGTCCCAGTTCCACAGGTAGATGGTGCCCTCGCAGCGGCACGTCCCCTGGTACTGAGTGGTTATGCTGAAGGTGACATCATTAGGCCCCTCCCCTGAGCTTCAGGCTGGCCTGGAAGAGACACAGAATGAGTCCAGTTTAAAAGAAAAGCCAGAGATCTTGTATAACACTCCTGTCCATCCTGGCTCACTCAGCAGAACCAGAGATATCATCTTTTTCATTCCATGTTTGTCTTCTTTGCCAAAACCTACTGCATACATTACCCACAATGCAACCAGACCGCTGACAGTTTGGTCAGAGAATCAGGTGTGTCGTGCTAGTCTCAACTAAAGTAGCTTCAAGCAGAGATGAGGAGCGGACCACAGAGGTCTGGTAAACTGATTCTTTTTTTCATTTTCAAACTTGAAACGCGACATCACTTCACACAGCTCTCTCTGGAGACACAAAAAGGCTTTAGCAGCATTTTTTCAAATATTCTGTCACACTCCTCAACATCTGTAAACAGACTTTGATGTGTGAAACAGATGGAGTTCCCCCTTTAACTCAAACAAGCATTTCCTGGAGGAACACACAGTCTGCTCTCAGTGGTTGAGTTAAACCACAGAGTTTCAGGACCATCAGTAGTCAGAACATATGTTAGCAAACATAACTAACTCAGAATTTTCAGTCCAGTTGGATCTGGCTGTTCAATATGAAGACTTTCTTTTTTCCTCAGTTCAGTGGCTGACGTGACTGAAAGTCTATCACCCGCCCTGTTTCTATCACCCTCTCCACTCCATCACACTTAGTTTTGTGGTAAACTTGAGACTCGGTTTAAGACGTTTAGTCTTCAATGCTGTTGCATTGCTCTGCGTACGATGACGCAGCTAAAAAACTGTTTGCCAACCACTCATTTCTCATACGTTAAGCACCAAAACACACTGTCACAAAGTTGTTTTTTTAAATAAGTGCAGCAGCTAATATAAAAATATAATAATGATTCCCATTATTTATAATTCCTCATTGAAAATGGATCCCTGTGCATTTTTATAAGCTTCTATCTGTTTTATCCTCTAACTGTAATGCACACTGACGGACAAAGGGGAGAAAAAAAAAAACATCTGCTCGACTGGAAGAATCTCAGTCGACTGAAAACTCCGACCTTTGAATCAGGCAGCAGCCCAACTCTATTTGTCACTTGTCCATGTTTATGCAGGTATTTCTCTGTGCCTTATCTTTATGTAATTAATCTAGATAAGATTTCACTACTATTTGGAGAAAAGAGAAAAATACAGTTCCATGTTTGGGCAGCAGGGAGTCAATGATGTTGTCTTACTGCATAAAATAAACATATAAAATATGTCAAAGCTCCTCCTCCACCTTTTTCAATGAACTTCAGCACACATATTCAGAAAAACAGCCTAATTTTAGCCACACTGCCAGAATCAGACATCACTCTTCTTACTATCTGGTCAGACGACAGGCGGAGGGACTTCTTGTAGGAGTGACAAGGCGCCGGGGCCGGCCCTTCTGTCTGCACGTGCTCAGTGGGCGTCAGAGCAGGTGCCACAGCATTCAGCTCTTTGGTCTCATCGTCACTGGACCACTCTGCTGCTTTCTGCCTGCAGGAGAGGATACGGTCAGAAGAACTACCAACAAACAACATGAAAATGAGACAAAACTGTGCATTTACCACAGAAAAAACACAATTCAACCTGAAATTATGGTTCCAACTAATGATTAATTTCATCATTGATTCATCTGCCAATTATTTTCTTGATTATTTAATGAATTATTTAAAAAATGTTGATCATTGTTTCCTTAAGTCCAAGGCAACATCCTCAAATGTCTTGTTTTGTCCACAAAGGTATAATGAAACTTTTTGAAACTTTTCTGTCATAGTTTCAAAGTTCAAGTGAGTTTCTCTCGCTCTTTTTCTCTGGATCAGAATCCTTTAGTTTGTAAATAAATAGTTTGTCTGAGCTTCTCTCTCTGCAGATCTCAGATCATTTATTAATATAAGATTTATATATTTATTTATCTGAATCATTTTATTGACAAACAGCCACATTAACATATGAAAAAATGCTCATTTTCATTTTTATTTCATTTCATTTTCAAAAAATTGAAAAAGTGAAGGTTTTTTTTGGTGGGAAAAATTTGATTTATGGATATAAGATTTCACAAGTAATAGAATTAAATTGATGATATATTATTTTTTTTGATTTGTTCTGGAGGAAATATGTAAAAACATCAAACAATACTTTATCATAGGAAAGTGAAAAGTCAGAAACAATATGTTGGTATATTGGGAAATAAATGTACAGACATCTCAGTCTGTGACTTAAAACTGTGACCTCTGACGAATTGTATTCAGATGTGAGACGGTGTCAGACTTGAGTCTTTGAGAAGTCTTTTATTGTGTGGTGTGGATTAGAGGACTAAAAGAAAGCTGAAAATATTTATATTTGAGAAGATACAATTAGATAATTTGGGCATTTTTTCTTCAATTATCAAAATAGTTGTTGATTAATTTAATAGTTGACAAGTTAACAATTATTTGACTGATTGCTGGAAACTCTACCTGCAATGGCGACTGCATTTCAGACAAATTTATGTTAAAATAAGGACAATAATGAGGCAAAGCACTCCAAAAAGCCACAGTTAAGACTACACGATATGATTCAGGGTCAACAAAAACCCCTGCAGAATCATTTGGAGCCACTGGAGGGCAGCAGAGCTCCTCATCTGCCTGTACAGTAACTGCACTGCTTTGTTCAACACTAAATATGCTTTTGTTTTCTTATTTTACACAAAACTGGATACATCCGTAATAAATAATAACCCTGAAAATCAGCCTGGTTCAAACTATATTTAGAGTCTTTCTCCTGATTTCTTAATGATGAGTTTATGAGTCATAAAATGACAGCTCTGCCGCTGACTAACATGCTAATCCAGCCTCTGTGGGACATGTTTACTCAACACTGCTTGTGTTGCTGTGTGTGACTGTCGTGTTGTGAGGAAGCCAGAGCTTTGTTGCTGACTCACTGTGTTTCTGGGGCCTGGTGAAGGGCAGGACTGTCTCTGGACAGAGACTCCTGCCTCTCTAACTTGGTCTCCGATGATGACTGAAGAGAAGGAGAGGAGATCAACGTGAAGAGTTTAAAACCAGTGAACAAGAACTGGTATGACGTAAAGGTTCTTTCATAACTAAAAAGTCCTTATATAATGATTGCAAAACAAGGGTGAAATGATGTCAGATGCATTTAGACAACCTGTTCCTCATTTGTCTAGACTCATTTACAATGCAAAGCTCTACAGACAGTTTGGCATCGTCCCATCGACTTTCCCTAAAGACTTTTGGCTGAGTCACACATTCAGTACCTGTTTGACGCTGCTCTTCCTCCAGAACCACCAGCGTCCAGACTTTTTTGGCATTTTCTCCTTCACCCACGCCTCCTCTGTAGCCTGCCGTTCACATAAAAGATTCATGTGTAAACAGATACAATGTGAGATCAATAAGTACACCATAAAACACATTAGACCGAGAAGATACCTTTGGTAAGTTCTTCTGAAAAGCCTGCATACTGAGTATCAACGGGGCTGCCAGCGTCCAGTTGTAATACCTGCAGAAAAGGTTTGTTTTTTTTTAGCTGTAATGTTCACATGATGCAAGTACACGTGTGTCCAATGTCCACCCATTTTAGTGACTGTGAGTAAGAACACTCGCCTGTTTGCAATTCTAACCACCAAGTTGGGATTGTCGATTATTGCTGGATTCTCTGCAAATTCATTGTAGGTGATGATGTGCTCCATGAATTTATCTGGAATAAACAGCACAAAAAAAAAAACTTGATAAATCTTTGTATTTCTATATTAATAATAACGCCATCGGTGTGCAGGAGCAGTGAAGCAGAACAGCAAAATATTTAACATCCTGCTTCTTTAATCCTTATAAACGAGGATTTTAAAGATTAAAAGGTTTATTTCGCACATGCACGAGTAGATTCTGGTTCATTGGCAAATTTATGAAAGGATAAATATTCAAGTTAGAGAAATTTATAGGTAAAAACATGTGCATAAGTCACAACAGCAAGGATGCAATGTGCAGGACAAAACAGGCAATAAATCTTTTTCATAAATAATCAATGACATCCTGTATGAGTACGGAAAAGTATTAGGGCCAGGCAATTGATTGGATTGACTCAATCCCCATCAAGAGGCTGGAGGTGGAAAGTGGCTTCAGCTATAAACGCGTACAGTACATCAGACGCTGCTCAAGAATAAAGCACAATTTTGACTTTATTCTCAAAATTAAAAAAAAACATCTGTCACTGCAGCTACAAGAAGACTGACTGTCTGAACGAAGCAAAAACACATCTAACATGATAAAGAGCTGCTGTGTGATCAGCTGCACAAATATATTCATCAAGAAATCAGAGCGATCTTTTTACAAACTACTGAGAGGTAAAGAAAAGAGAAGCAAATGCATCGCTGCAGTTCATAGAAGCAACTGGAAACCAGGCACTGAAACATGGATTTGCAGTAAAATCATATCTTAAGTTATATACTGTATTATCTACTGTCTTTTCAATGTCATAAAATAAAAATATCTGTCCACACACAACAGAATGTCCTCTGGGGTAACATTACAATGAAATCAGGTCCATACAAATGTCAGAAAACTTGATTCCTGGCCAAATGTTAATGTCCATAAACCACTCTGTCTTTGGTAAGTTGTAAGGATCGCTGTTGAGTCCAACTGCCTTTAATTTTACTCCGGCTTTTGCAGTTTCCCCTACTAATGGCAGCCATGTTACAGGAAGTTCTGTGGGTAAGTGAAATCAGCACATGCCCTCTCTTCCTCGCACTGTTACCGTAAGTTCAACTTAATTCTCGACATGCTGATTTTATTCTCGAAATGCGAAATTTAAAAAGATCTTGCTCCTCTAGTTGTTCCTTATGCCCAGCCCGTATACTCCTCTGCAGTATGAGCAATACATTTCAATCATCTGTTTCTCGAAATCCACTTTACATCCTGTATTCTTTTTTGAAGGAGAAAAAACTTCTGGACTTTAAAGACAAACATAAGAGAAGAGAAACATGTTTCATCAGTGTTGCTGCAATTAACAACTGGCGCTAAACAGAAATTTCTGCGTACCTTTAGAGATTTCCGAGTTTTCTCCGACGCCTCCACACAGCGACAGCGTGACGTCAGGGAGGTCACCGGCAGAGTCGGACAGACACTCGGTGCCGCTGTCTGCTGCTGCGCTGCTGCCAACGGACTGGGGAGACTGGGATCCAGAACGCCTCCCCATCTCGACCCAGTGTTTAGGAACCTGCTCAGACTCACTGACAACACACACACACACACACACAGACGGTGGAGTTGTGTAAAAAGCTGCAGCCATTTTTATTTGTTCCAAAAGTGCACAATGATGATAATTATTGTCACTACTTCTGTGTGCAGGTTAGGCTGGGTATCAAGCCCAGCAGTGGCTACAAAGCACCAAAAGTTGTGCTCGTACATAAATAAATGATCCTAAATTAGGTGACATCACTGAGAAAGGATTCCCAGGTTTGTACCTTTTCGGGAAGTATCGAGCAACAACATCGGGTTCAAGTGCATTCAGGTCGTCCAGGTAGATATCTTCAGGCCCCTGATGTTGGCTCCTCTTCCTCACACCTTGATGAAAGGAAGACGAGAGACGTGCGTAAAGTCTTCTCAGAAATCTATTCGTTTCCTTTCCTTTGAACCTTTGCATGTGAACGCAGAGCAGCCCCAGACATCGAGTTTCAACTCGGGCTCAAATGGAAACCACATCCTTCCTGTTAACGTCACATAGATTTAGCTGCAGAATAGTTTCTCATTGAGTTCACTTTCCCACGTTATTTACAGTAATGTGAACTACTGAAATTGTCATAAGCTTATATGCGGTTATTTACATTTTCATGACAACTAAATAGAATTATAGGTTTTTATTTATATTCTATTTTGAAGCCCCTTGAATTGCAGAACGGAGGGTAATATCTATTTTTATTTGTTGTAGAAGGGAGGGTAGTCTAAAACTTTTGGGAGAGTCTTAACTTCTTCTCATCCTACATTTATTTTCATCCCCTTCATTGAATTCATTCAGTGACTGTAAAAACAGATTATTTTTGGCAAAAACAGGGAGAAGCTGGAGCATTTTTCTTGGACTCTTTCCTTATGCTTGCCATAAACATTATCTTGAGATATTAGCCAAAGGGCATGGCAGTTTTTTTTCCAAATAAGGGAGGACCTTTCTTTGTAGGATCAAAAACAAGATTCAGCTTTCCTCTCCACTTAAATAACTTTCATACAGTCCCTGGGAACATCTAGAGAACCAAACCAACAACTACTGCATCTACATCAGAATCTCCTGTTCGTCAGTCACTCTAAAATATTCTCACATTTATATCCATGCTACAGAATGAAAAAAACACTGTAAATCCCTGCCAGTTAAAGGGATAGTTTGGATTATTGTGTATTACATACACCAAAACTTTATCAGATTAATTGTACACTATATTTCCAATATTTTCACTGCTTTACCTTGCGGTCAGACAGACTTTTCTGAGGGGAAAACCAGCACGAGGAGTCAAATATCAAAATCAGTCAGTTTACTTTGCAGAAAATGGGAGTTGCTGGTCTACTGCTGCCTCGATCTGTTAGTTTGTTTGCGTTATCCTTTTAAAAACGCAGAAGTCACACCATGACACAAACAAACTAACCGATCGAGGCAGCACTACACCAGCAAGTCCTGTTATCTGCAAGGCAAAATGAGTCTGGCTGGTTTGGTAGAGAGGGATATTTGCCTTATTTAATGTTGGTTTCCCCTCTGACAGCAAGATAAAACAGTGAAAATGTTATAATTACAGCGTACATGTAACTGAATACTGATTTTTTCAGATGGGCCTTTGTTTAACTTCCACACAGGTACTCCCCTCTCTGCTTCTTCAGACTGGGGGCCTGCCAACCTGCCATTTACTTTAGTTAATACACTGACTATCGATGAGTAATTCATACAAACATACTTAAAATAATCCAAACTATCGCTTTAAGAACACACACTATCAGATCTATTTATAAAGGAAGTTGTCTTACTTCTCCTCTTGATGGGGGAGTCTGTGGGTTTGGAGGAGGCTCCCGCATCAGGACAAACTGCCACTGAGTCACCTGCCACATTTCTGCCTCCGCAGGCAGCGGAGCCGCTGTCCCTGCGGCTGGGCGGTGTAGACGTCCACCTGGTCTTGTGCACGGTTTTTTGTGCAGAGCGCCGAGCTGGCGGGACTCGGCTCAGAGATAAAAGTGCTGGACATTAAATTTGAGAGGTCTGGCTCATGCTCGGTGATGTTTGGATCGTGTGACGGAGCTTCAGGGGGCTGTGGTGGTTTGAAGCTGTGCTGATCAACTTTGACGGTCCGAGGCTCTGGTTTTACAATACTGCAGACGGAATCTGTGGTTCTCTGTCCTTCCCTCGACTCTTCCTCCATGGCTTCTGTGCTCAAGATGACCCTGAAATGTGTGCTCTCAGAGGGAGTGATGGTCAACGTCTTTGGCTCCGATTTGTCCTTTTTATTGACCTGGATACAAAAAAGAACAGCACAAGTTAAAGCCTAAATATACATGCATTCCCAAAGCTTCTCACTAACTCTCACTCTACACATGATAAATGAAGACTAGGGGTTGATATTTTTCTGGAAAACGAGACATTTTCCACCTCGGGAATCCTGGGAAATGCACTAGTTTTGCTGGTATAACAGCCAAAACACACTGGTCATATTTCAGGCAACACTAAACGCAACAAGGAGTATTTGGGTTCCCAACCTTACAACTGTAGCCTATTGTTTGGTGGTATTAATAATAATTAAGACAAAAGAATGCTATTTATAGTAATCAACATCAGAATACACACAGTATTAACTGTACATGCAGCTTGAACTTCGCTTCGCTGCAACGATGAAATGCCGAATGATCGGTCACTGACTGAACAGCCTCATGAAGAGATATTTTACAATTCTTCATAATATAAACTAATAAAATTTGTTAAAACAAATCATTTGGTGTTTTCAAAGTCACTCTATTAAGCTGAGATGGATTCCACACTCTGTGAGCATTCAGAGGCACCTGCTGCGTCACAGCCGAGGAATCACGCCGTGCATCCCGCAATGTTAGACATAGTCGGCCTAATAAAGTCAGCGATCAAACTTAAAAAGCAAAACTCTCAAAAAGCTCGAACTCAGAGTGAGATTGTGGATTCTTTGGTAGATTTTAGCTGTGCTGCTCTGAGTGAGGTGCATTTCTGCCAGTATTTCGCTGAGTGAGTGTTTTGGATAAAGTATGAATCCAACGTTCTTCCCTCTTTGGGCTTTCACTTGGAATTTTATCTAATGCTGAAACCCAGCTCCCAAAAACAAAGCAACCTCTGACATGGAAAAGCGATGGAACGGTCACTCAAGACGGGATTCCAGGTCGGAAACTCCTGCAAAATCCACCCAGAGGTTGCCGACATAAACAAACCTGATCCGATCCCTCTTTCACTTTCATTTTGCATCTTTGTTGTTCGATCTTTTTAAGTCTTTCCAAGCAAAACTGGCGGAAGAAGCCGTGTTGTGTTAGCCTAATTTAGATTATAGAGCCCACAAGTTACTGTACTAACTGTATTAACAATCAGAAGTGTTTAAATTCATTGCTTTGTGCTTGTTAATCAATGAATTACATCACTTAGAGCGCTTCAACAGCGCACACACAGCTGTCAATGGTATCGTTATGCTTTAAGAATGTAAGCTTGGCCTGCATGTTTTCCAAATGTATTTCCATATGTTTTAAATATGTTTTAAAAAGTTTTTTTGGTTTCCCATTATTATATTTCCTGGTAAACGGCAAATGGTTTGGATGAGCATTCCCGGGAATCCTGTTTCCTGAGATTAAACCCTGACGAGGACATGAACTAGACTTGCAATTCAACCCCACAAATCTCTCTCGTTTCATTCGTGTCCAAAGACCAAAGTTTAGACCAGATTCTACACGTCTGAAGTCTGAATCTCACCCTGGTGGATTCTGGAAACTCTCCCCAGCTCCACTGCATGTGTGACTCAGCTCTGAGCATGCTCTCTGTCGGCTTCACCATCAGCTCAGAGTCGCTCTTGGGCGACATTTGGGGTCGGATATCTCCCTCCTGTAAACAAACACCACATTTCCACTGAGTCAGCTGTAACCATCCCCTGGGAGTGATTTTGTTTTACTCAGCTCTGTTTTGATTAATCAGATTAGAAACGTGTCATTGTTTTCTCTGTGTTTGTAACATTGTAAACATTTGAGCCGATAAAATGGGACCATACGTAGTGCAAGGGGACCAGTCTCCGTCAGAGAAAGGGTAGCTGTCCCATTCAAGGGTGGTGAGGGGGGAATGTTGCCTGTGGTCCATGTTGTCCTTCATCATGGAGAGTGAGGATGTCCTGAAGACAGGAAAGAATAAAATAAACAAAAGTTGTACAAACAACAAACACATATAAATCAACTTTTAAACTGTGTTTACTGACCGTCCGTTGTGCGCGTTGTGGTCCTCTCTGAACTGAGCTCACACAGCTCGAGCTCCCCGCCCGCGGTGTGGTTTGCTCTTCCTTGCGTGGCTCGGTCTTGTGCTTCCTCCTGCGTCTCTTCCTCTTCTTGCCGGCTGTGCTGGAGCAGGTCTGGAGGTTTCCAGAGGCCGGGTCTTCCGCACCAAGAGGCTGACCGTTCTCCGCCGCTGATCCCCCACATCTGGCCTCTCTGCTCCTGAACAGAGCCTCCTCTGTAGGGATGGGCGAGGTCACCAGGTGGGCCGGGATAATCTCCTGTGTTGAGGTTAAGATTATGATGTTGTGCAGGTATAATATTTACCACATTTAGCATCTTAGTTTGAGGTATCAGCATGCTAACATTTCGATTATTAGCACCAACAACAAAGTACAGCTGAGGCTGATGGGAATGTCATTAGTTTTGCAGGTCAGAAATCAAAGTCTTGATGGCGGCTATCTCATCGAGAACTGCAAAGACATTTCACTCAAAACCACAAAAACCATCCACACGTTGGCACTAGAGGAAAAGTCGGGGCATCACTTAAGTCAGGGTATATTATCTAGGGACCATGAATATCTGAACAAAAATCTGTGCCAATCCATCATGTAGATGTTAGATATTTTACTTGAAAAGTAAAATTTTTGACCTGCTAGTGGTGCTAGAAAAAGATCAAAGGGTCACTAAAGTCAGTAAGATTCCACTGATGTCTGTACAAGACTGGATGGCAAATCCATCCAGTAGTTTGTGAGATATTTCAGTCTGACATAAAATGGTGGATGCACCACCCAACAGACAACATTACAATCCCTGGAGTATGAAAAGACACTAAGGAGGACAGATCCTAGAAATGTTGCATGTTGTTATGAAAGTAACTGATTTCTACTAGTAAACAAGATCAGTTCGGATGAAATTCAACATAAAAATCATTCATTTTCATTTCATAAACTGCTGAAAACTCACATTGTGCGGCTCCGTCTCCTGGACAAAAAAGGCCTCTCCATTATCTCCAAGCTTCATGTGCAGCTCCACAGGTTCCCCATTGATTTCTATGTCAATCTGCAGAGTCAAAAAAACACATTTCTGTAAGAAACACAAAGCTTTACTGTGCAGTTCACCTCGTTCTCCTCAGTTGGCCTCAGGTTTTAGCAGCATTAATGAGTTTTGTCTGCACCAAAAGAACAACATATGCATTTCTGCACCACAGCTCATGGGTAAAAAAAAAACTGTGCCACAGATTTACTTGAAGAATTAGAGTTAAGCCAGAGGAAAAAAAAAACAATGAACAGCTTGTCCGAAGGCTTGCTGTTTTCAGCATATGCCACAAGTTTCTATCCATGTATTAAAACAGTCAGGACTGGGCTGCTTGGGTAAAATTAGGTTGTTAAAAAAAGGTCAACAACAAAAGAAAACATGTTTTCATCTTTAAATTATCAGAAGAGGTTAAGAGATAAATTGAAGTCTACTCAAACTGTCTGCAAGATGCTGACATTTGATATGAGGTCAAGATCTGTTTTATTCTGTTTTTATGTTTTCAGCAGTGACAAAGATGCTTTTAACCCACATGATTTACATAATCACTGTGAACAGCAGAGTATTTCTGGTGCTGTCTGGCTCTCCTGTAAGCTCGTACAGATAAGGCTTTTCTCTAAGACCCTTTTTTTGGATGGGATGAATCTTTAGGAGTTGGAAATAAGAGGCTAAATTGAGCTTTAGCCCGTGCATCCCACCTTAGTCGTCAGCTGACAACTACACCGAGTCTATAAATAGAGAGGAAGGGCAATCTGCTCTTGTGAGGAACAGAGAGTGGATTGGATGGAAATGTTCAGAGAGCTTCAGAGGGAGAGGAGAGGAGATGAGGACAGAGGAACAGAAAATCTATTGTGCAGCTCCATCATCACAACACACTGAAATAGACTGCTTCAATATGCACCCACATTTTACTGCATGTTTTTAAAGCTCTGGCAGGCAGCTGATTTCTGGCATCGTTACGTAAAAGTTCCATGATAACCTTTCTGTATATTCTAAGTCAAGTGGTCCGAGAGAAAACTAGACCGCTGCACCTCCTCTTGGCTCTTGTTTTCAGGCTTTAGAAAATCTAGCCTGTGACGGGACACTTTAGCCAATCAGAGGTCGGTGCAGTAAGCGATTCTGGCAATATTATCCCCCTGCAGAACCAGAGAGTCCCGGCAGTTCACTGAATAATGCCTGCACCTTGGGAACCAGCTACACTCTAAGGTTACGAAACACAACAATTCTTATTTTCAGGTGATTATACACTAGTGACAACATACTTATGAATATTATATTCCATTTCTGCCATATTCTGACAATAGATCCCTGTAAATCTTACACACTGGGCCTCTAATCGCATATTTTTGACATTTTTAAGACATAAAATTGTACATTTTCATGCTTTTCATGTGTGCAGTGTGTCTTTGGCCTATATTCAGTCAATTAAATGCAATTTAAAAAAGTGCTGTGACTGATTCAGTGTTGTCTTTGTACACCCTGCATTAGAGCCACTACAGCCTTCCCATTACATACCTGTATACACAAATTTTAAGTAGAAAAGTGGGCTCTTATTTTCGTAAAGTTAGCAGCCTTGAGAGAGTTTAGCAATCTCCAAAAACTGGTGTGTAAGTGTTGTGTCTAGAGTTTGTCTTTGGGGGTTCTCCTGGTTCTCTGTGCATGTGTACGTCTAAAACAGCGGGTCTGGAACTTGCGCATGCGTACGTAGGTCTGGAACCGTATTGGCTGCATCTAGAACTGCAGTGGCTCTCTGGATGTTTCTTGATAAGATGCTGAGTTTCATTCCCAGGTCGTCATATACCAACGCTTTAGGTTTTTGACTCAAACATTAAACTTAATTAACAGCCTCAACCTAAAGTGGTGGTATTTGATGACCTGGAGATGAGACACAACAATCCATTGTCTTTCTCCTTAAAATAAAATCAGTTGCACAAAACACCCTTAAGTCTTCTCCTTACAATTTCCTTAAAATGCTCACTTAAGTATTTAACATTTCCTCCTTATCTGTCTTATACTTAAGGAATCCATCTGTTAAACCACTGGACAAAGACGCTGGCGACCAAGTGAGGAAAAAAACTTAACTCTGACTCGATCTTAACCACAACATGGTCGAGTTTATGGAGATAAATGAATACTTTATGGATTAAATTCAGGTAAAAACTGATCTTTTATAGCGCATTAGATTGCAGTCCAAATGAGAAGGCTATTAAAAATCATTACGTGTGTTTCATGTTAGCTAGCTAGGCTATAATGTTACCTAAAGTTATCATCACAGTCTAGTTTTATATTTATAGCTTAAATACTTTAATGCCTTATAAAATCAGCAATAAATAAATAACTTGTGAGAAGAAGACGTCATCTTTACAACGACTTCCTGTCCAGAGATTTATTTTACTTATATACAGGTTAACAGTTAATTATTTGAAGCCTCAAAAAAAGCTAATATTAATTTTTCAAAAGTCTGATTATCTGTTTCCTTTGAGCAATGCTGGCACTCACCACTTTCTCTCTGGAGCGCAGCACTCCCAGTTTTCCAAAGCGGACGTGGAAAGGGGAGCACTGGAACGTCCCATCAGGCTGTCGCACCACAATCACGTCTATGCAGCCTGACAGAGTGGCCTGATTGATCCCCTTATACAGCTCCTTTACTGTCACCAGCACCTGGCCCGCCAGCTGCCCCACGTAGTTCATGGTGTCCACCTGTCAGCAAAAACACCAGCATTCATTAGCATAGTATGCACAGCAGCATTCTGCTTGTATTACCCGCAAGTTCAACACACCTGAATTACATCAGAGTGAAACCACACGCTACTTTCTTTTACTAGGACAGTGTCCCGGCAGTGAGGCTCCTGTTGTTCAGAATAGTCTGCAGAGGAGATGCAAGCCGTCCCTAAACACAGCGGCTCTGTCCCATTTTCCTCAAAAGAGTCCTGAGCTGATCAAGACTTAATCAGGCCCTCGAATGCAGCAACCAGGCTGCTGCAGACCAGAGCAGAAGGGACAGCGTGTGTTTCTATCTCGCCAAGGAACACACTCTAAAATCCCTGGGTCAAATTAACCCAATTTGGGTAAAAGAGACAGATACTCCTGCTCTTTTGTCACCGATTGTTAATAATATGCCATTTGCAGGTTTAATTATCATATGCAGGTTTTTAATATCAACCATCTGTCAAACCATAACCATAGTTCAGAAATATAAATAAATAACACTGGCTAAAAGACCTCCTTGACTTTGGTTTGATTGGTAAACAAAAGGTTTTCTCGCCATGGTTACTGGGTAAATTTAATCCAGTACTCCGTCAGCGCCACATCGACCCAAACTGACCCTCTGACTGCCAGGTTAAGTTCTGCACAAGGCTTCTTTGTTATGACAACATGTGCTGATCTCCTACACAGGATGTGAAAAGACAATGACAAAGTTTGACTTTAAAGGCCTGAAGTCACCTTCATCTGGTCTCTAACCTGGCAAGAATGCAGTAAATGAAACAGTGTCATGCATCAACAACAACGGCGGAAACACAGAGATCAAAGTTCAGAGTATTAGCCTGTATTATACACAATGCTTCTCAAGCATTACTTCAATCCATAATGTACTAGGACTCTGTGCTCTCCTCTTAACAAAGGAAACTAAAGTGTCATTATTCATTACACAATAAACAGTGAGTGTATGAGCTGCAACGCACCATCAATCATGTATTTTTCAAGCGCTAATGGGGACAACAATTGTTGAAGTTGGTCCAGCATTGAGGGAGAGCAGCACAGCCAGCAGAACCAAAACTGTGCACAAAGTACGTCCAACAAAAGTGATTGTTTTTGCAACCGACAGGCTCAGACTGTCTTTCACAACATTACGGAAAGGATCGCTACAGAGATACAACCTGACACGCCAGATCATTTGTTACACAGAACCATCTGGGAGGTCATCCTTGGAAACTGTGTGGAAAAGGGCAGGCACTTTCAAAAGGTGATTGGATGAACCATCTCTCTATCACGCCTAACTTCAACCAATCAGATCAAACTCTTGCCGGTCGGAGAAGAGCGAAAACATCTTTTCCGTTGAGAAAAGCCCTCAGTGCCGCTTTTCAATAAAGAAATACTCTCCAGTTCTGATACAACTGATGCTATTGCAGTATCTATGCTAAACTCTTCAGGAGCCACACCCAAAACCACGCCGGTAGTCCCTCCCAGGACACTGATTGACTGCAACACTTTTGGTAAGGGATAACTTGAAGCCTGGTGAGATGGATTTGTGCATCCGGCTGCCTCGCAAGGTAAACAGAGACAGACCTTTTAAAAAGATTAAGATGTGTGTTGTTTAACTACAAACAGCTGTTGTGATGTTCTTGCCAAACTGACCAGATGCCCTTTGCAGAAACAGTAATTTTATAATCACCTTCATTCAAACTTAACAGACACTAAATAAATCTCACCAAAACACCTTGATTCATCTTTCTTGCTCCCACAAGAAGAATTAAGAATTTAACTAATTAAAAATGTATTAACCAACAAACATTTCCATATTATTGTCAGACACTTACAACAACAACTGTCAGTGTTAGTGGACGTACTATAAGGAATACGATGCTGAGTTTAGATTCTGACAGATGCAGCGCTCTCCCTCAATACTGGACCAACCAAAACTGTTTTCCCCATTCGTCATTTAGACACAAAAAGGTAAAGTTACCCTTTAACATAGGTGTACAAACTACAGTACAGGAAGTGTTCTGTCATATCTACTCATCATAGCTATGTGGTCAACTCAGAAAACAGGTAAAGCATGACAGATAACATGTTTAGGTATGTCTACATGGGTAAAGAGGTGAGAGTTCATACATAAATGGAATAGTTTAAAAGGTGAAGAGTAAACTGATTTTCTAACTCTCTGACCTACACTGTTAAGCGACCTTAAGGGAATCCTTTAAGTGTTTTGCAATTAAATTAGAAGGATTAACAAAAGTCATCTTTCACAAGCAAACCTGTCTTGTAGCCTGTTTTTTTTTTTTTTTTGTATTCTTCACAGACCAGGTTAAGGACATGTTGTCCTTAACCAGGGTAGGAAATTAACTTTTTACAGTGTGAACATCTACTAGCCACTGACAGATTAATGTTCAAATTCACTCAATAAAAGTCACTCAATAGTGAATCATTGTTTTGTTGTCTGAAATCTATCAGCCACATTTCATATTTTATCAGCATTTGGGTGGTGTCCGGTGCTAATTTCCCACCCTGCCTTAACTAAGAAAAACATGGGTGAGGCAACTTTGGTTTTGCTATTAAACTTTTGTCAAAAAATCTTTAGCTACCATTCAGTCTAAAGCAGCACTAGCAACATTCAGCTAACAGAGAAGAGAGAAAAACATGTCTGATGATATAAAGCTACAATATTTACTGTCCGTAACAGTGTCTGTTCTATTAAAACCAGTTGACAGATGCTCAGTTGATGCATCAACAAACATTGAACAAGTCTAGAAAAGTGGAGGCACCAAGCACATCACATATATCAAGAGATGAAAGCAGGACCTCATTCTGTCATGAAGATGAGCTAATATCCTCTAGAAACTCCCTCACTCATTCAAAAACACACACTCTAGAAATATGACCAAATTAAATAAAGGACAAAGGACAAAAATCTGAAGTACTCATGTTCACTCAAACACTCTGCGACTGAGTTTTTTTGCCATTTTATAGAGAAAACAACAAATCGATCTATCAAGAAAATAATCAACAAAATAAAAGCAGTATGTACGTACGTGGTGATAAATACCATGAGACGATTGAGATTTGTCTACACATGAAATGAAAACAGACATCTTGTTATTCTGTTAAGGGATAGAAACTGATTAGATTTAATTTTCTGCATATACTGTAGGTCTGATTCTTTACCATTTCCATTATTGGTTCCTGATCAATTTTCTCTGAGTCTAAACACAGCACAGAAACAGTATTTAATTACCCTAAGTATTTAATTCACTTTATTAGCCTAAAAAACATTGTTTCCATCTTGTCAATCAAATTTATAGCATCACAAAACAATTGTATTTACTGCGATTTATCCATGTGATTATCCATTATATTATTTTATTCATTATCAGCCACCTCCAGCAGAAAGACAGGTGTTCAGTTTAGGTTAGGATTAGAAAGCAGACTTGTGTCAGGGCACCTCAGTAGCTCACTTGGTACAGCTTGTACCCCATTTACTGAGGCTGAGTCCTCAGCAGTGTCATGGTTTCACTTCCAACATGTGGCCCTTTGCTGCATATCATCCCTTACCTCAGGCTGTTTTATCCTAATGAAAGCAAAAAAGACCAAAATTACAAAAGCAAACAAACACAAACTGAATAGACTTGGGATTAAAAATCAGATCAAGATTAAAGTTAGAAGAAATTGAGTTAGGAAGAAGTCAAGTTTACCAGAGTAGAGAGATTCACAGCAGACTTTTGAGTTGTTAGAGACCAGCTCTGCACTTTCCAAATAAAATGCTGAAAAGTTTTCACGTCACTTCTCTGCATATTCAAATTGAAGATTAACCAGCACCCCAACTCACCAGAGTCCATGGGGACTTCAGGTGCAGCCGCCGGTCCTGCTGCTCAAAAGGAAACCTGCTTGCGAGCTCCATGTCACTCCAACAGGACTGAGCTGAGCTAAGGCCTCCTCAGCCAACCTGCTCCTGGTCTGTGCCATGCACCACAGCTCCTGAGACCTGCCTAACCCCTCTGAATGAGCACAAACTCTGAGGGAAAATAACCCCCAGCCTGAACCATAAAACGCTTACGTAACCTCTCTTTGCACCAGTCCTACGTCACAACAAACCTGAGCTTGAAAAGTCTCTGCAGAGAGACAATTATTTGTTTGACTAATAGATGAATCATTTGGTCTGCAGTGTGAAAAACAATGAGGAAGGCCCATCAAGAGCTGCATCACAAGCCGACCATACTGGCATGCTAATGCATTTAAGCATGGTATAGTACGCTAGCATTAACCTTAGTGAAGCCGACAGGAATTCGGTCAGCTCCTTTTAAGAGGTCATGGACTAAATTTAAACAGTTGGTGGAGCTATATGAAAAGTCTGTGGGCCACCAGAGTGATTAGGATTCATCCTCTGGAGATCACGATGTCTGTACCTTATTCCTACAGCCAGGGTAGCATCTGCTTTGGCTAGAGGCCAACAAGCTCACAATGACAACATTAACAACCTAATGTTTCTCAGGTAAAATGTTTACCAGGTTCACCAACTTAGCTCAGGCCGTTAGCATGCATGTTAGCATTGGCAACAGTTGTTAATTAGCATTAAACAAAGTACAGCTGAGGCTGATGGGAATCTAATGATGACATTATTGCGAGTCATCCTGAGGGAACACGAATGTCGGTACAAAATCTTTAAGTCAAGCCATCCAACTGTTGCCATGTAGGGCTGCATGATTTGTTGTGATTATGTTGACTGAAATTGCAGTAAGTGATACGATTAGCGGGAATGATCATTTTTGCATTACAATTTTCATTTTTACTGAAATAAACCCTATTAAAACTGTGATGATGAGACATTTGTTGTTGTATCAAACAAACATGTTTTCTTGCATCTCTGCAGCACTACAGTGCTTCATTATAATGCTGTTTTCTCCCACATTTTTCCTTTTTCAAAAAACTGCATTTGGTTCTGGTTCTGCAATTTGGATATTGCACTTGGCCCTACTGCAATTTCGATAATATTGCGATTAAATGTGCAGCCCTATCGCCAGGACATTTCACTCAAAGCTAGGGCTGACTCAAATGCTTCAAGGGTACTACTATTAGATAATAAGATAGGAAAGACACGCTGCATCAGCTGCACCAAAAGAGGCAAAAGACTTGGAGTGGAACCCCTCTACTGCATTTAATTAGTCTCAAAACCCATGCGCATAAAAACCAGGTGCATCCCTGTGATATGAGTGCACAAAACAGTATCCATGAGCATAAAAGCAATCCTTGTGATGCGGTCCCACCAATATGGGGCTGTGATGAGTGCAAGTTTGAGCCTGTATGTGTTCGCCTCTGCTCAAAATACACTCACTTGTTAAGCTGAATTTTGAGGTAATGACATTTTTATTCTTTTTTGATTGAAAAACATGTTATAATGACTGCGGTATGATTTTTTTTTTTTGCAGGAATCTGTACCAAATGAAGATGTTATTTTAAGTCTGTAGAATCTGATGTGTAGTACAGGACATCTCTGCCTCATGACACACATTTTGCCTTTAACAAATATAGCATCTCCTGCGATTTGAATATTGCAGAGAGCCATATTCTGATTTTGATTAAATTTCAATTGATTGTGCAGCCCTAATAGATACATACCAAAGTTATGATCAACACAAACACATGAATGTCTGAACAAAATTTTGAACCAACCCAAAACTTTAACCTGCTGTTTTGGCGCTGCAGGAAAGGTTAAGGGGAACACTAGTCAGTAGGCGTCATCTTTCGGGGGCCTTGAATGTCAGAGCTACATGTCAATCCATCCAATAGTTGCTGAGATATTTTAATCTCGACCAAAGTAGTGGACTGACAGATCAACATCACCATCCCCACAGCCATGCTAACTGATATCTAATATAACCAACAGAGTAACAGCACCTATGCAGGCATCCAGTGTACCGTGACACCAGTTGATAGTAGTACCACTCTGTGTACACTGTGTTCCTGTAATGTGGCTCTTCTCCCAGTGAACCGCAGAACACTGTAGAGAGAAAGTGCAAAGCTCATTTAATGGACAAAGCAGAAGTGTCTAGATGAGAGCCATCAGCCATGATAGCTACGCTGCACACCCAGAACTCTCTAGCGAGCTGACTGCACACTGTCTGCATGAACTACACACCACACCAAATTTAGTAAGAGCCTCAACTCCCACAGCGCTTCGTATAGACCCTCTGCCACGGCACTTCAAGCCTGAATAAAGATGTAGTGGCATGATGATGTTCTGCACAGTTTGCTGAAGTGTGTGGGCTTGAAATATGCTGAAATTAAGAGTTCAATCAGAGTTTGTTCCCTGATGAATAACAGTATTCATGTATACAAATAAGAAGTCTCAACTGAGAGTCAACTTATTGTTCTGGAGCTTTTGGCTACATACTTTCTCATCAGATCAACAGATATGTTTTGTTTTTGTTTTTTTGTCCAGAACAGATACGATTATTAGTAATTAAGGAGACCGATAACCGATATTTGTTGTAATTTTGCAGTAAAAACTAAAATCTTAGAGTCAAATTTAGAATAACCCCTTTCTGCTACTTTATACTTCTCCTCCACTACTTTTTGGAGACAAATGTTGTACTTTTCACTCCATTAGACAGTCCTTCCATGAAGTTGCGATGTGATCATAACAAATCAAGCCATTTCAACCAATTGAATTCTGCACGGCCTTGCAAATTTGTCCAAACTCCACAACTTTTCCGCAAACTTGACATCATACATGTACGTCTCAATGCCGTGCATACTCAATCATGCATCTGGTAACTTTAATTAGTTACTTTTCAGATTATAATTCAAAATATAAATTAACAATTACCATGTATCATTATGATTATGCTATCCAGCAGTATATAAAGTAGCCTGATTAATAGTCATACAATGCAATAGGCACAGAATAGGGATTTATATTGGCAAGAATCTGGTGATAAGATATGCACCAGGATACAGGGGTTATGATGAAGGTGATATATTGCTTATTTTAGGGACACAGTGTAAATAATAATCCCACACCATGCCACTGCTTGATTGATGCAGTAACACAAAGCATAATATCACAATAGTGAAGTGTATTAATATATTCTTACACCCTGACTACAGAGTGGAACTACACACAGCGAGGCGGCTGCATCAGACCCCATGTACTTGCATCTTTCAATTAATTTATTTTATCTGCAATTGGATAAAGAATCAGATTAATTGCTACCATTTTAAATTAAATATTGTGGTTTCAGAAATGTCCTGGCCTACAAATCACAGTTTTACAGACTGAAGAAAACGTCTTTGTTTGGTGCAGATCCTTGCAAAAAGCACACCATGATGATATGTTTTTAAATGAAAATGAGAATAAAGATATAAAAATAAAATAAAAATTCCCTCTAATATTGCAAATCATGCAACCACAATATCAGTCAGAATAATTGGAATTAGATATTTTTTCAAAATAATTTATTCAAAATCACTCTACAGTTCCCAGTTAGGCTGCAACTAACGATATTTTCATGATTAGTTAAGCTCACAATTAATTTTTTGATTAATAGATTAGGTCAGATCATTTGGTTTAATATTTGCTGCTCACTTCCTACTACGCTGACCAGTCAGTGGTTTGCAGTGTTTTCACGTCACCTTTTAGTATCAGCTCAGCTCACTTGGAACCTTGACCAAGGTGACACCAAAAAAAAGTACCAGGTACAAGCTACTATCCACAACAGAAAACCAAAAAAGAAGGAGTAGAGTCGAGTTTGAGCCATAACACGCACGGAAAACGCAGCTTAGCAAAGTCCAACTGTAGACTGGTGGTGAGGAAGCAGATCTTGAGCTGAGATTGTTTTGTCAACTACTGTCTTCAAGGTCAAGATGAAACAAAAGGAAGAAAGAAAGACATTTGGAAACTGAAAGTGTTCTTCTATTTCTAAACAACGTGCGGCTGCACTTCCTCCTCATTTACAGGAATCAAACTATGACTGTAAAGCTTTGCAGCCTCATATTAAGACAATAATCTGGCCGTCTCCTTGGATACAATATATAATTAGAATAAAGTCGACCAAACTGATTTTTTAGGTCCATTTTGTGCTACATAACTAAATGTCCCCAGTACTTAATGATACAAATCCAGCACAACCAGTTCTCATCCACGACACTCTGATGAGAGGGGATCTTAAGAGGTGTTAATCCTGTTTACAAGATTAGTGCAAATCTAGCTTTCCCTGTCTCTGCACGTTTGTCCCGCTCACTACGTCCAAGTGTCCAACGTGATTCTGCGTAAGCCAGTGGTTGTTTTGGCCAAGGTTGTGTCACTGAGTCTGCAGGTTTTCACTTCAACCACCAAGACACCACAATGTTTTTGACTCAGCTAACTGTGTGTTGATTATGCAACCTTACAACTATTTTTCACTCCATTGATCAGTCTGCTATTTTTCGATTTATCAATGAATCAGTCCAAAACCCAACATAATAGAATATACAGTTATATAAACCAGAGAAGAGCAGCAAATCCTTACATTTGAAGACCTGGAACCAGATTTATTCTGTATTTAAGTCAATTCATCAACTAACTATTTCACCACTAAATGCAACAATATTTTGGTGCTTTCAAACATCTACTATGTGTGGGTGATGTGATTTCTGGCAAAAAAAAAAAAAAAATGTTTTCCATTTGAATATCTCCATATTCACTTGTAACTCAGCTACACTGCAGACTTTAAGGAGAAAAGGACCGCAAGAAATACAGTCCTACAACAGCCTTTACTCTCATATCACAATTGAGATATAATAGAGGAGACTGGGGGCAACATTTTTAATGACAAGATTAAAATATTAAATTCAGAGGGTCCTAAGTCCCACCCCATTTTGCTATTTGCTCCAATGACAGTTGGACAGGCTTGGTACCTCAGTCAGCGTTCTCCTTTCCTGTTCTTAGATATGCTATGTGCTAAGTTATATTGAAAAGAAATTTTGTTAGGGAACCTATAAAAGCGACACATTTTAAGTATAAGCAAAATACTACCTAACTAGCTTGCTAATCTAAGTCAATCATTAGCTAGCTGTTTACCTAGTGTTTGCAAACCAGCATAAGACAAGTTTACTTGACTGCTACTGGAGCAGAGAGTGAAAAAGGGCGGGACTTAAGAAGGGTCAATTACCCCCTTGGTGGGGCAAGTGTAACACTGAAAAAAAAAAGTCATATTAACCCACTGTATCTGAAATAAAGGGACACCTCAAAGTAATCATTTCTGCTCTAATATCTAAAAATTTACTTCCATTTTTTTTGTATATGATAGATTTTAATTATTTGAACTGAGTAAAAAGTAATTCTACATTTAAGTTTAGCGGAAAATGTTAATTTATGTTTATTCAACAGAAAACTATGTCAGCACAGACAGATTTAGCCTACATTGGGCCACGTGCTTCTCGCAGCCATGACAAAACCTTGTATGCTCGCTAACAACATAACTATATTAGCATAGTTTGTTCATATTAATTTTTAACCAATGATGTAAACATAAAATTCATGCAAGTTTAAATTTGGGCAAGAAAAATACTGCGTATTTATAAAGTAACTTTCATAAAATCAACCAAAAATCAAAAATGAAAGTCAAAACAATCCTGCTTCTGTTCCACCAGCAGAGAGAGAGAATCCTACTGAGCATGTGCAGAGTGTCATCCTCTTTCTTGCTTCTGATTGGAGGGACTGAGTGTGTTACGATAGCCCACCGTTACAGTTAACCCCGGTCTCCCCTACAACGCTGATACAGGCTATATCACAAATTAAGATCCTTATCTCTATTTTTAACACAATTAGATAATGAAACCTGCAAACAACCACCCACTGAATGCTAAAACCACATAATCAAAAACTTATCTACCTCATAATATAAAAACCTACAGTATGAGGCGTTCAGGGACACCGCTGGAAGGTTTAATTTGACATAACAGACATTTAGGAGAACGACTAGAGATTTATAACCAGGAACAACGTGTCGCACAGCAGGTTTTTATACACATATTTGTGTTACAGCCCTTCAAAAGCGATGTTAAGAGGAAAAGAGGAAAATGAGTGCGGAAATCATCCTACCTGCTGGAGTAGAGGCTCACCGCAGGCAGTCTCACCTGCAGTCCCGATGGCAGCGCGTCGACTCTCTGCTGCTGCTGCTGCTGCTGCACGGAGCCCAACACACCACGTGACCCTGCAGCGCTGATCGACGCCGCACGTGATCTCAACGCAGGAGGACATATGATGAGGTTAATTATCAAAATTAATCATTACAGATTTATTAGGGTTAGGAATGTGGGATTTTCCTTGCGATGTAAACCTCTCAAATGTAGACCTCAATTAAGGAAAGGAAATAAAACTGTATTACTAAAAAATGAAACATGTATCCCTCAAAATTATTTTATTTAAAGGGCACGTTAGGCACGATTACAAAGGTAAATATTGTGCTTTTTCTCCACTACAATAATTGAATGCCTTTGTTTACATGTTTACTTTGCAAAATCATCTATGAACACGAAGTAGGCATATACTCAACAAGTAAATAAACAGTGGTGGAAAGAGTACTGAAAATCTGTACTCAAGTACAAGTAATGTTGCTAAGATAATACTCAATTACAAGTAAAAATACTGGTGTTAGAAATTTGCTTAAGTAAAAAACCACTCAGAGTATTAGTTACTTTTTTCGTGCCAGTCACCTCTCCAAACTAGGGTTGCAAGTATCGTGCGTTTTCCTTAACCAATAGTTAAATATTTTTTTTGTGATCCTTTTCTCATTTTAAGTCTAAGTTTAATTTTTTCCTCATTCAGCAAATGACTCTGACAGGCAAAACAATGTCAAAAGAGGGGCAATTACTGCCATGTCCATATCATCGTTTTCATTGGCCCGTTTGCGATCAGATCACCTGATTGGCTACTGAATAGCAGATGAAAGGTTTGGATATTAAGTCAAATTGTACTCAGTACTCAACTATGATTTTAAAAGTAACTGAGTAGATTACATCTTGTAATGCACTTAAGTATGAGTAAAAGTGCAGACTTGAAAATCTACTCATAAAAATACAAATACCCCAAAAAGTACTTAATTACAGTAATTTGAGTATAGTTACTTACACCCCTGCAAATAAATCATGATGTATTATTATGGTTAAAGAGACATTTTACCCCCAAATCAAAAACATATATTTCCTTTGGCCTATAGTGCTAGTCTGCAACATTTACTATCAAAAGAGCCATTTTTGGTCAAAAAAGAAAAACCTAAAATTTCTGGAGCCAAAACTGTTAAATTCTCTATTTTAATTTTTTTGGGATATGAAGCCTGGTGAGACTCAGGACTACAGCCACCAGCAAAATGAGGCTATGACGCACATTTTAGTTGATGAAATATTAAAAGTATCCATATATGTAGTTACATTTATACCATTTTTCTTCAGGCGCTGCATTTAAATGATGAATTAATGTAATAACTAATAATAACTGACCTGACTGGGCAGATGAAGTACAATCAGATAACATTTCATATTATTATACCATCATTCCACAAGAATTTATTTAACTGGTGAGATTTAATCCAAATTGGATGCAATACAGTTTGTCCATTGTTTCATCAATTAATGTCACAGTGAGGACATTCATTTCCCACTCTCCAGGTGGAGGTCAGAGGTCACAGACAGTCACAGAGCAGCAGCCCTGCAGGTGGCATGGGATTTTCAGGGATTTGCTCTTGGACGGTCCCGGCTGGGCAGATATTTGACAACACGGTTTAGGCTGAACCCGAATCCCGTGTGCGCCACTCAGCTGTCTGATAAATGAATGTTGGGACAAATGAAGTGTACCATCCACTTGTTCTGGAGGGGAAGTAGAAAGTTTCAGTTCCTCATGAACACTAGCTGAGTCAGACTATTACTGGATATTTCACACAGGGATTTCACCCTTCAGATTTGTGCCTGGAATTTTCATATTTTCAAAGTATATGGCTTTGAAACATATTTAGTTATAATTTAATTTAACTTTTGCTTGCTGTGTCCCAAAAATGCAAATACTTAAATAAAAATACTGTATACTTTGAATATCAAAATTTTGTATGTAAGGAGCTGTGAACTGTGAACGTGTCCAACTTTAACACTTGTTGATTTGAATTAATTCTGCCCCGTTTCACCCCAAGAATTCCTCATGTTCGCTTTGTTCTTCCCTCCAACAAGTGCCTCACCTCTGTAAGCCTCTATATCCCCAAATCCTCTGGCCTATACAGTATAATAAGAAGTTTGACCATTTAAAGCAATGAACACGCCAACAGATCCTTTATTCAAGCAAATCTGATGAAAAAGATACAAACAGTGGACAAAATATCCAAATCAAGGATAGCAGGCAAAAAACAGTGGTCTGTGTGTCTTTTAAAACATGTTACTACAGTTAATTTAATCAAAATAATGAGTTAGCATTTCAAAGTAATGACTCAGTATCCCAAAATAATGACCTAGTATCTAAAAAAAATGACTTAATATAAAAAAACACTGATTAAGTATCTCAAAATAATGATTTAGTATATCTATAAGATAATACTAACTCATTATTTTGAGATACATAGGGCATTGTTTTTAGAAAATTGCTCTATTATGACTTACAGGATGTTTTCTTTTTTCCATCACATTGAAATGGGCTTCCACAATTATGAGTACATGATATAAAACAAAAGATAATGCGTCATAATGTACTTAATGTGGAATATTATCATCATTAATATTTGAAAAGAGCAAATGCAACGTCTATGGACTCTATGATAGCTGGAAACACATCAATCAAATTAGCAACATCAAACTTAGAGCATATGAGAGTACACTGTGTCACTCAGTTTCTTGCTGTTCTTCAGCCTCCTCCACTGTGTCTGCAGGCTGCTCAGGGCGTCTGATTGGTCAGAAGTCACAGGCTGGTCAGCTGCCTCTTCTTTTGCATCTGCTGTTTGCTCTGAATCTGAGGTTTTGGGTTCTGCTGCAGCATTAGCTGCAACCTTCCCCTCATCTTTCTGCGCTTCAAACCTTGTCTTCAAGCTTTTCCACAGGAAGAGTCTTAGACGCAGATTCTGCAAGAGAAGAATCTTTAGTAAACATTCAATCTGACTCATGACAAAATTACGCCATACTGTTGTAATGTCTCAGACGTCATTTCATTTCGGCCCTCTCACCCTTTCGCTTCTGCTTTTTGCTTCCAGTGACGGGGGTGTTCATCTTTTCCTTCGGGGTGTTTGGGCCAAACACCACATTTCCCTCCGCGTCGGTCCAATATGAAGTTATCCCCAAGTCAGGCGTTCCCTCTGTGATCTCCAGCTGAGAGGAGTAAATCTGGAGTTAGACCCCAACGCTTAAAAAAAAAATCCTTGCTCTGATCAGAATTAACCTTCACACCATCCAAAGACTGATGTGCGCTACTTACCGGGACGTTCAGTGAGGTCAGATATCACTGATTGCCAAAGTAATCCAGATACACTTGACTACAAACAATGAAAACTTATTTTCACTCGATATTTCACATTTTGTTACCCAATTTTTCGATTGCATTATATCCAATACTTGCAACTGATTTCTTTCTGAAATTCCAGGAAGGATATTGCTTTACATTTATTCGTGTTTTTAAACCAGTGATTCCCACACGAACAAAGTAAGGACACCCTGTCAAATGCCTACTGTTCAGTTATTTTAATATTTTTCATCTATTCTGTTTAAAATTATACATAACTAGGCCATAGAGACAGCCCTTAGGACTTGTCAGAAATAGAGGAGATAAGCAGCAGGATCTTAGCTTAGCATAAATACTGACACAACACACACAACTGGGTCCATGCCATTGTTCCAACTACCCATTATTCTGATACCCTGGTAGTCGGAAAAATGCCCAATTGGACTCAAGGCCCATTTGTCTGACAGCCTGTTATCCCAAAATCAAACACCCAAGGCCCATTGCTCCAAAAATTCATTCATACATAACTCTAACCATAACCCACCAACTGAGGTAAAACTCTCATGATTTTATTCTGACATTGGAAATTTAACTTTTTGGAACAATATGATTTGTTTTTGGGCTGCTGGACAAATGGGCCTGTGGTCCAGTTGGATATTTTTATGGACTATAGCGTGCTGCAGGGATGAGGCCAACCCAGAGGTTAGCATCACGCTAGTTCCCTCTACAAAAAGCCAAAAAGATTTTTCTACCGGACTTTGGATTAGGACAGAAAATATTAAGCTCTGTGGTGATCAAAGGTTTATGATACTCGCACATTTTGTTCAGCAAGATATGATTTTTGAAGTATAAATGCAATCACCAGAAATGAATGGCTAATTTAAAAATGAACTACACCACGGTCACATGACCCAGCATCGCCACTACTACATGACTTCACCGTGATAACATTTAATGTTGCTGACAACCTCTGTAGTCACTTTTAGCTACTACTTCTTTTAAGACAAAATTCATTAGTATTAATGATATATTTTATATTGTAGAGCAAAACATGAAAATCTTTTATTTCATTTCAGGCAAATAGCCGAAAAACCAGTTAAAAAACCCCACTGACATCGAGAAATGGCAACAGAGGGGCAAAAATGCTTGCTCATTTCTGTATTTTAGGGCTAATTCCTGCACCACTGTATAGTCTGAAATATTTCCCACTGGACCAAAAGCCCATTTGTTAAACAGCCCATTGTCCCAAAAACAAATGCCCATTGCTCCGAAAAGTAAAACTCTCATAATTTAAAATAGCTTAAAATGTTGTTTGCTGTAAGGCCAGAAAGATTAAACTTCTGTTGATTAAGCACCATGAGCTGTTTTTGGAGCAATGGGCCTCGATCTGTTGGACAAATGGGCTGTCGGTCCTATCGGACATTTTTCAAACTACTGGGGTTTTGGACTTATGGGCTGTTGGGACAATGTGCCGTTAGGTGGACTTCTTGGCCGTGCGCAGGGACTTCCAGTCCACTTTAGCTGAAGCACTCGTGATAAAACTGATGAGGAAAATGAGGATATTTATAACCTTTGGATATATTATTCTACTGTATGATTGTACCGTTGGATGCTGGTGACCAGACAACAAGGGGAAACAGCATTAGTTTTCTCTCGATTACACTCAGGTGAGCTTGATTTTGTTTGCTCTGTTTGTGCTCATTTAACTGTGAGTTTTTTTTAGTTTATATTCTTCCAGAGCGTCATCAATCAAGCCCACCGCGGTTACTACAGAAGAGAGAGGGGTGGTCTCCATGCTGGTGGCTGATCTTCAGGCAGTCCGAGTCTACAGAAATCGTGACTGGGAGTGGAAAAGGGGAAAAAAACTGAAACAACAGAGTGAGACAACATAGTGAAAGGGTGGAAGGTTCAAACCAAAAGTGAGACAACTCAAAGAGGAAGAGTGGGAGGAGGAAGTGGGGAAGTACATGCTCGTTTTTATTAGTCTCATCAAGAAACAGGGGGAATAGGAAGTGATGCAATAATAACAAAGTGATCTAACAGTCTCCATTACAGTGTCACCGTTATCATCATAATCACGAATAAAAGGAGGCATCATAATCATTAATGATGGACTGTGAAGGGGATGTCATAACAATGGTGAATAACATAAATAACAATGAAAGTGGGCAAACATACAGTGTTCATACAACAGGGAGACAATGGAAGTGATGGCGTGATCACAACATTCAAATGACTGTGAATAACAATAAAACAGGACTGAAGTAGAATCTGATGAAATGGCACTTTACAATAAAAGGTCATGTTTTAACCCATTTGCAACATTTTGTTTTATTCTCCAAATCATACATGAATTTTTTAATTTAGCCGTCCCAAACACCAAAAACACAAGTGTGAGGAATGGGAGAAACCATGTGTTTGTCTGCTCTGAAGAAGCTGCAATCGGTACCATGTTTAGCCAGCTAGCATACTACCTACAGTAGGTAGCTAGCCCAAGCTAACATACAGTATCATAAATT
This sequence comes from Lutjanus argentimaculatus, assembly GCA_034769285.1. Classification (NCBI taxonomy): domain Eukaryota; kingdom Metazoa; phylum Chordata; class Actinopteri; order Lutjaniformes; family Lutjanidae; genus Lutjanus; species Lutjanus argentimaculatus. The sequence goes on along the minus strand of JAWZSL010000009.1, from coordinate 12,176,333 downwards.
TTGGGACTCAGGTTATGTTTTCTAACCCCGTTCAAGACTGGCGTAGCCACTATGTAGTATTTCTCCACTGAAAACAAGTCCTAGATGCTTCTCTTTATTGGATTTAGGAAAGGGATAGCGTTAATGTTAGCCAAATAAATGGGCTGGTGCTCATCCTAAAAAACTTTTCTATTATAACATTAAAAGGGAAAAATAAAAAGTCGGTAGGAGATGCTGTTTTCAACCCATTCACAGAGCTAATGCTAGCTAACTAGCAACATTAGCTAAATTAGCTAACTAGCCATAGTTGAAATGGTTGAAGCTTGACAGGTGTAAGGAAGAAGCTTGACTGTCAATTGCAGAGACATGAAAGTTGTTTGATAGCACCACCATGTCTTGATTTTTATCAAAGTTGTGCCATTATGATTTAGTAATTCAACTGAAAAATGGAGGGCTGCAGAATCTAAACATGCTGATGTTCTACATTCCCACCAGCACTTGAACGCACCAACCACCTCCAAGATTTACTACTGTAACAATGACTGAACAAAATGAAGACCTGTCCCCGTTAATCACGGCTTTCTGTGTCTCAAGCACGGGTCTGGTCTAAAATAAATTGCTGCCTAAAATACAAGAAAAATACAGAAATCAATGCAAAGTTATGGTGATTTTTTTCTAACCGGCAGCAGTAAAGTGAGCATAATTTGCAGCAAATGGGATAAAACATGTAAAGACATTCATTTGGCTTTTAAATAGACATTCCACATGAACTTCATGAGCTTCATTTCTGTGACTCAGCAACACAACACGTCTTTTACCTTTGGCTTTCTTTTGTCAAGTAATGTTAAATTAAGTGAACTAAAATAATTTTTTGTCTCCGCATGCCACAACTTTGCACAAACAAAAACTAAGATCGCACCAGTTACATTTTTGAGTGGACATGATGTCACACAGGTATGTTTTTTTAATGCTCAGTTAGATTTGTGATTATTGGACCAAATGAGTACATATTTATCTGTATAATTTTAAGTTACAAGTCATGACAACACTCTGGATTTCTCTCTGAACTGTTGGACATTTCATTTCAGATTCAGCACCTCTAGAGTTTATATTCTACACAAAACATCTAACACATCCTCAAGCCTTTTTCTTCTTCCTTTAAGTGTTTCCAGTTTGTTTGTTTTTTTCCATTTATACATATTTACGACAAGATTTGGACCGCTTTTATTTTTTCTTGCCGCCCACTTCGTCAGGGATGAAGACACTTACGGTGAAGTCCCCGCTCTCTGTGCCGTACTTGTTCTTCACCAGGATGCTGTACTTGCCAGAGTCCGACGTGTTCACGCCGGTGATGGTGAAGCTGGCGAACTTGCCCGACGCGAACTTGAGGATGCAGTGCTCGTCGGATGTGATCTCCCTGTCGTTCTTCAGCCAGGTGACCTCTGGCACGGGGTCGCCCGAAATGTTGCAGGTGAGATTGAGGGCCTGGGAAGAGGACGAACATGCAACACACACTATGAATATTATACATAAATAACAATTATATTGTAGGCATGTGGAGTCACTGCCACCATAGAGATTCAGTGTCTTTCATGAGGACAATTTAACAAAACACAAAATTATGTTTTTATATTTATTTTTTATATAATATGATTATTATGTGGAGCATAGGGAAAAACATAGGGAAAGATAAATGGATAAAAATAAATAAATGACATTATAGCAAAAAAGTTAAAACATGCAGATAAAACAGAGCAATTCCTGTGCAAAATATTTATAAAAATATATCTTAACATATATATACAGAAGTAAAAAAAATAAATTGAAAATAAAAGAAAATGCTTATGTTTATTCTTTGATATTTTATTTTTACATATATACTTTTACAGATTTACTCTTTTAATGCCATTCCTGTGACTCCATCTAAGGTACACGACAGTTTACCTTGCCCTCCTGTATGGTGACCACATCAGGCAGACCTCCTGCTACTCGAGCGCGATCTGAAAGAAACAGTGTTGACCTCAATAATTATAACAAATACATTTTTTTTCCCCTATGGCACCTTAAAAACAAAAGTGCTTTAAATAAAATAAAAATTCTGTTAAATAAAGAAAAAGAGCAAATGTAAAAACTTGACTAAAAATGTTTGACTAAAAGTAAGTTATCAAAATGTGTTTGCAGTTAAAGCAAAAGAGTCTTTTCTCTAAATTGAAGCTACTTATGTACATTATGACATTAAATGTATGCAAATATTTTTACTAGTACATAGTCTGGTTCATGTGTTGCTTTATACGTAAACAGTAGAAACAGAACTCTGTAAGAATAAAGTGAAAAAAATAAAGGTTATATGATCTGCCTTTGTAGTTTAATTTAAAATCCAAGTTGTGGCATTTCAACCTCTATTATACAACATATCTAAACAATATATTAAGGACAGGTCATCTTGATAATTCAACAGCAGGCCTAAAATCTGTCAAACGTGAAGCCACTGTAAGCACAATGTCACTTACTTCTCTCTGCAATAGCAGCAGCTCTGTTGAGGAGAAAAAAAAAAGAGGAAACAACAAATTAGGTCAAAGGTGCTGAGAATCAGAAGTGAAAGTAAAGGCGTAATCGTCACGCTTAGTTCCTCATTTATTTCCTCGATTCATAAACACAGTGGGTTTAAAGTTACAAACAGCTCGTCTGAGTAAAACAGTAATGCGACGTTAAGCACTTAAGCATGTAGGTCAGTAAGCTGATATTATAGTAATCGAGTAGTTAGTAACTTACTTGAGTCTCTGGAATTCTGCCATGGCGTCGTCAAACGCTGCAAAACAAAGAAAAGGTTGTGGGAGTCTGACTATGGTTTAGTGGTGATTTATACAAGAAATTCAGCTCGTTTAGGACACAACAAATGGAAAATAAGAAAGCTGAATTGCAGAAAAATACAAGTCTATTTGAAAGTCTTCAAATGCCTAAAAAACACTGGTCTGTGACACAGTAAAACAAGCAACAGTGTCATTAAGAGAAATTTCTAATATGCGAACGATGGCCTCACCTTGACCAGACAGCTCCACAGTCCTCCTCAGGCCGCCTTTCCCGTCGTTGAACTCGATGGCGTACTTGCCCATGTCTTTCTCTGTGGGCGCTGAGATCTGCAGCCACAGCTGCTCCCCCACCACGCCGCTCTTTATACGGTCAGAGAAGGCGATGGCTGAATCCCTGTTGGAGAGACGACACACACGCAGCTCTTTCAAACAAAATGAGCTTAATTTCAGTCATTAGAGTGTCTGTGACTGATTGATCTTATGAACGTACTTGTAGTGCCATGTCACTTGGAGTAAATCGTTATAATAACTGACGAAGGTATAGAGTCGGATGCCCTCATCCGTGCTTGTGATCTTCAGAGGAGTGGAGGAATTGGCTGCAAATGAAATAAAAAATGTATTTAGGGTAAAATGCAAATTTAAAATGAATCAGGCACCATGTTGTCTGGAGACAAAATGTTTATCTTCTTACCGATATAACTGAAAACTTCATTCATCAAGTCTTTGAAACCTGGTGGAGAAAAGGATTTGATCATCTCAAGTCGTATATTTGCCACAGTCATCAGATGTCCGAGAGCCTGTTTACACCTGGTATTAACATGTGTCCTGCCTGATCAGATCACAGGTAGACCTCTCTAAGTACAGGTGTGAACTTACCCAAGACGCATCTGACTATTTTCTCAATTAATCAATTAGCGATTTGGTCTATGAAGGGTAAGAAAATGGTGAAAAATATTTGTCAGTGTTTTCCAAAGCCCAAGGTGACGTCCTCAAATGTCTTGTTGTGTCAAAAACACAAAGACATTCAGTTTACTGTCATAAGAGAACTAAAGAAACCACAAAATATTCATATTTTAGAAGCTGAAATCAGAGAATTTGGACATATTTTAATAAAAAAATGCTTCACAATGATTGACTGATTATCAAAATAGTTGGCGAATAATTTAATAATAGATTAATACGAGGTGGTCAGGGTCGTATTGAAGGACCTCCTACTCAACTGACATCCTGTAATGGGGCCGCACTGATTAGCATTTCCATTACCACTTTTATCGTGCCAAGCTGTGCCAGGTCACACCCGAGATGGACCCACTCTGGAGTGGGGCCAAAGCGAGTCCGACCCGCCTCCAAGCGGGCTGCAGTGACGTCTCGCCGACCTCGGCCAACCCGTGACGACCCCTCAAATGAGCGAATGTTGTGATACTCAGCTCGCGTTTGCATGAGAGTAAAGAGAAAGATTTTTAAAGTTTTTAAAAGCGTCTGTGTGTTCAGATCTCAGTTCTTTAGAAGCTAATCTCTGTGGTTTGAAGTTTTAGCGTACATACAACCCCACTTCAATGAATCCAAACTCTTCTGAAGTGTCAGGTGTAAACAGGCTCTTATTGTTTGACTCGGTGGGGGTTACCTTGATCTGTCAGATTCAGTTTGGAAGTGTCCTTTCCTCTGTCATCCTTTAGAACCACCTCATACACACCAGAATCCTTTTTGGAAATCTGACCGGGGAGAGAGAGCGGGAGCGTCAGATTCAGTCGTAAAAACGACACTGAACAACAAATATGATTTGTATTCATCTGAAAAGGCAAGCTTTTCTCTTCTGCTAAGGGTGCTGCAGATAACACATATATGACGCAAAAGCAAAAAAGCAAACAGACAAACAAACATAAAAATCATTTATCGAAAACAATGCATTCGCAGGCGGAACGGCAAAACCAGAGGTGGCCGTCGGCCCATGATGACAACAGAAAACTGATCCCAACTTTTAGTCTTCTCCAGATTAGGGTGTCGGCATATTCTGGTGAGTCTGGAGGGGAGTCGCGCTGAAATGGGACACATGTGACATCATGTTTATATATGTTAGAGCACCTGGAAGGATGAATGCCATTCGCACAGACGTTTGGGGATGATACAACGGGATGGAACTGAACTTGTGAGACGCAGAATAGAGAAGAGGGTTATGTGAAATTTGAGAGAAAATTAAAACAGAAGAAGACAGAAAAGTTAGAGATAGAAAATTGTAAGAAAAGGCATCAAAAAATTTAGTGTGAATTAATTTAATAGCATTGTTAGCTTTTAAAATATGATGTTACATTTAGTTTCAAGATGAATAATGTTGGTTATTTATGAGGAAACTTTTCAGGAGTTTACAGTTAAAAAAAAAAAAAAGCTTTATCAGCTCGCTTTTGATCTTTTTTGACCCCAACTTACTCCTCATCTTGTGGACCAACACTGAGGTGAAAGATGCCCAGAAAAAGTGAAGAAAATCCACATATTGGAGTGTAGACATAAACAGAGCTGTGTGTTTACATTCATATATGCGAATGAATTCAGGGACATTTATACAGTACAGAAATATACACATATATGTACATAAATTCACACTTCACACACTTTTCTCATGTTCTTACCTGAGCAATTTCCAGTTTCAGCACTCCCTCGGTGAAGCCGAGGTGCTCGTCTGCTTTGATCTCGCGTCCGTCTTTGTACCACAGCGCCGAGGTCTCCTTCTTTATGTTGCCGACCTGAAATTCGACACAACAACACCAGGATGTGAAAAATGAAGACACTTGCTGTGTTGTTTTTTTTTTGTTTTTTTTTAGGTTGAGAGGTCATAAAAGTTCAGTCTCACCTTGCATTTCAGCACAACGCAGCACTCTGGTGTCACCTCATAACCCAAAAACTCAATGAAGTGAGGACCTGGAACAAAGGTGGCAATTATAAAAATGTAAATCAGAACATGTGATGTATATGCAGATCGAGAGGAGTTGCAATATTCAGTTGATTAACTGATCAGAAAAGACAGCAATTAAATCTGCAAATATTTTGATAATTGGTTAATCATTTGAGTAGTTTTTTTTAGATAGAATGCCAAATATTCTCAAAATTTTGGATTTTGGGGGTTTGGACAGATGATCAAACAAAACAAGACGTTTAAAGATGTCGTCTTGGGCTCTGGGATGCTGCTTTTTGTTGTTCTCCAGGCAACACAACTAATCATTTAATCAGTAATGAAAGTTGTAAGTTGCAGTCCTAAATACATGAGTAACACATGAGTATTTAGGGATACCGTATTATAGTGAGTGTGCCATACCTTGCTTTCTGTGCCATTCTTTCCTCTGGAACTCTGATTCCTTCTGCAGCTCCTTGAACACTGCAAATATAAAAAGTTTACAATGTTAAACACTCAATCTAAACACGAAATGTAACCATGTGATACTTGTTTGGAATCAATCAGAGCCTAAAACTGGCATAATTATCATAAAAGTGGCTTTTATGTAATTTTGTAATTTTCTGGTCAGTATGACTGAATCTTTTGTCAATAATGTGTCTAACATGATTGATGTGTAGGATGCTTTTATTTATCAGTGGCTGCTTTGATCCTGCTTTGCTTTGCACAGGTACATTAACAATAGCTGAAATATAAAATATATAAATATATAAATACTGAAATACAGCTTCACTTTTTGTTGGTGGAAACTACTCAACCTGGCAACATTACCTGGGATGCTCGTTTACTTTGTGATTTCTGAAACGTTTTTAGCGCCCTCCAGTGTCCAGAACTTAAAGTTGCAGAGCTCTGCATTACAACTGTATGCAAAACTTTAACTGAAGTCCAGTTTAATAGATTTTCTGATTATGAGCATCTTCAGGATTGTTTTGACTGAACATACCGTCTCCTATCAGCACCAAGCTGGACTGGTTGGTGGCTTTCCCATCCTGCAACTGGAAGGTGAAGGTGCCCTCGTCTGCTGGGGTCAGAGACTCCATGATCATCTCAATCACGCCAGTGTTCTTGTCAAAGTTCATCTTGTATTTCTGCAAACCAAAGATATATATTAAAAAAACATAATTTCTAGATAGATGATGAACAGAAACTTCTGAGGGTTCATTTCCTTTTTTTTTTTTTTGTTCACTGACCTCCCCCTGAGAGAGAACATTATCATTGAAGATGTAATCGACTTTGCCGTTTGCTGAGATCTTCTCTGCCTGCAGCCAAAAGCGAACTCTTCCCTTCTCCAGCAGCTCCACAGCCAGCTCCGACTTCAGGGGAATAACTGGTGAGAAAGGGAAGGATGAAGAAAGAGAGCTCAAAGACACAGTCCGGTCCATGACACACTTAGAAACAGCTGTGATGACACATGATGCTGATAAACTCACTGGGAAATTTGTGGTCATGACTGATCCCCAGCAGCCTCTTTAATTCTGACAAAGAGAGGGGAAAGAAATTCATAAACAAACTGAAGTCATTTTTATTACAATGACCTCTTTAAATGTGTTATTATTTTCTGGATGTTGCAACCTACCTTCCTCAGAGAGGGTGTAGCTGGCTGAAGCACCATCGGTGTGGGTGACCAGACAAGAGTAAATGCCGATGTCCTCCTCCCCGGGAGCGCTGAAAACGGCTTTGGACCTGCAGTCGGTATAAAACAGAGCCCTCAATAAAACAGGATTTTCGAGGTTTTTCAAGAACTGTGAATCACCTCAACCCTGAGAGGTCCTTGAGCATATAGTCGTAAAGCTCCACCCCTGTTGTTTACATCTAGCGGAGATGATAAATAGGGTAATAAATCAAAGAGTCAAAGAGTCTCAGCATCGTCTCACTTGTTTCCCTTGGTCTCTAAGGTCATGCGGGAAGTGTCTGTCATTTCCTCGTAGTTCTTGGACCACACAAATTTGGAGTCGGGGGTCATGTCGGAGCACTCGAAGTTCAGGGAGATGATACCGTCATCATCTATGTCCACAACAATCTCCTTGGTGCCTGAAACCCATAGAAAAGAGTGTCACGGCCCGAAATAATGAACTCACAATCTATTTGTCGTCAGCGGTTCGTCTTTTTTGTCCCTCACCTGGTTTGGTCAGAGCTGGCACCGGCTCTGTCACATCTGAGACTTTTCCAACACCGGCTTTATTCTGAGCGCGCACACGGAACACATACGTCTCTGCTTCCTTCAGATTCTTAATCTGAAAAATGAACAAAAAAGAATAATAACCAGATTACACACCGGCTGCTGCTGCTGCATGTGTGAATTAATCTCTCAGCCGGATGATGGCGACCTTGATGTACGTCTTCTCCGTGGCCTTATTGTTGACTCCTCTCCAGGCCTCCTCTGGCGCGTCCGCCTCCTTGATGTCGATGTAGAACCCGTTGACCGGATCACGGCCCTGGTACACAGGTGGTTTCCATAGCAACACCAGAGAGTCGCTTCGCACCTCTCTTATCTGCAGGTCGTGAGGAGGTCCTGTGGTCCAGAACAGACTCGTTACACACGCAGGCTAAATCAGTGGTTTTCAAACTGGGGTCTGGGGACCAACAGGGGTCCCTAGAGTGGGATGTAGAGTCTCCCCAGCGAAAGGAAGACAAGAATAGTTTAACTTTTATGATGTTTTTTGGAATAGAGTTATCTGTTTTGATTGATTGTCACGCATAGTGCTCCTAGTTTGATCACTGACTGACTATAAAGACTTATAATCTTCAAACGAAAAAAAAAAGTAACCAGATGGGACTCAAAAAGACAAAATCCTCTCCAAGTGGGGGTCATGGCCTGATGTGAACACACATGTTTATATAAACAACTGGCAATGAACTGTCATGATATCATTATCAAATTAGATCAATTTTAGAAACCAGAATAATGAGACAAGTCTTCATCTCTTAAAGGTGATTACACAATCCCTTTAGTCCAGAAACTTTCAGAGACTTTCAGCTAACTTCAACTTTAACACCAGTGATTCTTCACTTTACTTGAACTTAAACCTTTTTAACTTGGAATAACTAGATCTCCTCCTCTGGTGCAAAGATTACACATCATGTCTATGAAATATGTCACAAAATCACAAGGGTAGGAGCTTGACTTTGAATTTTTATGTTTTTATGCTGCTGGCTTTATGTTTTTTTGCTTTTTTTTTAAATAAGTGGTGGTTTCTTATTATGGTTCTTATTGACTGTGTTGTCACTCTGCTGCCATTTGTTAATTTATTGCAGTTAAAAACAAATTTCATCATGGGGACAAATTAAGTTTATCCTATCTTATTAGGGACTGCCAATATGGAAAAGAAATAGAAAAAACTTATAAGAATTTCCCATTGCCTTTAATAGTAAAGGTTTGTGTTGGATATATATTGCATTTCCTGCACTGCTGCATTTCTCTCATTCGACATAATTATAAGAATTTGGTATGAATCGAAAGGCAGGGGGGTGGACGACATGCAGCAAAGACCCGGGGCTGGAATTGAACCCAGAGACTGCAGTAAGAACTATTATATTTATGTTTTGTTTTATGTTTCTTATATGTGACATCTTACGTGTCTCATAAGGTTTTTATGCAACTTGCAAGATTTCAGTTTCACCAATTGTTCCTCTAAGTTTTATATTGCATATATCTATGAAGGCTATGTCTGGTTTGACTGTCATATAAACATTTAATAAAGTGTATCTATATCTTCTTCCCATGAAAAACAATGCTTTCAGAAAGCCACAACTTTGTACCACTTCTGAGTGTAACCATCAGCTTAACATTAAAGTAATCTAAATGTTTTATATAAAGTACTCACACTGTGGATTGTGTATCAGTTTTAATGAGGTGACGACATGAAGATGTTCTGTTAATGTTGTAAAAAGGGCATCTGTTCATGAGAGCTTTCTTAAACCAGAAGTCTAACCAACCTGGCACGGCGATGGTCCACTCCTCGCACAGGAAGGTGTCACTGGGCAGCGACGGGATGCCGACACCTGCCATGTTGCAGGCTCGCACCTGGAACTGATACTTCTTGTTCTCCTTCAGATCAGACACCTGGAGACAGAGGGACATGAAGACAAACCCTTGTTTATGAAACTGTTCTGAAAGGTCTTTAAAATCAGCAGTATTTGGGTTGAATTTAACATCAGCCCACCCTGTAGGCCCTCTCGCTGATAGCCTTGATGTTGGCCTCGTGCCACTTCCCCGGCACGCCATCGATGACCTCACGGTAATCCACAAAGTAGCCGGTGATGTCAGCACCGCCGATGAAGGTGGGCTGCTTCCAGGCCAGCACCATGGAGTCGCGCACACACTCCAGGACACTGATGCCATAGGGTGGAGCAGGGGAGGCTGAGATGACAGAAGGCTCAAATTAACACCAGAATGGCTCCGTAGGGGAACAGGATGAAGTAATGGGAAACTGAAGCACTACAATGAGGTGATACTTTTAATTCCAAAACTTTTTTTTTTTTACACCTTCAGACAGCTGCTTTAATTTATCTATAATCTTTGAAAATCTAATAAAATTGCCTTCCATGAGTTTGTAGATGTTGTGGAGCTTCAGCGTCCCATTACTGAGACTTTTCTGTTTACAGCAGGCTGCATGACAACTCACTTTCTTCCATGGCCAAAAAAAAAAAAAAAAAAAGACGTCACCACTGGATTGTGTAAGTTTAAAAACAATAGTGGGCAAATACCTGCTGTATCAGAGTATTGTCAAACCTTTTATATCAGGCATTTGTATTCTGACTTTTTTAAACAAACAGTTTAAGATTTTTGGGAAACAGAACTATTTGCTTGCTGAGATTAAGATTGATGCCACTCTTGTTTCTGCACACTAAATATGAAGCTACAGCCAGGAGATGGTTAGCTTAGCCTAGCATAAAGACTTGAAACAGGAAACGGCTAGCTTGGCTCTTTCCAAAGGTGACAACAAAATCACCTACCTGCCACTCTAGAGCTCACTAATGTAATTATGTCTTGTTCTTTAAAGATTGGTGCCATACGTGTCATTAGCAGCACATAATGACTTCCTTGAAGATTTATTTATTAACCATCTCCAGGCTGTAGCTTTATATTTAGTTTAGTGGTAGTGACCTTGTTATCCAACTCTCATTAAGTTCTCACTGGGTAATTTTCTGTTACCTTTGGACAGAGCCAAACTAGCTGTTTTACCCTGTTTCCAGTCTTCATGCTAAGCTAAGCTAATTGGCTATTAGCTGTAGCTTCATATTTCATAACAGACCAACACAAGAGTGGCATCAATCTCCTTGTCTAACTCACAAGAAAGTGGATTAGCATATTTCCCATAATGTCAGACTATTCCTATTAATTAAAATAGTTAAAATAGTTAAATATCACATAAAATCTGTGGCAAGAAAATTTTTAACAAAGGACACCGTGATTTCAGGGATGAAGGAGTGACTGTGAGCAAAAGGCCTCTCGAAAAGCAGGATCATGTAACATGGTGATAATAAATTGGCCTGTCTTACACAAATAGTCACGTGAACTTGATACCCTCCCCTATTTAGGGGTGAGAAGTTGGTCAAAGTGCCCGAGAGGAGGACATCTGAAGATTTACATGGCGAGCTACCAAAAAGGGCTCAGGCCACAAGTGTCCTGATCTTGTGTTGGTTGGATGACCCACTTTTCAAGTACAGGGTGTGATTAGCCGGCTCCTGCCATGACATACTTATGTGGTTTGTGTGTTAAAGTGCTGTGGGTACTCCATATGTCGGCAGGTCCTGAGGTGCCAGGTCACTGACACTGAGCCACCAAGCGAGGAGGTTGTGGGAAAGTGGCCAGCAAAATGTTGACAAGCGTGACTTTGCTGAGTTAAAGTTTGGTGGTGTTTTACAGCGACTTACCTTTAATAGAAGAAAACCAGTAGAGCACTTCAACAACTGATAATTATATGTCAGAAACATGTGAATGTAACAGTAGAACCTCGCAGAACTCATTTAACAGGGGAAATCCCTCGGTAACACTAAACCATACATAAGACTGACAACATGACATAACAACTGTCATGAACATGTCTATGACTTGTCGTTCGTGTCCATGTTCTTCTTAATGCAAAGAGAGATTGCTTGAGATGTTTTGCTATGGTAACTTGACATTAACATAAAGCCAAATTCATCTTTGTTATAGACAAAAATGCACCTAACATAAATGTCAATGTGTTGGTTATTGACATTCTGCCATAAACCATACAGTATAATATTTTTGTTAATGGCAATTGGAATTAAACCTAAACATTAAACATTAAGCCAGTTCCATAATACAGTCTTGATTAGGACTTATATGACACATTTTAGCTTACTACATTAAACTGTCATATGTGGTTGGTTTTGACATTGGCTGCTATGAGACCATTATCACTTTTGTTATGAATATTTTCCTTGACCTCAACTACAGTGGTACAACCAGCCTTATAACATTTAAAGACATCTTAATGCCAGGTCCAAAATGTATCACAGTCATTGAGGTCAAGGACATTATTCATAACACTGTAAAGCTTTTGGTGGTGTAATAAGACTTAATGACATTTTAATGACTAGTCCAAAATGTATCACTGTAGTTGAGGTTAAGGAAAAATAAAAACAAATCAAACACAAAAAATCAGGCCCAAAATCAAATTATAATAGAGTCTGTATACATTTAGACAGTTATTTCTATATGTAACTGTCATGAAAGTCATCTCTAACAACTTGCAATTAAAAAAAACAATTAACTGAATGACACATAATAACAGCAGTCAAGCATTAGGTCATGTTATGATAGTGTAATAACAGTCTTATTACAGTGTAATGACAGTCTTATGCACACCCCTTCAGATAAAGTGCTACCCATCCTTCTTTTATTCCTCAGTAAAGCCAGGTCAGAATATAAGTGTGTGGAGGGAAACTGATGGAGTTTTGTGTTTGTTTGGTTTAAGGTTTTTCTGACCGGTGCTCACCTGACGACTCTCTCCTGGGCCTCGCTGTCTCCCGATTAGCTGAAGCACCTACAGAGAACTTACGTGCCTGTTTGGTCTCAGGCGCATTGGCTGTCTCTACAGCCTGATCGTGAGGGACTGGGTCTGAATGTGCATCTATGTCAGTAAGTGAGTCAGAAACTGAGTCTGACACAGACTCTGAGACCAGCTCTTTCGCCAGGTCAGGGGCCCAGGACACGCTGCCTCTCTTGCCCCCCTTGTTTTTACTCTCCATGGGGTCGGGCCGTGTGAGGCCCGAGCCAGCAGCCCCGGCCCCCTGCCTGGCTTCAGTGTCAGCCTGAGCTCTATTGCGCTTTTGCTTAGTGTCAGGGGGGGACTGGACAGTTTCATGCGTGCCCGTCCAGCGTGGCCTGTGCTCGGTTAGTTGGCCCACGTTACCCCCCGGCCCCATCTCCGGCAACACACCATGAGGGATGCCGCCCCCTACAGGAGTTAGCAGAGAAAAGCAGAAGAGGCTTTTTTTAACAAACAGGCCGTTCACAAGATCCAGCAAAAGAGAAAACGAGCAGAAACAGAAAGCAAAATTCAGTACATCACATCATCAAATACAATAAGATGTCTTCATCTGACTGGGAGGGAAAAATGAAGACAAGATGACCAACATGTGACATCCGGGTGAGAAGGTGAGTATGTTTCATTTAGGATTATGAGAGCATGCAGGCGAGTGAAGTAGAACAGCCAATGAGTGTGGATGTGCAGGCTTTGCACCAACCCTTTATGAAAAAACACTGAGCTTTAGTAAAACTGCCAATGGATTTCATAATCTCAAAGATTTTCACTCAAAAGATGAAATAACTGGCGATATAATTCATATGAAGTAGTTTAACTGTTTGCAGCTGTTACTTTTTGCCCTTAATATTAACAACTCTCATTAAGAACTGTGACTTCTTGTATGAAATGTACTGCAAATGAACTATAGAAACCCTGTTGCATTCTTTGTAATCTAACATAATAAAAAGCATTGTTTCCTGATAACATTATCAATATGTCCGCCTGCATGACCGTGCAGAGAAATACACTGGCATTTTTATTATGAGTGTGTTTCATAAGGGAAAACAGAGCATGCCGCTCAGCACAAAGCTGGCCAGTGAATGAGTGGCATCCAAAGGCTGAAAGTTATGTCAGTTATCATAATAATGCAGAGAGACTTTAGGGAACACATGCAGGAGATCGGAAAGAGCGTCGGATTGGTCTGTTTTGCACAGTTTGTGTTAGAGCTGGACTCCAAATTAATGTTATAGTTTGTTGATTTTATGGTGGAATCATATCTTTATAAAGAGGAGCTTCTCAGGAAACTAATAAACTACTGCTGTGTGCAGCTAGTGGTGCCAGATCAAACTAAAACCAAATTACCCGGTCAGATCGTGGAAAAGATTATTTTTGTCCATGCGATCGGTTTGTAGGGAGCCTCTGCTAACGTTCTGTAGCCAAAAACAAGTCCCAAAAGAAAAAGTATGTTTCCAACCTAGGCTATAGCTCTGTGATAATATACATTTTTTGTCTTTTTGGTAAGGTTGAGTGTGCATAAGTCTACTCTGTTGGATTATTAAAAGAAAAAAATTAAAGTTACAGGTACTTTTATTCAAGTAAAGGTTCTGAGTAGTTCTTCAACCACTGGTTTTAACTTAGTCTTTAACTTAGTTGTAATGAAGTAAATTATATTGTGTGTCCACTGAACTCAGTGCCCTTTCAGTCTCAATAATACTACCAGGCATCTCCTGACATCATTTTCTGTCAGGAGAAACCACCCAGATGATACAAAAAAAGGCCCTAATTATCTCACACCGCCCAAACACAATTTTTATCCACCCAGTCCTTCTCATAAAAAGTAGGTCAGTCTGGCAGCACTGAGCATGTGATGATGTACAATGTATTTTTAACTTAACTCAGAATTCTTCATATCTTAGTAGTACAGTCATTAAAATCCATTATTAAATACTCGATTCTGATTGGTCAATTACAGCACTCTAAGGTTTGTTATTTCTGTATAACAGACCGTTGTTATTAAGAACAGACTGTTGCTATAGACAGCTCTGGAGGAACAATGAAATCATTGCTAAATCACTAAAATCATTTTAAAATGAATATTTTATGTCAAATTATTTATATTTTTTGGTACATAACTCTGCAACAAGCAGGATAATGTACAATGAGCAGGTCACTATTGTGAAATAAAGGTATAAAATAATTTTAAAATGAATATTTTGTGGCACAAAAGTTTATTTCACGATAACGACCTGCTCACTGTACATTATCCATTACGTATCGAACAGAACAATACCACTGCCAGGTTAGCTGTTAAAATGTTAAGACAGAATTCAGTGCAGTTTGAGGGTACCGGTGGGGTGGGGAGGTGTATGTGTTGGTACCTTCAGCACCATGTGGGGGGGTTGCCGACACGTTTTGTGCCCAGGGTAGGTGGGGGGAAATAGGGGGTGGTGGTGTGATACTGGGCTGGTTTGTAACGACCGCTGAATTGGATCGCGCTGACCCAAATTAGAGGAAGTCTACAAGTCCTGACCCTGACCCCGCCTCAGGCTGTGCAGGGAGGAGGAGGAGGAGGAGGAGGAAGAGGAGGAGGTGTGGATGTGGCTGGACAGGGGTGGGTGGGTAGGTGGAGCACAGAACAGTGCAGAACAACGTGACAGGGTGACAGCGTGGAACCACGGTGGAGAAAGTGTGGAAGTGCAGACGAAGAAGTGAAGAAAACAGTGGTAACCGACAACATCATGTCAAAACATCAAGAAAATACCAGTTCTTCTATGAATGTAGCTCTACTTTAAAGGACAAATCCACCCAATATTTAAACTAAACATCAGTCTGTGGTGTGGCGCATTTCAGAGTCATTTTGTGCAGAAATTTTAGCTTTTTAGTGAGCTCACATAAACCTGTTAACCTCCCTATACTTTAGGTTTCTGTTTTCTGGCAGAAAGGAAATAACAAAATGAAACCCATAAATATAACACTTACTTGATTTTTCTTTTATTATTATTATCATTATTATTATTTTAAGTTTTTGGTCACAGTTTGGTTAGATTTGGCACCAAAACTACTTGGTTAGGGAAAGATGATCGTTTGGGTTCAAATCGACCCTTTCACAACATTTACCACTTGTTAGAAACCCTGTCTGGCAGAAAGCCGTGACAGCTAACTTCTCCCACATGCATTTCAAACTCTGGTTTCCTACATTTCCCAGAATATCTTTTGAAAAGTGTCATTTTGATATCAGCTATAAATTATTCCAGGTGGGTGTCCAATGTACACTAAAATTAAGAGATTATATTCTGTTCTGTTATATTCTATTCTACAAATATCCTGACATAATATATTTTCACATTATTGTCCATCCATGGAAGTTACAAAACATACACTAACAGCAAAATGAATTCAGAAATGCAAGCTACGACACCAACAGCTGATTTTTACACATTATTTAAGGGATTTTTTTTTAATATACAACAACAGGATAAAGTTTTTCCTGCTTATCTTCTCGTGCTGAGATGTGAACCTTCAGTTTTACTCACCAATAGCAGCCTTCACCTCCACAGCCTCAGACTCCTGGGAGAACTGGCTGAGCCCTGCTGCGTTCACTGCCCTCACCCTGAATATGTATTTCTCTCCTGTCATCAGACCATGACAGATGAACCTGCAAATTAACCAGCAGATACATTTCTATAAAAGCGATTGGCCTTTATAAACCTTGGTTAAAAGAGAGAAAGGAGTAATTTTACCTGGTTGCGTTCACAGGCTTGTTGTTGCATGCCTCCCACTCATTGCTGCCCACAATGCTTGCCTCGATGTAGTATCCCACCAACTCTTTGGCTTCACGGGACGCTTCCCAAGACACCACGACTGATGTGTCTGTGTTCCTGGTCGGGACAACTTTGCCTGGGGCAGATGGGATATCTGTGGACCAGAATATCTGACATTTAATTGACTGATAGCTGAGCTCTTGTGATGCATGTGTGTACTGTCCCTGCTTATATTTTTTCCATGTTTACCTCTTAGATTTTATACATAAACTATACACTATGTTGAAATATGATCTTATGCCAATCCTGTCCAATTATTCTCATGAATCTTAATACAGAGTGACATTTGAGAAGGACACCATTGCAATATTGTTGCATTTGCACAATAACAATAAAGTTCTAGAATCTTGAATCTCCTCTGCAGGTCAGCTTGCAGGTCAGTTCAACCTTCGGTTCAAAGTACCCCTCTTCCTGAGAAGCCTTTATTTTATTTCTCTCGCACACGAAGATTAAAAAAGTCTGTTTCTGGAGAAAGACGGTCAGATGCAACTTCGTTAGGAGTGTTCATATTGTTTAAGCTGACAAAATTGGAGGGATCTTTCACTTTTTTTGTCACTACTGGGAGTGGGATAAGAGAATCGATCCATATGGAGCGCAGGGTAACTTTATTTTTTAGGCGTTTGTCTTATGAAGGCATGAGCTCCATATGTATAAGAAAAGCTGCAATAAAACTGAGCTGTTTTTTTTTTCCAGGAATATGTACGTTTGTGTGTGTGTTTCCTGACCAAGCTTGTCTCCAACAGTGGTGGCCTCAGTCGGGTCAGATGGCTCGCCGACGCCGGCTGAGTTGCAGCAGCGGACGCGGAAGCTGTAGGATTTCCCCTCGGCGAGGTCGAACAGCGCAAAGCGAGGGGACTTGACTGGGATCTCTGTGTTCACCCTCTGCCAGCTGTCTGTGCCCGACACACACTGACGAACGAGGATACAAGGACAAGATTTTAATTAACAGGTAACGTAGGAATATCATTTAATCAATCAAACAAGCTTTATTTGTACAGCAGCTTTCATACAGGTTAGTGCAATTCAAAGTGCATAACAGATGACTGACAAACCAATAATAAGTTAAAAGAAAAATGTTGAATAGGTTTAACTGACCTTTTCCACATAGTACATGACACCCTCAAGGCCTTTCTCTCCAGGTGGCTTCCAGCTGAGCACCACGTAGTTCTTGGTTGCCTCCGTCACCTGCAGCTCAAGAGGTCTGCCAGGAACGACGCCCTCTGATGGTCAAAAGATAAAGAATCAGATTCCTAAACACGTCAGCCATGCGGCAGGACAACACAACCTTTGTGTCACTGGATGTCGTGGTGTTAGAAATGATATTTCCTACCTGCAGGCTCCTCCTCTGTGACAATGATTTGTCCAGTCCAGGGAGCAGAGGTACCTGACAGCAAGTAGACGATGATCATGTGAAAGTTATGAATTTTTCTTCAGGTTTTAACATTTCTTCATTGTGCTTCAATAGGAACCGGTTAAAGGCTGAGGCAGTACCTCTCATGCGGGCGCGATCAGCGGTCCAGCTGCGGCCACCGGCTCGGACACTCTGGACGGGCGGCTCATGCCGCTCTTGTTGACAGCGCGCACGCGGAAGGTGTAGGAGCGGCCCTCCACCAGGCCGGTGACGGGGAAACGGGCAAACTTCACCGGAGTGTCATTGCACTGGATCCAGTGGGTGGTTCCAACCTCACATCTGGAGACACATTACAATATAAGACTTTGGTTTTTGCAGGAATATCTTTAGTGATAAGTAGTACTACTTCTTCTTTGTTTTGTTTTTTCCCTCAGATTTTCTATTGATAAGAAGTTCTGTAGTTTAAACGTGGTATCTAATCAATGCATCATGGTCTATAAGATCATTATTTGTTTGTAGCATCGCTGTCCTGTGAAAACTACATATCTGTAAAAAGACAGCTTTTCATGGCGTCAGAAAAACAGCCTTGTTTTCAGCTTTGTGACAAAGCAGTTTTCAGCTAATCCAAGATTCTCAGCCGTAAAGGAACACTTAATCCTTCAGTTTATCAGAAAAATGTACTTTTCAAAATCGTTAAATTTGTGTATACATGGTTTTCACTAGACAGGAAGTCTATGAAAGACTGTTATCTGAAAAGTGACTAAATCTATCAGACAAATGTAGTTTGTCTCAGAGAAAAGCAAAATGTCACTAACAATTACTTTTACCCAAACTCTTTAAGATTTTTTTTATTATCCAGATGACCACTGATGACCATGACTTTATAACAGTGTTAGACAAGGCTGATGACTCCTGAGTAGTATCGGATTTTCTGCAATTGGGATTATGTAATCAGATTACAAAATATGAGTAACATTAATCAGCCCATATTACACTTGAAAAAATGTGTAATTAGCGTATAGTTACATTGTCAAGGATGAACTAATTACATTTTGAATTATATCTTTAAATACGGCAATTTTAAAATCATGAATTACATTTTTTTCAGGACAGCCAATGCTTTGTTCACTCATGAAAAGGATGTCTGACATAAAAGTTTTTTTTTTTTGACAAGTGCTCCACTTTGTATGTGGCCGACCTATCAGGAGAAAAAAATGTGTTAGTATAAGGTGAAATATTTTCAGTGTTTGATTTTGAAGAAATGCAAAAGTATTCAGATTATATTAATTAAAAAAAAAATCAAATGGATTATTACTACTAATGCTACTTATTAATTATAACTTGTGTTAGAGTCATAACAGGCAGCAACATATCGACGGACCTGTCCACAAAGTAACCCAAGATGGAGTTGCCACCATCGACAGCTGGCTGCTTCCAGGTGACAATGATGTAATCTTTATTGGCATCCAGACAGCGGACATCGAGAGGGGCACCAGGAGCTCCTTCAACCTCAGCATCAGAGTCTGACAAAAACAATAACAACACAGTCGGTGGGTTGTCAGTATGAATACGCTTACACACCATAAAGAAGCTTGTTCCATTAATTTTTTTTTAACATTTATTCTCTTTTTTCATGTTTAAATGAAGTGATTCTGCTGTATGCGGTTGTGTTAAAGTGAGCTGTGGCCTGTGCTGAACTGTGTAGCTGCGGGGCTCGATGCCAGGAATGTTTTCTGGTCCTCAAGTCAAACACAAGCCGAGAGCGATCAGCGGCAGGAGGACAGAATTAGCAGTAGCATGTCCCCGGAGTGAAAGAGGATAAGAGAGGTGACTCTTAAAGAAACATGAGGGTAAAGCCAGGGCACCTACTGTAGTGACACACTACATACAAGAGCTGCATCACAAAGTATAAACAGCATGTATTAACTGGGTACATGTGTACATATAGTCTGTAGCCTGTATTTTATCATCTGGCACCTCCTCAAATCATTTTTCTAACAGTTTCTATGACACCAATATCTAAAGCACATCATAAACAGGCTTATAATGTATTATAATCTGCAATAATATTCTAACTGAAGGAAAAAGCCACTGTGAAATCAAACAGGCTGTACATTTGGTTATAATATAATGAATTAACATTAGCTTCATAAATGTACTCCTGCTATTTATCTTTTATTGTCATTTCAATTATTAATCATTAATCAATTAATCAGTATATATCAGGAGTATAACCATTAAAAATGCATTACTTGATAATTAATTGATGAAAAATTGAAAAATGGCTGTAATTGCTCATGATTTGACATAAACTTACAGTTAGAAAGTGGCCAGCAATTCAATATTATGATATTTGACCATATAAGTCATTATAAAATGTTTTATAATGTGTTGTAACTATAATTATACAGTGTTATAAGCAGATTATAACACATTCTAAGTATGTTTCTAATGCACTGGCTTCATAGAAAGAGTTACCGATACATTTTGAAGATGTAACAGATCAAAAAAATGTGTTTTTCTTAAAGCAGCAACTTCATCAAAAGACCACTATGTGAGATAAGGAGACAAAACAGGAGGAGGTGATAATTATAACCAGGGAGTGTGGTCACTCACAAAGAGCAGGAAGGAAACTGGGCAGCCTATTGTTTCTCCTTGAAGCAGATATTTACAGTATCTCTCTGCGCTCACAGCCAGACTCATTCCATAGCTGAGCTCTCTGAGAATAGCCTGAGTGCAGCCAGGATCATATAGCGTTTTGTTATGGAGACTCTACCTGTCCCCGAGTCTATTTTCTGGCACGCTCGTACTCAACGTGAAGAAGCTGGAGCTTTAAAAGGTCAGATCGTCTCTGAAGGCAGCAAACATAAGCTTCGCTGACCACTTTTTCCATGGTATTCAAACAGATGCCAGAGGGAGTTGCCACTCGGTTGGTGTCTCTATTAGAGATATCCTATTTAAAACCACTCACTCACAGTCAAACACTTTGACTATTAAACTGGGTATTTGTCATCAGGTGCCAGAGGACGTGCTGTTGTGACTTTAACCTTGATCTGATGACATACCCGATAAAAACAAAGCTGAGGGAATCAGGCTGCATTAAACTCGCGTTGACAGCGAACATGTGGGGAAATATCTTAGATACGTAACATTTAATAGAATTAAAGGCTTGAGGACTTTCTCTATGTATGCATGAAGAGAGATTAAAACAACTGTCAGCATGGCCACAGATGAGTCAGAGTCAGAGATCAGAGTCCTCTGAAAGAGGTGATGACTTCGGAGCAAGCGTTAGTTATCTTTAAGCTATTTTTTGCTAGTCAGAGTTAATTTGGGGCACATTCATAGTGAGCTGTTCCAAAACACCTAAAGCACAAAAATGCACTCAGTTAAAGGTGTAATATGTAAGAACTGGGCACTCGTTAAATTCATACTGCAAACCATTGACATATATTAGAAACGGACAACATGACAACTCCCCAAAAGTGACACCAAAGCATCCGGATCTCCTCCTGGTGGCGGCTGCAGTATAGCTCATGAATCCTGCCTCCTCAGTGTTATGAGGTGGGAAACACATAAAGTACACGTAAACTAAATTTTGCTAACTGTAGCTGCCGTGAACTAGCTACCCCGGTTAGCCGTGCAGCTAGTGGTCCATTAAGTTCACTGAAGTCTGCCTGAAGTGAAAAGTCCAGAGGAGCACCGGGTGAGGAAGAGTTTCTCAGACCCGAGGCAAGGGGGGACCTATCAGGGAATGCTGGAACGGGCACCAGGACCAGAGCCAGGCGAGTGGGCGGAAGAGAGAAAATCAACTTCAGAAGAGGTACGATTGTATTTTTCTGTTGAATAATGTTTAATGTTTTTTAACATATTGTGAGTTAATACCACTTTGTACCTCCTTGGGCTCATAGGAGACCGAACAGGCCACGGCTAGTGAGTTAGCATGCTAACTTCAGTGGATATGCCTACAATACATAGACGTATTTGACATAATGTCAAAAATGCTTTTTCTTCACGTTCAGTTCACAATTTTTGAATGTTTTACACTAAATATTTTACATATTGCACCTTTAGACAAAAAAAATCTGTCTAAAACTCTGTGGTTGTAAAGGATGTTTCTAGATGAGTGTATGCGTTTGTGAATGGTCAAAACTATACACACTACACAATAAAAAAACTAAAGTATGTAGTAACCATCTTTAGACAGGTTAGAGACTCGGCTAACTTTTTAATGACAAGATAACCTTCAGGGAAGGTGTACCCACCTCTGACAAAGATATAGGCTGAATATGTTTCGTATCCAGACTTGGTGGTGACACGCAGGGTGTAGAGCCCCTCGTCCTCTTTGTTTAGGTGCGTGAGCGTCAGTGTGGCTCGATCTCCACTCCAGTGCATGTTGTACCATTTAGAAGGAGACAGCAGAACATCTGGAAAAAAAAAAAAAAAGATGGAGGGTGGCTCAGTAATATGCACTACTAATATAATCTGTCAATACCAAGCGGAGACATGCTTGGAGACATCTGCTTACCGTCTCTGTACCACTGGACCTCTGGCTGGTAGCGGTGCAGGGCAGGATAAATGATGACCGTGCATCCCAGACTCATGGTCTCACCCTCTCTTCCAAAGGATACACCAAACTTATCAACAATATGAGTCTGGAAGGTGATGCCGTACTCCGACACCGGGCCATCTACAGAAAAAACCACGAGACAGCAGAGTCAGGGCTTGGACTGGCATTAGTCTGTGTGGCAGACAAAGTGGAAAGACGACTTTATCCAAACCAAGTGGAAAGACAAAACACTGAACTGTGAAAGAAAAAATGTCACAACAATCATCATATCCACAGAGAAAAAAACTCTACAAAAACATGAAATATAAGTTAGATCACAACTGTTCAGCCAGGCAGAAAGTGGAGAAGAGAACATGTGTCAGAATAAAAGACAACAAACAAACACAGACCAAAAGAGTGACTCTGAAATTGCAGCACAGTGCTCACATTAAGAGCAACTTGTTGTCATGCATTTAACGGAGAAGCACAACAGACACATGGAAATATTCAATATTCAGTGATTTCAGTTGTTGTATTAGTTGAAAATACGATTAGGGTCTGTGGATTTTTCCACATTGACTACTTATGGAGAATACTGTCTACACAGAGAGTGGCCATGCATGGACACGGTGGTGAGTGGCAACATCAACACATGTTCAAACCAACTTTTTGTGACCCTGTTACCTTCAGTATTGGCCCCTGCATTGTCGCCGTAGCATCAAAGAAACAAAAATGTTGTTAGTGCAGCAGCACCCACTGTCTTTCCCAGCCTCCAACCCACCACATCCCACCCATCCCCGCAGGTCAGACATGAGCAGCTAACCCAGCATGAGTAATGTTAATACTATTGAATTATTATTTTTCTTTAGAAAGACCAATAAATGCATGAAAACAACATTCACCATATTCACATGGCAGCCATTTTTCTCTGGTGTCACCCTGAGGGTGGAGGTCAAATGCTGTGTTTCAGGTTTAGGTGTCAGGTTTTAAATCATATATATGTACGACATCTGACAAATTGTGATCATATCACCACTTCCTGATTGATCAGCAACTGAAAAGACAATCACAGTTAAAATCTGAATTGATTGATTTCAAGCTGAAACAGCATAATTCACTTCTTAGTTGAGATTGTTATGATTTGATGGGTTACATGATACAATGAAAGACGTAAATTAATTCTTCTGTCTGATATTTCAGAATTAATGTACTCCTTTCTGATCATATTATGTACAGTAAGACTACCAAACAGTAACGTTAGCTAGGATGTGGCTGAATGCTAATGTTAGCTATTGCGTCATCGAATATGTTGTTTTAGCTTGAAACATGGTCTGATGTCCTTCCAGATGTTCACTGTCTGTTGTCTTTTTAGTCGCTGATCAATCAGGAAGTGGTGACTTGATAACGATTTGTCAGAATTCGTAGCTTTATAAGACTTACACCGTAACAGCATTTGAGCTTTCCACCCTGAGCGTGACGTCAAAGGAAAATGGCCGTGTTTGAATATGGTGAATTAAAGCTGCATTATTTGACACTGAACATTGAATCAGTGATTATTATACAAAAACACAACTGTATAACTTTATTAGCTGATTTTGCTGTTTTCTGGTTTTCCAACTGATGTTGGAGTTCCGTGATGGATGTATAGCTTTACCTGTTGGTAATGTAGCTAACCCTAATTGCTGCCAACTGTAACCATTAGCTGCCATTAGTTAGTTAGCTAAGTTAGCTGTGCAGCTAAGGTTAGCAGTCCCATTAGCTGACCCCAGTTCCAATCTGCCCAACCAGTGCTGCTCACTGCTAGCATTCCTGCTGCCTCCCAAAGTCAAAAGCTAGTCACTAATGTTAGCTGCACAGCTAGCGGTTAGCTACAATTAAAGCTCAAAGCTAAAGCAGGAAACTCTGTAAATTACCAAGAGTTGAGGCAAAGCAGAGCAAAGAGAAGACCAGAACATATATTATTATTCTTCTATTCAATTTGATCAAAGAACTGTCCATCTGGATTCATAGTGGTTGGCATCAGATTTTCTGTCAACTGCAGAGGTGCCTCTTAGGCATGCTATTGCTAAGGTGCCTCTCTTGCGAGGGTCTGCATCCAGGTTCCTCTCGATAAAGCAGCTGTACGGTACATGCACAGCGCCAAACAGCAGACAGACAGAGCTACTAACTCACGAAGAGAATCGAACATCTTGCAGCTAAAGACACAAATATTTTTCTCAAGAGTTGGTGGAGACCAAAGCAGGACAGTAAGGAGAGTGGATCTATGACCTATTTTCGTCAGGTAGTTGGAAACATGACTACAAAAGAATGCTAATGTTGCTCAGCATCTGCTGAATGTTAAAATAAGCAACTGTTTGCTAACACGTTAGCTGTAAAAACTTAATAAGATGAAAATATATCACGGCTCTGTCTTTCAGCTTGTTCTTCTGCCTCCTAGTGGACATAAATTAATTAATGCAGCTTTAAATCCACAATGCAGCATAATAAAACAAAAAAATTCAGTTTTAATTCACACTTACGTCTGGGTGCTGGCAGGGACTCATCAACTTCACCTTTGAACCCTATGGGGAATAGATATAGTTGCTATTAATATACAGCACATACATTGTGATGAACTGCATGTACAGTATTATACTGACAGCATTGGACAATGGACCTCAAATTATTATGGTACCTACAACTTAAATTACATTTGGTTCCAAATTTGTAGACCTATTCACCATTTTCCTCCGACATCTCGCCCCGGGTGAGAAGCTCAAATGTCGTACTGCTGTGTTCAAAGTCGTATTAAATGTAGGGAATATGATAAACCGTTATCATTTCACGGCCTTCTGATTAATCAGCAACTTAAAAGACAATGGACAGTGAAAATCTGGAGAGACATGGGGCCATATTTCAAACTAAAACAACATATTTGATAACCCATTAGCTACTGTAGCTAGAATTAGCATTCTGCCACTTTCTATCTTTGACACATTTAGTTAAGCCTGGAAGTAAAATGCTGTTGCAGCTAGCTGTCTTACTGTCTCTCAACCTGACTTCAGAAATATTCTGGTTAAGTCAGTGACATTACGTGACATTTTGCTCACTGGAACATATTTCTGTGTCATGATCATACAGATTACTTCCAACACAAAAGTTTGTTAAGTAACGATGATGTCAGTAACGTTAGCTAGGAAGTGGCCGATTGCTAATGTTAGCTGTTGTCTCACAGTAGTTAAGAGGTTATCAAGTATGTTGTTTTGTCTTGAAATATGACATATCCATTGCTGATCAATCAGGAAGCAGTGAAATGCTAACAAACTGCACAACAGTAGGCTATGAAATCAAATGTCAGAGGAACATGGCCGCTGTATGAATATGGTGAATTAAAATTGAGGAGAAGGTACCAAGACTTTTAAAAGTACATTTAGAAACTTAACACAGCAATCATACTACTTTACAGTAATTTGCTTGTGATTTTAAACAGTTATGTGATAATGAAAGTTGTTTTCAAGGGGTTTGTTCTTGTCGAGAGCCCCCAGAGGAAAGGAAAAGCTCAAAATAAGATCTCGTCTTTGTCTAGTCTGTGCCTCCTAGATATAACTGATATAACTGAGAATATGAAACTTTGACCATTCTTTTATTCTTCTTAAATTTGGCTCCTTTGTCTCGTCTCAGCCTGAGACTGATTTGAACCCAATTGAAGATCTTTCTTCGTCTCACTGCACTGATCTTAAATAATCAGTTTTAGGAGAAAAAGATGAGACTTCAGTAAGCTCAAAATATTTACTTCTCGTAAGACAAAGAAAAGCAGATTGCGTGAAAACAAAAGTTTTTTCTGGGCATTGTGGTGTGATGGTTTTCAGACTCGGTGAAACCTACTCTTAACAACGACGGAGGCAAAAGCAGACAGCTCTCCCTTGGAGTTCATGGCGGAGACGCGATACTGCGCCGTGTCATCAAAATCACATCTGAAAGAGGAGAGCATCAGGTGATCAATCTCCGTGATACGCACATTCTAGTTCTTGAGGATTCACGTGTACAGTGCCCTTCCTCCACCTCAACCTCAGCCCTCTCAACCATGTAAATAATACCAACTATGTGGGCCCACGACTGTAAAGCGTTCCCTGACTCCCGACCAGGAATACTCTGGCAATAAATAGACACCAATGGTGATGTCATCTGCACCTGGTGGTGTGGGGGTCTCTGTACATTAAATTATCTGTTGTGTGAAGTACATAACGGAAACCAACAGTCAGACTAGAGCAGGCGTTTTCTAATAAAACGTGATATAGATCATTAGTTCCTCCTTGTGATTTAAGGCTGCTTGTTGAAATGGTGTTAGCTATCTTTAGACATGCCCTTTGTAATCTGTGTCAGTCTTGGGAATAGAGTGGCTCTCCTCTGGCTAACAGTCCCAGTGTCAACACCAATTCAACAGTGTAAAAATACCCAAGTACTGCATTCAATTTCTTAGTAAAATTTAAAGGGATAGTTCACCCCAAAATGAAAATTCAGTCATTATCTACTCATCCTCGTGCCAATTGAAGGTTGGGTTTAGTTTTTTAGTTTGCAAAACGTTGCTGGAGTTTCACAGGAAAACAGTGTTGCAGAGCCTCCTAAACAATGCAAGTGAATGGTGACCAGTTTTCAAACTGAAAAAAAAAAAACAAGCAAAAATACTGCTCGTCCTACGTAATCCAAGTCTCCTAAAGCCCCAACATACGGTTCGGATGCCGTCACACCACACACGTGAGCGTGGCTCCAAGCTAAGGATCTGCAGTGAAGATTTAGGCTAAAAAACATGGTTTAAATGACGTCTTTCAAGTCAACTGGCATGAAGATGAATAGATACTGACTGAATTTTCATTTTTGGGTGAACTATCCCTTTAAGCATCAAAAGAAATAGGACTTTTACTAGTCCTTTGTTACCTCTTAGCTTGATCAAATATTTAAATGAAAATATGTGAGCAGTTTTAAGGGAACATCTTTCTGTGGTGAAACTTTGGTTTAATTATTAACACTGTGTTCAATTGTATAAGTATATCAAATCGTTATTAATGGAAAAGTGTACGTAACTAGTTACTCAAGCTGTAAAATAAATGTAGTAGTAGTAGTAGTGTAAAGTAGGTTTGTTCCAATGCCAATAACTGTATTGGAAATGTCCGATACAGCCTAAAATGCTGGATCAGGTATTACAGGCATGGGCGAGTCTACGTGCCGGTCCAAAATGACAAAATTAAGTAGCTCCAAACAGGACCCTGCTACTTCCCAACAGTGTCTTCTATGCTTAATCTTAATTTTCTAAACCTGAGTCAGGCCATAAACAATGACAGCAATCATATCTCATCCATACAGGGTTGGCAGTATACAGCTATTAAATAATAATAAGATTTTTTTTTAATGCATTGGTATTGAATTGGTACTTGGCATGTACATCAAAAACTGTACTCAAATACAGTTGGCTGGTTAGTTACTTTCTACCATAGAAGTTACGCAGGATCAAAGGCAGATTAAGTTTTAGTTCTTCCTTAAGTGTACAATTATGACAAAGCTAATGCTAAAGTGGGATATGACATTAGTAGATGCTGGCTACAAACATGTTATATTGACATGGTCCAAATAAATTTGCTTAATTAATTTCTATTGTGTGTGTTGGTAGTTTGGAGAATAATATCTAAATACCTCTTTTCTTTTCCTGTAATGTTAAAACTTTGAATATTTTTAAAGACTACGCTTGAAGTGGTTACTAAATGTAGGCTATGTGATCTGGGGTGACAGCTAACCCAGCCCATCATACAGAACCACACTGGACTGTTAGCTCGTGGGTAGCTAAGCTAAGTGGGTTGCTAAGTTGTAAATCCAAAATCTAACTTCAAATTTTCTTCCCAGAAACATTGGAGCCATCATTGTACTTTCACTCTATGTTTTTCTCCTGTCTATGATCTGTTATCAAGGTAAATAATCTCACTGGATGTGTTAAAGTCAATGGAAATGGCCTGAGTACTGCAAATTTACTGGCTAAAGCCTGAGAGAGAAAAGCAGCTGAGTAGCCAAGGCAAACATAAGAAAAAGAAATCTAGTTGCTCGCAAATCTATTGATGATGTAATAATAATAAACTATGGCAGATGATGTTTCAGTGGCTTTTTGAGGAGACTTTATTTTGAGAACTGTGGATGGGAGAAGCTACACCTACCTGTTAATCTCCAGTGAGTGCACGCTGTATCTGCTCTCAAGTTTATACTTGCCAGGGTTGGCAAGAGGGTCAATTGCCACATTGTTTTTGTACCTTGTAGTGGGAGGCAGAAAACATGAAAGAAGACAGAGCAGTGGAAACAGAGAGAACTTAAAAGATGGAACAGAATCAAGAAGAAAATAATAAAGCCACAGAAGCAAGATGGAGCTCAAAGGAATAAGCAGGGAGTTGAAGAAATGACAGACATGAGGTTATACCACAGGTGATGTATGTGACCTACCAGACAACCCGTGGGTCGGGCCAGCCACTGACAGTGCAATGCAGACGCACGCACTGCTTCTCCCACACGGTGTGGGAGCGTGGTTTAATCACAAACTCGGGGGGTGCATCAGGCTGTCTTCGTTCATGCGCTTAAAGTGTTCCTCGTGTTCATGGATCTACAAGCAGAACATGACTTAAGCATTACATCCTCAGGACGACTGACACCTCTGCCAACAAACAAAACATTAAAAAAAAAATCTCAAAAATTTCACCACAATGCATGGTTGAAGCAAAAAACAAAGCTTTTACATACACAAATCCAGCAAGATCTCAGAATTTCTTTATTTTACACATGCAAGACGTCTGCATGTCTTCACGTGACATGTGTTTTGACTCCGTGTGAGTGTGTCTTGTTCATTATGTCCTATGAATATCCCGGGGGGTGTTGAGGCCCCGTGTAGTTGCACATCAAGTAAGTCAACGCATAATATGATAACACCACTGGGACACTGCTTCCCTGTGTCTCAAGAAACTCGATCTGCTGAGGAATCTGTCGCCCAGGAGCGGGGCTATCTGGCAGAGTGGAGACAGTGAGGGGGGTCACTGTGGCTTTTATGATGCTCAATGAATGGTCGGGTACTACTTCACATAATCACCCCGGGACATAAATAACTCCCTTGTGTAAGGAGTAGTAGTAACCACTTAGCCACAGGCACTTGGTGTTCTTAAGAAGTCCTGCAATTTAATTATGCTCAGTTACACGGCTTATTATTAACACATTATTGTGTTTCGTCTGCCAATATTAAGTTTGAATTACTTTTTTTACTGTAAGGACACAAATCAAACACGACAGTTTGTGATGCCATGGAAGAGAACCGTCTACTGTTATAAGTAGATTCTTCAAATCGAGCAGCTGTTTTTTGTTTTATTTTTCAGTCAGTGTTCAATAGGGCTGCAACTAACAACTGTTTTCAACACTGATTAAATTTGTGCCCTCAAATGTCTTCTTATGTCCAGATCCCAAAGATTAGAGTAAAGACACCAGATAATATTCACATCTGAGAGGCAGAAATCAGAGAATTTGGACATTTTATATATAAAAAAAGTATTATTATAACAAAAATGCAGAGATAATATTTTAATGAGCAATTAAAAATAAGGGGAATCATAAATATATTTTATATAATATAAAATATATATTAGCTGGCACCAGTAGATGATTTTTTAATTTTTAACCGTAGGGATGAACCAATGGGAGCACCCTAGTAATAAGAAGACACTACTGCTTTAAAGTAACCCTCTATACATACAACAAGTATATAGTTTAGAGCCTAGATTCTCAAATTGTGGTACAAGTACCACTGGTACTGGTTAATACAAGTTTTGTCCTGTAACATTTTCATTTTAATATCAGCCTGCTACATAGTCACGTTCATGTGCACACGTCATCCGTGATTAGTTACGAGCGAAACTGTACAGCAGTAGCAACAGTCAACAATAAATAATCATAGAAATTAGAAATAAATAAGAAATAAATTAGAAAGAATTCCACCTCTGTGTGTGAAATGTCCGTAGCTGAATACGCGAGGCCTGTGCTAATGTGTTTTCCCGTCAGTCATAATGGTCGTGTTTGGAGAGCCTAAAATTTTCTTAGGTGGTACCTGGGTTAAAAAGTTTGAGAAAATATTATAGATCCATCTCCTACTTCAGCACCATGGACAGCACCATACACAGCAGATATGGTCTACTGATAATTCAGAGCCATGGTCGGAGCTGTAAATTCTAACTTGCACAAACCTCAGTCAGACAAAGGATCTATAAGTCAGGTAGACTGGACTAACATATTCATTCAAATGCCCTTACTCTCTTTCTGTGTTACTAGAGGATAGAGAGGGGTGATGGCAGGTCGCCTACTGTCTGGCGCACTTATTAAAAAAATCCACGTGGCAACATGCGCTGGTAGTAAACTGATGAGAGAAGGTGAAACAAGTGTCTGCTCTCATTTTTTATCTGCATCATTGGACGCAGTGCAGTGTAACAGCATGGCAGGCTGTAAATTTTACAAAGTGAGTCTCTAAATCACCACAAAACTAACTGGAGAGGGAGGCACACACATTTACTGTCTCTGACTGTGTGGAAATCTTATGTTTTCACATCACAGATGACAAAGAAAGGCATTAAAACTCTTACAGAGTCTTACAGGTAAGACATAATCATGTAGGCTGATATAAGACTTGAAGGTTTTAAGAGTTTAGGAGGTAGGAATTGTCAAAAATCGCCAAATCCAATTCGACAAAAGTCCAGTACAGCCCTAGAATGATAAATAACGATGTTACACGTAGGAGAAACAAATCTGTGATGCCATGACTGAGATGTCTGATAGTAACCAAAGCCAGCCTGTTATGTCATGATGGAGAATGGTTACACATCAGTGCAAACACTAGGGTCTAAACTGGACACTGATATGACACTGGACACTCATGTCACTGGTGTTCTGTGATGTAAACGCAATAAACAATTTTGCTATGGCGTCCTGTATGACCTCATTATTGCTAGATTGAAGAATTCCCCCACTGACCCTTTTGCTCAGAGAGATGCGCTCGGCCGACTCGCGCATGGCCTCCCTCCTGGAGATCAGCTCTGACCTCTCCATCTCCAGGCCACTGGTGAACAAATCCCTGCGAGCCATGTATGCAGCAGTGTCCCTCACCCTGGCTTCCTCTGTACCCGATAATCCCGCAGCAAAGTCTTGACTAGGAGTTTGAAGAGCAGAGCCAGGGATGGATGGATGGATGTGGGGAGTAAGGCATATGATTAAAACTGAAATAACTTTAAAGTGCTGCAAAACATTCGGTTTCAGAGTTTATTACCTGCCCCTGAAGATCGGCACTACGTAGCCGATGATTTGGTTCTCTTTATCCACAGCCAAGTAAGTTGGCTTGGCTCTCTTTGGTGCAGGGCTCAGTCTGCTCTCCTCCAGCCCAGAATGTGAAGACACTTTAAGTCTGGGACATATAGAATACCATCAGCCTGGCAGCCAGCCAGCCAGAGCAGCTAACAACATAACATCAATGTGTGGGGATTAAGCCAAGGTGAGGGTGGATGAGTGGTAGATTAAGGTTCAGTGCGAGAGTAGTGTAGATGGTTTAGTTTTGAATATTAAAGCATTTCTTCACCTCCCAGTAAGACCATTTGATACAGAAACAATACCAGCACCAATGAAAACACTACTGGGTTGACTGACTGACAGACTGGGTTGCACCAATGAAGATTATTTTAATCTAAGATTAGTACTGATCATGGTTTAGCAAAACTAGCTTTAAATGAGTAAATCCAGATTTAAAATCGAGCAGCACTCTGCTGCACAATTAAAAACTTCTCAGTTTAGTAAATCCAAGTTTAGTGATTTAAACTGAGTTTAATCAATATGGAGATGCTTGCTTGCTCAAATTAAAATTGATAAAGAAATAAAAATGGAATTTGAGTGCTGTCGAGACCAAGTAAGCACAAAAGATAGAGGGGAAAATGGTTAATTTTCAACTGCTCTGTAATCCTTAACAAAATAATAAATGGTTTCAATCCAGGTCTAGAGTAAAAACTAAACTGAGGCTTAAAGAGAGGTTTTAATTTCTTCTTTCTTCTTTTTAAGCTAGTTGTAAAGTTTGGTGCAACATATTTTAAAGTTAAACCATGATTTAATCGGGTTTAAAAACTAATCCGCCTTGGTGCAAGTCAGCCTCAGTGTTTAACAGACCCAAACAACACACACTAACTACAATCTGTTATGATAATAACACACGTCAGAGCCACAAATCTGAGAGTACACCTGATATTAAAATCCAAACAATTCATACAACTTGCAAATCCTTATACACTATACACAACAATTCACAGTCATAGTACAATTATCTCTCTCTGTGTGATCTCTAAGGATAAATTAAAGAATGATGACAAGTTTGACTTTAGATTTTTGGCCTTATGTCACACAGTTTGTCCGTGGCAACACTATCTGCAGCACTTGAATAGTTGAGGGTGGGAGCTCAGGGTATGAGATAACAAGAACCTGATAAGGAGGCGGGGGCAAGAAGGGTGACAGGGCAACTGCCCTCATTTTTCCCGTATCTTTCTGGGTCACTGTCCCGTCAGCTCTGACCGCTCACATTCTCTTGACTCTTGACGGATCAGGGCTGCAACAACTCCCATTAAAACGGATTATAATACGGGGAAGCTTCGGTTTCATTGCCACCGTCCAGCAGAGGTCATCTTTGAAATAACGACAATATCTTAACAACCCTGTGAAATCACATCATAATTCTGCTTTCCTCAGTTTAGCACAGATTCGGTGGCTGGTGGGCTGCCCAGCAGTGAGTGTGAAGGCAAAGATCAGATGGTGTTAGTAAAACCTAAGCCCTCTGACCTGTTCACACTGTCCAGGCCAGTGTATTTAAAGATTTGCCAGGCACTGTAAAAGATAGCGTCATCATTACACTGGGTGTTTTGTTATTCCTCCTGACAAATGGTAGAAAAGCACCTTTCTAATGACAAATCCTTGCACACTTTTACACAACTGTCATTTTCTTTTAACTACAGACACATACACTGACAAAACCTCATTTCACTCAAATATATTCCCCGATTAAAACACTTCACAGCTGTCCAATGCATTCAACAGAGACTGCACAAACCACCACTAATGAACAACAACTCTCCCCACGTCTACTGAATATAAACGGAAGGTACTAATTTTCTAAGACACAATAGTAATGAATGTAAATGCCATCAGCTTTTAAAGATTTTAAATTCACAACACAGGGCTTCAAGTTTCAAAAGTGAGACTGACAAACTGTCACTTGTTACTTTCCCTGCAACCTGGTATGCACAGGTCAAGACTATTTCAGTCTACGCCATATACCATAACTCAGCCATTACATAAGAGTGCATTTCCTCACAGATTATCTAACAAAGCCTGGGTTGCACCGACAAGGATTATTTTTTTTAAACCAGATTAATTAATGGCTTAACTTTGCCAGTTAGTAGTTAGTTTTTACTCCAGATATTCTTGGTTAATCTAATTCTGTTGCAACAAAATTCTAATTTAAATAGTGACCAAGTATTAACTTTAAATGTATACTTAAAACAGTCTGCTAGTTGCTGCCAGATAGTCTCTTTTCTCCTTATGTTGTCAGTTTTAACTCTCCTTTTACTTGACCATATTGCTCCATTAAATTTTTTCTCAAAAGAGGAGTAATTAGAATACCTATAGTTTAACTGAGCTAACTACATTTTTAACTATTTATCAAACAATGTAATGTTTTGTTAACTTTTTAGCTAACTAGCAAACAATGGGATGTTTTGTTAATTTTTAGCTAGCTAGTAAACAATGGAACTTTTTGTTAACTTTTTAGCTAGTTAGCAAACAATGCAACGTGTTAACTTTTTAGCTAGTTAGTAAATGGTGCATGATGAGGAATACAGAGCTGCCCAGGATTAATGTTTCCCCCCTCTTTTATACTTAATATGTCCTGATATTGCTGCCAGAAAGTCTCTTTGATCTTTATGTTGTTGTCAGTTTTTTAATGTTCTATTATTTGGCCACACTGCTCCTTTAATTTGGCCAACAAGCTTTACTCAAAAGAGGAGAAATTAGAGCTTTTCTGCCAAGCCATCATGAATAACCTAGTCTAACTAAGCTAACTAACTTTTTAGCCAGTTATCAAACAATGGAACATTTTGTTAACTTCTTAAGCTTCCTGGCAAACAGTGGAGCATTTTGTTAACTTTTTAGCTGGCTCATGAACAGTGTAACATGTTGAGGAATACAGAGCAGCCCAGGATAAATGTTTCCACCCCTCCTTTACTTCAGTCTGAGTAAGCAAATATCTAATTGTGCAACAGAGCTCTGCTTAATTTAACTCTGATGAGTACTAATTTCAGATTAAATTAATCTTTGTTGGTGCAACCCACTCAAAGGGTTTAGCTCAAAAACAGTGTAAAAGCTAGACAAAAAGTGAAAAATTATTTCCCATAATAATATTAGTTGTTTAGGAACAGGTGTGGTAAAGAAAGTTTGTCAGCATGCAAAAAAGCACACAGAGCATCTCTGAGCCGACATGCAAAGAGCTTCATGCAGGATTCAAAGCTGTTTTCAACCAGTATAAAGAGCAGCGATCCTCAGGTATGTGTGAGGGTTGATCAAAGTGAAAGAGGGTTGATCAAAGTGAAAGAGAACTCTGAGCAGGGGAGGATGGAATGGTTAGCGGGAAAGCTGATCCCACAGCTGTGGTAGGGAAGTGATCCAGTAAGGGTGATGGAGATGAACTTGATCAGTTGGGTTTGGTGTTAAAGGGGAGCAGCAGGGCTTTCCTTTGATTGATGAAGGTATGATCCTCTTCCTCCTCCTTACCCCCTGCTCCTGCTGCCGGTGGAGGTCCTGCTGGCAGCAGCATAACTGCTGCTGGACTGGTACTGGCTCATTTTAGAGCCCATTTCCTTGCTGCGGTACCCGCGGTCATAGTGGAGATGGTGCTTCTGGTAGAAGGGTATAGATCCAGACATGGTGCAGGTCGCTCCTGGCTCGAGACCTGTTTTTCCCGAGTTTCTTGCTGCCTATCTGTTTTTCTGTGTGGTTAGTTGGTATTCAAGAGCAGGTGGATCAACTGTTATGATACACTATGACTTTCACTGAATTTTAAACATTGAAATGTTTAAGTCAGTTATTGGCTGCATTAACAAACTGGCCATGCTTTCATTTTCTTCAACATGTTCTTTATAGTTGAACATGGATAGTTAAATCTAGCTCTTAAGACAGAAAAAAATCAAGTGTACTAAAGCAAAAATTATATGGTGCCAATATGAGTATATTTAAAAAACTCTTCTAGCCAAAAATGGCACAACATTTCCTTGATCAAAAAAAGAAAAGAACAAGGAAAAGTCTTTTAGCAATCGTGAAATCTGTATATTCAAACCTGCAACATTAGCTAGCGAGACATGATAAAAGATTCAGGCAATCGGGCACATTGTCAGCATGCTCAGACAGACATATGTAACAGCTACAACCTGGATCATCACATCTTACCCCTGCACAACAGTTGCCGCTTATCCTGGACAAAAAGCCCCAAACTCCAAGCTTTAAAGGAAAAGATGGTCCAACCCCAAACTTTAAAGCTTGATATCCCAGCAAACCTACAGGTAGGTGCGCACAGGGCTGCGGTCTACACAACAAAAATAATATTGGCCCTTGCCAGAGTGTCCAAGCAGCAGTCACAGCCTTTTATGGTGAGGGTGGAGATAAATATAGCTAAGAGCAGAATGTGGGGGGCAAGTCAACTCCCGTAGTGCTACACATTTATGGGTGCAGGTCTCTGCCGATGAGCATTACTGCCTGATATGCAGGTAAACACAGGCTTACTTTTGTTTTTGTTCCAGATTTTGTCCATATGATTCAATCATTTAGAATGGCTAGCACCAACAAAGATTAATTTATTCTAAGATTTGTTCTAATCAGAGTTTATCAAAACTGGGTTTTAACAGGGTAAATCCAGATTTAAAATTAACCAGACCCCTGTTGCACATTTAAAAATTAATCTGTTTAGTAAATCAGAGTTTATTGATGTTAATGTAAATTAAATAGTTTAATCGTGGAGATGCTTGCTTATCCAAATTTAAATAAATAACGTTTTAAATATTTTTAAAAATGCGAGAGCTGTCGGGACCTAAGTAACATTATAAAAGTGAGGACAAAACTGTGAACTTTCAGCGCCTCTGTATTCCTTAACAAAACCTTATATTGTTTGCTAGCCAAAAAGCAAAAACAAACAAGCAGGGTACATTGTTTGCTAGGTAGCTGAAAAGTTAAAAAAAAAAAAAAAATCTTATATTACTTGCTAGCTAGCTAAAAGGTTAACAACATGTTACACTGTTTGCAA
The DNA here is from genome assembly GCA_034769285.1 of Lutjanus argentimaculatus. Lineage (NCBI taxonomy): Eukaryota > Metazoa > Chordata > Actinopteri > Lutjaniformes > Lutjanidae > Lutjanus > Lutjanus argentimaculatus. The sequence goes on along the minus strand of JAWZSL010000009.1, from coordinate 12,139,519 downwards.
GCTATAATACTACTTCGTTTTCTATAAAGTTGACAAAATGCTTGCTGGTAACTAAAAAAAGATTAGTGCTGTGCTCGACTCTAACTTGTAATTACCTTACAGAGTTGTGTTCAGAATGTGAACTCGGAGCTAAGAGAAAACTTCCAGTTCACAATGTTGTAATACGACATGAAGGGGGCGTTCATATGGACTCATCTCATAAACATGGTAAATACGACCCCATTTGAACGCACCATAGTTAGCCTAGTAAGCCTAACATTACTCACCACGGCATCATTACAGAGAAGCTCTATGGCCAAATAATAGAACATTAAAAACGTCAACAGTCAATAAAAGTCAACAAGTAGAGTCAGTCCCCTAACTTTCTCTGAGGAACTTGATTAATGTACTCAATCCATCTAAAAAAAAAGCAGCTATTCTAAACAATAAACCTGCACAATTCTAAGTTTAAATTCAATACTAGATCACATTATCAATTGGAGCTTAAAGTTTTGGTGTAACTAAATTAACTTAATTTCAAGATCGTTTAAAAGTTTGCAAACAAAATATAATGTTAAACTATGATTGAATCTGGTTTAAAAATTAACCTTTGTTGGTGCAACACAGCCATTTATAAAATGCAAGCCTCAGTATTGTATGTATTTACTTTTTAAAAAAAAATTCATTCTCTGTTTTTGCTTTTGCTTGTTTATTATTTTGTTACTCTGCAGAAATGGGAAACAGGTCACAGAGTTTACATGTATATGACAAGGTCTACATATATTAAATTAATGTCACAGTATAAAAGCACCTCACAGTCCAACTTCCCCAAGGCTCAGTGATCCCCAAATTTCTTAAGTGGCTATTTTAATTTTAAAACCTTCTATTTATTTCAATATCTGTTATTTTTAAGTCCATTACACAGACACAAAGGTCTTGCTGGCTTTCAGCCTGCAGTATGTCATAGCTGGTTAATCTCCAGAAGCTTTTGTCTTGACTTTTTTATCGCAGCAGTCTCAGCTGTGACCGTTACTAACTTTAGCTATGCTATTGTTACTTGCTTCACATACAACAAATGCCAGTTACTGTCTCTTAATCACTCTCGCTCTCAGTTGTGGAAGTACACAAATGTCCCCTCTCGTCCCCTCTGGCATCAAGTTTAATAAATCAAACACTGAATCCAGTTGCTGATTTTTAATTCCCTCTTTAGTCCTTGCTGAGACAGTGTTGATAAAAACACACTCGTCATGCCAGACTGACTCATAAACATGAATTTACAAAAGTTATCATGCAAAGAAAGGACTTACCTGTTTGAATAAAGTTTTTCAGAGGCCATCCGGCAGGTAGACTTAACTCGGCTGCAGCAGATGTTTGGACATTTGCTCTGGAAATTGACAGCAACACAGACACCTGGTAAGTTTCCACGGCAAAAATATCTTATGAACACCTCTGAGGCCTTTGTGCCGAACATTCTTCCTTTTTGGCCTTCACCCACCACCGTCCCACATGACATAACGGTCATCATGGCAACATACCTGAAATGTTATGGCAGCAATCAAACCCATTAAAAGAGATCAACACTGATGAGAACAATACAAGACGTTAAGCAGGGTCACGACACTACATGCTGTCTAATGAATATGGGACATATTTCACAAGTATAATATGATACATCCAAGCCGCTAAAAGATTTGCCAACACGACTGCTTTGAAGCGCTACGATTAACGGACAGGCAGGACACTTACTGAGCTAATCATCAGAGAAGCAGCAGGTATGAGCAGCCTGTTAAGAGTTGCTGGAGTGTCTGGTTAACTCAAGCTTTTAGTTCAGTCAAATCATTTTAACTGTTTTACTTAGGAGAAACATGTAAGGCACTAGTGTTCAGAAATAAGTACACTGTAAAAATGAAAAAGTTGAGAAAAGTCAAAATTTCAAGGCAACGGACTGCAACATTAAAAGCTGCAAGCAGCATTGCACGGGCCCTCGCACCTCAGCCCCCTCGGGGCCTGCTGTGACCGCACCTGACCGAGCCAACTGGTCTAAGAGGTGCTGAATTTTCACGTGCTTCAGACACTGCAAGAAGGAATTCGATGTCACTGCCTCTCTCTACTAGGTGGTGCTATGACTATGTCCTGATTGTCATGTAGATGTGTTCAGGGTGGGACTCTTATCAAACAGGTGAGGTCTGGTGCACATTACATCATTGAATCCAAAGTTATAGCAGTTTTGTGTTTTTCTGTTTCATGTTTCAAAACTTAACACCACGCCACGACCATACCGTTCAACGCTGACCAAATCTTTAAATAACTTCTGATCACAAAGTAGTCTCGATGGCACAAGCTAATTTTGAAGTCAGTCGGATTAGTATTTTATTACAAATAAAATTACATTTATTTCTGTAGGAGGAGTTTGTTAAAATACAATGCATGAAAAATGCCAAAATTGACCACAAAATTCAAAATGGCTGAATTCCTGTTGGGTTTAGCCAGTGGGTCCAGGAGACTTTTTTGTGCATTTGGTCATGATACATGTGCGTACTGATTTTGGTTCCTATCAGTGAAATGCACCATTAGGGCTGCACTTTGAAGGGCGTGACCAAGTCATTTGGCTATGCCCATCGACAAAACTCATATCATACATTCACGCCTGGACTACTATTGAACATGTGAAGTTTCAGGCAGAATCAACCATGTAAACATGAGTTCTGCAACTTCCTGTGTTTTGGCAAAACATTAACCTTGGCAATACCGTTTGACAATACATCAAGCTCTTCATGATATAACATCCCTAACGTCTTGAGTCCTTTCTGACCAGATTTCAGATGGTTATGGTCTACCTGTTTGGAGGAGCAGGTCAAAGTCTAAAATATGTAATTTCCTGTTGCCAGGAGGTGGCGTTATGACTACTGTGGAATATTGTCACATAGATGTGTTCAGGGAGGGACTGTTATCAAACATGTGAAGCTTGGTGCTGATTGGATCATTTATACTGAAGTTATAGCAATTTTGTGTTTCATGGCAAGACATCGAAACTTGACGCCACGGCCACACTGTTTAACGCTGACCAAATCTTTTAATAACTTTTGATCACAAAGTAGTCTAGATGGCACAAACTGATTTTGAAGTCAATCAGATTATTTCTGTGGGAGGAGTTTGTTCAAATACAATGTGTGAAAAACACACAAATTGAGCATGAAATTCAAAATGGCTGACTTCCTGTTGGGTTTAACATATGGGTCAGATAGGTGGCACTTTGACTACTGCAGAATATTATCACACAGATGTGTTCAGGGCAGGACCGTTGTCAAACATGTGAAGTTTGGTGAAGATTGGATCATTTATTCAAAAGTTAGAGCAATTTCCTGTTTCATGGCGAGACATCAAAATTCCATGCCACGCCATGGCCACGCCCCCTCAGAAATCCGTCGCGGCGAGGTCGGGCGCCCGTCAGACGCCAGCCGGACACAGGACGCGCCGGCCGAGCCCGCGACCGTTGCGGCGAGGTGATGGACATCTGCAGCACAGATCACCTGAAAGAATAGAAAATGTCGGTCAGTAGACTGGAATAATAAAAGAAAACATGTCTAAAAAGATGGATGTGGGTAAAAAAACAATTCAAATTGTGGGAAAGACTCTGTTGAATGAGGCCTAGTCTATGAAAAGATGTTTAGATCGTGTTAGTTTGAGTAGCTGCCACTCAGTACTTCCACCCTGATCAACATTTTGTGAAATCACCATGATGCACTGATTGACAGCAAAATACTTCATCATTGCTTTTAATGCTGCCAGCCAGAAACCATCTGACAATTTGAGATTTTAAAGGTCATTCCACCACATGGATACACTCTGTCATTAACTGACTTTCCATTTAAAAAAAATTTTTAAAAAAAGAACCACCAGACCAACAACACACAAATAATCGGTTCAGTTCAGTATAAATCAGTGTATTGACGGGACAATGAAAAACACATTTAACCAGCGAGAAAGTCAGTTTCAGGAAAGTTCAAAATAAATATTCTCTGAAACTCTTAAGAGTTAAACAGAAAAACACCACTTTTCAGGGCTTCAGCAATAAACAGCAAAGTCTGTTCAGTATCTCAAAATTTGGCCCGAGTAAACCCTCTTCACTGAAATAAATCAAATTAGGATCTGTGGGAACGTTTTAGTGGTTCGGTTTAGTTTTTACCCCAAAGAGTAAATCACCACCTCATCAAAGTTAAGAGATCTCTGGACAGGTTTCATTTGTTTGGTTAAATTTTTCCCCTCCCAGAGTAAAACCTAAAACATCTCTATTAAATTAATAATGTATCTCTCAAAGCAAAATCTCAGACATTGTCACAGTCAACTCCAGGTGTCAGTTTGTCTTTGAGTTCACAGGACAAAAGGGCCTAATCAGAATAAAACCACACAAAGGATAGAAACACAGGTTTTAATACCCCCGGGGGAATTTTTCACAACAAACAATTTCATAAATCACTTGCAAGGCAAGAATTAAACCCTCTTTAAACAAACCCACAGTTTAAATTTCAAAAAACATAAAACTAGGTCAGTCCAGTGCCATGTAAGTCGATCCACTCCGGGATTTCCCGCTAATACACCCCAAAGCCAAAATACGGAAGTATTTACAAAAAGAGAACCCCAGACCCACGAAAGGTTCTCGCGAGAGTGATTAATCTTAACTCAAAACCCTAACCGAGTGTTTTCTGTCCTTAAGCCTACCAGTGTTTCCCCCGATCCTGGTCCTCAGGGCTCACTGCCCTGCATGCTTTAGATGTTTCCCTGCTCCAGCACACCTGATTCAAATGATCAGCTCGTCATGAAGGACCTGCAGAAGCCTGATAACGAACCGATCATTTGAATGAAGTGTGTCTGAACAGGGAAACATATAAAATGTGGAGGACAGTGAGCCCTGAGGACCAGGGTAGTGGAAACACTGCCTACCATGTTTATTTAACCATAGCGGTCTCACATTTAAAACAAAATGAGTCTGTACAAGCTGCACAATGAAGACGTAAACGCACAAATCTCGCGAGAGTTCCACAAATCAAGGGTTCCCTTCTAGACTGGGCAATAGTTCAGTTTACTCTCAAACAGAAAATCAAACCCAAAAAGTTTGTGAAAGAAGAAGATTAACAGCAAAAGGGGATAAGAGAAGATCTGGCTTTCGCCGACTCACCGAGCCGTGAAGGGAGTTTATTGATCAGCTGGTTCTGAAGATTATTTGAGCTTTTCGGAGGACCGACTAGAGTCTTCTTCACCCGCAGGTGTTTAGACATCATCACGTGATTTTTACCTCCACTATGAAGGAAGAAACCGGGGCGGATTAATCCCAAGAGTACCTACCTGCAGTCAAGATGGCAGACATATATCCAATCCATGCCGGAAGTCACAACCGGAAGTTGGTCTTCCTTCGTGTATTTTTTTAAAAAACTTTAAACTTTTTAAACTTTATTTAACATGTAACATTACAAGAACAATGACATACATTAGTAGATCTGGTTAGGGTTAGGGTTAGCGTTAGGGTTAGGGTTAGGGTTAGGGAAGACCAACTTCCGGTTGTGACTTCTGGCATGGATTGGATATATGTCCACCATCTTGACTGCAGATGGGTCCCTCTTGATTAATCGACAACTGGTAAGTGATTGGTTTCAAGATGGTCAGGTGACAGGTGTGTGGGGTTAATTAATTAAAACAAATTAAGTTATGAATGCATATTGTGCATATTAATAAACATTACTGTAAATATGCTAGAATTAGACAAAATGCCAGTTTTTATTGGCCAGAGGTAAAATTGGCGACCTAAAATAAATAATAATAATAAAAAGGAATTAATTTAATTAAATGAAGAAATCTGCCTGAATTTGATCATCTGGGACGGCCACATGCCACATGTCAAGCTCAATATCACCATCTTTTCAGAAACATTATGAAGAAATTACAAGGAAAAGAGAGCTGAATGAGAAAATGTTTATAGACCATAGAAATTTAAGTAACTCAAATAAACAAATAAAACGTCATAATATTTCTTCATAAAGAATTTAAATAAAGCCAATATCACATCAAATATCTTAATTTCTTTATGCTTTTATTTTTTGACGTTATTGATATTTTATGCTTCTTTAATTTATTTCTTTATCATTCTATTTTATTATTGGATTCTTTATTATTCTTTTTCACTTGTAAATCTTTTATTTTCATATTTTAGCTGCCTAATGACTCGTTCATCTTCATGATGAACAACTACAAAATAATAGCTGAATATTTCCAGCTTTTCTCAATCGCTTTGTCTCATTTTTTGAAACAGTCTTTACATGAACATCCTGAAAACCAGGGACACTCAACATGTTTTGCCTGGGGGCCATTTTTGCAAAATGACAGGCGGCCAGGGGCCAGTTAATAAACAAGAATTAATAATAAAGTTATTTATCAGATAAAATGACTCAATGACCCAAACTCAAACACCCTTTTAAACTGTTTGATCTTACAATAGTCATATTTACCCTGTTCTGGATCACAAGATGCTCGCTGCTGTTTGTGAGGGAACATGGACTGCTTGGAATATTTAAATCAGGGCTGGACAAACTTAATTTTGATCCAAAAGCACACACCTAATGTATTATATTGTAAAGATGTGAAATGATACCAAAATCACAAGTTCCCTTAACTTCCTGTTCAAAGAGTCGCTCTATCCGTCTGCTCCGATTATGAAAAATAATTAATAATTAGGGATCCTTTTTGAGGAGTTTTTCAGATTATTTTGGGGGCTTTTGTCTTTATTGGACAAGGCAGGTGAAGGTAGACAGAAAAGGTGAGAGAGACAAAGGAGTTGACAAACAAATATAAATATTGTTTAATTAAAGCTAGAAACATCTGTCGGGCAAAATCAAACATTATGGTGAGCCAACTTTGCCCTGATCTAAATAAAGACGAACAGGCACTACAGAGACCAGATGAGTCTGTTTTTTACTTTCAATAACTGGATTGTTTGAGACAATTTGTTTTCAAAGTGTTTCTTTCTGCCTCTGCTGTTGTTTTCTGGATTCACTCCAGTCCTGGTGTTTTCTAATCCATTCTGTGTTTTTGTGAGCACCATACTGAGCTGAACAAAATGTTTGTGGAGTCTGGCAGAAAGTAAGACAAGATTTATTAAACCCTTAATAAAACAAGTCAAAGTGACACATTGTCCACTGACTGAGCATGTCATACTGTGTAACAATATTTATATAATAAAGTCTGTGTATTAGCACCCTGTCAAGGTAAAGTAACCTCCAGGATTAGTGAATATGACTGAACGTCAAAGAATAGCATACAATCACTCTGTAGCTTTCATCACAAACATCTTGGGCTTTATTTTAATTTGACTATAAGCCTCCAATTATCAAACAGCTGCCAGTCACAGATCATATATAGAAGAGTCTTTATCTTGAAATGCTTTGTACAAAAACTCAAGAACATATCTTCCAGGGGACGTGCTAACACAGTCACGTAAAGACTTCATCCCATTGTACCATGTGGTATTTAAAGAGCATCATAGGCCGCATAAATCTGTTTTAGCGTCGGTGCTTGACCCTTGTCAGCGGTGAATTTATCACCTTATAACTGGGATGGTGAAACCTATAGTCAGTTGTTGGCTTATTGCAGTGAACACATCTATATAATCTAATGCAATTCAGAACAATTGTTCAAAAAGTTTTCGGCTAAATAGTGAGAGTTGCTGGTTCTCTTAAGAATTACCAAGACGGCGTGATGAATCAAATCTCTTTACTTCATGCAGCATGGAGAGAAGACTCAAGCACAGTGTTCTCTGAAGTGTCTTGCTTTATATACAAAAACAACAGTTGCTGATTACATAACAATGTTGATTCAATCATTCCTTCTTCAGATGTTAACAATGTGTAAGCACAGTCGCCTTTGTGAGCACAATGTCCCATTGATTTTACACAGTCATCTTCCTTCCTCACAGCTTGATACAGAGAATCCCCAAATCAGTGCATTGATTATTCATCAAGAATTGTTCATCTTCCACACAATCACCCTGCAACTGGTGAAACTTTGCCAGAAAGGTGTTGATTCAACTCGGTTTGGTGATTTTGAGGCCGTAGATTGTGGTGGAGTTGTATTATACTGCATTATACTGAAAGGTGTTTCTAATATCTCGTCCATTTCCTGCTTACATACATGAGCGGCTTGATTGCCCGAAGCGAAGACGGCCGTGATGAATCATATTCATGTTAGCAGCATGTCACTGTGTTCAGCTGTCCAGGAAATTCCGACTGCAGCCTATGGACGTCTCATGGGATCTATCAGGACTATTTTTATGTCGGCTCTGTGTGGCTCCCTCACGTTGAAGCTGAATGTTTTAAGTTAACAGTTCAAGACATGAACAAATTAAATGAGCTCTCACACAGGACTGGGTTACAAGCACAGGCAAACTATTAATGATCCATGATATCACTGAGAAAAATAAAGGTTTTCTGTGGCGCTAGCACACTCTAGTGGTGTAAGGTGATACTACAACACACTACAATAAAAACTAGTCTTAAAGAGTAAATTTCACTCAGCAGGACCTTCTATGAATCAGCTGGAGAAAGTTGAAAAGTGAAATTAATTGTACCCAGACACACAATGATTAATGTCTAGAAATACAGTTTGCAAACTGTTACAGGTGACCGGTGAGATCGCCACTAATGTTCCTAGACAGTTTAAAAATCCTGGATTTAACCAATCACACACTTTTGTCTTTCTCAAGCTAGTGTGGAAGCCCATTTCCTGTAACTCATTAAAATGAATTAGCATCTGAAAATAAGTTATTTTTCAAAATTATGACTTAGATATCCAAATGATGACTTATCTCAAAACCGTAACCATGCCCTTCACACAGCAGTTAATGAGCAAAAATTAATAATAGCGTTATTTATCACATGAAATTGCTAACACCAAAAAGGCCCATAACTCATCTGTCTTTAAGTCATTTATTTTCAAATTAACTGATTTTATTTTTGAATACCCCAGGGCCGAAGTGCGATGGGCCACACGTGTTGGCAGCCACGTAAGGAGGTGCGTCGAGGGGCCGCTGTCTGACTAACCATAGCTACAGCTAACCTTGGTTAGGAGTTTAATGCCTAATTGTGAACGCAATATCTCGTGAATGCCTTGAAGATTTCATTCACTAATTATGACAAAATTGCATACAAATATCTAATAGGATAAAGGATGATGAGGTGATGACACTATGTATCCAGAAGGTCAAAGGTCGAAATTACTGTGTCCCAGCGCTGCATCGAAGGGGGGGCGTCACACCCGGCTGCCTCAGGAGGCACCGTCGAGGGCCACACCTGTCCCAACTGGACAAAAAGGACAGATGTGGTTTGTTTTAACCTGTGAGTCAACAGTTCCACATTTTGCTTTTGAAGCCCCGCAGCAGTAAGCCTCCCTTTACAGCAATGACCACGGTACCAACTGTTGTCTGACTGTTGACACTGGGCAGTCAGCTGCTATAATTAGCCATCCTATCAACATTTTACCCTTTGTTTCTCTTTTCTTTCACTTAATTTAACTAGCATGAAGTCTCATTGGAGTTGAAATTAGACTTTCACAATTCTACCATTATAATTATTATTATGTGTTTTTGTGTTCATTGTGTCTATTTTCATATGAAGATGCATTCTGTGTATTCTATTGTCACCTTTATCTCATTTTTTCACTATTGTTATCAAGTGGGTTTATTGTCCATCTTATTTTACATTAATTGTGGCATTTCTCTCAGTTTTTTATTGTTTTTATTTTAAACACGTGTGGTATGTTTTTTTTTTTTGTTAAGCACTTTGAGTTGCATTTCTTGTATGAAAAGAATTATACAAATACCATTTATCATTGTTATTATTATTATGATCATTATTATTGTTTGTTGTTGTCGTAGTTAGTAGTAGAAGTATTGGTGGAATTGTTTTTTTTATGTTTGTTTTTTAAAGATCCAAGAAATACCTGCCCAAGAAGGCTGCATAAAAACATTTTTTATACATAATACAATACAACAACAGGCTGAGACAACTGCCACATGCTATGAAAGATCATCAATGACGCCCAGTTGAGCTGCATATGAAGGAATTTGAATTTGAATTTGCGTCATCAAAAAAGTATAAGCAATATAATTTTCCCTGACAAACAGTATCGCCTATTTTTCCTAAGGAAGCTCAGATCTCTAAACATCTGCAGTAAGATGCTGCAGATGTTTTATCAGTCTATTGTGGCAAGTGTTTTATTTTATGCTGCAGTCTGCTGGGGAGGAAGTTTGGGAAAAAAGCAAGCAAGGAGGCTGGATAAGCTTGTGAAAAAGGCTGGCTCTGTGATCGGAGTAAGGATGGACTCTCTGGAGGAAGTTGTGGAGAGAGACACAATGAGGACGGTGGAGGCCATCCTAAACAACATGGATCATCCACTGCATAACACCTTGATGGACCAAAGAAATAATGGTGGTGGAAGGCTTCTCTCTCTTCGTTGTAGGACAGAGAGATACAGAAGATCTTTCATACCAACTGCCATCAGACTCTATAATTCTTATACAAATAGATGAGACTACAGACAAATGAATTTCCCCTTGGGGATCAATAAAGTATCGTATGTATCGTATCGTAGTATCAACTTAATTTACTAATTATTTGCATCTTATTTGCACTTATTATTATTATCACATAAACATTTAATATGGCACTAAATATTTGTCCCATGATGTGTTTGGTAAGTCCCATTTTTCCCCATGGACATCATTTAAGCTTAATTGCACAATGCAAAGGACGCTGTATGGTTTCTTTCCTTAAAAGGGCATATCCAGGAATGTCAACGCAGGCAAGTCAAGGGAGTGTTTGTGGAAGTTACATCTACTTTAAGGGGGCGTCGAGGTACATTACGTATTTTATCACTGCTACTAATTAAACATTACAATCTGTTTTCGAATGAAGGTTAATAAAGTTAAATGTTAATGTCACATTCCGACCGAAACGAGGTAGGGAATTGTTTTTCAAGCGTTTAATAATAACAGCTTCACACTTGTCGACCCCCCCCTTTTTTTTTTCTCAGTTGGTTTGTTCTGAATGTTCAGTCAGTAACATTGATATCAGGAAGTGAAGGGCGGTGGTTTGAGAGAAGAGCTGCACCGGGCTAGCTGACAAGTATCGGGTGTTGTCAGGTAAGACTGTGTTTTAACTCTGTTGTTCCGTCTGCTGCAGTTAGCCACATTTATAAATGCTTTGCTGACAGGACACCGTACGACTTATTGAAGACGAATATCCGAATAACGGTGTTTATTAGCGACGTTTTGAATGTTCGGTTGACTGGTTTGAAAACACGGCTAACTGTTAGCTGCGCGGCTAACAACTCGATGCAACGTAATGATGCTAAATCTGTTGCAAACAAGCGAGTTAAATTATTTATTACGTTCATAAATCTATAATATATCCGTAAACGTGGGTTAATCGAGCGGCTGCGCGGTGTTTTCAAAGCTGTTAATTAAATATGGTCCAAGCTTAGGCCGCAAACCATCTCAGCTCTCTGCGCACTTCAGAGTGCGCAGAGAGCTGAGATGACATCAGGTCCTTTAAAAGAGTTAACATGGAGATATTGGTTTGTGCAAAACAGAAGCTCATGCAAATGTCACGATAACATTTTTTTTAATCCATATTTGGTTTGCATTTTTTAACCTGATGATTGATGCTCTCAAACACTGACATGACGTTTTGAGTCCTGTTCCTTTCTCAAGAGAATAATAAATGTAAATCTCATTGAGCTCTTGGAACTTGTGATGGCACATTATATACACACCAAGCAATTGAGTATTAAAATAACTTAACAGTTCAGAATTAGTTGAGAGAAGATAAAACAACAAACAGAAGCAGCAAACAGCAAAGTTGAAAGCGAGTTATATACATATACTTACAGGAATGTTTGAGCAGTATAATGTAAGTGGGATAAGTAAATAAGTAGGATAAATAGTCTGTTGGACTGTATATGTTTACAAATTGCATGACTGTATTACAAGATCCGTATTTTAAGTATTGTGGACTGGAGGGAATATGTTTCACTTGATAGTTACAACAGTGGTCTAATTTGTAGAGGTGGAACGATTTTTAAAAAATGTCTTAATTTAATCTTAATTTGGTTGACTCATTGAGAGAAATATGTCGTCTCTGAGATAGGCCTGAGAATTAGAAACATTAACAAAAACAGAACAGGTTAGCAAACAAAACAACCCAACAAATCATTAGTTGATAAACTGATTGAAAGAAAATTAGTTGCCAATTTCTTTGATTATTGATTAATGGTTTGTACTATTTTTTTCGAGCAAAAATGTCAAACATTTGGTGGTTGCGGCTTCTTAAATGTAAGAATTTGCTGTTTTTCTTTGTCATTTATGATATAAAATGGAGAGTTTTTGTGTTTTGGAGTGTTCGTTGGACAAGCGAAGCTTTTTGTATCGCTGCCTGTTGCTGGAGCGTTTATTATTGCCAGTATCCTTAATAATATCTAGCCATGTCACCATATTAAGTGTCTCACTTTAGTGCTGTCTCCGTCTAAACAGTCCTTGCTGCCCAAATTATTTTAGTCCATTTTCCATCAACATCCAGTGGCAGAAACATCAGTATGTGTCAACATACAGATGTGAATGTAGGACGGTTGTAGTCTACATTCAGACATTGCCTGATAAGGGCATCTGTCCTCACATCAGTGGTTTTCCTTCCCTTAGTGCAGGCAGCGAGCTGATCAACCTACTGAGATGAGGAACATTTCCATTTATAGCTCAGTGAGGGACACCACACTGGGGAATCACTGCCAGAGAATTAAAATAACAGGCAACTGACTTCTGTGCACGAATGACGAAATTGTATTTTGAGTAACGGTGTGATCCACTTCTGATTAGATTATCTCCCTATCTGTCAGGGGTCCTCTGTCTGTCTTATCAAGCCTATTGTTCTTTTTCTTTCTCTTGTGTACTGTTGTTGTACTGTGTCTTTACGGCCAGGGCTGCAACTAAGAGTTATTGCCATTATTGATTAATCTGCTATTTATTTTCATGACTAATTGTGTGAAGAAGAAAAAAGAAATGTGAAAAATGCTCAGCACGGTGTCTCATACCCCAAAGTGATGTCTTCAGATTGTGTCTGTCATCCAACCAACAGTCCAAACCCCAAATGAAAATCATAAATGACAGGAATGCAGCAAATCCTGGCATTTAGGAAGCTGGAACCAGCAAATATTTGACATTTTTGCTTCCAAAATGTCTGAAATGATTAATTGATTATCAGAAAAGTTGGTGATTAATTTTCTTTTGATTGACTAAAGGGAGGAAGGAGTGTCTGAGGAGAGCTTATTTCCTGCAGTGGGAAGGATGTACATTTTTAGTCACCCACTCCCACTGAGCTGTTGTGAAACAAAGAAATGTTATTTACACTGACATTTCACAATGTTTGTCTTCTTTTAAGATTCAGGCTGTCATAATACCTGCAAGGGGTGTTTATATATATGTTTATCACCCTTTTTGCTTCTATATTCGACTCTAGAGCTGCTGTAACATGTAAATTTCCCTGGTGTGGGATCAATAAAGTTTATCTTATTTATATAATTTGTTTGGTTTCAACAGGTATAAAACAGTCAAAATGTCGAGCAAAAAGGCCAAGGGAAAGACCACCAAGAAGCGCCCTCAGCGCGCCACCTCCAATGTCTTCGCCATGTTTGACCAGTCTCAGATCCAGGAGTTCAAGGAGGCCTTCAACATGATTGACCAGAACCGTGATGGATTTGTGGACAAAGAGGACCTTCACGACATGCTCGCCTCCCTGGGTGAGTTTTTACTTCAGGCTGAGCTGAACCAACATGTCAGTAAGACGCTGTAAGCAGCTCTGCACTTTACTTATTTGGGTGTGGACGCACACTGAAAACGAGTTCTCCAAGCAAACACATTTAAATGTTATCGGTTTTTAATGTCACTTGCACTCACTGTCACAATAATTAGGTTATTGACTTACATGTGTATGTTGTGTTTGTGTTGTTGTTTTTTTTATTTACACATAAGAATGTCATCAACATTTTAGCCAGCAGGATGACACAATAAACTGCAGGTTTTCCCTTAACATTATTAGACTTAAAAGCCCAATTAACAGAAATAAACCTTGGCTGAGATGTTTTTCTGTCACATCTGGTCTTGCTGCATCTGCCAAGTGAAGATAACTTGTTAATGAAGGCCTGTACCCCTGTGTCAAATGTTTAATGTTTATTTTAGTGCATTTGGGACAATATGTTCTCCAACAAAAGTAGTCATCATGACAGGCCTACTCATACTCAAAACCACTGATGAAGTCGAAACCCTTAAAATGTATTTTAAGTGCACTGTAACTGTGTCATTATACAGGTAAGAATCCAACTGACGAGTACCTGGAGGCCATGATGAATGAAGCCCCCGGCCCCATTAACTTCACCATGTTCCTCACCATGTTTGGAGAGAAGCTCAATGGCACAGACCCCGAGGATGTGATCAGAAATGCATTTGCTTGCTTCGATGAGGAGGGGACAGGTAAAGTCTGACCGCTGGGAGTTTGATGTGATAAAATGCTGAATCATTTTCCTGTCAGCTATGAGACGTTCACCAATATAAATATATCGGTTTAAAAGATGAAAGTGGCTTTACCTTAAAATAAGATGGTTTTATTATATTTTATTTGGTTCTGTTATTCTGCTGCAACTAATGATTATGTTCATTGTTGATTAATCTGCCAGTTATGTTCACAATAGATTTATCTTTTACCATATGACGTGTGTCAAATATTTGCTGGTTCCAGCTTCTGTAATTTAGCTCTTTGTTTTAATTCTTCTAGAGCTGCAACAATCAATCAATTATAAATTGACTACTAAATTAATCACCAATTCTTGATGATCAGTTATTCGGTTTGAGTAATTTTTTGAAGAAAAAAGTCCAAATTCTTATGATTCTAGCATTTTAAATGTGACTATTTTCTGGTTTCCTTACTCCTTTGTGACAGTTAATGGAATATAAGGGCTGTAAATAATGATTTTTCATTGTCTATTAATCTGTGTATTATTCTCTTGATTAATCGATTAGTTGTTTGTTCTCTAAAACGTTGATCAGTGTTTCCCAAAGCACAAGACAAGGTCCTAGATACTCAGTTTACTGTTGTAGAAGAGTAACAAAAATAGAAAATATTCACATTGAAGAAGCTGCAGCCCTAAATCCTTTTCTGTACCATTTTATGTAAAGCTCTTTAAGTTGCAGCTGTGTTTTATAAATAAAGTTTCCTTGCCTAAAATGGTAATTGCGTCATCGCAAGTGAGAGGAAATTCTTCAGGAGATTCTCATGTTGATTCAGCGGTCTTTTAGCCTCCTTATCTGATCTGACTGCCTCGTTTTCCCTCAGGTTTCATCCAGGAAGATTACCTCAGAGAGCTGCTCACAACAATGGGCGACCGGTTTACAGACGAGGAGGTGGACGAGCTCTTCAGGGAGGCCCCCATCGACAAGAAAAGCAACTTCAACTACGTGGAGTTCACACGCATCCTAAAGCACGGCGCCAAGGATAAGGACGATTAAAGAGCCATGGCAGCATATCGCTCTCCACCCTCTTTTCCATCAGCTAGATCACCGTGCTGCATGTCTCAACTCTCCAGTTTTAAACCCCAATTTAAACAAACCAAAGCAATAACTATCCAACTCCTGTTTGCTGTGAACTTCCAGTATTGCCAAATGTACACATCTCTAATGAGAAGAAAAATCTCTAAACGGTTGTAAAATGTTTTTTTTCTGTCATGTAAAGATGTGATGTGGCAGCACCTTGGAAGCTCTAAGGGATAAAGTCTTTACAATCATGTGATCGGGTTCAGCTGAATTTTTACATTTTATAATATAAACTTTTTAAATAAAGCCCTCTATCAAGTTGTACTCTGCTGTTTCCCTTCCATAAATGACAACTGAAATAAGTGTTGAATCATTCTGTCTTTATTTTCTCCTCTGACATAACTAAAACGCTTAGCCGCCATTTTACCCTCCTCAGACGCTTGTCGAGTCTTGACAAGTTTGCTCTCCCTCCTCAGCAAATTCATTCAACGTGTGCTGACTAGCAGCTGAATTCTTCTGTAAAAGGGCAAATGCACAGAGTTCATGTGAACACAAACAAGGGAAAGTGTCCAAATACCACATGGTGCATCTGTCAAACAGTGTGGTGTGTCTTTATGCCATGACCATCATCTAAAAGACGTGTGAAGACACTGAGCTATCAGACATGTTGGACAGATAAAGCCCAATTTATGACTGCATCAGGTTATAATTGATTTAACAGCAGTACATGAACTCACAACTTCAACTGGTGTTAAATCTTTATGGAGGTGCAGTGGTGGAAAATACATCCTACATTTACTCAAATACCATATTACCGTACTATAAAATACTGAAATACTGTAATAAACTTTATTTGTAAAGCAACTTTTACACAAGAAATGCAGCCTGAAGTAGTTTAAAACAAAGAAATTCAATGCATTAAGTAAAAGCCAACTGTGAAAATAAAATGCATGAGAATATCTGCTATAGTTACTTTGATTTTACATTAAAAAAAAAAAACAGCTTACTAAATATCATCCATTGGTATAAATTTAAGGTTTCTTGCACCCTCACCATTTTTTCCAGTATGTTGCTGATAAGAGCTACTCAATTTAGAGCTGAGCAAAACTATGCTTGGGTTTATGTACTTCCTCTAATGATAAAGTTGTAAATTTCCCTGCAACTAAATACAAGGAGAGCCCCTGAAGCGCAGAATTAGTTTTTTGTCTTGTGGTATATGAGAAATAACTTGTATATAAAAGGGGCCCTTTTGCAGAGTGAGTCATTTTACTTTTGATACACTGAAGTACATTATTTAAAGTTACGATTAGGGCAGGTTCTGCAAGTCAAAACTGCATAAACAGAAAGAAAATTAAGCAATTTGAACTGAGAAAAACCTTAGTACATTTGGAGTTGTATTTACGGGTGAAGTCGCCCTCTAGTGTCTGAATGAAAATGTTAAATTGCATGATGCTGCCTTAAAATGCTGTCGGAAAAGACACCACTTAAGGTCCCTCACAAGTCAAGAGGTATTAAAATGACTTGGATTTTGGATATATGGACATGGAGAGGATTTTTGAATTTCCGCATGTTGTTTTGCCCTGGAATAAAAATCAACTGCTTTGATATAAACAAATCAGATATGATAATTACAGCTTTACTTACAATATTAATTGGCTATAATTTCATTATCGGGAAATAATGATAAATTATAATATAATAATAAAAACAGGAAATGCAATAATTAAAAATAGACAATAAATTAAAATCAGACAAGTTGATAGATCGCCTAAAAATACAGTTTAAAAAAAACACATGAAACACTGGTTTGTGAAGTCATACCTCAATACCTCTATTACCGAATTACAGAAATCTGAGGCGGCCTTGAACGCCTCACGCTCCTTACGGAAGCACGTTAGGACAGCAGCATCCTCCTCTTCAGCGGTTCTACGTCTGACCGTCGTCGGAAGGTCCAGGTATGAATTTTGCCGGTTTCAACTTGTCAGTTGTTGTTTATTTGTCACTTTGAGCCGTTGAGTGTTCAGCTTTAAAACATACTAACCAGAACAGTGCGACTCTTATAGGCTAGCCATGAAGCTAGCAGCTAAGTAGCTAACCTTAGATAACCTAGCTAACAGCAGGTCGTGTGTAGAGGGGAACCCCAGACCCACGAAAGATCTCGCGATAGTGAAACAAACCACGATTTCTCCTAACCCAAACTAAGTGTTGCTGCGCACCACCTGTTCAAATTTTAACCACAACGCAGACACATCATTAAACATAATTATGTCGTATAAGGTGCACCGTGGAGAGAAAACGCGTACAAGTCTCGCGAGAGTTGCGCAAATCATGGGTTCCAAATAACAGCACCCTCAAGGTTGGTTAGTTAACAGGAGAGTTTGTTGTGGTTGTGGACAAAACAAGACATTTGAGGATGTCCCCTTGAGCTTAGGCAAACCCTGATCAACATATTTCACCCTTTTCTGATAAGTTACAGATAAAACTACTAATCCATTAATCCAGAAAATGATCCACAGATTAATTGACATTTAAAATAATTAGTTACAGTGCTTCATATTCTTATAAAATATTCTTGTTTTTAAGGTGTTTCGTTTTTGATTGTTTCAGCTTGGTCTGAGGAGGCCTGTTCTGGGGTCATGGCTCTGAAGCTGATCCAGAGATTCCCACTGCTTGGGCAGTTTGGACGTTACCCCCCCGTTGGGCCCATCTGCTCCTCCAGGCTCCTGAGCACCAGCTGTGCAGGTCAGCCTGTATGTGTCGCCTGCCTGTGCACCTCCGCTGGCGGCTGCATCCGCAGACAGGGCTGCAAGAAGCTGCAGCAGGACTGCGGGAGGAGGAGCCTGACCACCACCATCATCAGGGAGCCGTCCTTTGTTGCCAGCAGCTCTGTCGGACTCCACAGAGACTCGGGGCTCCGGTTCCGTCTCACCCAGCTGCACCGACCCACATCTTCAGAGGAGGAGGCGTTCCAGCAGCGTCTGGGCAGCTGCTCCTCCACCCGGCAGGTGTTCACGCTGCTGCGCTCAGTGGAGATCATGTCTGACACCATGGCTGCAGCAGCTCTTCACCGCGTGGCCGACCTGGAGCAGGCGGGGAACGCTCTGAAGGATCCGACAGTGCTGGAGAAGGACACCATCAGAGCTCTGTGCTTCCAACTGGAGCAGGACTCCAGGCGGCTGACGGATGCTGGGCTGGTGTCTGCTCTCCTGGCCTGCACACGCCTCTTCTTGGATCCTTGGAGCACGCTGATGGTGCGGCTGGTGTCTGAGAGCCAGGAGAGGTTGGACAGAGGGGGGATGACTGTAGGGCAGCTGTGCATGCTGGGACACGCCATGTTGGCGATGGAGGGTCCCGACTGTGTGATGCTGGAACAGGTGATGGAGCAAATCCAGAAGCAGGAGCCCGCCCAGTGGAGCCTCACAGATCTAATCGCTGTTTATAGATTTCTGCAAGGTGGTGTGGTGCAAGATGGGAAATACCGGGACCTGCTGAACGCCATGCACACCCACGCTGTGACTGTCACCTCCCGCATGGATCCTGCCGCCGTCAGCGGGCTGCTCAGCGCCCTCGTGACACTGAATCAGACGCAGGCCATGCCACTTGTGATCAATCTGTGTAAGCAGGCCGTGCGGCACGTACCTCGCTTCAGTGATGACGAGCTCACTGTTGTACTCGGCGCCCTCATGCACTTTGGTCACAGTGATCATTACTTTGTGGAGGCGATGGAGAGATACGTACCCACAATGGCCTTCACCTCCCAACCAGAGACGGTCACCAAGGTGATTCAGTTCTTTGGCCGGAGGAACATCCTATCACCGACCGTGTTTGACGCCGTTGCGGAGAGCTTTCGTGTACCGAGCGGACGACTACAGCACCAGCCAGGTGGCCAGGCAGATCATGGCTCTGGGGAAGCTCGGCTACCTTCCTCCCAACGCCGGCGAAGTGTTCAGGAAAGTCGAGTCCATCCTGCACTCACGCTTCTCACACTTCCAGCCTCGAACGCTGCTCAACCTGCTGCACTCCTGCACCCTGGTGGAGAGGTTCCCCGTAAACTTTGTCTCCAAAGTTTTCAGCAGCTACTTCCTCCAGCAACTGCAAGGTAAAACATCCTGTAGCGTGTACGACATTTACATTAAGCTCGACTGAATACTGCAGACATTGTTTCCTGTGTTGTGTTGTGTGTCATCCTGATTGTCCATTGCTGCTCTGTTCCTCCTTCTGAGATTTAATCAATTTATTCCCCTGTTAAAGTGTTTTTGGGGAGTTTTTTCCCCTTGAGGCAAATGTGATATTGGGCTATATAGATAAGACATACTCAGATAATAACACTATTTATAATTTATATTAATACTATTTACTGTGTTCCAGATCAGGGCACCGGGATGGACCGGATCATCCTGGCACAGCTGACCCAGCTCTACATGACTTTGAAGCTTGAATGTCCTTTCTATGAGGTAAAATATAGACTAAATTAGGGCTGCGACTAACAAGTAAACAGTCAAAAAATGCTGATCAGTGTTTCCCAAAGCCCAAAACAACGTCCTCAAATGTGGTGTTTTGCCAACAACCCAAAGTTATTCAGTTTACTGTCATGACAGACCGAAGAAATCAGAAAATATTCACATTTAAGAAGCTGGAATCAGATAATTTTTACTTTTTTTTTCTTAAAAATAACTCAAAATGATCAATCAATTATCAAAGTAGTTGTTGATTAATTTAATAATTGCTTCATAATTGATTAATAGGTGCAGCTCTAGACTAAATTAATTATGTCAAGGGTTGAATATGCTAAAGATGAGTCCAGCCCGACAGAATGACAAAAGAATAATGCAGAAACCTGAATACACACCCTCCTCTTACATAACGTGTCATCAGTATGTGACACTCTGTGCACTCCAGTTATGTGCGATAAAGCTTAGTGAGCGTCTACATTTCTCATAGTGACTGTAGAGCAGCAGTCTTTTACAGCCAGTATAATCCAGTGTAGCCTTTCTAAAAATATACAGAGACGCACCAATCCACTTTTTTCAGTTCCAATCCAATACCTGAATTTGGATGCCGAAACCTTAACACATTACAAGTTGCTCTCTTGCTTTTCTGAAAAAATGTGAGGACTACTTGATATTTTGTGGCAGTGTTTAATAACTAACGAATTAATTCATTTGTGCTACGAGTCCCTTATTATATATTTATAATTTAGAAAAACATCAGACTGACATCAGTTTCTAGTATTTCTTTGTCATGTCAAACATTTGACCCACAAGACGCCGCTGTATGTCAGATGTCAAAAATGCAGCAAGACATCTTCCAGTAACATTTATGCAAAGTCAGAAAATATCAAGACATTCATCTTAATGCTATATACACAACATATTGCAGGTAACATAATGTTTATTTATTTTAAAAAAAAATTAAAAACTGAGTGTTGAATAGCAGAATAAAAAAAAGGAACTGCTTAAATAAATATTTAACCTTGCAAGGACGTTTTAAGTGTCTAACCTGAATGTTTCAAATGCAAGTTTCCAACTTAGTCTTTTTGTTGATCTCATTAATGTGTTTCACCTACAAAATCAGTTTCAGTTGTTTTGTCTTAATAAACAACATATTTCATAGTTTGCCATAAAAAAGATGATAGAAAACAAAATGGATCTCACTTTCTCATCATCACTGAAATGGCGTATTGAACAAGTCCACTTTTCTTCTTCCAGTTTGTCGGGTCGATTTTAAACTTAGAGTGATTATATCAGAATATAAATCAAACATAAATCTTGCATATTATATCAGAGTCATCATCCCAGATATGAGAATCTGCATCATCTGTGTTCAAAAATATATTTAATTAAATTGGAGGAAAAAGAGAAGACATTATAAGTGTGTCATTTTTTCCTTATTGTGATTTGATCTGGCAAAGTTTATAGAAGGTTGCTAATACTCAGTTTCTGTACATGAACTTAAGATTTCTACTCTTTTCTTCTCTTCTTTTTGTCACCGTGGGTGGTTTGGAGGGTTAACCACACCTGCAGTCATAGAGCTTGTCGGTCCATTGTTATAAATTAGGGTGTGGTTTCCATTTGACATTCTGACCTGACGTAAGAGCAAAGTGGAATCAAAACCATGTCATTATTTAACTTTTGTGGCGTGGAATAAAAGTGCAGATGTTACTTTCCCCCCCTTATTTCTGTGTAATAATTTAAAGGCACAATCTGCAACATTTTCCTAAAAATAATAATCATAAACATAATTCCTTTCAATCATCATTGAAGATCCACTAGAAGTGTGTTGTGGTGTATCTTTCTGGTTCATTTACTAACAGCTCAGACAAATCCTGCTGGTTCTACCTTTAGGACAGCAGCCATATCGTGCTTTGACGCAGTGTGTGAATGTATTTGCGTTTCTTCACACCTCTTGTCGTCTCCTCAGGGTCCCAGGCTTCTTCCAAAGTATCGCGTCAAGTCTTTCCTCATGTCCGGACGCTCTCTGGAGACGCCGGTGGACCCGCATCTGTACAACTCTGTGAAGAACGGACTGGTGGATTTGCTCGGGGCGCGTTCATACTTCGGATCTAAAGTACTGACACAGTACTGCTACACGCTCGGTAGGTAAAACGCACATCAACGGCTGGTTGTCTCCTAAATGTTTCCTACAGACCTGCCTGCCAAGGGTTTAACATTTGTTTTTGCTCCTGCAGATGTGGAGATAAAACTTGATGAGAAGGGATACGTGCTGCCTGCCAGCCATAATGATGACGTACACAAAAGGTAAGAATGTGTTATGAAAGGTTGTTCCACTAAATGTTTTTAAATATACTATATGTAAAGTTCATGTTTGAGAGGTGCAGCAGAGGTTGAAAACACTGTTGTTCGACATGTGTTACAGGATCGCTCTGTGTATCGACGGACAAAAGAGGTTCACTACAAACAAGAGGCAGCTACTCGGAAAAGAGGCCATCAAGCAGCGACACCTGAGGCTTCTGGGATATGAAGTTGTTCAGGTTAGACCCTCACATTCACTTTTACGCTTTAGAGAGTCAACAATATGCTCCTACGGCATTATCAACTGCCAAAATGTTAGATCTGCATAGTTGAGCTTGCTTAAAAAGTACATAAAATACAAGACCTTCAGGCTGTTAAACCTGTCTAATCTTTACTTTACAGATTATTAGGGCTAGACTTGAGGAAAAATTTTTTTTTTTTGTATTTTGCATTTCAAGAATAGTTTATCAACTTCATTCTCAAAATTTAAAAATATCCTCCAACTTATTTTTTTCTTATGCCCGGGGCTAAAACTGAAAGTTTGATTTTCATTCTGGACATTTTGACTTTATTCTAGAGATGCAAAATTAAAAAACATTACTCCTCCTCCTTACTGATCCATTTTTCTCTTCTTCTTTTAGATTCCTTTCTATGAATTTGAGAAACTGCGAAACAGGAGCAGCGTGGTGGAGTATCTGCACCAGAAAATCTTCCCTCACACTTTCAGACTGAGCTGGTGATGATACGAACGATCACGCTGTGGATGTGCCATCAGGGGTCTTTGTTTTTCTTACTCAAAGAAATCACTATTTATTTTTTCTAATAACCCTCATTACCAAATGAATGTGTTTAAATTATTGATTCTGCACTTTCACCTGTTTAACTTGACAATAAAGTAACTTTTGTATAAATAACGACTTCACACACAGTTAAGTATTGTTTGAAAAATATAATTTATTTCCTTGGCAACTCAAAGCTGCAGAAAGTGTACAAAATTAAGAGAATCCCAACAATCACCTCAGATATATATGACATGAGTAATAATCAGAACTTTTAATTAAAGATGCCTGATTCTGAGTAATAGTTTCCGTCATTCCTCAGACAGAAGATGATTTGATTATCATTGCTGCATTCTTAAGGCTGAGAATGTCAGTTGGATAAATAGAAAAAAGGACTATGATACATGTAAAACCAGCTTGAGTCTTTAAATTGTTCCTTTATGAAGCAGGAATCTGAGGAAGGCCGAACTCGTCCACGAGAACACCGTCCTGAAAAACAGGAAGAAAAAGAAGAATGGGACATTAGTGAAAGCTCTAAACCAGCCTTTCCAAAACCTGTTTATACTGGGCTGCACATTAGAGTAAACTGCATAAAAATACTGTGATATGTAAATTTGTTTTTCTAATTAAACTAGAAGAAGAGAGGGCTAAGCACATAGGCACAGAACTTGAACCACATCCAGTAACTAGACTACTATTCCTACTGAGTGTGACTTCTATGATTACTTTACTCTTGTTTGTGTGCGTGAGGACAATGAAAATTCAGGGAAGACTTTACATTTGAAATGCTGGCTTCACCAAAGCAATTCAAAATGCAAAATGCAGAACTTCTCCTCTGCTTCAGTTTATTTTATGTGGGGGCTCAGTAACGAGGGCTTAAAAATGAACAAATTGGACGGACGTCTGCAAACGAAGCATTCTCAGCACAGGGGCAGGTCACAAGAAATCTTCCTGTGCAAAGAAGAGCAAGTCCATTTCCAGTTAATATAAGTCAATTTTGACCTGACTTGCTCATTAGTTTGGCTAAATACCTGGCTATTTAGCTTGCTAGGCAAATTGCTGGTATGTATGTTTATAAATCTCGATTTTATGGCACTTCATGATGTAATTAGTAAGTTTGGGTCCAGGGAAGACATCAGTTTTCTCTTTTTGGTTTGAGAACCCCTGCGTTAATGATAAAACTCAAATAAAACTGTGACGTACCCTGTTGGACTTCTCTCCGGGCAGGCCCTCTGGGATGGAAGGAGCCGACGAAGCCTCATCCAGGTAGGAGCTGTCTTCATCCAGCAGGAACTCATCGCCCAGAGCGTCCAGCTCTGTGGACACATCGACAATGACATCCAACATTAACACTGTCACCTCTGTGGAATCTCAGCGACGACATATTTGTTCTTGTTTTTTTTTTTTACTGGATAATGAGCAATTAATCACAACTGGAAAACGATGGCAAACCAAAAAAATTCCCAAGTTCCTGCACACTAGAATACTAGGATAGACACTAAACTACTGCACAATTACATTAAATGATCAATCAATCAATCAGACTTTATTGATATAGCACTTGAAGAGGTGCTTTCATAACTGAGGAAACACCAGTGAAAGTAAGTGAAACTCCAGACAGTAGATAAACAGTCAATGAAAAGTTAAGAACACAAAATAATAAAATAGAAATGAGGATATGGATAGAAATTAATAAAAGAAAAAGTAGGGTATTAAAGGGAAAACAATCTAGAGAATAAATAAGTAAATTAGCATACCGCTGGTCTCTGGTAACAAAGTGAACTTCTGTATAATCCTGAAAAAAATCTTAACTAACCTGCTTCCAAGTCGTCCTCATCAATGTCAGGGGTGCCATAACTTCTGCCCAGCGCGTCCTGGATCTCACTGGCGTCCTCCATCATGTCCTCCAGCTGATCCTGAAGATCCTGAATATTAAAAGAACATAAACAGTGTTCAAGCGTTTGCATTTCACTGGTCACAAAGTCTTCTATGGTGGGGAATTTCATCGAACACACTGTCTTTAACTCACAACTAAAACTTTACTTTTTATCTGCTACAGTAACTTAAAGGATATCTCCAAAGTTCGGCAACTTTAGAGTGGACAGATGTAGATGGATGGACTACAAGGGGAAAAAATGTTTTTGATTTTGGAGTGAACTGTTCCTTTAATGAATTTCTGTAAGCATAAGATGACATTAACCCTCAGCACATCTATACAAGAGCCCATAATGATATTTTTGCAGCGTGAATGCCTTATTAGAAGGGATAAAAGGGTGTAAAAAGTGTGTACAATCTAAATATTTACACATTACATTAGATGACTAATGTCCCCCCACTTATTGAAGTAAACCATCGTCAAGAAGCAAAATACCTCAATCTTATCGATTTTCACGTTCTTGTAAGCTTTCTTCATGTCTTTGAGGCCGACTTTCATGGCATCAACCTGCAAAGAGAAAGCAGATGTTAGCAGAGAGCCACATTTTTTCAGCTATCATCACATCTGGTTGATAATTTTCTCTCTTACTGTGGTTTTAGTGTCTTTAAGGGACTGGATTGTGTAGTTAGTTTGTTCCATGTTGAACGACTGCTGCATGAGGTTATCCCTCTGAGTCTCATACCTGGAAGATATTATTATTAAATACAGTCAGACTTCCATAGTAGTCGATGCACAGAATATCTGTAATTGATGAGGAAAACATTTGAAGCATTGTGAGGCTCATTTAACACTTTTTGGGAAATAAAATAACTTACATTCTTTTCTGCTTCAGAACTCTCATAGCCTTCTGCTTGACCATGTTCTAGTAAGTGGGAAAAAAAAAGATGAACTTAAAATGGGCTGATGATCAACACGAACAGGACACAAGTATATGATTAGTAAGGCAGGATACTGAATGAAAATAACCAACTGAAATGTCTCAGAAACTCTCAAATTTGTAGTTTTGTTTACTTTGATCAGATATTATAAGTAAGTTTTGTAGAAATGACTATTCTTTTTAAATCAATTGATTTCATTGCATTTGAGGGAAATTACTGATCGTTTTTACATGGCATCATTACACGCTGACGCCTCAACATCAAGGCCGATTTCATCCTAAATGGATGGGACAATAAGAGAGAAGAGACGATTCTTTGGTGTCTCCATAAGTGCACATAAGACAAAAAAGACAACAAGACGAAATAAATGTAAATATGTAACAAGACAAAAGCAATGTAAAAGATGTAAGAAAACAAAAATAATGTAACAAAAAGAACCTAACAAGACTAAATGAAACCAGTGGAAAGGTCTTTCTTTGAGTACATTTCAGAACCTGTACTCTTTCACTTTTACTTTAGTAAATAAGTTGAATTCGTGCTTTACTTTCACCAGAGTCTGACAAAAGTATCAGTACTTCTACTTAAATAAATAATGTGTACTTTTGCCTGCTCTGCTAGCTGGCAGCATCCTAAATGATTTAAAGAGAAGTGCCAGTTCCCTCTTTTGTTTTATAGCAGTGCTGGACAACAAATCTCACCTTCGAGGGCCCGTCTCTCATCTTTTTCATCTGATCCTTGTATTTCGCAAGTTCAGCATCTAGTCTGGCGATCTTCTTGTCAATGGATTCTGCCCGAGAATCAACCTTAAAGTAAAAAAAAAAACAGAGAACAGGTCATCAATTTTTGTGTGACTGATGATCAATAACAGTGGCTGTCCAAATTAAATAAAGTCAGTTCCAATCAGCTGATGAGTTGCATGTTTTTTCCTTTAGGTGCACATGTACAGAAACTTAATTAAAAGTACCATTAAACATCCATATGATCTGTCAGGAAGTTAATAATAGTAACCTGCATAACTGGTTGAAGTCAGCCATTTCACTGAGAGACTGACATGGGATCTGTTTATGAGCCAGTTAAATAGTTCAAATTCTTGCTCAGCCTCACATAATGCTGATCCATTATCTGAACAGACAAACATGTTGTTTCTTTATGGGCTGATATCTAACACAACACGCCCAACTGATCAATCACGTCTGCAATCAATAATGCCCACAAATGATCGATCTGTTAACTCTGCGGATCGTTTATTAGGACACCGACACTGGTCCTGTTTTCTGCTCATGAAAGTTTGCTAACTGTTAGCTAACTGATCCAGCCCAGGAAGGCTCCATCTTTGTTTACTTTGTCGAAGACAGCGTCTAAAAAGTTATTTCAGGATCATGCTCACATTTCCTATGCAGTCCGTCAGGTTCGGTGGAGGAGCTTTGGGCTTTGAGCTGCCGAAGATGCGGTTCATTTCGGCTAAATTACGACTTTAATCGCTTAGAGAAACCTGCGTTAGTTCGCTGTCACCGACGCCGTCCCAGCCGAAGGAAACTCCCGGAAGACAGACTTTTACGTGACGTCAAAGGAGTCACGTGATTGTTACTCACTTAGCCGCGCCTCCCAAAGGGCTTTGTTGATGTTTATTTATTTTTTATTTTTTTTAATTTTTTAAAGTATTTGTTTGTGTTTGTATCTTTGAAACATTTAGATGTTTTAATCTGTTTTTTTTTTTTTTTTTTTTTTTTTTTTGCAAGTAGGAGGCAGGAAGCGCCAAAACCAACCTGACACGGCAAAATTAAAAATAAATATATAAGTGACTCAATAAATAAATTAATATGCCATTAATTCAGCAAATAATGTATTACAATTGAATATATACCGTCATTAATTTATAATCAATCAATGTTCAACTTGACATTTATTCATACATTTAGGTGACATAAATTGTATTTCTGTTTTTAATTTGTTTGTATTTCTTTCCATTTGTATAACTTTCCTTATTTATTTATTTTCCAATTTCATTTCTGGTTAATTAATTAATTAATTAATCTTTAAATTTATTTATTTATTTATATACAAATAATGAAATAATTATTTCCCCAAGCTGATTTATTTCTGTATTTTCTTTTAACACTTCTTAATGCATTTTGACTGGGGTGGCACTGACTTGGCATGAAGTATGTCCATGTGCACGTGCATACACATGCCCTGCACACATGTGCACACCTCTGTTATACCTCTATATATATATAATAGTTTTTGTTTTTTTGATTTATTATTTATTCACCCATTTGCTGTATAAAGTTTTTGTGTATGTTTTTTGTTTTGTGAGTTGCATAAAGGGAACTACAACTAACATTTTATTATACAATGCTGTATTGCAAATCAATCAACAAAGCAGTTCTTTGCATAAGTGAATCTACCAGCAAATTTATTGAATTATTTTTTAGAAAAACCATAATAATTTTCTATGGATTATACATATATATTACATACTTAACAGTCAATAATGCACACACTAATGTTGATGGCTGTGGTGAACCTTCTGCTCATGTCAACTTGTGTGCATGCAGCCATCAATCATTGTAAGATTTTTTTTTTTTTTTTTTAATCAGACCACTTATATTTTAGTAATGGCATATTACTTCCACTGGAGGGAGCTGTTGGTATACAGTTAAACACAATCCCCTGCAACCTCCCATTAAAACTCATCTCTGTGCAGAGAAATTAAAGACTAAAACGGCTCTTCTTCTATCAGAAGGGCCACTGCGAGGGCTTCTTCTTTTGAAATGAAATATTCAAAGGTAATGATGCAGAGCTGAGATAGAAAGATATTTCTGGTGGCATCTGAGGAGCTATCACACGCTACACCTTCAAAATTAAAACTGACAACAAGTTGAGCCTGAGAGAGAAGAGAAGCGACGTGCACTCGTTAAACTTGCTTTAATATTTAGCACTTCACACACAGGGTGATCAATACATGTCCGGTTCTTTTGACAGCAGACAAAGCCAATATACAGCAGCAGCAGCAGCAGCAGCATATTAAAAAACAAATAAACAAATGTCTTGCTCACAGTGTAGTTTCTTAGAATAATGTCTCTTATTTTTGTCAAATAACAGAACTTCAGTGCTATAAATATTTTACGCCAGTATACATGATGTGATTAGAGAAGAAAGTTTCCCAAAACCCACAAAGCTCTGGTTCAGGGACTTCATTTAAATGTTTAAAGGAAATAAACTTTATTACTGAATTACTTAAATATTTGCTGAAGTTCTCCTCTCATGAGATAGATGAGTTTATACCATGAGTTTGTATATAGAGTCTATTTGCAGTACATTCAAAATAACAGCACAGTCCATCAAGCATATAGGCTGCCGATGTTGCATTATACTATCATAGCAATGATCATTGACATGCAACAAATACAGTATATTCTAATGATGTCTGTGCAAAGATTTCTTTTTATACAAAATAATGTATTATACACATACTGTAATACTGTACAGCTGCCAGAATAAACTGTATTTAACAATGTGCACAACTTGTTTAAACAGCTATTCATGTTTTTAGATTGCACTGATAGAACATTTTTCTACTATAGTAGCATGAGTATTTCAATAGGACTACGTGTAATCATGGTAAAAAGCCATAAACAGCACATGTGATGGAACTATACACCGAGAATTGAACAACTTATCGAACTGGACACAACTCCAGAGTCAAAGCTGATACAGAGCCCTCTGTCAAATTTTAAAAGCACATTCAAGTCCAGGATTTTCCCGTTTAACGCTTCTCAGCCGTAAACTTTACATTGATGCAACCGAGTGCAACTGTTGGTTTTTGTTCGCTCCAAGCGGCTTCAAAGTCCAACATGGATCAGTTCTCTTGCATTGTGGTCGATCGGCACGCTTCAGACTCCTCACGCAGGTGAAAAGGATTTTGGCACATTTCTGCTGTCAATGATTCGTGCAGCTGCCACTGACACAAGCTCGATGCATGAAGTGCTGTTGGATCTCATTCAGCTGTCGTCACTGAAATCATTCTACGCTGCTGCAAACACGTGTCATCCTGGACTGTTAAAGGCACATTTGGCAATAGAAATAAAATATATGGGAGGAAATGACAGGAAGAATAAAATGAGAAAAATCATAAAGAAAATGTAATTAAATTAGCAGGTAACTGAAGGTGTGTGCATAAGACTGTCATGACACCGTCATAACCATGACATGACACATAACATGAACTTAAAGGCGTCTTTATGAATGTTTACAACTCGTCATTAAGTGTCATTCAGTTAATTATGTCACTTTAATGCAAAGTAAACATAGTCTGAGATATTTTTGTTATGACAACTGAACATTATCCAAGATGACATAACCCGTCAATGTCTTTGTTATGACATTAACCAAAATGTTATGACAACTTGACATTAACCAAGACAACATAACCTCTCATAAACATGCAATAGCAGTCCTAATTATCAAACTTAAAAAAAAGCTTATATTACATTAAACTGTCATATGTGGCTGGTTTGACATTGGCTGTCATGAAACTAAGTGTGTTATTATTTTCCTTGAACTAAACTGCAGTGATAAACTTGACCTAAACCAACATGGTACCATTTGGACTTGTTATAAAGATGTTACAGCTTGTTTAATGTCAAGTTGTCATAACAAAGACATCTCAAACAATGTTAACTTTGCATAAAAAAAATGACATAATTGACTGAATGACACTTAATGACAGTCTGGCATTCATAAGGACTCCTTCATGTTCATGACAGGAGCCATGTCATGGTTCTGACAGTGTTACATCAGTCTTATGCACACCCCTTCAAATAGTGTTACCAATTAGCATAAAAACACTGATGTAAAATTATGGGAGCCTTTAATGTTTTACAGTCAGTCTCTTTCTATTTTTTTTCCATTAAATAACCATAATTCCAAATTTACCTGAGAAATTTTGGCATTATATTCCTGTAATCTCTATAATTAATGGGAAGTTATTTTTTATTAATATACTGTCTAGCAGGGCAGAGGATGGTTTGACAATAAATACTGTAAAACAAACTTTAAATCACATTTGGCCTTTCTTCCTGCTTAAAGGTCCAGTGTGTAAGATTTACGGGGCTTTATTAGTAGAATATGTACGTTTTCATTAGTGTATAATTACCTGAAAATAAGAATAATTGTGTTTTTGTTACCTTGGAATAAGTTGTTTATATCTACAGAGGGTGCAGGTCCTCTTCAGTGGAGGCCGCCATGTTTCTACAGTAGCCCTACAGTTCTCCTACACACTTGGAAGGGGAGGGTGAGGGAAGGTGTTTGCAATCTGCAAAATCACTACTAGATGGCTCAAAATCCAACGCACTGGTCCTTTAAACAAAAACTCCTCCTGTTCACATGCATCCAAATGTTCAAATAATAAATGCACAACTACCACGAGGAAAGAAAAATAATCAGAGTGACCAAAGTCGCAGCAAAAGGGATGAGGATGAAGTTACTTGGTGTTTTTGATTCTACGATTATTTACGGAAAAGATAAAACATAATTTATAATGTGTAACTTTCATTTGATCTCTGAAATGAAATCATATCGATGTTGGCACTGGTTTAATTCTAGGTGATACTGAAAATAAATCGAGTCAACTTCTGTACATCGAGTTAAACCTCGTCTACATTGTTGATGTGACATGGGTTAGGCCCAGGTCATGCGAGTCTTCTTTTCCAATGTGGGAAATTGAAGACAGTTCCACTGCTAGTCATGTGGGCTTACTAGTCCCGTCAGGGTTCTCCAGGGGAAGGGCGTTCTCCCGCACAGAGCTAGGGTTCTTCTTGCTCCCCGACACCTTATCCCCCTTCAGTCTGGCCGAGAGGCAGAAGTCTTTGAAGCAACGTTTGAAGTTCTCATCCAGGAAGGCATACAGGACGGGGTTGAGGCTACTGTTTGTGTAGCCCAGAGCCACGCAGAAGAAGTAGGCGGCCATGATGGCGGTGGTCTCGGGCACGCTCACGAGCGCCTTGACCAGGATGAAAATGTGAATGGGCGTCCAGCAGACCACGAACACGGCCACCACGACCACCACCAGCCGCGTGATCCGGCGCAGGTTGCGGTCCTTTTCCCGCGAGCCGGACAACATTCGGACGCTCTTCAGCCTCAGGACCATGAGCGAGTAGCACACGGTGATGATGAGCACAGGCACGACGAAGGCGCAGACAAACACACATATCTTCATCAGCGTGTCCCAGTACACGTATGGCTCGGGGAACTGTAAGGCACACTCAGTTATATCTGTAGGGGTAAAGGAGAGAGGGAGGGACAAGATGTGAATTAAAGGGATAGTTTGGATTATTTGAGGTGCTTTGTATGAGCTACTTATCAATAGTCAGTGTACTAGCTACAGAAGATACGGGTCAGCACTTTAAAAAAGATCCACCTAAAACACAGGAGGAGGAGGAGGAGGAGGAGGAGGAGCTTGTTATCAGACAGCCTTTTCTAATGAAAGAGTGCCGTTATATAAGCCAAACAAACCAAACTGCATTGGCGAAATCAGCAATTTAACTTTCCGAACATGGGAGTTATTGGTCTCTTGCAGCGTCGATCTGTTTGTTTGTGTTATTGTGTGACTTTGGTGTTTTTAAAGGTTAAATCGGATTCATTACAGTCACACAATAACACAAACAAACCAACAAATCGCAAGTGAAAACAAATAACATTTTAGAACAAGCATAAAGACAATGCAATAAAATTAACGGGTAACAATTTATTTGAAAGGTGGCGCATAAGATTGTCATGACACTATCATAACCATGACATAAACCTAGCTCATGAACATGTAAGAGGCTTTATGAATGTCTGTGACTGTTTTCATTAAGTGTCATTCTGTCAGTTACATCATTTTTAATGCAAAGTTGACATTGTTTGAGATCTCTTTGTTATAACAACTTGACATTAATCAAGACAACAATGTTTTTGTTACAACAACTTGACATTAGCTAAGGCCACATAACCATCAGTGTCTCCGTTATGATAACTTGACATTAACTAAGGCCACATAACCATCAATGTCTCCGTTATGACAACTTGACAATAACCAAGACAGCATGACTTGTCAGTGTCTTTGTTATGACAATTTGACATTAGCAAAGTCAGAAACATTGTCTTTGTTATGATTGACTTGACATTAACCAAGACAAAAATGTTTTTGTTATGTCAACTTGACATTAACCAGATTGTGACGGGGGCAGACCAGCAACTCCAGTGTTTTGTGAGGTCAAATGGAGTCTGGTTGGTTTGAAGAGAGCGATATTTGACGTATATAACAGCGGTTTTCCCGTCAAACAGGCTGTCTGACAGCAAGGTAAAGCTGTAAAAATACTCAAAAATGAGAAAAAATGGCTAAAATACGTTTTGTTGCAGTACATTGCTTCGCTTCCTTGCCTGTTCTCCTCTCTGCTTCTCCAAACTTGGGGCGTGTCAATCGGGATCTACTGTAGTTAACACACCGACTATCAAGAAGCACTTCATACAGCCCCACTTCAAACATTCCCATTTAAGTGATGAAGTGCACTCGTGCTTTATCATAAATAAAAATCCACTCTGTGCCTCTCTGCTATCAATTTAGTGAGCTGTTACGGAACAACTAATCTGCACTCAAAGGGGAATATTTTGCTCTAAACGCTGCTTTTTTTCTTCCATCATCTATATTCAGGAAGGACATGCATGATGTGGGACTAATAGAAAACTCTGCACTGATGGACTTGATAGAATATATTTCTGCTCTTAAAATATTATTTGAAGTGACTCATCAGTATTTAAAGAATTGATTTTAAGTTTTCAACTTGGGAAGGAAGCGCCTCCTCACCGCTCTTCGTCTGGGTGCCACCCAGGACAAAAGCAGGTATCCCCGCGGCTGACGACAGGATCCAGATGCACACGTTGATCATCTTGGCTTTGATCGGGGTGCGGAAGTCCAGGGCTTTCACCGGGTGGCACACAGCCACGTACCGATCCACGCTCATCATGGTGAGAGTGAAGATGCTGGTGAACATGTTGTAGTAGTCGATGGAGATGAACACCTTGCACACCACCTCGCCGAAGGGCCAGGTATTCAACAGGTAGTCCGTGCTCTGGAAGGGCATGGTGGTGGTGACGAGGGCGTCGGCGAGAGCCAGGTTGAAAATGTAGATGTTGGTGGCTGTCTTCATCTTTGTGTACCTGTTGAGACACGCAGAAGACAAGGTTGTCCTTTAACAGCGAGGATGACGAGGTGACCAGAGCTAACCGTTCGTCCAGCCTGCCATGGCTGCCGTATACCGCCTGACTGAAGACCCTCTTGACTCATTATGAATTAAACATTGTCCATTAGTCCACGCTCCTTCCTTGAATCCGTAATGTAATTTTTCTGAGTCACACTTCATTGTTATGTATAGTACGCTGCTGATTCCAGGCCACGCATAATCAACTTGTTTCACACCATTAAATTATAATAGCATTAAAGCAGTTTATGATGATTTTCTCAAAATTTAATTTGAAGTGTTAATTTTTTTTCACCAGAGGAAACGCCTACAGGATGTAACGAGGCATTGAGATTAAAATAAGACCCCCTCAGAATCGCCTGTTCTGATTAATGGAAACCGGTCAGCATTGTCATGGCTCACAGGAAGTGATGCATTTTTTTAAATTCCTAATAAAAATGCATAAAATTCATAAAAACATAATTGAATTATAAACACCAATAAAGTTGTTGCCACACACCTTCCTTTATCCACTTTTGTTTATTGTCTAATGTCATTAAAATTACATTTGTGATTCTGATTTATTTCCTAGGTGCAGCTATTATTGCATAGATAATTTCCCCACTGACACCCCTCTGAAAGAAACTAAATATTTTATTCATGCTGTTTACCTAATTACAATGCGCTCTTTTCATTGCAGTTTAAAACTTTGACTATATGTTTTGCCGAAGCGCTAGTTTCTGTCCTCTCCTCTTTGTCTCTCCTCCGCCCTGTGTGCTTCACTGAAGGCGGGTGAAGCAAGTTAACAACAATCAGATACGTTATTCTGAGTTAAATAAAAGCTTCCTAACAAGAGTATTTAATTTAATCTGTCTAAAGATGGACAACGTCGACTCTGAGCCAAAGCTAGCCAGCTAGTGAGCTAATCTAGCTCCCAAACGTGTTCAGCTGCTGTTATGTTAGCTGTTAGCATCCTAGCCAACACTGATATCTGTTTTCTGTAGGTCTGTGGTTCGATATCCTTTCATATGGAGCAGGTTTATAGTCACTGAGCTCATGTGTGGCTGCTGAATGATTGACAATCATAAAGAAAACCTGTGATTGTTCAAAATCAAACCTAAATATTTGCTTTTTCCATTGATAAAATCCTTTTTAAATGCTGAAAGACTGAAAGAAATGGTTCAACATTTTGGGGAAATATGCTCTTTCACTTTTTTTTGCCAAGAGTTAGATGAGAGGATTGTTACCACTCTCATGCCTGCACGCCAAATATGAAGCCATTGCCGATTAGCGTAGCTTAGCATAAAGATCGGAAACAGTCATGGGGCAACAGATAACAGAACTCTTCCAGCAACTACAAAGCTCATCTTAGATCTCGTTTTGTTTTGTTTTTTTAATCATACAAAACTGCAGTGTAAAAACAAAACATCCCGGTTTCATGCTAACAGGTTGCCAGCTGTAGCTTCAATTTGAATGGACAAATATGAGATTGATATCAAAATTTCTCATCCGTCTTCAAAAAACGTTTTTTTCCCCAAGATGTCAAACAACTCACTTAAACATACATTAGCAGATTTTTTGGGCCACTTGGTGACAGTGTAACCATCTAAAGTTATTTTGGCAACATTAACTTTTAATTTAAGTTGTGTTTCTGAAAGTCCAATATTCTCAAAGTCCTTTTTGCTCTGTTTTGCTCTCCACCAACTCCTGAGGGAAATATCTGACTCTTTAGCTGCCAGTCCCCCACTATGCTCACCAGCTAATCGCTAACTTGCTAACGAAGCAGAGCATATGCCACACCAATTAGCTGAAAGCTGCTAAAAATCATCACTACGAGCGACATCTTTCACGTTATGTAGTCATTTAATCCGCTGTCAATATTGATTAGAGCGGCTTTAACAGCACAAACCATGCAGTTTTAAAGGCTGCACTGTCATGTCAGGTGACATAAAGGCAGCTCAGCGTCTAATGTGTGGCCTATTGACTTTGCATTTGTATGAGTGTAATTTCAGTTATCAGTTTACACTAAATCAACACAAAAACCTCATTTTGCTTCAGTTGAATCGTCCTCCTCGGAGCAATTACACAGTAAAACGTACCCGTATTTTCTGCATCTGAAGCGATAAAATTGAATTCTGCCGACAGGCGATGCGATCAATCTGATTTGAGGTGATTGTTGTCTATGGGGCGAAGCATTCTGGATGGCACTGCTGCATTTCACATTACATCAGAGGAGATTTGTTGCTCTCCAGCACCATAAATAATGCCCAATGAGGTGCAAGCAGGCTATCAAGCTTGATAAAGCACCACTGGTTTCAACTGTGATTAATATCATGCCCCTCCAGACTATAGGAGAGATTTATACAATATTGTTATTATATTTTGGAGCTCTCGAGGCTTATTAGAGTCATAAATGAGCCAATTTTAGGGTTTCAGCCACTTCTGAACCACTGAAAGAGGCAGAATCGATTCTCTGTTGCTGTACTTTACACATTTAACGTTGAGTTAGGAATGTCAGCATTAATTTTGCAACTCCAGCTTCATCTCTTGTGACTTAATAGGTGCAAAATTCATGCATATATAGATATATTTAGATGCTGTCCCGTCCATTTACATGCAAATTGCATGCTGACTCTCTATGTGAGCCGTGAAAGTGGACTTTATTCCCCTCTTTCTGAGTAGAACCTGTCTCCAGAGAACATCAAAGAACAAAATGCAGACATTAGAGGGAATATGACATAGACCAGATGGCTTTGAGGTCACTGTTGGTGCCAGTGCCTTCTCCACAGGCAATAACATTTACAGTGAGTGGAGAAACACATTCCTCAGCCTGGACCTCTGGTGTTTTCTGCATTTCTAAAAACATATGGCATAATTAGGCTTCTCTGCATGTGCCAAAAGAGATTAGATCCCCCTAATTAATCTTTTGCTTTAAGTTCAAAGTGCAACTTTCTTTTCTACTTTAAATCATAATACCATTCATATTATATAAGCTTACAGTGTATTTCTTGCATAGATGATCACATATAATTAGTGCATGTATTTTTATAGTAATATATAATTTTATTTTAACTCTTACCTGATGATTACATACATGACGAGGCAGTTGCCCAGCAAGCCGACCACAAACACCACAGAGTAGACCGCAGTGATGATGGGGATGATGGGAGACATGCCCTCCTGCTCCCAGCTATCATCATCGTGGGTCCCATTGCGGCTGTCAGAGTATCCGGACACCCAGGCTGAGGAATTTATTGGACAGTCATCCAGCAGCGTGGACAGACACTTACTGTCTTCTTTGAAAATCTCAACCGGGGTGCTTTCCATGCTGACACCTGCAAAGCGGATAAATGAGCAAATAAAAGCTTATAGTGATGAAGACGGGCAAGTAAGGTGACATCCAGCGAGAAAAAAAACGCACGTGAAAAGCGACTTAAATCCTGATTAAAATGGGAGAAAAATCATATCAGTCATGCAAACTTCACTTTGGCTCCGGAGCCACTTGTAGATCGTTCAAAACACAATCGGAAATAAACACACAGGACAGGAGCTCCAGCCTCTCAGCGAGAAAAACGCGCACTGTAAACACATCATCTGAAGCTCGCAGGTTACTCACCTTAATCGACCCGAATCAGCGGAACCCAACCTGCAAAATACAAATCTTTAAAAACTGTATTCTCCCTGTTATAATTCGGGATGTTATGTCGCCTTGGTGAAGGTTACAGCTCATCAAAGTTTGGGGATGATTCTGCGCGCCTGGAGAGGAGCAGCAGCGGCTTTGCGGACACTCGTGCACACGCACTGATGGAGAGGTGGCGCGCAATCAGACACACACACCACACACCACACACCACACACACACACACACCCCACACACACGAACACAAAAACAGAGCCAACCTTCAATCAAAATATGAGACGACAGAGCGATGACAATAACCTGCAGGCAGGCACAGCTTCATGTCACAGTGCTGCAGAAAACTGCTGAGTATCATTAACCAGGACATCCCTGAGCTGCTTTTGGAAAATGTACAGTGAATAAAGGGTTAACCCACAGTAAAATAATATCGATATGATGTATTTGTCCTCCTGTATAAATATAAAACATAATCAGGTTCATGTTCTCTGGAAGCACCAAGAACATAACCCAAAAATAATGAGTTAGTACCTCACAATTAAGATTTAAAGTATCAAAATAATAAGTTACACCTCAAAATATTGAGCTAGTAGCCCAAAATAAATATTTAGAATATCAAAATAATAAGTTATATCTCAAAATAATTAGTTAGTATCTCAAAATAAATATTTCAAATATCAAAATAATAAGTTATAGCTCAAAAATAATGAGTTATTGTCCAAAAAATTAGAGTTAGTATCTTGAAACAATGAGTTACATCTCAAGATAATGAGTTATATCTAAAAAAAAAAAGAGAGAATTTTATATAAAAATAATGAGCGAATATTCTGAAATAATGAGTTATTTATCTCAAAACAATGAGTTAGTATCTCAAAATCATAAGTTAGTACATTAAAAAATGAGTTGTATCTCAAAATAAAGACTTATTATATCAAAATAATGAGTTAGTATTTAAAAATAATGATTTCGTATCTCGAAATGAGTTATTTCCAAAAAAAAGGATTGTTTCAAAATAATGAGTTTTATATAAAAATAATGAGTGAGTATTCTGAAACAGTGACTTATTTATCTCAAAACAATGAGTTAGTACGTTAAAAAATGAGTTAGTATCTGAAAATAAAGACTTAATATATCAAAATAATGAGTTGGTATCTCAGAAAAATTAGTTAGTATCTTGAAATAATGAGAAACTTTATCAATGTATTGACTTACACATTAGAAATAATGACTTAATATCTCAAAATAATGAGTTATATCTCAAAATTAATGAGAGTATTTCAAAATAATGAGAAAATTTCTCAAACCAGTGACTTAGTATCGACCTTATTTTAAGTTTCTCATTATTTTGAGGTTCTAATCCATTGTTTTGGGATGTTAACTCATTAATTTGACATATGAAGTCATTATTATTTTCATCACATTGGTCTTCCATAGTTGAGAGAGACTCAGACAGAGGGGAGGAAAATGCAGGAGAGACGAATGTGCTGGTATTCAGCCTTGGGCGATGGGGTCATAACCACTTTCACTGGACACAGCAGTCAACATTTCACAGCATTTTCTGCTTTAATGGACAGAGTCGCAGTCCAGAGGGACAGGAAAGGGAGATGGTATATGACCGATGTCCAGAGCAGGCAGGATTCAAACCATCCAACCAGCAAGCAGGATGACCCATCATTTCACCTCTTAGAAAGTAAAACTTGATTCACTTCAGCCTTGGATTGTTAATTATATTATCTTTTTAAAACCTGTTCAAACATGCAGATTGAACCGTCGAGATCTGAGGAGCAGCACCCACCTTCTGTTCAAGAGTACATTTTTATTCTCATAAGAGCAGAAACACATCACACCTGCTGTTCTGTACCATGATGTTGCTTTAAACTCCGGGGCCCCTCCAGCCTGATGTATTGAGCTGACTTCTCTTTCCCCGGAGTGCCAAGAAGCAGCTCTCCTTTATCCCGCAACACTGGCACCACAGGCTGTTAGTGGACTAAGTATTATTATGATAGCCAGTGAAGTGTGTTAGATGGCAGAGCTGCACAAACGTGTGAAGAGCATCTGTCTCCGGCTCGTGTTGTGTTTGGACTCTCTCTGTAACAGCTCAAAAATACACTGTTTTCTCTGCTTGATGCATCATGACTTCATCTAATTTTAGAAGAAATGCTTGTAAATATATGGTTAAACATAATTTTAAGAGGCTTTTTATATGCAATTGGTGTCGTCAGAGCTTTACACACAGCTTCACCCCTCCAAGATCCCCCAGCGCTCTGTTTATATTTCTGTTATTGCGGTTTTATTACAGTATTCTCATTATTCATTGATCATTCGCTTCTTAAATGTAAATTATCTGTGGTTTCTTTACTCCTCTCTGACAGTAAACTGAATATTTTTGTGTTGTGGACACTTGAGGATGTCATCTTGAGCTTTGATCTTTGATTTTTCCACCATTTTTTTTTGACATTTCAAGGACCAAACAACGAATCGATTGATTGAGAAAATAATCATCTCATTGATCGAAAATAACTGCTTGTTGGACCCCTAAAAAAACTATATTAGGCTAATCAGTGTAAACTAGTTACACCACAAACACTGCTGGTAAGTAACCCCAGTTTAAGCCCGATAGTGGCGGCCGGTTCAGAGGAGAGACGAGTCAGCAGTTGTTTGCTTGTGGAGATAGATGAATGAAATGATAAAAACCAGTAAAATAGATTTAAAAACAATTAATTAAATAAAAGACAATAATAAACAAAATGGATAAGAGGCAATAAAACATTTAATAAGTAAAATAAGTGACATTAACGTTGGATTACATACTGCTAGATCTCTTTAGCAAACAAAAAGAATATATCAATAACCTGTAAACTCTGTACGACCTCATGCAAACTTTATTATGTTGCAGCAGGAAACCAGTCTCGACCAGTTCTCTGTTTTATCGTATATTTGTTTCTGACCAGAGGCTGACCTGACGCTTATCTCGCGAGTGCAACTGCCAGAGAATGAGGAGTGAAACTGTCTTTAACCGCAGAACATCCTGCCTACGCGACAAAGACCGATCCCTTTGCAAAGGCTTATTAAAGAAACACAAAGACAAAGTCGTTGTCCAGTCTCCTTATTTTAGATCTCCCACAACAATTTATTGTTAGACAACCACCTTTGCTGATGAAAATCTATCTGACGAGGCAGAAATCATGTTCACAGACGAGCATTAAAGTTTTGTTCACGTTGCGTTCGGTTACGTTTCCCCAGAAGTTTAAGCATCTAGAGGCAAGCGCAATAATAATGCCACAACTCAACAAAGATAAATAGCAGGCTGAGCATTTTTAGACATTTTAAGTTGGAAATGTCAAATATTATCTCACTAATTTCTGTATTTTGTCATCTTTATCAAATGTGCGAGCTCACTTTGCGTGCAAAGGAAGAGTTATCACTTTAATACCTTTCCTCATTTTGGGTTTTAATAAGTCAGAAGAAAGGAGAAAAAATGGTTATTCTTTTTGCAGTTGTCGTGATTGTTTTTAGACAAACAGCATCAGTGGGTCTGTGGCACCGAGTGTTTTGAGTTGTTTACTGTTGCTTTTGTTTTATTTATTTGTTTAGGTAATCTCATGCAGACACTGGGCCTCATTTTCAAGAGAAACAACAGCAATACAACACAAAAGTTGCAGACAGACGAGTACAAAAGTGTCAAAATTGTATTCAGATTTGTTGTTGGATTGTTTTTTTCTGTCTGCATAGAACTAATTTACACTTTTATGTCTTGTTCATCATTTCATCTTCTCCTCTTTTAGAAGCCGACATTATATTTCATTACATTATAGCATCAAAGACAGTAAACATTAAGGCTGCACTGACTCTCAGGTGAAACAATCAGACTAAAAATAAGAAACGCACAAATATTAAGCAGCAGACATTACAGCAGGACCATAATGTGACTCATTCTCAACATGTCGTCGGTGTGCAGAGTAACCGATCTGCTACAGTGAGGCTAATGTCAGAAGTTATTAAAAGGTCTCATTTGCTGAGGAAGCCACGGATCTGTGAGCTTCTGTCAGTAATTATGGTGAATTTAAGAAGAAAAAAACCCAATGAAAAGTCAAAAGTCATTACAGCGGCAAGAAAATAATTTGAACAATTTTGCTGCCGACTCAAACGAGGTAATGAATGAGCTCATTTCTGCTCCGGCTATCTGCTTCCATCGCATTTTGTTATAGCCGGACGTGTCTCTGTGGAGCAATCGGGACAATCACTTGGAGCTCAAGTTAATGTTGTGGAAAGTGAAAAGTATCCACAGACTCTAATTTTTGTTAATTTTGTGAATTGTCTTTATTGAGTTCTTCCTAAAGCCAGAAACAGGAGAACTAATCTTTGAATGAGTTAATTAGACAACTTTATTTTAGTGTGACAGCTCATCTGGCTCCACAAATTTTATCATTGCTTCATTTTTCTTCAACTGAGCAGCTGATTTTTATATCCCTGCTGGTCGATAGCACACATTCACTGACCCTCTCCTTTATATTAGTGGTAGGTGACACTGCTGCAGGCTCACAAACACTGACTGAACTGTGCTGGAGCTCAGAACACAAAGGTGACTTTTTGAAAAAGGAGGAAAAAAAAAACAGCCACCTGGTTAAAGTTCAGTGATGCAGCGCCTCAGTGTCCCTTTGAGGACACAGCTTCTCACCCAGTGCATTGCTGCACATACAGGCTACAGCGTGGGAATAAAAATCAGCTGGTATGAAAAATTGATTGCATGAAAGATGACAAATATAGACAAATCCAGCCAAGCTCTGGAAGTTAACAAGCTGCCATTGCTGCTGTGGCGTCTCCATCATAAGAAGTTTACAGTTTTCTACTTTTACTTTTTAATGTAACGTTACTTTAGACAACAGTGGGCCTCATACAAGAACATTTTTATACTCTCATCTTAAATTTCTCTTACTTTTTTTGTATGAAGGGCTCAAACGAACACGCCACGGCAGATTCAGCAAAACGCTTGTAACTTCAGACTTCACTTAAATGTGGTGGAGGTGGTCTGTTTTTTATCTTCTCCATTATACATTTCTGGCTATTGTCATAACCGACGTCTTGAAGAACATTAATATTGTCTGTAGGAAGTCAAAAGAGGGAGAGAAATTGTAACATTACATTCATTCAGTCATCTGCTGCATACTGCTTGGAAGGGATTTCTTCAAGTTTGGTACAATCATCCACTTGGACTCAAGGATGAAACGCTTATATTTTAGTGGTCAAAGGTCAAAGGTCACTTTGACCTCACAAAACATGTTTTTGAACAACCTGTTTCAAAATCAGACAATACTTTTTTATTAATCAGGGCAAAAACCAAACAAAATCTTCATGAATCATCATATTGCACACTGTTTAGATAACTTGAACTACAGAAAAATAAAGACACTTCTTGCACTGTTTAAAGCTTTTCAAGGCTTTTATACAGTCTGTTGTCAGGTATTAACATTATCACCTGAGCTTCGTGAATGTAAACTAATGTTAAGAGTTCTTGAATCTAAATAAACTCACTGAGAAATTTGTTTTTAAATTGCAGGACTTCATGTAAAGCGGCACGTTGAAACAGCTGTTTTGCGACATGCATCTCTCTGTCTCCTGCTCTCACTGACTGTCCCTTCAATTCTCTATCATTTCCATTCTGTCCATGGGTTGTTATAATCCAGGGAAAATTGAATTAGGGCCGAAAGTTCTATTTAAACCACGAAAAGCAATCAGGAACCAAATTAAGTTGCTTGTTCTGTCTGTCTATCAGTCTCCTCTGCTCTGTGTCAGAGCTACAGACAGCACAGCTGCACGCACAACCAACCAGAGTCCACAGTATTTTGTTAATCAGCGAAGATAAAGGTTTGGAAATTATAACGTAATAACTGAAATAACACACAACATTGGCATATTATTACAGCTATTATTATTAAAAACAACAAACCATCGCGACCCAAATCACAATTTTCTGCAAGAGTTCATCCATTCATAAATGAATATTTCAAACCATTTGTACTGCTATTTCTGCATCACCTTATAGTATCCTTTACACTTTAGTGTTAACATATACACATGTTGCTATAGCAGCCACAGCCGAAAAACAAACACACAATTAATGTTTTAAAAAGTCATATCAAATTTTTATTAAAAAAAGAAAAACAACAAAGAAAAACAGAAAACATACTGTGGTTGCAAATGAGAATTAGATGCATTTGGGCTGATTTAATCTCATGTCTTTACTTCCTCTCATAAGTAAAACAACAGAGGACATTTTAGCCTAAATGAGACAAAATCGGTGCATTTAGGCAGATTTAACAGGCTCTTGTTTTCTCCTCTCATCAGTAAAACAACACACACATTTTAAATGCTTTAAAAAAGGTTTGCTGCAGATATAAATCTTAGATTTTCCTTCCATAACCTTTTATTTATTTGGGGACCCAATTAAAATATCCTGCGACCCACCTGTGGGTCCTGACCCAGTGTTTGGCTGATCTCCACTTATTTAATTCAAACCATGGTTGCATACTGTAAAACAGAACACTTTATTTTTAAATGTTAAGACAACGCAGAACTGCATGTTTGCTTTAATCTACTGTAGACCTCTGCTGTAATCATCTGTACACATCTGTCCAGGCATGAGTTGCAGAGCCGTGGTTCAGTGAGGAGATCTTTGTTCGTCCAAACAAATCCGTTTCCAGCTGTGTGTTGGCAAACATCCAGCTGAGGAGTCATTGAATCTGCAGCA
Organism: Lutjanus argentimaculatus; assembly: GCA_034769285.1. Classification (NCBI taxonomy): domain Eukaryota; kingdom Metazoa; phylum Chordata; class Actinopteri; order Lutjaniformes; family Lutjanidae; genus Lutjanus; species Lutjanus argentimaculatus. Next base: position 12,094,969 of record JAWZSL010000009.1, on the reverse strand, counting down.
CCTCCGGCATCTTGGCTCTCCGACTGGCCCTGACCTCTGACCCCCCTGCACCCCGCCCCTCCCCCCACTGTAGAGGAGCAAACTCAAGAGGATTCACTTCAGGAATCAATTCGACATCACATTAATGTACGAATTCAATCCCAACCTGTCCTCCACACAGACTAATAATCTCCTGAGCTTAAGGAAAATACTCGTCTACATGTGAACAGACACTCGTCTATTAGTGTCTGTAAGTATTTCAAGTGTACGTCCACAACGAGGGATTAAATAGATTTAGAGGAAGATTACTTTGAAAGTCTGCGGCTGAGCTCACCAACAAACAGCATCAGGCGTGACTCGTGCTTTGTGCTATTTTGAGAGCGAATATATAAACCTGGGATTTGTAGCACAAATGTTTGCTTTGGAAAGCCACAGCTCCAAAATACATAAATAAATAAATAAATAAATAAACAAATAAATAAATAAATAAAATTCCACCATCCTACAATATTTCCAATATTGACCGTCAACGACCTCCATCTCCATCCTAACAGCTACTTTCAGCATGACAGGTTCGATTTATTGATATTTCTAACACGAGTGTTAAGAGTCACTGATCCAGTTCTGACAGGAGGGATAATTGATCTGGTTGTTTACTAATGTTCCACACTGATGATAACAACACGGTTCGCTCAGAGTTTGCAGCTTTCGTGAAGACCAAGGGGGGAGTTGTAGGTTTCAGCAGTGAGGATCACTTCCGCGTTCAAAAAGCTGCAGTTCCTCGGCTGCCGCTGGGGGCTGGCTCCAGAAGTGAGCAATTCTCCATAGACCACCATGTTAAAATAGCCAACTTTACAGCCTAAAAAAACATATTTACAGCCTGGTACATTTTTTGTTTTTGGTCTCTATTGATAGTTTCCACCTCCGTGAACACTGTGAGGGGGGTGAATTTTTTTTGTACCACAACCGTTTTAGTCTTATTTAGGCTCAAAATTCTTGCATAAATTAGGGCGTGGTTACGTTGAGTGACAGCTCCATAGACAGGCACTGGCAGTTAGCTCTTTGCTAAAGCATCGGCTGGGCTAGGCGGCTACATCCAGAGGCCGCTACCTCCAGCGGTTGACAGGGGCTGCAGTGTCCGTGATTGTTTGCCAATGTTTGGATAGGTTTTGTGACAATATGGCTTGTTGTAGTGTAGACTGTACTAACCGAACCGTCAAGGAGTCTGTGTTGCAGTTTTTTTGGTAAGTAAATTTCTCACTATTTTACCTGGATGTTTGCACCAATCAGCATGTATTATCATATTTTGCCGCTGGCTTATGACTTAACTTAATTGCCGATTTATGGTCGCTGCTGATACAGATAGAGGACCGGAGCAGCTAATGGTAGGAATGCTGTTGCGGTGTGTTTCGTGCTCTCAGAGTCCATTTATTGCGTTTATTTTTCTGTTTAAAAAGTCCGACATTGCATGGACAGAGCAGCTCCGTCAGTGAGCGGCTGCTGTTGTTTGTGCGCTGCTGTAACTGTAAGTGGATAGTGGATGGAGGCAGCGGTGAAAGACGGTAAATATTAAATATTAAACATTTTAATATATTATTATTATCATTATTTTTATTGTTATCATTAATAATAATGACAATAATAATAATGTTTTTTAACGTTTTAATTAATATGAAATAATAATGATTGTTTCACAGTTATATAATAGGGTATAATAGGGTACGAGCGCTCGCTGTGTGTCGCGGTCGCACGGGGTCGAGCTAGTCGGGTCGGACTCGGGGACTGTTGTGTGGTGGATGTAGCTGCGTGTAGCTGCCGCTTAGCTTATTAGCCTAGCTGATTAGCCTCAGGCTAGCTCGGTTGCTCCGAGCTAAGTGGGCGGGTTCTCGGCCGGCTGACCCGTAGAGTAACCGCCTCTCCGCCAAATATGGAAAGTACACTCCCACTAAAATCCAAGATGGCGCAGCTCAAATGCCCGTGATTTGGTCACAAAACCAACTCCCCGAAACCAATGGGTGACGTCACGGGTGCTACGTCCATGTTTTATACAGTCTATGGTGAAGACGTGCGGGAGGCCAGTGGAGCATCTTTCGCGGTTTTTGTCCAAACTGAAAGGACAGACGGACGCCATGACAGGTCTGTGCTTCATTAACCCGCCACAGATTCGATTCGAGAGGGTCACAGAGGGATCTTGGATCTAATTTAAAGGGATAGTTCAGGTTTTCTGAAGTGGGGTTTTACTGAACTGAAATTAATTCAGACAGACCAAACTTCAACGTCTATGTTTAAGTTATATTTAGAACAAATCGGACAAATTAAACATGTTCCAACGTCTATTTTTGGGCTAAACTTCAACCAAACTCAACATTTGGAGACTCTAAGCCACTGGAAAACTTTGTCAATTCAGTATGATATTGTAATTGCAAAGAATAATCATTTTAAAGGTCTGGAATAAAGAGAGATCCCCCTGCTTTGAAACTTGGCTCATACAGTTCTCAAGTACTTCATACTACATGGAGAAAATTCGATATGAAACATCAAGGAAAGAAAGGAGGTTTAAGCAAATCTGGCAACCCTTTCTTGACTATATTACATCACTGATGTTACATATTTGCTCCAGCATACTTTTTAAAACTTCAACTGTGTAAGTGGACGACCACTGAAACCTGTGTACTTTGTTTTTTGTTTCACTCCCTCATATGTGAAGGGAGGGGTGGGAAGGGACAGATAATGTCTGTTGACCACCTTAACTTTCCGTCTCTTTCCTCTGTAAAAGCTATAAATAAAATACTTAAATTTTAACCAGACTGGATGGCCTAAACATAGCCCACTTTTCAAACTCTATTTTTGGGCTAAATAAAGGCCACAACCGACCGACTGACCAGATTTAACCCAAAAGAAAATGGTGAAATGACGCCGGGTGTCTGGTGGGACGGCTGTATTCATGGTCAGTGTGTTTCCTACAGTAGATGGAGGTCAACACGCCCCCAGTTTGGAGAAGCAGCAGGAGCACCGGTGCCGTGGACAGATGTCTACCTGTCTCCTCGAAATTAGGTTTATATACAACTAATTTGTAGAAGGAAAAACATTTTGAGGGAAACATGATGCTGACTGAAATACAGTTTTTTATCCTATCCTACCAGTATAATTGGAGAATAGTTTGTGCGTCCCACTATTCCTCCAATGTCTCCCTGTCCACAGCTCTTTCCAGTTCTCCTGCTGCTTCTCCAGACTAGAGGTGTGTCAGCCACACTTTACACAAACCCACTTCAAAAAATCCAAACTATCACCTTCAAGTTTGGTCCCTGAAATTATGTAAGCAGAGTGATGAATTTACATTCTGCAGCCCTGATATTCACTCTGGTTTTTTATTTATTAATTTTTTTGTCTAAAAGGATTTCTGAGACGGACCAATTAAAGTATGGGAGCTCTCTCCCAAAAAGAGACTCAAATTCAACTTGCACACACACACACACACACACACTACACACACACAAAATGCAATTACAGTTGTTTGCAAAAAGTCAAAGTCACTCAAAGTCTGACAAAAGTTTATTGCTCCGCATGTTTATGTCCCTGCAATTACTGTGTGCTCACACCCACAAAACGTCTTCATTTTGGTTTAATCAAAACCTCACCCTGCTTCTGTTTCTCATGCATAATCTACACATTCTTCATAATTAAAAACAGGAGTGACTCAAAAATCAAGAAAAAGTGGATATTACAGATTGCACGTGGAATCATTCTTCATTTTTCCAGCCGACTGTGCTCTGTTCTTGATTTATTTTTCTGAATCGCCAGTAACAGTAATAGAGGTCATCACCTTGATGCATGGTAACACATCAGCTCCGTTTGTGCGTGTTTATTGTGTGGTATGAATGAGCATCTACGTGCAGAGCTTCACTTGGTTACACAAGGCAGAGATGGAAAATGTGTAGGTTCAGAGTAGAGAGCAGCTATTTCAGGCTGGAGGTTTTCCCTGCAGGATTCATATAGTAAATGTGGGAAATTGAGTGTGTTGTTCTGCTGTTGCAGGTTATCGAGTTCCACCACGGAGAAGGTAGTGATGCATTTTTACTGTACCATCCCCAAAGTCAAAATTAAGCTAAGAGGAGAATCTCAATGGTGTAAATTTTGTCTTGCGAGCTGTGTTCTTAAGTCTGACTCATTCATTCATGGTACGCTGTTGCTGCAAATTAGTAGTATATCATATCATAATCTCTAACAGGTTGCCTTATATGATGGTCTGTCTACTATAATTGTGTTTCAAAGTCTTCTAATCATAAAAGTTGGGGAAAAAAACACAAAATATCTTTCAATATTGTTACTCTATTTCAATTTAAAGTCCTCCTGAAGACACTTGCATAGCTTTAAAAAATATTTAGTATAATTTGTGTGTATTTATAGGATGTAAACTACAAAAATTAATTGACAAATATTAGTTTCAGTCATTTTTCAAGTAAATATGCTGAACATTTGCTGGTTTTAGTTTTCCTGTTGCTTTTGTCATGAAGAAACAAAACAAAACAAATTTATTTTGGGTTTGTACTGTCAGGAAGATTCAAAGTTTCTACCTTGGGCAAGTTGCAATGACAGCTTTTTAGTTCTTTTTAAGATTTCATTTACAAAATTATTAATAAAGGAGGACATAACCAGCAGCCTTTGATTGTTATTTGCAATCGTTAGTCTACTCTGAAGCTCAAATCCTGAGAAAAACAATACTGAAGACATGACCTTGGTGTCCTTTGTGAAAGTTACAGCCTTGTACAATGAATAGCTCATACACACTGCTCGTTAAAAAGTGACGTAACAAGAAGAAAAGTTTGTTACGTTGTTGTGCATAAATATAGAATAAGATGTACAAGTTTAGCTTGAGACAGTAATCAGAAGAATAGTTTTAAGACATCAGTGGTGTGAAAAAGCATTCAAATTCCATTTATCATAGTTTTGAATCACATACAAGCATGTGAAAGCAACAAAACTCCTCCTCAGAAAGCACATCCGCACTGTACTGCATGTTTATGTGATCCACCTTGAGGTGTGGAGCCAGCGGGGCACATTGTTTTTGATCGATGACCCACAGAAACAGCCGATCATCTTCAAAAATGCTGAATGCGCACTGAGCGAGTGGGACGTTTACAATCAATGGCCGAGGGATTGGACTGCGCGCAGGCGGTCCTCTACATCAAAGCGGGGAAGATGAAAGTTGGAGAATTTAGGGGTTGATGCAGTGAAAAAGTTGGACGAGGAAGGAAGAAGTGATTGAAGGTGGTAAAAGGGGCCAGAAACGACGAGGTGGGTGAGGATAAGAGCGAGAAATCATTACTCATAATCTACATTATAAGACCTGATGTAAACTATGGATTAATGTCACAGTACTCAACCAAGAACTTACCCTAAGCTTTACTTCTGTTTTTTTTGTTTGTGTTATCATAACCCAGGTCTCATTTTTGTAGTTCTACACTAATAATCATAATATATTGTAATTAGGAAGCTATTTCTGACTCGTGGATGTGCTGACATTGTTAAAGGTTGGGAGACTCACGAGAAACAAATTAAAAAGATGTTCAAGGCAGCAGTGGCTGAGATATGACACCTATGGTTTCCAAAATGCAAAGTTTTATTCACTTGCTATGTGAACACACAATTAGGGTCTGTGTGAAAACAAAAGTCAACACTGACTTATTTTAACTGTAAACAGGTGCAAGTAAGACCCACTAGCAGCACACGGGCACACATCAGATAGTTTGTAATGTCCTTTATTTACACCACAGCTACACAGTAAACAGTTCATTCTTTAGGCTATGAGCCCAAACACAGTCTCTGGGTTCAACTTGAGGGACGAGCTGAGGCGAAACCCGGAAGTGGGCCGGTGAGCCGAGGATGTGAGCCCATGGACCCAAACGGTTCAGTTCAGCCGTTGGAGGTGGGACCGGAGAGGGGCAGGCAGCAGACGAGGTCGATGAGGCAGAGGATCCGGACCCAGATGAGGCAGGAGAGCGGACGAGGGACAGGGTGGAGGAAGGTTGGGACTAAATGGAGGAGTAGGAACCAGGCAGGTAATCAGATGGAGCAGAACAGGGGCAAGTCAAGGCCAGGAGAGGGATCGAGGAGCCAACAAGTAGGTAAACAGAGAATGCACACATGCAGACGATGCAGGCAAGTCAGAGGCAGGCAGGGCCGGCAACGGGGAGACAAATGGGTAAGGAACGCTGGAAAGTCTTACATCCCATTCCCAGAACAATCTGGGAACGGGAGAGTAAACTGGAGAGGCTTATATACTGGGCTGACTGGCTGATGAACTGCAGCTGTGGCGCCAGGTGAGAGGAGTGAGGTGATCACGTGGGAGTGTCCGGAAGGTGAAGTGAGGCAGAGGTGGAAAATTACTGGGAGAGCAGGGGAGCAGAATGCAGACTGTGACTTTAACTTACATATGAACATTAACATACTGAAACATAGGTGATATTTACAACTTAACTTACATAAGTGGTTGTTTTAACTTCAAAACACGATCTTTTCCTAAACCTAACAGAGCAGTTATGGTGCTAAATCTAAATCTAAAAGTGTCTTGGCTAAAGACTTGGCTTGTGCTGTGTATTTGAATGCTTATATTTTGTGATATATTAAGCAGAACTCTCCTTTAACCCCACAAAAGTAACAGAAAATGGATTATTCTTGGTGTCATGCCAATATATAGCAGTCACCTAATGAAAACACTAATCCGACACACAGAATGTTATTAAAATAACAAGGCTGTAGTTTATTCTTTGAGGAGGCAAACTTTCTGCGATTAAAAACATCATTTATTATTAGTCTTTGAGTTGAGTTCAAAAGCATGGGTCTCACACTACATTAAAATAAATCATATCAAGAGATGGATCCACTGGAGCCTGATATTGCGCAGAGAAAACACCAACACCGAATAGAAATCTTTCTGTCTCGCAGCAGATGTGCTCTCTGTGCTGAATGATTTGCCCCTCGGTGGTAAAACTTGTTTAGCATCAGCGGCCAGTATGGAAGCTCCCTGCTCCCTGTGCATTTAATAAAAACACACACACTCACACAACCTTTATTCATTCTCTCAGATATAACCCTGTAGCGAGGACTGCGTTTCCCACAGTGCGAGGTGTCCTGGCCGCCTCTCCGCACGTCCTCCACGGTACATTGAAGCTGCTCGCTGTGATCTTCCACCAACTGGCAGCAGGGGAACCGCCGGCTTTTTGATGGATGCCTGCGACTTAATGAGAAGTGAGAGCTGTCAATAGGCGGGATCAATAGGCACGCTGATGCATATCTCAGCAGCTTCACTTCACAGGCCTCACACCCTCGATTCAGAGCCGTATAGCGCTACCCCTCCACGTGCACGCATAAATACACACATCATGCATTCATACACATACAGAGGTCTCAGCAGACTTGCCCTTGATTTCTGTGAAGCTGAATACATCAATCGACGCACAGACACCTCACAATATAGCCAACACGCTGATATTCACAGTTACTACTGCACAATGAAAATCAGGAGCTTCTATATTTGATGAGGAGGTGTTGGAATGAACTTTGCACCAATTTAATTAATAATACCCACCAAACACTTATTTAGCCCAAAAAAGGAAGTTGACAACTGGTCCGTGTTTAGTCCAAATGCAGCCTTACTTACTTCACCCTTGAAGCAAACATTTCTTAGACAACCAGATTTTGCTGGGAGGGTATAAGAGTGATACTCTGCACTCAAAGAATTTTAACAGTCGACATTTTTTTCAGTGAAATATGGTAAAAATTGGTAAGAAGCTTACGGACATTTTACAGATGAAATATCATAAAACCATGCGCCACATGAATAACACAGTCACGTCTGAAATTGTGTTCCACGTGTGATCATCATGTAAAATTTGCTTCTGTTATTTTAAATTTTCATGTTATTTTGTTTGTTTTGTATTCCACTGGGAAAGCAGAACCTTGCTGGCTGTGGTTGCACCAGTTCCCAGCAGACGTTACTTGTTATTCATGCCTTTTCAATAGCTGAAGAGTGATATTGGCAAGCTCCTGCACATTCTCTGCTGGGAATATGTTGTCAATATTGACAGGAGGGTGTCTTGTTAGTTGTACCTCTCTATTGTGGCTCCAGATGTGGTGATGGCAAAAAAAAAAGAGTCAAAATTCAGAGCAATAGTAGAAAGTCAGCGAGTCAGTGTTGAAAATACACATCCACTGGAGAACAGCTACACAGAAATCCATAATTTCAGTGAATATACAGTATGTGCTGTGTGACATACTGTAGCACATGGTGTGTTTTTGCATTTGGCATCAGGTGCGCGTCTGTGCTATGTTTGGGCTTTGATGAAGTCGTCAGTGGTGGGAGCAGATGGTTTAAACTATCAGTCACTTATGATGTACAGACGCATCCTCCTCACCACAGAGAAATAACCTCGGTATTTTAGCATTAATCATATTTATTGGCTTATCTTTTTCAATAAACAAAGTGAAAATATGATTGTAATTACCAAAATCCCAACACAGACATTAATATATGCAGGAAGAAATCAGAAGCAGTATTTCCAAGAAGGATGACACTAATCACAAGTAGCTCTCTGTGACCTGTAGATATTTTTTTTATTGCCTGCTCACAAGGCTCTTAATGGTTTAATACCCTCAGCTGACTGTTTCTCCTTTTATGCACCAGCCGCTGCCTTACAGATCGTCAAGTGCTGAAGTATTGACCGAACAGTAAAGAAAAAGAAGCATGGAGAAGCAGACATTGATGAACTAAACTTGTGCAGCAGCCTGCCCTTTGAATTTTTCAATAAAAACGGTGCCTTTCTTTACGTGGAACCATCCATTTGCAGGGACGGTAAACATTTCCATGGTAACATCGAGCTCTGCGAATCAGAGATGTTGCTATTCAACTTTAGGTTGTGGGTGGTGTAGTACTTTCATTACATTGCGATGAAAACCTATTTTTGTTAAAACAAGGTTGATATCATACAGACTTGTGGCAGGAGCACAAAACCTTTGTTTCACAATCTAATAGCTTGTGGCCAGTCAGCCTCGGATAGTTATGAAGTTATGACTGAAATCTAAATCCTTATTGTCTTGAGAGCTAGTCAGTTAATGTAATACGCTAGCTAGCTAATGTTAGCTACACATAATCAGCAGTAAAAACGCTTTGTGCTGGCTGTGCCATTGTTTTTCCTAGGAGAGAGCGATGGTGCCCAATTAAGCATCACCGCTGCCCTCGGCGTGGCGCACCACGCTCAGATCTGCCGCTGACCGCTACACTTAAAGATCAAATTATTTGAACTTTGACCTTGTTTGCCACTGACCTTTCAAAGCACAACCAGTGAGAAACAGATGTATGCAGAGGGGACCACAGAAGTGCGAGTCTTGAAGGGAACCACAAGTTCTGGCGAGAGTGATCATTTTAACATTTGTACAACATCACAGCGAAGGAACAACGTCTCTTGAAAGTTTTGCAAATTAAGGGTTCCCGTCTAGACACGACTGAAGACAAGTGCTTCAGGGTTCTCCAAACTCTATAACACAACATTAAAACCAGAACACGATCTTGAAAGTAAACATAATGCATCTTGAAATATGAACAGTCAGGTCAGGCTATGAGATTTATGAATCATATAGTTTATGAACTTAGCTAAAACCAATGCTAAAGTTAGCTTAGCTGTTTGTATACCAGGCAGACAGGACGTAGTGGTTGTGGCGCTGTGCTTTGCCTCTCAGCGCCCTAACTCACGGTGAGTCCAGGACAGATTTCTTATCATGTGAAGGCCCCTTCAATATTATTAAAGAAAATAAAAATCATTAAGATTACACATGTTGACTGGGTTCTTCTGGTAGGGAACTGCTTAATTCTGATTTTAAGCTAGGTCCATTATTATTTATCTATTTATTTATTTATGGGGAGAGGGGTGGTGTTGGCTGTTTTTGCTGTCATTAGCCAAGGACAGCTTAAGAGTGACAGGAACGCCAGAGACAGAGAGATTAGGGACGACAACCAAAGGGCTGCAGGCTAGAATTGAACCTGGGCCCCTGCTGCAAGGTTTCAGCCTCGTGTACGTGGAGCGCACAGTCTCTTCCCCAGGAGAGCTTCCTCTTGAGAAAACCCTGAAAAGTATGGATGCTCCTTAATAACCATTGACTGTGGATTGTTGTAGGGTTTTCTCATTGATCTTCATCAATGACAGCCTACAGACAGGCCCCCTTCTCTACTGTGACAGGAAGGCAGAACATAAGGCACAGTTATGAAAAATGAACAGCATATCTTTGACTCTGTCAGCTTATTTTCCATAGTTATTACACACAGATAGTTATTACACAGATCCTGTAGCAGTGTTTGAACCAACTTCAATCATGTGTTTGTATTAAATACACATTTTAATATTTATTTTCATTTATAACCTTTATTTAATCAGGTGGATCCCATTGAGACAGAATAAAATCATAATAATAAAACATTCCTGAGCAGATAATCAAAAGCAGACCCAGGCAAAATGCGGCCTGGGGGCCAGATGCGGCCCACTAGTGGCCTGCGCGGTCAAAATCAATATTTTTCTTATTTATTTTTACTGTTATAGGGCCTTTATTGTGAAAGAGGTCAGTGCTGTGTTCACTGGTAATGATAATGAGCTGCATCTTTTATATTAGACTCTAATTTTACTCACTCGGTGCTGTTGTTGTTGCTGGTTAATTAAATCGTTCTTCTTCTACTGTTGCTGCTAGTATCACTGCAACCTGTCTCCATCATCCACTGCAGATTGTACCACTTATCCCACAATTCATCACATGTTAATTCAGAGAGGGTAACCAACAGTAGAAGTGCATTACTGTGTTAGCCAGCTAACGGCAGCCTGATCAATTTCTCATGTGGCCTCCCATGAAAAATAATTGCCCACCACTGATCTAAAGGAAAATTGCAATACACTTTAAGAAGCAAGTTACAATAAATAAAGCAAAATTGCGATAAAACAGTCTATAAAGGAATTTAAAAACACATAAAAAATGCTAAATGAACACAAACATTCAACCAACAAGAGTGAGAAAATAAAAACATAAAACCTCATCACTTTAAACAATTATTCCATATGTCGGGAGCACTGAATTCAGAAGTGGTCTTTCCAAATTCTGAATTGACTTTGGGTGCACATGAACCAGTCATGAAACTGGGTTTGGTCAGTGCTGACTGATGGTAAATACCAGCGTCTGTTCAGTCTCTCTGAGAGAGAGGACCAACCAACTTTCTCATACAGTCTCGTCCCTTTAACTGTTTTGCAAAGTTAGTCTTTCCAGGCATATATTTATTTACACTGACTGGCAAAAAAAAAAAAAAAAAAAAAGGTCACCACCTGGATTTAACTAAGCAAATAGTTATCTTTAGCCTTTAACTGATGCAGTCAGTAGCTTCTCATGTCAGAAGACATATCTTGTGGTCGTGGAAAAGATGTTACTCAGTTTCAGAAGGGTCAAATTATTGACCTGCATCAAGCAACGAAAACAACCAAGGAGACTGATGAAACTATTAAAATTGGGGTAAGAACTGTCCAACGCATTATTAAAGAAAGGTGATGTGGTCTGATGAGTCCAGCATTACCCTGCTCCAGAGTGATGGGAGCATCAGGGTAAGAAGAGAGGCGGATGAAGTGATGCTCCCATCATGCCTAGTGCCTACTGTACAACCCTGTGGGGTTCAGTTGCTCAGGTCGAGGTTCACCAACATTATGAGCCCCAAAAAATGAGGTCAGCTCACTACCTGAATACACTGAATGACCAGGTTTTTCCATCAATGGATTTTCTTTCTTCCCTGATGGCTTAGGCATATTCCAAGATGACAGTGCCAGGATTCATCGGGCTCTGATTGTGAAAGACTGGTTCAGGGAGCATGAGACATAATTTTCACCAGACCTTAACCCCATTGAGAATCTCTGAGATGTGCTGGAGAAAACTTTACACAGCGGTCCGACTCCCCCATCATCAATACAAGATCTTGGCGAAAAATGAACGCAACTCTGGCCAGAAATAAATGTTGTGACATTGCACAAGGTTATCGTGATGATGCCATAATCAAATCTAAAGAAGGTCCAACAAAATATTAGATTGTGTGACTTTTTTTCTTTTTTTGCCAGGCAAAAATCACTTGTATGAATTTGCACATCCCTGCAATAAGACTCAACAATATGAAGTAGAACCACTGGGACAGAAGCAATATCAGAGTTATATGCATGTCAAGTACAAAGAGATAACTCTGCACAGTTGTCTTACCTCTTAGAGAAATGAAATCATTATAATAAAACAAACTTGCCTCTCTTATTCACAAGTTAATATAGGGAACGGATGGCTCTCCTCAGCAATATCACATTTTTTAATTTAAGAGCAAAACAAATAAGCTATGCTTCATTTCAGTGTGTGAGCAGATAGAATCTGAACATTTCACTGAAATGTGTTTTATTAGTCTGCAGTCAAAAAGCCTGAAGTTCATGTCCCCCATTGTTTGATACAGTTCTCTATATTAAACTAGTTCCACATGACAAGTTCCACATAAAAATGATGCCCAGATGACTGCAGAATAACGATGTCTGTCTGAAAAGAACAAGTCTCTGGGGGTTTATGTTGGCATTTTAACAAAGCAGTGACTAAGACAAGACAAAATTTATTTCTTGTAGCTACACTTGTTCTGTACGGGCAGTGAAGTGTCATGCGAGAGTAGAATATGAGCTTGTACACAGCATCCACAGTGCTTGTACTTGTTGTGGTGTCTTTTTTTGTGACATTTTCAGCTTTAAAAACTGCAACTTCAATATTTCATTCAAGCTGGAGATGAAGAGAGGCCGTCCACATCCGTCCCAAAGCTTCGTGTCACGGCAGATCCGCGCTGACACTTGTCTCTGCAGATATTACACAAAACAGGCTTAACGTTGCTTCGCATAGTTCACTCAGTTTAATTTTACAGTAGTGTCTAAAAGGGTCGGGATGCTTAAAATGAAGTGCGTGTCGGATTTTGAGCAGCGTTTTAAGCCCCCTACCCCGACGCATTTCTGACACTGAAATTGGGAAAGCTGCATCTGATTATTTTTGTAGCTTTCCAGAGCCGACACTCCAACATTCACTCACACTTCACACAATAATTGGTGAGGCGTTTGGAGGTAGGAGAGCACGCTTGATCTGCAACTACTTTTGTGATTTTTCATGTGTATGAATGAGCTTAAAAAACCTGAGTGGAAACACAAAAAATATGGGAAAACAAACCCCTCAAATTATGGTACAAAAGTTTTTATGCTTGGCTGAGGTGGAAAAGTTGATGTTGGAAACAAACTTAATAAATAATGAAGAAATAAACGAATTAATAAATCATGATACATGATGTACGTGACTTAAATACCCACTGAAGCTTTTTCTCCACTGAAGAGAAGGAAAACAGCAGCAAATAAAAACATGTTTTTCACATTGTTATCCGCTGTTTAATTACACTTTTAATTAAATCATTTCATTGCTTTCTCTTCTTCTGCGGGGGATATGACACCACTGACAGGCGACCAAAAGAAACTCACCGTTACCTCGAATAATTATCGTATTTCTCTGGGTTTGAACACTGTTGGAAACATTTGGGGTAGTGTAAGTACACAACAAAATGTATAATATATGTAGGTCTAGTCATTTTTATACATTTTTAATGGAAATGTTACATATTATAGCTTTAACTTATAGCTTTTGACCCTTGTTAAGCCCCACCCCCTTGGTTACGTTGCTAAGCCTGCAAACCTTCCATTTCAGCTGCATTTTGCTGTTTACAGTGATTTACGGTCGGCTAAATATAACATCGAATTTATAGTGTAGCTGGCTGATGTAAGCTACTGCTAACTCCTTGACTCGGCTGAAAAGTCAATTTTTAATGTTAACATCTGACACGTTTTAAAACAAGAACCCTGTGAAAGTGGAAATGTAAAGTTACCTGACAGCTGCACTCGCGGTATAACGTTAATGCTAAAAGACTGAGGCTAAAGCTAGCTTATATCTCAGCAAACATGGGTCGGATGATGAAATACGGCAGGTATATCTACCACGTGATAGATGACAGAAATACACTCATTAACATGGGAAAAGGAAGCGCGGGGACTAGCTTAGTGCGACGGACTTGGAGTCAGGTCACCCAACCAGATGAGTCGGACCACGATCGCGGAAGATAGCCGGGATAAGAGCTAAGCTAACTGGCTTAGACCTGAGCCAGCGAGCCAGAGCGAGATGCATCCTCATCAACCCACTATATTTCTGCATCAGCCCACACTCTCCTCTTCAAACCCCCACAGTTACTGCAGCTAGTAAGCTAGTCTTAGTTAGCCGGACATGCTAATATTTTGCAGCTTACGTCAGAGCAGATTAATCCATTCCCCACACATGTGCACTTGTGTTCAAAGAGACTACAGAAAAGACGTCACCATCCAGACGTATGAAACGCAGAGTACCGCTCTTCTCAGAGCCTCCTTCACGCCGTGTCGACATGTTGAGAAATGGAAAGCTTGTCAGCAATAGTTACAGTTGCTAAGCTATGATTGGACAGTTGCTGTTGGAGGTGGGGCTTAGCGAAGGGTCAATTAAAGGCCGGGTTTATGTTGTTAATCCGCAAAACACAGGAAAGCAGCGTTGCAGAATCTCTGAATGGTGACCAGTTTTCAAATGGAAAAAACATTTTCCATTTTCTGCTCGTCTGGTGTAATAAATATTTATAATCAATATTAAAAAAAATAAATAAAAAAATACTGCACTGGACTCAGTATGGGCGGGAGATGTACTGGGATTAAAAAAAAAACACTTGATGAACACATACTTCTTTTAAATGAGCTCTTTGACTTTCATGAGCCGATATTAATAACAGTTAGTTCATGCAGAGGATGACCAGCTGTTTTGGTTAAATTACTACAGTCCCACCGTGTTTCATAATTGCCAATCTCCTGCCTCAGTCTGATCTCCTCGCTTTGGAGACAAATGACTTGTAGGTCAGACACCATGCGACTGGTTGAGCGTGCTCTATATTTTAATATTTTTTTAGGGTGCATGTGTGCATCATAGCAGCTCCATCCCTCGTCTACAGATGGGTGCTCGCAGTCATCGACAAAGCTGACAGATGGAGGCGGCGATGTGGTCCGTAGGGTGCGTAGTGAATCACTCGCTGCTCGGTTGCGTCCACGTTTCCATGACATCCATAGGCAGCAGTCACACCGGAGTGAGTGGTGACCTTTAGAGGGGATTTGTATATGACTTGATTTAAATAAAAAAAGACTTTTTGGGAGGCTTGTGAGGAAAGCACGGAAAGAAAAAGAACTAACAAAGAAATAATCCACCAGCTGAAGTGTGTCTGAGCTTAACAAGCCTCATAAATCAGAAACAAACTTGAACAAATGAAACTCAAATATGAAAATTAGATTAGCACAGTTTATCATGGCTGCACCGTAATTATTGCTTCATAATGTGGCTGCTTAATAATTAATGCTCTATTAGACATGCTTTAAGTGTAAATGTGTGTTTGTTTGAGGTGGTTTGAAGTTCATCACGAAATGAATCAGCCCGTCGGAGGAATTAACGTGATAAATCACCCCGATGCCGGGCTGTGAGGCTGCGGGCTGTTTTTCCAATCTGCACTTAATAACACCGGCTGGAGTGGCGCTGATTTGACTTTACATTTCATAATAGAAGCACCGAGGCTAATGCTGCTGTGTATTAGGCCAAGAGAATAAGTGATCAGCCCGAGAAGCTTTTGTGTTGCCACATTATTAATATGGTTTCATCAACACCTCGGTCGATGCTCTGTTGAAGCATCGGGAGCATCATCAGGGACACCGAAACGCATTACGAGTCTCTGACATCATGCCGCTGAGGATGCTAATGGCCCCATTTCATTAGATCAGTTACCTGGGAGAAAATGAATACGATTTTAATATTTGTCTTGAAATGTCCTCAGACCTGAGAGAGGGAGCTATCTCATCAGAATATTTTTAAAAAAACTTGATCATTTTTTGGTTTTTACCGTCTTAGTCATCAGGACAACACCGCCAACAAACAAGCTATTCCTTTAATGAGGCTTTTATTTTGTAAATGATGTGCTGGTGCTGAGTGGGGTTAGATGATATGTTAAAATTTTTCCAGCCGGCCACGGTCATCCCATCAACTGACAATTTCCAATATATTCATCCCCTTCTTCCACCTCCTTCTGTTCTCAGCTGGAAGATGAGCGAATCTAAGTTTCTCCCTTTTACAGAACTAAGACGCAGGATTGAGGAGTAACTGATTACATGTAACAGGATTACATAATCTGGATACAAAAAAATCCATTACAGTTACAGATTAAAAAAAAAAACATAATCAGGTTACAGATACATTTAGTAAAATTGGGATTATTAGTAGTATTACAGTTCTAAAAATAAAGAATGATATACCATCCTGCACAGTGCACACACAGTTGCAAATTCATTATCATGCCCTCTAGTAAAAAAAAAGCTTCACTGGTTGAAAATATCATCATTTTTTGTCTTTAAATTGCAAACAACAAAGAAAGGAACAGTTGGTCAAACTACTAAACCTAACAACAAACATAAAACACTAAGTAGAGATTAGTCTGTTGTTAATCGACTATTAAATTCATCTGCATCTGTTTTAATAATCGATTAATCATTTTGAGTCATTCTTTAAGAAAAACTGTCCAAATTCTCTGTTTTTTCAGCTTCTTAAATTTGATTATTTCTTGTTGATATATCCTTCCTCTGCTCCTCTGACAGTAAACTAAATATTTTTGAGCTGTGGACAAAACAAGACATTCGAGGACATCATCTTGTACTTTGGGAAACACTGATTAACATTTTTTTTTGCCATTTTCTCTTATTGTAACTAAGGATGATCAGTTAATTGTTTGTTAAGAATTTAATCAATCTAGTGAGTGTGTTCTGCATGTTATCTCATATTTAACTATATGCGTTTAATATGTAGGTCTTTATATTAGAGCTAGAGTGATACATCAATCAGTGATATATTGGCTGATCACAGATATATCGATCTATATCTGTATTGTGTATGTTGTCTGACATTCACCGATATGAAAAGTTTCAGTGCCCTATGATTCTGGACAATAAAGGTCATCATTAAACTGTAAAATATCCTGCCTCCATTACATATCTTTGTCACAAGTGGTGAAAAAAATGTGAGTTTATTTATTTATTCTATATTCTGTATAAAGAATATGGGCTGATATATCGATATTGGAATTTTTTCCCTAATATCGGTATCAGCATCTGCCCCAAAAATCCAGTATTGATCAGACCCTGCTTTTTATGTTTTATGGCGTATGTAATGCAGTCAGAGAATCTGTAATGGAGGACAGGAAATATATCCAAGCATAGTGGTTGCGTTTGCAGATTTGCATAACAGAGAAGACCAGATTATTGGCCTTAGTGGAGGTTTGTGCTCTCCGAGTGCAGCTGTTGGATGGGTTTTTCTTTAGAGCGGCTCTTCATATTGTAGTGGTGACATGCGGAAGTTGTGTGCCACCATTGAGGAGAATGTGGGGAGAGCATGTCCTTGAGAAAATGCAACGAGCGTAGGTTTCTTAGCATCTGCTGTTCAAGCAACTGTTTTGCATTTCTAAATCCACAGACAATCAGTAGGCGGCGAGGTCTCCGATCGTCTGGTATCGCAAGATAGGCTTGCCTTGACATTTGACACAGATATCCACGGTGCCCAGAGGATGAATCTTAATGAATTTGGTAGAGTTTTCCTCTAGCGTCCAAGAGCTATTTTAGCCGCCCCTGCCTCCGTTCATTTCTCCCATTTGGACGGTACTGTCACCTCACAGCAAGAAGGTCCTGGGGCAGGGCCTTTCTGTGTGGAGTTTGCATGTTTTTCCCATTTTTGCATAGGCTTCCTCCAGGTGTTTTGGTTTCCCTGCTATCAAAACATGATTTTTAGGGTTAATTCTCCTGTCATTGCCCTTGTCTGAGGCACTGGCTTGGAACAGGCACGGTGGCTTCCCCTTACTTCTAACACTTGGATGGGTTAAATGCACAGAATAAATTTCCCATATTATAAATAAAGCATAATTTAATTCTTCTGTGTCTGCGATGGACATGAAACTCTCCCAGTTGAATCATCGGCACAAAAAGGTGAACAACTGCTTTAGAAAGATTGATTTTTTCATAATAAATAAATAAATAAATAAATAATTAAATAAAGCTGAAGGTGCAACCTTTAGTTGAGAAGTTAACTGCATCTCCCAAGGTGCATTTCAGCAAGCAATCACTGTGCTTCTTTTTTTTTTTGCAGAAGATAAAGTTTACGCTGTTGAAAAACATATCTCAGTTTGGGGAATAATGGATTACATTTAACAGGATTTTGTAATTAGGACACACAAAAAAGGTATTTATTTTTGAATTAACACTCCAAACCCATCTTGCAGCCTCAAAAACTTTGTAAAGACAAACATTAGAAACGAATGCTGTCTATCATTTTAGACATTTGGTCATCCGAGCATTGTTAAAAACAAGTGGTTTGAGACTTGAGTGATTTATTGAATGAGACAGGATGTAATAGAGTACTAGGTCACTAAAGACCTGAGGTATGCATTTCAGGATAATAATTTGTTCTAGAAGTAAATGCTGAATTGGTGCAAAATTGCTTCCAACTTGTCAGATTACATTACAAATACAGACATAGAGTAGTGTAGCTGTATTATAAAGCTACAGGATGTTTTTTAGACACAAGCTTATGTTATCTGGCTGCCATCAATACTTACATACAATATAATAAAGCAAATCTAATGTTCCAACCCCCATATGGATCATTAAAATTTGAATTCAGGAACATATATATCGCAGGAAACTGACATTTCCAACTGTGACTTCACGCATTTCCTCTCATTCATTAGACAGTTGCTTCTGGGAAACCGTGGGGAAGTGGACAGGCTAATATTAATAAATATATCAGGCAGAGAGGGATGTTAAAGGGGCTGGAAGTGCATTTCTATTAAGTCCTGCCAGCAGCACCTAAATTATCAGACCATAAAGACAGGCAGCAGAGCTCTGTGAGGGCCGGTCTGGCATGTAGCTATAGATTCATACTCAGCTTTATAACCACTAAAATCAGAGCAGAGTGATAGAAGGTCATTGATTGCCATATGAAAAGAGAAAGTGCACTACATTTGGTTTAAATGGTGCATCGTGAGTGAATAATTCAGCCAGCGCTTACCTTACTGGTACCAATTAAAATGTACCTCCAGCTACAACTTAATGAAGAAGCTAGAGTAGTACAAACAGCCTGTATAGAGTGGAGATGTCATATGAAGTTTGACCATGAATGAGCCTTTTTCTCCCCTGCACCCAAATGCTTTGATGCTAAAAGCTCTGCAAATGACTGGCTCATTAAACGCACCACACACTTTAATATGGAGCTGCTCAACCAGAACAACACATGAAACAAAACTAACCTGGAGAAACGAGTTAAAGGCTGCTTCGTACTCGTTGCTAGTCCTAAAAATATTTTGAATGTTCTTGAGTCAGCCTCTATAATATAACGCAATGCTTTTATGATGTTGTTGTTTTCTGCTTTTTTTTTACAATCTCTTCAACAACCATCTAATGTACATTTCAGAAAGGTTTCTACGGGGGTTTACTGATGTCAAAATGGAAAATGCTAGACCGAGTATAGACGAGTATACGAGTCTGTGCACCAGGGCTGCCCTGACTAAAGTTTGCTAGCAGCTACACTTTTGATATTGCTTAAATTATTTAAATATATATGTTTGGGGCACAAAGCGAACAGCTAAACCAGTAATGATTCTGAATGTGTCTGAACAAGAAGCATTTTTTCCCTGCAACTAACAGACAAATGAAAACTTGGTCTGCTAAGACTCTTCATACCGACTAATGAGTTAGTCGACTATTGGGGCTCATCAGGGGTGGAAGTAATTGATTACAAGTAGTTTTTGGGTACTTGTACTTTTATGAGTAGATTTTCAAGTCTGCACTTTTACTTGTGCTTAAGTATTTATTACACTATGTAATCTACTTAGTTACTTTTAAAATCATAGTTGAGTACTGAGTAAAATTTGAAGTAATATCCAAACCTTTCATCTGCATTTCTGTAGCCAGTCACAAACGAACCAGTGAAACTCAGGAGATACAAACGGAAAACAGGACAAAATGCTGCAGCTGTACACAGCAGGGATGTTAATGATTAATCATCATTAAGAATTTAACCAGAATGTATTAATCAATATTTAATCAATAATCATGGCTGTAATTGCACTGCATTAATATTGTTTTGTCTGGCAGAGACATTTGTTAAATAAGGACATTTAAACCTAGACTTAAAATGAGAAAAAATGACAAAAAAGCAGAAAAAAATTGAAAATGAGGGGATTTGTATCTTATAAATTATCAATGATTAATCAATTGTTCGTGTTTGCAACTATCGGTTAAAGAAAATACACAAAATTTGCAACTCTCTAGTCAAAATGCATTAAACATCAACACTTAAAAAGTAATTAAGTTTTTGAGATGAATACTTCGTACTTTTACTTAAGTATTTTTCTAGCAGCAGTACTTTTACTTGTAATCGAGTAAAGTTTTAGCCATGTAACAGAACCTGTACTTGAGTACAGATTTTCCGTACTCTTTCCACCACTGGGGCTCATTCAGGCTAAACGTTAGATAAGCCGTCTACGACGCTGCCTCTACTTTTGCTTCTTTCTCAAGAGGTGCATTACTACAATCTCCTCCGGCGTCGCCATGTTTGTTGCTAGCAGAAACTTTTGACTCTTCCTCTTTGGGGTAACTTTTGGCTCTGAGTGGCGCCCTCTGGTGGATGTATTTCTTCACATCCATGCCAACATGTGGGCAGTTTAGTCAGATATTAGTGGGCAGCCCGACTATGCACCGTAATTTATTAGCCCCAAAACAGAAGCCTGCTACTTCCCAGCAGCACATGCCGATTTCTTGTTTTCAACCTGACCCAGGCCGTACGTTATAATATGACAAACTAGTATTGAATTGGTACCTGGCATGGACTACTACGCAAAGTTCAGGTATTGCAATTGGTATCGGGAAGGAAAATATTGAAACTGGACCATATCAAGTTTCTACATGTTTTCTTTTTTCTCAGACGTCGCCTGAAGCGAAACCTTCTCTCCATTAGCCTCAGTACACACAGAAGCTTTTAGGTGTTCTATGTCTTACTTCAGTGTCAGCAGGGTTTGAACTAAAGCTGTACACGTCATTCGAGACCCAAACGGATGCGTCTGTAACTCTGCCCACAGGGCTGTCAGACCAAAACCCAATTTGAGCCCCATTTCTGTCGTCTGTAACCCTCCTAGATCCTCATAATCCTCTATCTGAGCTCAGTGTGTGACAGTGATAAATCAATGCTTCAGCCACACTGAGACAAATTAAGGTGAAGGTATTATGAAATGTACATTGTCTAGATGACTTCCTCCTGACCTCAGGTTTGTCCATTCACTGAGCCACAAGTCAGGCAAGTACTGAGGAATAAAAGGCACCAGCATTTAAAGGTCACATATATGGAGTTTGAGCACAACTGGATTTAATTAAGAAGGTGAATTAAGGACATATAACGTCTATTTTTATTGGTGCCTCTTGTCTGGCTGCTTGGTGCAGCCTGGTAAATATTTTATATTCTGTTTCTGTGTTTTGAGAGCAAACTGGTGGATGATGGATGCATTCAAATTAGCAGGAGATTACTAGAACGATATTAGACGGAGAATAGAAATGCCGTGTCTGAAATGGATTTTAGGAGTGGTGATGGTTTTGTGGTAATCAGACCAAGCAGGATATTTGCTGGAAGAGGAATGACATTGTTTACCTGCTGAATTATTCATACCACATACTGTATGTATGTATAGGTTATGTATGTATGCTCAATCACACAAGGCATACAGAAGCAAAGAATTACGGCAATGTCAGAATGGAGAGATTCAATATTTACCTGCCATAATTATTCAAAAGAGTGATAAGATTTCAATATGAAGGGATTTCAGACTTGAATTTACTTCTGTTCTTGAAGTGCAGCTCAAAACACATTCAGCACAATACAGTGCATCGCTGGTCCGAGGCTTGGCTCCAAAAGTGGTGGAATGTGGTCCATGTTAGAGGTCTTCAAGGGTCCACCTGAACTAGAGAGACCTGACCCGGGGTGCAGGTTTGGATCCATGTTTCAGATGGTTAATCAGGTCCGGGTCCTGCTCAATAAAGGTACTTTTCCTGAAATAAAGGTTCTGAATACTTCTTACATGTATGTATTTTCTTGCAAGAATATTTTTACTAAATGTTATGTTGAATTACTTTATTGTAATGTTTTGCACTGCATTATTTAAGTATCTGCCATTTTCTGTAAGAGGCTAAGCATTTATTTGCATGAATTTGTTGATTTATACATGATGTTCTTATCACTTTTTGCAGACCAAAATAAAGTCTAAATTCTAAATTCGACAAAAATATTGATATGAAATATTAGGGCTAAGGTTTAGGCAATTTAAGCAACCAAAACTACTCGTTTAAAGTTAGGGAAATATTGTGGTCATGGCTAAAAAAAACTAGCTTTCAGGAGGCAGGATGCAAACTGCTGGTGGTCTCTGTTGCACAGTCAAACACTTTGTATTCACAACTATCCACCACAGCCTCCTGCCTAAGTGATTTTTTGGCATTGTAACGACAGCACTAATGACAGATCTCTCCCCTGGAGAGGAGTGGAGTGGTGCAACAACTGTGATGAACACAGACCCTGCACAAGACACTGAATGAAGAGCGGATCAGCTGCCTGTGTGAAGACAAAATCAAAACCAGTCATGGCATTGACGAGGATGTGACCCAAGTACCGTAGGTCACATGATGACCTGATCTGTCCCCATGAATACTGAGCAAACGCCATCTGCTGAGAGAGACAGGAAAATGTGGTCAATCAGGTTTATTGCCAAGTACATTTTCAAATACAGTAAATGGGTCTGGATATATTTCATTTCATTTATTTATTTATTTAAAAGGATTTCTGGTACTGTGCCTGAGTCAGCCAGCTGGCTAATTTTCAACTGCAGCCCTTTGTTAAGACGTTTTGATTCTTGTATTGGTGATAAAAATAAACATAGGAAGCATTAATATCAAATAGAAATATTTACAAAAAAATAAGAGAAAATATTATAAACATACATACGTGACCAAGAAACGTGCAAAGCTGACAGTATGAAATATAAAGAATATGTGCAATGTATAGAGATATAGATGTCGAGACAAAGATGTGTGTTAACATAACGCATTAAGTCAGATGAGGAGACTTTGAGGACTAGTCAGTTGGGGTCCTGGACTTTGTTGAACAAGCTATAGTAAATAGTCCATTAGTGTGTAGATATTCAGCAGATTGATATTAACACGTTACTGTAATTCCACTATTATTGGTGGTTATTAGACAGCTAACTAATTAAATTTTCAAATTAATAGTGCAATTACAATACTGAAATTTGACAGGCTAGTAACATTGTCTTACCCGAAACAGTGGACAACTGCAGAGGACAGCAGACATAGCAGACAAACTGAGCGATTTGATCTATGGTCTAATGTCCTGTTCAGGCGATGTGAGTTCACTTGTCATCATGTTAGGGATAATGTACAGTGCCCTGGTGGGGTCCTGCATCATTATTTCACAATAATGATCTGCTCACTGTACACTGTCTTGCTTAATACTTACCAAAAATAATCAATAATTTGATTTCATAGATAGAAAAATTATTTTATTGCTCCTCCAGAGTCTAAAATCAGAACTGCCTCCATAGTATTAACAGACCTTAGAGTGCTGTAATTGAGCAATCAGAATTGATTATTTAACAAAGCTGTCTGTGGTCTTCTTGTATCAAATCCTACTGTCTTCATCTAAGGCAATAAAAGAGTAGCTTACAGGTAGGAACACTAGTTGTTGCTGCCCTCTGGTGTTTGGGAGTATTAACAATTCTCATCAGTGATAATGGGTGCAATGATAAATAAAAATTTGACAGCTGTCTCTAAAATAAAATAGCTATATGTGCATTAATAAGAGAATTGAAGATGATATTTAAAAGTCATGCAAAAGTTACTCTCCTCAGCAATTAATTACTTTTATGTCCGATAATTGGTAAAGTAATTCGATTACTTTTGAGAGACGTAGTAGAGAAGTCACGCTTATTAATTTTCAGCAACTTGCCCAGTACTAGATACTAGATACTGTTTTAGATTTTGGATATTGTTATATTGTGATATGACATACGTGTTGGTTTTAAAGGCTGCATTACAGTAAGGTGATGTAATTTTCTGAACTTTGACGGTTCTGTTCTTTTTTTTTGCCTTTCACCATTTAGTCATTATATCCATATTAACACTGATTAATTATCAAAAATATAATTGTGTTAATATTTTGTGAAAGCACCAATAGTCATCTCTTTAATACTGTCACAGCATGGATAAACATCAATATTGAGGTATTTGGTCCAAAAATATTGTGATATTTGGTATTCGTTCATGTCACCCAGCCCTAATTTGAAGGTTTTATTTAATAGTTAATTTATTGTGGATTAATATTTACAAAAGAAGGAAGATGTTTGTTCAGTGTAATTAAATTATTTAATTACGATCACGGATGAATAGTCATAATTGTAAAACATGAGCAAAATAAATGATTTCATGCAAGTTACCAGAGTAATTTACCAGATTTTTCAGTCTGTGCAAAGTATGAAACATATTCTTTTTCATCTCAAAATCTTGTCGTTAATGCTCAAACTTTCTAAGAGACTAACTAAGTGACCACCTGTCTCGTTATCTACGATCTGTTTTCCATCTGCAGTCATGCAGCAGAACAATGTGACTGCTCCAGAGCATAATAGCGGCACACGGCAGCCTGACAAACCGACTGATCTCAGGAGGGGAGGAAGAGGAGGAGGAGGAGGAGAGAGAAAAGATCATTCCCCTGTGAAATATCCTTTGAAGTTACAACAAAAGCGTGAGCAGAGGCCTCGCGGGAATCCCCACTGCAGTGTCCTGCACATTATTTCACTTTTCATCTGAGAATATAGGGAGGGCGAGAGTGAGACATTACCTGTTTTCGCCGAGCGATAACCAGCTCATTTTTTAACTTCACATCCCCTCTGGGCTCAGTTAAATTGTTATTTTTGCCGCTGACAGGAAGCCTTAAATCGGGTCATAATGGATGGTCACAACGTAATAAATCACACTGAGAGCTAATCGAGGGATGGTCACCTCTCCCTCTGTGCCACAGAAAAAAAAACCTTCCAGGCATGACAGGTTTTTGATAAGGCTTCAAAAGTGTTTCGTTTTGATCTAGTTTGGAATATTTGTAGTTATTTTCTGCACAATGTTACTTTCTAAAAGCCCAGCTGCTCTGACAATTAAATCCAAACATGGTTTTGACATATCAGCTGCATCTGCTGCTGAGCGGTGAGGAGTTTTTGGCTCTCATCTGGTCATTTCCAGCTCCCAGCAGCGCTGCAGAGAGTGCTTCAGGGGGAGAAATGACAGCGTAGTGTGATGCTGTAAACAGACGAAGCTGAATGAGAATCTGAATACAGCGGAGAAGGATGAAAATGTCACATGAACTTGAGATTTTTTTTTTCTCAGATGTAAGAAAATTGTTCAAAAACTAGAGGAGGTCTCTCAGTACAGTAAAGATCTCTGTCAGGCAACAGATGGTGAAGCACCTACTGCAATGCCACCAAAACTGCCAATGCAACCCTGGCAGGGATAATAATTGCAAGATATTAAGTTGAACCAAAAACTCTTCAGTCACACTGACGAACATTATAAACAAATCTGATTTCCTTTTACATTTTCTCAGTTTGAAGAGTCCGTTCTTCACTTCACACAAATAACTTCCAGCTGCAGCTGCTCCTCTTGGAGCTACTTTGTTCTCACATTGTTTTCTTCAACATATAAAAAAGAACGATCTCAGGAGAGTTCTAACTCTCAAACTCTCACACAATGCATGCTGGGAGGACTGCTTGTATGCTGATTATGTTTCTTAGAAACTTAAATTAATGAGTTGATTTAACTCTCATTTGACTCATCATTTCAAGTCTCAGTTCCAGGTCTTCAAATCAAAAGAATTCAAGTTTTTAAGTTCTGAAAATTATGTCCTGAAAATAAATAATAGAAATTCTGAGTTTAATTGATTTGAATAAATAAAACCTGCATGTTTATGTTAAGTTAATGAGAAAAGACTAGTTGATTCCAGTCCAGTCTGGATGTTTGTTTTTTTCCACAATCTCTTCTAACCAAGCATCCTGGGTTCACCTAACTTTATAGACCTAATAAAGAAACAATATACAGAACAATGAGTCCAAACTTCTCCATTTAAACATTAAGAACATTTTGTTTTTTATTCAGAACATTTCAAGAAACCAGGCCACTTCACAATATAATACAATATGACAAATAGAGAGAATTTTGGGAGAAACTCACAAAAGCTGAAATTTTAAATAGTTTTTACTTGATGCTGGTCGGAGCCTGCATGTCCCAGTGGAATTTGTGGCTGTTCAGAAGGTTAAAGTTTTGGCATACAGCTGATTAGATCGCCTCTGGGAACTGAATTCCCACAAGCAGCCAATAGAATTTGTCTGTTTGCAACAAACCAAGTTTCATGAAAACTGGTCCAGAACTTAAGCCAGCAACAGTTAGTTTTGTTGTGAAGTCTGCATCTCTCATTTGTTTTCTAGCAAAACTTGAACGCTGCAATATGGCGGCCGTGCAGATGCATAGTGGAGATAACAGTGAACCAAACTCCAAATTTGTGCAGATGGTCCAGTTTAAGATGACACAGAACTTTTGTATGGATGTTGAGCCATGACAAATACCAGTGTGGCCTACAACGGACTAGATGAGCCTTGTTTTTAGCCTAGCAGTTGTTGATGACGTGTGGCCCCTACTGGCTCATTAAGAGAAGTGAGGAGTCGGTAGTTGGTATAAAACAGAGCAATAAAATGTGTATTTCAATGTTTTCCAAAAATTGTGAATCACCGCAACCATGACAGGTCCTTGAGTATAACAGTCATGAATGTGCACACACACCTTGTGAGGTGGCATTTATGTTTCTATTTTAATTTAAGAGTATTTGCTGAATTTTATCAAGCAAAACATATGCTAGTCACAGACTGTGAGGCATGAAATATTTCAGTCTCTGGACTTGAATCAATATGAACTCTCCCTCTAGCTTTTGCTCTCTCATTCAGATTAATTCACCTCATGTATCCGCATGTGTGCTCATAGATGACAAATATTACATGTGCAAGTGTAAATGCACATGTAATATTTGTCAGCATTTAAACAATGCTGAGACTGTGAGTTATAAACCTATCCCACTTGCACACTTGTTGAGGAGAGAACTGGGTGGCTTTTTATCTGAAATCCTGACTGATTAACTGCCTTGCTCTGGTCTGTCACTTCAGAGTCATTGAACTGTGTCACAGGATCGACTGCCGCTAAGACGTTTTGGTGTAATTAGAAACCTGAAATAATCAAGAACCTGGCTGGTCTGCACGCAGATGGTCTGTTTTCACCATGTGCCGAGTCAGATGAGGATAAAGTCTATTTTTAACCCTTCTGTTGGTCACATTTCATTGAGTAACGGTTGAAATCATCATCAAGCGGCAGCCTGTAAACCCACAGAGAGTTTGATTGCACTGATGAACAGCCTACACAGTGTAAGAGGTGTCGCAAAATGTACATCATACACACTCTAAATATATATATGGGACCAAATTAACCTCTTTAACCAAATCAATCTCTTCTCTCAAATACGTAGCTGCCTGTAGGGCATTAATGCTTTAGTGTTAGTGTATGTTAAAGGGATGATTCACCCCAAAACCAATAATCTATATTTTTCCAGAGATGTCTGCCTTCTCTCCTATAATCGAACTAGATGGTGCTCTGCTTGTGACACTCAAAGTGCTCGTCTCTTTCCAGAAATCATGACCCACGTACTCACGATGATCCACAGACCTTGTTGTGAGCAGTTTCATGTGACTGTGACATGTGACTTCTCCCGAACTACAACTGGCAACTGTAGACTGTAACTGGATTTTGTAATTTGAACTGTATTTTGCTGTAATGTTTACAGCAAAATACTGTGAAACACATAACCAGTATGTTTCTGTAAATAGCAAAGGATTGTCACTTACTTTACTCACTTACGTAATGCAATGTAATGCATCGCAACGCAACACAACGCAAAGCACCGCATTGCATCGCATCGCATTGCAACGCAACGCAATGCAAAGTACTTCTTTTCAACCAAAATGTGATCTTTTTCTAAACCCTAACCACGTAGTTTTGTCACCTAAACCTAACCAAGCTGTGTTCACTTCACGTTAACCACGTATTTATAGTCATGTAACTTACGTGGCCTGCCTGACGTCCAGTACACATTGGCAATGAGCAATTTCCTTGTGAAAGTTTCAATAATTGAGCACCACAACTAAGATATTTTTAATTCTTCCATGTGCTACCTTTAGATCTTGTTCCCATTTGGTTCTGAACAGCAAACTAAGTAGAGGCATCTAAAAATTTGTTGTAGTTAATCCATCACAGCGAACAAACCACAGATCCCCTTTCGCAAAGCAGCAATGCAATGGCATAATTAATCTGTTTTCAAAGGACCCGACCATGCTGAGATTCATGACAAGACACTCTTTACTTCTGCTGTCTGAGCCCTTTGCCTATTTTGATAGTTTCCTGTCTAAAATAAATCTAATAGCAAACACTATAAAGCTGATTATATCACTTGAAAATGATCCACAGATGTCTAAGACAGAGAGGGAATGCAGGGAAAAAGCAAAACAATCATGCTGGAACTACTTCAGGAAGAGTGAGAGTCAAAGAGTCCTCTGCAGAGAATCTGAAGCTGAGCTGAAACTAAGACTTTTTTTCACTAAGCCCATAAACAGAGATAGAGAAGGTGTGGGAGATATAATAAAGTGTTTCCATCCACCTTTTTATGTTCATTTTCAATTCAAGCATAAAGAAAATAAAATATTGCATAAAGTTTTAATGCTGGGCTGAGGTTGGGAGGTTGATGTAGCAATAAAAGCAAAATACAATAAAGTGGAATGGAAACAATTAATAAATCGCATATGAGAGAAGTTAGCTTTCAAGGCTTTCTGCCAGAAAGCCCTTCAAACAAACAGTCTATTTCAACCCAAACCCCGAAACCTAACCAAATAGTTTTGAACAATGGATCTTCACTTCGCTGAAACTTGACAAGCAAGATTACCCATCAGCAGCATTGGGAGTAACTCATTACTGTGATTCCACTATTTTTGGCAGTAACTATGTAACTAATTACTATGAACATGAAGTATATAAAGTTTTATACAGTGAAGAAATGTCAAACAGCAGCAGACAGAAACATCAGATCTGTGATGGGGAGACTGTAACATTCCAGAAACAGAAATACCTTATTTCCATCATACTGTCTACATGATTTTCCACAATTTGAGACATTTTTGGTTTTCAAATTTGTCGTCTTGATGCACCCTCTACAATGGTTTAATGGCACCCAGCTGGAGAATTAGAGCCACCTCTGCTTATCTTGATGAACCAACTCATAATATTTGCATAAAACTACTGGATGGAAATTTGCATTTTCTTTTGCTGATTTTCTGGGAAAATGATTAAGATTCACACGACAGGATGGAAAACTGACTACAGTTAACAGCGTGACTCAGGAATATTATGAATACAATTTGACATAAAATCATTGATAGAAACCTGCTTCTTGGAGCAGAATAACTGAAAAATCAGGATGGATGGGATGGAGGGATGATAGCCATTCTGTGAAAGAAAAGTGGGACAGAAAGCTACAGCAGGAAATAATCACGGACGTTTGGCTGGAGATCTGTGCTCAGGCTCACACAACCACTAATGCTAATGCATGGAGAGAATTTCAATAGAAGATAATTAACATATTTTTCAGAACACCCTTTGCCTTGCGGCAAAAATGATTCCAAACCAGTCAAGCAGATGCTGGCGGGGATGTGGAGAGGCCATGGAGATCCATTTACATATATTTTGGCAATGCCCATCGTTAGATAACTTTTGGAAATGAATTTTTACCCCTGTGAACAAAGTATTAAATGTTGAACTGGTCAGAGACCCTCTGATAGCAAATCCTGGGATGAAACTTGTAATTTACAATAGGAAAGGGATATATGTATTTCAAATATTAGTAACGGTGGCAAAGGAAACAACTGAACCTTCGCTAAGTCCTGTCCTCCTTAGTAACTGTCCTATGACTGTTACACAGTTCTTTGATTCCACAGAGAGGTGAACAAAAGCAGTTTCTCATGTGACGTGAATTTTATTGGCTAAAATGATGACTCTTGTTAGCGGTGTAGCTGGCTGATGTAGGCTAATTCTAATGCTACTGCCCAATCTTACACCCGGAAAAGCGGATGGCGTGGGTGATAAAAGTTGCATTGCTATCTTATGCCGGAGCATTTTCCCCATGTTTGCAAGATAGCAAATGAACTTGCACATGTCTGTGGCCCATGGGTAAGAGGTCTAAAAATGAAGGTGTGGCCAGACGCGTTTCTTACCTTGTGCACGCTCGTTGTAGCCGAAACCACCTGCGCCACAGACCTGCTAAACCTGGTCCTAGTGTAAAGTCTGTGGTGCAGTAGGTCAGGCTGCACAAGATAGCAAACGACATGTTTGGCTCCACAATCACCCTTTATTTAGGTTTTCTGTGACATGTGGATTAGTAAAGTGTCTTTTAGACTGCAGTAAGATAGTGCCCCTTGAATCAGCTGAGAATTACGTCTCAAGCTGACTTTTTAACGTTTTCATTGGACACATTTTAAACCAAGAACCCTGAAAGAGAGTCTGAAATATACAAACATCTGCACACATGATATAACACTAATGCTAAAAGACTGAGGCTGAAGCTACATCTCAGTAAAGACTGGTTAGATGATGAAGTACAACATATGATAGATGACAAAAATGCACTCAAAAAGGAAGTGCAGGGATTAGATTAAGTGCGGTGGACCTTGAAGAAGGTCATCCAGCCAGACCAGCTGGACCGCAATTGCTGCAGGAAGAGAGCCAAGGTAAGAGCTAAGCAAACCCGGCAAACCCAGAAAGATGCATTGTTATTGCCCCACTTTAATTATGCACTAGGCCACCACCCGCATAACAAATTCCAATGTAACCCCTGGAAATGAGCCACGAGTTTGGCAAACGCAGTGTTATCCAACACAAATTTGCCTGGACATAACTTACTGCAGGTGCTAAGCTAGTTAGCCAGACATGCTAACATTTGCAGCTTACATTAGAGCAGATAAAGATAGGTATATAAGATATAAAAGAGATTATAAATATTGCTAACCTTGAAATAACCAAATAAAGAATGAGTTTAAAATAAAAGGAAATCAGCAGATGGCACTTCATCATTTCACTTACGACATAATGACCATGACAGCAGGCAACTGCCAACAATTAGCAGAGTTAAGAGGGAAGAGTGGCCCATGAGGATGAGATGCTTATTTTGTCATTAATAATCAACAAAGTAAACCAACAGGTGACTTCTCTTCCTCGTTGTGGATTGATCAACATTTCTAACTCCAATGCCCAGAAAACATCAGATTATTCTTTATGGTAATGCTACTTTCTTGAAACTGTGCCTCAAAGAAACATGTCTTAAGATATTTTATTGTATTCTTGTTTAAAAAGTATCCCTAAAGAAATTCAGGCTAATGTCATATTTATTCAGTGCCATATGAAATATATTCTGCCAGGTTTAAAGATACGAACTTAAAGCTATGAGGAGGGGAGTTATATAAAATATTAATATCAATCATTGTCAGATAGTGCCACCATCACAAGTCCTCTGAACTTACTGTATGTACACTGGTGAGTACAACATCAATCATAAACTGAGCCATGAATACTGCAAAAACTAGAACACTACAGATTTCATTATAGATGCGTGTTTCATAGAACATTCAGAAGACATTTCTGCACAATATGGCAGCTCTTGTTAACTCTGTGTGTGAGCAGTGGGGGCAGATGTAAAGTGAGCGGGGTGGAGACCGAGCAGAGTGCCAGGTGCAGCCTGTTAGGATAACGAGCCACACCTGTTGCTCGTTAAGCTTTTTGTGTATTTGTTGTTGGAGGAGCCTGAGTACTGACGGTGGGAAGACATATAATCACACACCTGAAAGCATTTAATGCGGCTGCACTGTCGACGACACTGTTGCGGTGACAGCACAGATCTGATTTTGTTCTGTTGCTAAATATGTGTCGAGTAAAGAGTCACATGTGCAAACCAGGATGTCTTTTTCTCCCGATTTTCCTGTTATGCATTTCCCACTGAACGGATTTCAGTCTAAAAGGTTTTTCTGCCAATTAATCTTTATTTAACTTGGACAGAATCACATGACCTGTCAAGTGAATTATGGCTTTGGCTTGACTGGTGCCAGGCTGACAAATGCTTCATTGCATAAATGAGCATTTGAGCAATATCAAGTGTCAAATGGAGTAATTTATGTAAATTATTTTTCTATCACATGACCGTGACCTCACATAAATGTCATATGCTGTGCTGTGGTCATGTGGACAACGATACTGCTTTGTGCTTTTCTTTCTCCTCAATACAAGCATGAAATATTAATTAGTGAACGACAATGTGAGCTTGAATTAAACTTGTAAACACATTCCTAAAAGGTCTTTGCAAGGAACTATAAGGACAGGCAGCACAGAGCTAAGATTCATTAGTTAGCTAGCTAGCAACAGCATGCTAACCTGCATGCAGTCCCACGACCCGACCCACTCCCGTGATTAAACAAACTATCAAAACTAATACTTTTTGAAACTTTTTACAGTCTTTCAATGTACTAAAATCCTACCAAACATCTGACTTAGCCTTGGATGATGTAGTGTTCACAATTTGCTATCCTCCACTGGCTATTTTTGCCTTTAATGTCATAAATTTTATCCATCAGTTAGCCTTCATCATTGTCAAATCAAGGATGTGGGGTCAGTTTTGCCGTAGGCTTTCACAATAAAAAGCTGGTGGCTGATCAGGCTTGATATGTCAAAAACACTGCACAACCATTTTCATTTCTGATTTCTCCAGGAGAAAAAAAGCAGATTATTGTATATCTAATTAGTCCATTTTTACCCATTTTTGCGGGTCACCCGTCAGGTACTGGTACAGGACTCTTGTGCACACACTGACCACATGAACCGCTGATATTTACAAGGTATAGTTGTTTTACCATCTTAATTTATTAATTTAGCGTATTGGAATGCTAACATTTACCAACACAAAGTACAACTGAAGCTGATGGACATGTCATTAGTTTTACGAGTAGATAATAAAACTTTAATTGATGAAGGCACTGGATGAAAAGTCAGATCACCAAAGTCATTAGGATTCGTTCTCTGGGTACCATAAATGTCTGTACGCAAATTTAATTTAATTAGTTTGTTAAGATATTTCAGTCTAGATCGAAACGTTGGACTGATCTTGACAGATTGCTGTACCAGAGCCACTCATCATGGCTAAAAACGACAATTATGTCCACATGTACAACTTTTTTTTAATTAAGTTCCAATAATAATGATAATGAATTATATTTACTTTGGTTTAAGTGAGCTTTTCATCTTTCCTCTGGAAATGAACAAATGCTTATAAACAGCTAAATAAACTAAAAAGAAAAAAAAAAAAAAACTAGCTCTGTGCTTTGTCTCTATTTAGTACCAAACTGCACAGTTCTTTCCTGGAAATCTCCTTGGAAATCATTGAGAATTAAAACAAACAAACAAACAAACAAACAAACAAACAAACAAAAAACAGAAAAGTGCACCAGACATATTGGCCTTAATTGTAGAGCAGGGCTGCATTTTAAAACCCAGCTGTCTGACTCAGTTTAATTATATATGAATTGATATAACATTTTTATTCACTTAAATCTCAATTGATTTTGACACAAGTCAATTTTTGTGGCATTTTAAAAGCATCCTTTAAAATAATTGGCTCTGTCTATTCAGATTTAGCTGAACGTCAAGGTCACATAATTTTGGCTGCATCCTGACTCCATAATTGTGACATATGTAATTAATTCAGCTTGAAACAGGAGGTTGAAGTCGAACATCCTACAGGGAGGAATCAGATGTAAATCACAGATTTCCATTAGGGAGAGGAGGCCAGA
Source organism: Lutjanus argentimaculatus (assembly GCA_034769285.1). NCBI lineage: Eukaryota > Metazoa > Chordata > Actinopteri > Lutjaniformes > Lutjanidae > Lutjanus > Lutjanus argentimaculatus. The sequence continues at coordinate 12,060,747 of JAWZSL010000009.1, read as the reverse complement.
TGGGCTGGCTTATTCAAAGATTCTGTGACGTTTTTTTTTTTTTTTTAATCTGGTTTTATGTGGTCTAAAAGAGACTGCATCACTGGTTTCCAGGACATAAAGTTAATGGGATTTTGAGATTGAAATATAAAGATTAAAGGATTTTCATTTTAGTTTAATGGATCAATCTCAGCTGCTGCAATTTACTTCTTGTACTTGTTGTTCTTGAGATACAAGGCCAGATCTGCGGTTTTACAAAGAGCTAAAAAACCTCAGAGGGACCAAGATCTACATCAGTGAAGATTACACGGAGGCTGTCCGGCTGAAAAGGAAAGAACGTCTTCCGAAAATTAAGGCTGCACATGACAGAGGGGACATTGCCTTTTTGAGACATGACAAACTTTGATTATTCACCCCCGCAGCAGCACTCCAAAGCACCCTAGAGATGGTTGAACTCTGAGCAGGTATGCTCGCTTGCATGCTTTACCTATGCAACACAAATACACCTCATGCCTGACACTCACACACAACACCACAAACTGCCAAAAAGTGGGCTGAGAATCGTACACATCAACATTAACAGTATTAGGAACAAAATGAATGAAATAGCCATTAACCAATTCCGATTGGTTGTAGTGATCATAACCTGATAGCAGTTGTAAGGAATGCAAAAGTTGCTAAGACTAGATCTAAGGTATTACTTAAATAACCTAATAAACTAAACTAAAATTAAACTACTATATGGCCTTGTGTTTACTTCCTTGTTATTTCAGATGTACTTCAGCCTAATGGAGGCAACAGATGTGCCTCTGATTTTTTTTTTTTTTTTTTTTTTTTTGCTGAGGTGTTCACACTTCTACCAGCAGGGATAACACTCTCGCCCTTATTCTTAATTATGACGAACAAACCCAAACAGTACATCCCACACAGCAACACATGCAATCAGCCGGAGGCCAGAGGTGGCCTCCAGACAGCAGACATTACTCTTACTAATAAGCCCTGTCAAAGTGGAACACACCACACATCCATCAGCCAATAACAAACCTGCCTGGCTTGAATGTTTAAAACACGGCGTACGATGCCTGTTAATCACCGCACGAGGCAAAATAAACGGTCTTTCAAGGAAAAACGTTTCTCTCAGTCGACTACTGGTTTGAGTCTCCTGAGACATCCTCTGATTATTTCAACATTTGTACATTGAGGAAGGTCGAGTTGATCCATCTTTACAGGATTCAGCTCCAAATGCTCAAAATGGACTCGTCTGTCATATATGGACAACGTAAATCGTCTGAATAAGATGACATAAACCCTTCAGGGAAAATAAGATTGCAGTGGATCCCCCATTCTGTCATGAAAAGTCTTTTAGGATTAATTGATCCCTATTTGGTTGAGTGCCTATAAAACTTTAAAAAAAACTCAATATTTCATAATTTATTGTTCACATGTGATCACAGTGGAAGTAACCACACTTTTTCTTACCCTGATCATTAAAATACATTATTACAAATTTATCAATTCATTAATACAATGATAAAGAAAAAGTTTAGCCATGCTCAAATCCACTATAGTCTCCATGTAATTTAGGGTCTTATAAGTAAGCATATAAAAAGTATTAGAAATCAGATTTAATCCAAGTTTGAAATACTTTCATCCAAGTTTGTTCTAAACTTCCCTATGTTTGCTTGGGGATGTATTAATTATTTATTAATTCCATGAACCAATCATAAAAAATCCATGTCGGTTGCTGTGTGGGTGCAATAAAACTTCTCTGCTCTCGCTACTGCAGCTTATTGGTAGTAGGAGTATTATCTCATACAAATCATTATGGTGTATCATTACAATATTTTATCACTTACTGTGTTTGAGTTTGCAGACTGCAAACACCATTCTCACTCCCCCCTTCCAGACCAATAGAAGGACCTACGGTGGCCACGAAACCCACGAAGAACGTGAAAGGTCACATCTAGAGCCAGTGTTTGTTTGTCCGCTCTGAGCTACTGTAGAAACGTGGTGGTACGACACGGAAACTTCCACGGAAGAGGACCTGCGCCTGACGATCCATTCTAAGGTGATGAAAACCCACAGAGCCAATAAATCCCCATAAATCTTAGATGCACCAGACCTTTAAAAATGAAGTGATTAGAGTTAATGATCCGAGGGAGCATCACATGTTAAAACAGCACGAGAAACAGGCGGAAGAGGAAGGGATGAAGGAATGAAGAAGCATTTGAAATTAAAAAAAGAACAAAAAAAGTTTTATATCATGGTGACTTTTCCAGCACACCTGTCCCTCAAGAACCTGAAACCAAAGCACAGGGAGACACTTTTCATATGATAAATGTTATCTGAATCATGTTTATATATTGAGCATCAACGATGAGCATCAACAAAGACTCAAAATGCTGCATGCCATGCGTGATGTGGACGGCTGACATTTTTGAAAGATATTGAGCTGCGGGCATCAATTTCTGACAGTGTTTAGACGGGAATTTCTGCGGATCACCTGCTGTCAGAAAACAACAATAATTGTGCAAATAATTCATCCCGTCAGAACACAGAGTGAACATATATTGTCTTGTCAGGGAAAAGTCAATAATCCTTCTTGCTCATGCATGCTTCAGAGATCGGATCTATAAATGCATTCATCTGTATTCAAACCGCCAGTGGAAACTGCTGAGTGTCGCATTCCACGGACCACCAGTCGTTCATCATGAGCTCTTGAGAATTGGGACAAATCGTGTCCAACTTTAAAAACTATTACTTTGAAGAATCTAAAATATCAGAGAGCCTAAACTCTTTTGCACTGTCCTCTGCACAATCAAAGATTTAATATCAACAATGTTATTGCATCTTTGACTGAAACTGCAGAAAACAGTCTGCAACAAAAACCATTAAACATTCCCAAGTGTTTTATATTGTAATATTATGACCTTTTGTGTGTTTTAAGCTGCAAAATTACTTTAAAATTTTTATTTAAGAAAAAAATAAATCATTAGGATGTTAGCATGTTACAAGATTTAATATCCAAGAGTTTGATCTTCTAAAATATATTTTCTCAGCATATTTGATGAGTAGAAATCAAAAACCCCTCAAAATATGTTTTTGTTCCAGTCCTCCAGAATAAGTGTTATTTATTTTATTATTTAAAGATCAGATTTTTATCCTTTTTCATGGTCAAACCCATGGAGATTCTTACATACCACACAACGGCTGAAACTATGAATAATGTATGAGAATCGGAGCCATTCTTCACCATCAACCAGCTTCATATTGCCGAAGACCTTTTGGGGCCAAAAGCTCCCCAGACGGCTCTTTAGGCTAATGGAGGAGACAACCAACAGGTACCACCGTGCTAATGGTCATCAGCCTGACAGGCAGCCGGCTAATGGGGGCTGTAACCCTCGTCCAGATACCTGACCGACCTTACATGATCTGAACTACACGCCTGAGGCAATTACAGGACTGTTATCTTTTCATCCAAGTATCTGGGAAAACATTTATCACCCAGAAATACACGTCAGCGCCTCGGGGAGGGACACATTATAGTCACATATGGGGTTTAGATCAGCGTGAGTCATCATTTAAAACATCATGAGCGATCTTATTGCCAAGAAAGAGACAAGAAGTTCAGGACAGCAATATGATCACTTTAATAAACTTTATTGTTTTAATGTGTTTCAGAGAGCTGTGTCAGTCCTCGGGGCAAAATCATATATTTTGAAGTGGTGAGCAGACCTTTAGGGGTCAGAGGAAGCCAGCTCTGCATGATTGAAGCATCAACTTCTCCGTGATCTTTATTAACCTTTTGGATCAGCTTGAATAATAAAACATGTCTTGGAGTGAGAAAATACCGGATCAGATTAAGAGATTATAGTACGCATCAAATTTTCAGGTTGGGCTGATAAATATGGTGCAGCATTTTAAAAAAGTGATTTGAAGTTGTGGCTTTTATTTTGTCATAAAACAACCTACGCATAACACAAGTTTTTGACATGTTCACCAAGAAAATAAACAAACACTAGCACGCAAATTCAATCTAATGTAAAACATGGATAAACAGAAACACAAAACTCTGTGTCAAAATTTTATTAATTATACAAATTATATATTTACTAAAATGCTAAATACATCCACACATCTTTTCATTTCATCAAAATGGAGATGAACTTTGTGTTAATTTATCATTATGAAGTAAATGTTGGTTGCTCAGTAGTCGGACTCACAGGATGTAGACGCATGTTTCAGGTGGCGTTCGCCATATCCGCTATCTGTGTTTTCAAAGTTGCTGGGAAACAACAACAACCTCTGAGCTAGCAACCCATACGCTAAATATGGCACGTTACCCCCTGAGTCGCTAACGATATGAACGTAAAGCAGCTACCAGCTGTTACCTTTACTATTGCGGTGACTTTTCATGCCTGGCCTCACCATCTGACGTTCAAATGTTCCACCAAAACGAGTCAAGAGCACCATCACTGCATACTGGGCTTAGCGCCGCCCAATTGGTTTGAATAAATACAAACAAGCCAGAGTGTTTTGTTCCCCTTTGGCAGAATGATAATGCGTGTGAGAGAGGTCTGGCTACGTGAGACTAATTGCACAGCGTAATGGCTGTGGAATAATGACACCATCCCTTTTAGATTGGTTCCCTATAAACCTCGCTTTCACTATGCAGATCTGTTTCCCTGGAAATTATTTCTCCATTATAGACTGATTTAATGAGTAAATTCTTTTTTTTTTCTCCTAATGTTTTCCTCTAATGTGACACATGCTTCTTCTCTGTTATTTCCAAAGTATTGATCATTTCTCAGAGCTAGGGGGCTGAACTAGGGAGCAGGTTTAACACATCCAGGGTATCTTTGGGTGATCTGGGTTTACTAAACCTAATAAAGGCAATCAGGTATAAGCAGTTGCATGAAACTGTGAGGCAAGTCAACCCATGATTTCCCAATCTAGATGAGCATGTTCATATGAACGGGGCGGTGTTTGAAGCATCTGACCAATCAAAACATGGAGAAGTCCACTGGCAGCGCAGGAGGAGTTGCAGACCTGTTCTCGCAGACCGCACTCCTGCTTCTCATCCTGTCTGGAAAAGTGACCCACGGAGGAGTCGCAGGCCTGTTTACCAGCGAGAGAGAGCTCAGGGTTTGTTTTTTAAATGGTCAGCATGGACAAGTCTACTGACAGCAGAGGAAGAGACCTCAGAGTTTGTTTTTTTAAACTTTTTGGGATAGAAAGTAAATTTATCTTCACTCTCGCTTCTCAACCTGTCTGCAGCAGCAGCCAACAGAGGAACCGACCGCACTCGACTGTTTACTGTACGCTAACTAGTTTCTCTGTCCACAATGACTGCTGACTGGAGAATAATGTATTTTAAAGTTACTTTGTGGACTACAGAGAGGAGGTGGGTAAAGAAGAGAGACAGGACGGACAAAACGGAAAGAACCTGGTCCTCTGGTGAATGCTGTCAGAGAGAAACTCGCACAAACAAACAGCTGGTGTCTGCCGGTTGGCGCTCACTAGCTGTTAGCTTACAGCTGCCTGTTTGGAATGAATAAACAAACTTGCGTGAGGAATACAAATAACTACCAATTTCCCAAAATGATCCAGCAATCAAACTCATGAATAACAGAAGACAAATATTCGCTTCGCTGGTGCGAACAAACATGCCATTTACAGTCGGTCTCGCTTCACCTGTTGCTGATTGGCTGTAATCAATAACACATGTGTAACAATCTGTCCAGAAACTGGGAGATAAACAGTTAGATTATGTGAGGACGTTTGTTTTGTTTTCATATATTTGTGTTCATTTTTATTCATTTTCTAAAGCACGGATGTCTCACATTTATGCAACATTTTTGCAGCCATTTTCAGCTCAGCGTACAGTGGAAATGAGGTGTTACTGCTTGTATTAGTCCAGAGTTAAATGCATTTTGTCTTACAGCCTCTCTACCAGGAAAATAAAGACATAACAAAGAGCACCAGGAGAGCTTTAGCAGCAAATGAGGTACTGATAACTCACTGTTATGGTCTTTTATTCAGCGGATGATCACTGTCTGCCCCACAGAATCAGCACCACTCTGGGATATCGCTGCTTTAATGCAGAGGAGGATTTGTTTGTTTTTATCTCCACCTACAATGACTACTGTAAGTGGAGGGTTAATGGCTGCTCTGCATCGCGTTAACCGGTGCAGAGCATATATATCAAGTCCGAGGGCATTCGCTTAAACTCAATTTCAGACAGCATTTACATGTGTTTACCCCTTTCTATACCCCATAATGTGTCACCCACCACATGTTCCACCCGGCCTGCAGCTGAAGTGTCGGTCCCGTGTTATAACTGTCTCGTAATGTCACCTCCAGCTGATCATGTTATGTTCCTTACACAGGCATATGAGAACAATCATGTTAGTGTCTCTTCTTGTTGTTTCATGTCACTATCTGTTTATCTTTGTCACCACACATAGCCAGAGGAAGTTATTGGAGATAAATACCTGAATGTTGTTGATTGAAACGACAGAGCAGCAGCGTAGCCAAATCTGGCACTGAAAACAAAACCTGACCTGAGAAAGGAAACAATGACACTGAAAACACTGGTGTTTGAAAACAAACAAGCTTCTAGTGTTTATCTTTCATTATATTTGCATGGTGGTCATGGAAACAAGATGGTATTTTCCTTAAATAGAATTAAAATGTCAGGATCCCAAATGAATAGATTTATTGGTTAGTTGGAGGCTTCAAATAAGTCCTCTGTTTTTTGCTTCTCCCTGCAATTGTATATTATTTGTCATTTTTGCCTTTTTTGTGTTATATTTTTCAATTGTGCAAAATAAAAATAAACTAAACAATATGCACCTTGTAATAAATACAAACTGTTGCAAAAATAAGTGCTAAATGTTTTAGAAAAAGATTTTTAAAGTGTCATAATCAACCAGAGGTAGTAGTCACCTTCCACAGCATATTAATAATTTCTGTTTTATAGACTTTACCAGTTGGAAACCATCAAAGGAAGGCAAACGGTATTAACTTCTGTAATTAAAAGGCCTATCCAAAGCTCCAGAACCCTGGAGCATGCCTGAAAAAATGTCACTGAAAAAAGAAAAATCGGAAAATTCATTTGAAAATTACTTAAGAATACATAAAATAGCTCAATAAAATGAAATTATATTTAATGTCTGGGTTATTTTTTTCAGTGCCAATACAACTTTTTCCATTAAGGTTTTGTTTTTAGTACCAAAAGTCACTGTTCTAGCTCCATAGAGGTCTCAAGTTAAAATCCAAATAGTGGACTGAAAACACTAATTATTGTTTAAATATATAGAATTAATACAAGTAGATTTGTTTGGTCAAAAGACAGACAGACAAACAGATAGTCAGATAGATAGTCACACAGAAAAACAATATATAACACTGTCACAAAAAAACATGAGTCCACTAGTGTCACTGCCACAGTTTGTTGATGGTTGAGGGCACGAAGCTCTTGCTGTAGCAGGCTGTTTTACAGATCATAGATCGGTATCTGCAGATGGGAATAGAGTGAAGCGGGGTGGTTGGGGTCGTGCTATCGTGAGTGCTTTGCGTGTGATGGTAGTGTCAGTGAGGGCTGGGAGGTTGGGAATAGGGAGGCGATTTTAAAGGCGATGTTGTGTGATCTTGAGAAGTTTGTCTCTGTTGGTGATGGTGAGCATGAAGCAGCATTAGCAGTAGCACTGACTGAGACGATTTCAAGACGATACAATGCATCTTAGAAATTTTGACGTAGCTAAGGATTTGGCACGATATGATTCAGCCCTGTCAGTGGACAGTTTAAAACTGTTTAAAATGCTTTGAAGAGGATATGCTACAGTGGTTTGACTGAATTGACCGTGTAGAGGAAGTGGGTGTGGAGGACAGTAATGTAGTGATACTGTTCTCCATGACATGAGTCTCTGTGGGTCGGGGATTCGTGCTCTGTACTCTGCTGTCAGACACATTTTGCATAAATGTTTTGCAGCAGTGTTTCCCATCTTTCTTATAAAACCCAAACTTATTCCACACTTGCGCATCATGAAAGTCTGGTGGTGCAATGTCAGTTCGTTTCTGTTTTGAAGAAATGACGAGGGAGACGGAGGAAAGTTACAGCAGCAGTTCCTTGATGCCAAAAATGAAACATATGCGCGTCCTACAAATACTGTGTGTTCCCTTCGGGACACGACCATGCTCGCACCTCATGCTCCGTCTCCTTATTGAGTGAGACATCCAGGAAAGAAGAATTTGCATTTCTTATGGAAAGTTTTAAAAGAAAAGTGCGCATTTTTTCTAAGAGCAGCCTAACTAATATATCCTTAGGGGGGAAAAAGTTAAATTTTAATTTTCTATCTAACTGAAAAATTTCAAATTGGACTAGGTAAGGCTAGGTTTGACAGCCAGGTAAGCTAAGGTTTTCCAGCTAGTAACTGACACTTATAGCTTACCTGCAGGTATCTGTTTGCCAAAAAATGTTTATTGTTATTTTCTTTTTTTTGGTTGTTTTCCAGAATGCAGCAAAAAAGTTTCTGAAATCCTAAATCCTTGCTTTCGTTTTGAAATCCTCCCTATTTATGAGGTCTTAAGGTTGCTAAGTATGAGTTCCTTAGCCTACAGGAGTAGGTGATTCTCTGTGCCCACTCTGTGTCTGTTTAGTCTAAAAACTCTCAGAAAAGTAGAATATTCCACCAACCAAACTGCAATTATTTGTACATGTTCAGGGTTCTTCTCAGGTCTGCACCCCTTCACTTCTTTTAATCAAGTTGTCAATGTCAGATTGATGTTTCTGTCTATGGCCAGTGCAAAAGAAGGAAGTTTAATTATTCAAATATACAAAAAAAAAAAAAAAAAAAATCTGAATTATTCAAAGGCTGACTGATTCACTCACTGCTGGACTGATTGTAAATGGATTCACCCGACAAATCAATCAACAGCAGATTATTTATTGACGAGAAACCCATCAAATGTTGAAAGAGACGCATGAACTCCCTGAAAACTGCATTTTTATTCCACACTGTGTGATGATACTGTGCTTTTATCTTTGCTGCCCCAGAGGCTATCAGCAGTATACAGAAAAACCCTATTTACTGTTTACCTCTTCCTACAGACCGTGTTGTCCCTGAAGGCTGTGAGGAGTGTGCTCTGGAAGACCAACCAGCTCCTCACTGGGTAATTGGTTGCCCCTTCCAGGATACAACGAGGTACAACCAAAATCTAGTGGGTAAATCCCTTTGCAAAGTAAAAGCAATTGTTCCAGAGCACCAACAGCAAAGACGGTTTATATCAGATCAATAAACCGAGTTCTGGCTTTCTCTTTCCCCCATTTTAATTGCACAGTCTCTGTCCTGGCCTGCCTTGGGCTCCAGTGGGATCACACTCAGCTGCTGTCAGTCACGTCATGTCAGCTCATTTGGAAGTGATTGAAGCTGACATCCTAGGTGTGCCGAGCCAATTGCCCTTTCCCTTCCACAGGAGAAAAATATCAAACGGCAGCCAGCCACAGTGCAGGGGGTTTTAAACAGATTAGATAACTACACTTGCAGGCTGAGGTCCCATCAACAGACCTTATCTCCCAGGGGACATCAGGAGCGACTTGACAAAGGTTAATTAGAAGCTTTTTTGTCTTAATTGTCTTTTAAAGAGGATGCTTTGACAATTATCACTTTATTCATCATGTAATCCTGCAACCTTCTATGGATGTTCCTTTTAAAATAGATGGGCTCATTTCAAATCAGCCACAAGATAAGCCACAAACATTTGTAAAATACAATATACAGTGTTTGCTGATGATATCTTTTTGAATAATAGCTGCAAAACAGTCTGGGAAACTTAAAATATAGTCAAATCGTGAGCGCAAAGTCGAGAAGTTCACTTTTCTCTCAGGGTTTTTTTTTCTCACAAAGAAGTTTAGCCAGATAACTTTGGTCTCACAAGGGTTGCTTTCCTCTCTGCAGGATTGATCACTGTGGTAGTCGGTGCTGCTCGCTGAACCTGCCAGAGGGCAAACGAGTTCAGAGGATTCAAAGTATAAAAAAAAAAGGGCTGTCCGCTCACAATAAACTCTTTGAAAAAATTAAGTCACTTTTTCTGTCCTTTACTTAAAACCTGCAGTGCAGAACTTTTGTCTCTCCCTCCTAACAGTGAGAGTAATTATTCTGTAATAATTATAATAATAATAATTATTATTATTAAAGCTGCAAACAGCATTGAATGGGCCCTCGTAGCCATATTCATCCTGGTCGAAATGGTGATGAATCATTCTCCCATTTAGCTGTTTCATTTATCCTAACCTTTCAACAGGTCTCAGACTGTCCTGATTCATTGGTGTGTATAACAGACATACAGGTCTGATCACAGACTCTGGAGGGGCAAAAGAAAATCATTTTTAAATGAACTAAATCATTTTTAAATCAATATTATGTGTAAAATGGTTGTTTTTTGGTAAGTAACTGTGTAATAAACAGGATAATGTATAGTGAGCAGGCTTCTTGTCTGGTTTAATTTCACCATAATGACCTGCTCACTGTACATTATTTCTTAGGCAATAAGTTTCCTCAATTTTCTCGAGTTAATAAACTCAAAAGTCTGAAGTTATCCCAACTTAAATATCTGTTAGTGGTACATGTACTCTTTGATTACAGTTCAATTAAAATTATTGATCAAACCAATTTGAATATTTTCAGTAACTGCATTCTCCCCTCTCTTTGCAATAAGTTAACAGAACTCAATATAGTAAATAAAATAGATTTTTAAAACATTTTAAAATATTTGTGTTTTATGGAGTAATAATAAATATATAAATATAATAAAAAAATAGGAGTATAATAATCACATAGGAAACATTGGCATGATAAACACTGACCTCATTTTGTTTTTAAAAATACTTCTTTTAAAATGTATTTAACTACTACAGAACACTTAAAACTCAAAAATTATAAATAGGCGAAAAATATTAGCTAATTTTAAAAATTTATTTAAATTATTTATTTGATGTTTTGTTGTTATTCTTTATTGTTTTGTTGTTGTATACTTTAATTTATTTTCATTATTTTTATACAATAAAGTATTTACAACTCATGGACATACACATAAAGATTATATTGAATTTTGTCAATAAAGTTTTTTTTTTTTAATGATACCAAGCTTTGTTCTGTGATGTCACAGATGAATGCTTTGATCTGTGACATCACAGTCTAGGATGCTGGTTGCTAGGCAACAGCAGGCAAGTCTTCTTTGATGACATCACATTCTAGACGGCCATAGGTTAGATAGATTCATTTCATGCAATCATTTTCTTAACAGCCACACATTGAGACAAGAGTTAGTTTCTTAATCCCAGACGGCAGACAGTCACATCATTTTCACCACTGTTTAAAGCATTCAAGGAATTAATAAAACATAAATATGCAAAGCAACAAGAAGATCGAGAAAGAGAGATCCAAAACCGACACACAAACAGATAAAGCGACATTCAACATGGATACAACACAAACACCACAATCAGATGACGTACAAGTTGGAGCAGGTATTCGCCCACTGATTGCATCGTTTTTTCAAAGGATAACAGCGGAACAATTGGAATCGTTGAAATCCTTTTCACCTGATGTAGCCACAAAAATTATGTTGGCAGACCTGCTTTTGGAAATCATTCGGTGCCTCTCAGATGCCGTCTTAGAGGCCAATAAAAGCATAAATACAGTCGTGTCCGCAGAGCAAATTAAGTCCAGCCTGGGCGAAACTCTCTCTGAGAGTTTTGCAGACGCTCTGGGCATGGAGACGCCAGTTCCATGCAAGAGCTCTGCAAGTCTGAAAGAGATATTATCGAAGGAGATTGCAGATAACATCAAGTCTGCACACTCCAGTGGTCTCTCAAGTGCAGAGCCGATAATATACCAGCGGATAACTCCTGCCGTCAGACTTAACAATATGGTCACTCACACTCGCAAAATGTTGAATAACATTTTGAAAAAGCTTTGCACACGTAAACCGAAGACAACAAAGCTGAGGAATGTGTCCTCTGAATTAGAGACTGGCCATCAGACACCAGACAGGGCAGCAGACTCACGACAAGACCGAGACCTCGGCCGTCACCGGTCCAAAGTATAGACCCAGAGACCGGGTCTCGGATAACGTCAATAAAAGTCAGACCAGCTTCAACCTGCTATGAGACACCAGACATAACAGAAGACCAAGATGTGGTCATAAAAGAGGACACAGACCTCTGGCCATCACCAGTCACAAGTATAGACCCAGAGACCGGGTCTTGGATAACATCCATAAAAGTCAGACCAGCTTCAACCTGCAATGAGACACCAGACGTAACAGCAGACGGAGATGTGGTCATAAGAGATGACACAGACCTCTGGCCGTCACCGATCGTGAGCACAGATCCACAGCCACAAGTCAGGCGAGTGACAACACCACGCGTCACAGCAGAACCAGAGACTGGCTCTCCATCACCTGACATATCAGACAAATCACAGACCAGAGAGGTCTCATCAGAGGACAGCTTCGTGAAAAAAACAACCGAAGCTGTCCAGAAAATAATCAGGGGAGAGGTGAGTAAAATTGTATCACCTCTTTTGAATGAAGCGTCAGACCGTGACTACGAGTCACTAGCGTCCGAATCCTCTCTGGAGATCGAAGAAGTTGCAGATGACATTACTCAAGAAATTGTTGAGAACGTAAAGACCCCGGAACAACAGACAACGGCTGCAGGTCCCAATCAGAAACTGTCTTTTAAAGGCGTGGGGACCAAGATCAAGAACATTTTCGCGAAAAGCCTTTCCAGTGCATTGATACAACGCATAGTGGCAGATCTGAAGACCAAATTCCACCTGGACTCTAAAGTTGAGAGCAAGCAGTCCCTGCAGTCACTCATAGAGAGCGTTGAATCTCTGATTCTCTCTGAGGACGAAGAAAAACAACAGGATGGACAAGACACATGGAGCATTGAAAACATTCAAAACGGTAACCATCTGGTGTTCACAAAAGAACTCCACAACCTCATCTACAGTCACACCAAAGACGGATTACCAGACATCATCGCGGCATCAAGCATGAGTCGAACATATACCGATATGTTCAATGATATACACGTCAAAGTGTGGTGTTTCCTGGCGCTTATGAGCTGGTGGCTGAACACCCAGGCTGGCAGCCACAGCGAAAGGGTGATGCGCGCTTTGATGGACAGTGAATCGCTGATACCAGGAGAGTTCGCAGCGCCTTTGGTGACCGAGGCAAAGGCTGCCTCAAAATGTGAAGAGACAGCCGTCGGACAGCGTGATGTAGAACAGAAAGAAAGAGACAAAATGTTTGTCAGGGTACTCCTGGAGAAACTGGTTTCGAGGACCCTGAGAAAAGCAAAGGTGAACCATACCCTCAAAGACCCGAGGGAGACCATTATGCGCTGTTCATAAAGTCCTGGGCTGAAGTCGAGGGTCTGGATTTAAAAATCAACTTAAAAACCTTCCCAAAACTCGACAAGGCCATTTTAAAAGATCTGTGCAAGGCATGGGGCTCTCCAGATATAGTGGTGGTTTTAATGAATTTAGACCAACCAGAAATTGAATCATTTATTACCTCCACCATCAAACATCACCTGACAACACCAGCGAAGAAACCTGCCCTACATAGGTTCTTTTCTGCACTGGGAAAAGCCATCATGGAGCCCTTCAAATGTTGCAGGTGTGGTCTCAATTTCTTCTGTCCTTAATGAGTGAATCAAAAAAAAAAAAGAGACCAAGCCTTGACTCCAGTCCAGGCTACCTTCATCTCACTGGTCTCTGTCCCGAATGACTTCATTTATTTCATTATTCTTGTCATTTGCACTAAGTTTATTATAAGGTTCTAACTCATTAATAATGGAACTCAAATAACGGAACACAGAAAAAGGCAGCAGGCTGGAATCGGCCGCTGATTGTCCAATTGCTTGCGACGCCTCCAGTGAGGAAGTGATGTCAGAGCCACCTTAGCAATATGACCCCACAGGCAGAAAGTGAAGGTTCGACTCCCGGTCCTTCCACTCGCCTCAAAATCATGCTGCAATTGGACACTCAGGAACTGCCCAAAAAACCTAGTTGATACATGACTTTCAAAAAGTATTGTGAGCTGAAGTCCTGCCTCACGTCCAGTTTAACTTCTCCTCATTGGTCCCCGTCCCCGAACAGAGACCAGTAGGGCAGAAAGCTGCTTAGATCTGAGACAGGACTTGAGCTCTCAGGACCATCTCAGCAGTGTGACTTCATCCCCAGAAGGCAAAGGGCTCCATTTCTGGCCCTGGGTTTTTCTGAGTTTGTGCGTCACCCTGCTGTGATGGTGTGGGTTTACTCCGGGTGCTCCGGTTTCCTCCCACCCTCTTCTGCACAAAATTTTAATTGATTTCATGATTAAAAATACACTCAATTCATTTCAATAAAAATGTTTTTAAAAAAATCTGCTCATCTCTCTTGCTATTTTTACCCCCCAAAAAAATCTGTAGAAAATGAAAATGTATGCTTTAAGGATCAATATGTTAATATGCAATTGCTGAAATGTTTTGGTTTGCTTTAATTTTTTTTTTAATCTCTAAACTTGCTCACTGACTTGTCCCAGACAAGAATTCACAACTTTAAACAATTTAAAAATGTGTCAAAAGCCTTCAACATCTAAAACTAACAATACCTGCTGATAACACAGGTGTACAAATGTGGTATTAAACATCTTTGTTTTTAAATCTTTTTTTTTTAATGAAAATGTTTGCCCTTTACAGTTGTGATTTTAGCCAACTCCAGCAGCTTTTTACAAAAGCATGATGGACCCCTGTCTAACATTTTACCACAAAGCATCCACATGGTATATGTTACAAAATGTATTTGATTTGCCAAAAAGGGGGAATTCACTCATCTGACAGTATACTTAACACTGATGACTAGAGCTACAACAATCGATTGATTATTAATCAACTATTAAATTAATTTGCAGATGTCTTGACATCTTTTTTCAGAAGGAAAAAATGTCTTAACAGCTTTTCAAATGTGAATATTTTCTTTTTTTTTTTAGTTCTCTATGACATTAAAGTGTCAGACATCACCTAAGGCTTTGGGAAACCATGAACAACATTGTTCACCATTTTCTGACATTTTATGTTGTTATTGAAAATAACTGTTAGTTTCAGTCCTATTCACTGTTAATTCAGACTT
This sequence comes from Lutjanus argentimaculatus, assembly GCA_034769285.1. Lineage (NCBI taxonomy): Eukaryota > Metazoa > Chordata > Actinopteri > Lutjaniformes > Lutjanidae > Lutjanus > Lutjanus argentimaculatus. The sequence continues at coordinate 12,045,583 of JAWZSL010000009.1, read as the reverse complement.
AAGTCCTTCACTGGATCGGGTACCAGTGGATGACCTGCAAAAACATTGTGTAACGGGTAAATATTTGGAGGCCAGCAGCAGGTGAGAACCATAATATCTATCACTTATAATATAATAACATTTTTTTTTCTCAAAAATGATAAAGATTGTACAACTGTACAGTCTTTATCATTTTTGAGAAAAAAAAAGTACATTTATATCTGCTAATACAGTACTATCAAGCCTAATCAACCAGCAGGATTTTATTGTGAAAATCTACAACAAAACTGTTGTGAAAAAATGGGACATCGCTATCTTAAATGATGGTGATGTAGGCTAGCTGCTGGCTAAAAATGATGACTTGAAGGTTAAATTAGAGAGCGAAGGATACAAAATTGTGGAGAATAACACTGTCAGTGGCTTTGCTGCTTGTAAAAAGTTTCAAAAAGTTTTAGCTTTTGACATCTGCAAGTGAGGCTCGGCGTCACTATGGAGACACAGTGACAGCTGCAGGAGCAACAGCGCTGCGCCTGATGAGAACACGAGTGAGAAACAAGTGTGTGACTGCGCGATCAATCATTGCAGCTCTAGTTACAAATACATCCTTCATTTCTGTTAGAAACTTGTAAACCAGAGAGCTTCGCCTTCTGGCTGAGCTCTCTTTTCGTCACAACGGTGTGGTAAAGCGAACACAATACTGCTGCGATTCTCCGGCCTCTCTCACGCTCCATTGTCCCCTCACTCGAGAACAAGACCTTGAGATACTTGAACTCCCTCACTTGGGGTAAGGACTCATTCCTTACTCGGAGTAGACAATCCACAGGTTTCCTGCTGAGAACCACGGCCTCAGACTTAGAGGTGCTGATCCTCATCCCAGCTGCTTCACACTTGGATGCAAACTGATCCAGTGAGCGCTGGAGGTCACAGACTGATGATGCCATCAGAACCACATCATCTGCAAAAAGCAGCTTTGCAATCCTCCAGGCACCGAACTGCATGTCCATGAATGTCATGAACAGGATTGGTGATAAGGCGCAGCCCAGACGGAGGCCCATCCTCACCAAGAAATGCCCAGTTATTGTAACCCCAAACATGGTCTTATCCTAAACCTACCCAAGTCGTTTCTGTGGCTAAACCCACTCAGACTGACACCATTTCACTCTGTTAATTACATGTTAAAAAAGCTTTGGGGTAGCGTCTCATACAGCCGCATGAGCGTATCTCATGCTTCGGTATGAGAAGTATTGAACTGATCAGACTGGACTTCAGGGAGAAATTGCTTTGTCTTTCTGTTTGAGATAACTTTCAGATCAGCCCTCGTCATTTAAGGAGAAGACTGGCCTGACTGCAGCTTCACAGGTGGGTGCACTTCAGCGATCGCCTCCTCATGATAAATTATCTCATTATCTAGAGAAATAGGCTTTTTGTTTTCATGAGATAACAAGATAAATTACCTCGTAATGATGACAAGACTAGCTCTTTTTTTTATCTTGAGATAACTAAGTAATTAACTTGTGATCTAAAGATAATTGAAAAGACATTAAAAAAATAAATTAAAGCACGTACATTCTCCACTTCCATCATGTTAGATTCATTTTTTTCCCCCTTGCAGGTCCACCAAACAGAAAACAAACAGGAAGCAACCGGGAAGCGACGATGTTTTTGGTATGTGCACTGGGTGAGAAGCTGCTGTCATTGGAATTAATGGCCCAGAAAAGTTTGCATTTATCATCCAGCGTTCAAAAACGTCAGTGAAAAAAAGCTCCACCACACAGTTAATAAACAGAATCAGGAACTTCAGTTTTATTCTAAACTTGTTTCATAAAACTGGTCATCTAGCTAAAAAAAAAAAAAAAAAAAAGTTCCAAAGAGTTTGCTGTGTGATCATGAATCTAATTAATTACAATCAGATTAGACTTCAAGCTAAATAAATTAGGTGATTGTTTTTCAAGCTGATAAATATTTTAGAAGGTTCTCCTCCTCACAGCTCGCACTCTTCCTCCGCTCTGCCCGCCCCCCACGCCATCGTTTCAGCGAGGCGAATACGTGTGAATTCCTCTCTGTGCCTGGGCCTCCTCTCCCACGTAACCACCACGGATCAGATGTTTGGGAGCTCCGACTGAAGGGACACATCCACAGTGATCTGCTCACAAACTATAAATAGAAATAAACTGAATTAGATAAGACTCCTGCTGTTACTAAAACGCACGTATGCATAATCAGGAAAATGTGTCAGTGCAGTCTGCGGATTATCTTGAGTAACTGGGTCTGGTTTTACAATTTTTTAAATGTATTTTTTGGTGCCTGGAGGACCACAGGACTTGTGTCATTTAGTCCCATTATATTTGAGAGAGGGCAGACATCTCTACATCTGATGTCTCCAAAACTCTGCAGCTCACAACAAAATAACAGAGATGGAAAAATAGCACTGCAGGCCTGAGGAAAAATATTTATATTTATGATTTTGGGGTGAACTGTCCCTTTAAATTATGATCTAAATCTAATTGCAATCTGTTACAGTTACTGAGGAAAAAAGTAATTCAATTACAGTCACTAATTGAAATGTTGATGATTACAAAGGATTGACGTCCAAATATTCTTTTCAGTTTGCCTGGTGGAGATCTGCAGACATAACAATGTTATAACCATGACATCTGTCATGAACGTTACTTTTAATCATCATTAAAGGGACAGTTCACCCACAAATGAAAATTCTGTCATTATCTACTCATCCTCATGCCGACTGAAGGTTGGGTTTAGTTTTTTAGTCCACAAAACACTGCTGGAGTTTCACAGGAAAACAGTGCTGCAGAATCTCTCAAAAAATGGAAGCGAATGGTGACCAGTTTTCAAACGTTAAAAAAAACAACTGAACAAAAATATAAAATGCCTAAAATGACTTGGATTACACAGACAAGCAGTATGAAGGCACTTCCTGTTTTTTTTTTTTTTCCAGGTCACCATTCATTTACGTTGCTTAGGAGATTCTGAATTTTCATTTTTGGGTGAACTATCCCTTTAAGATGATGATTTTTATCATGACAGCTTGACATTACCAAGACAACCTGTTGTAAACGTGCCACAGCAGGCCTATTTGTCAAACTTAAAGAGCTAGTTTTATGTGTTAACATGACATTAAATGCGGTTGGCTGTCATGAAACTATTAAACTTGTATCATGAATAACTGACTTGACATAACACCACTGTCCCTGCTGATCCATATGTCTTTCTGTGAGGAATCATTTGAATAGTGTCCACTGAACATTTTAGCTTTAATCAGATTTATTCAGGATGATTTGAAATTTAATTACACCTGCAAGAATGACAGAGGTGTCTGAGCCCAATTAATCTTGACATGACACAACACAACATTAACATTATCAGACTAGGAGGTATAAGGTTGTCATAAAGCAATGGTGATATGGTCTTTTGCACTGAGTTGCATGTATCTTGCAGTTTCCATCTCTCTCTGTTACCACTTTCAAAGATGTAGCAATTATTTTTCTGCTTTGATGTAAATTGCATGTTTGACTGGATTGAGAGTAACAGCAATTTAAATGGCAAACAGAGCAGACACAGGTAGAGAGTGAAGGGGAAAATGGATAATTTTGATGTGACTCAGTGCCTGGAAATGATGTGGGACAAAACTCAACCCATCACAGTCAAGAGAGATGCCTGATTTAGCTCATCAAAGCAGAGCTCATCAAACGGATTCAACTGACAGAAAGGACTCGGAATCACAAAGACAACGGGAGATCAAAGACGCTCTGATTACAGGTTTAAGATATCAAAGATTGGAATGAGAGCGCCACTGCCGATATTTCTGTGCTGATAAAAACCAGTGTTGAATAAAAGACTAAAAATGGATAAAACGTAAACTTTGCTCAGGCAAGTAAACTTTGCCTGAGTCACAAGTTTGTCAAAGCAGTGGACTTAGGCCAAAAATTGTTCTGCGTTTAAGATGAAACAGTTCCAAGTTCTCCTTTACATTAAAATTGTTTTATTGAATAACAACTGCTACAATTCTGCAATAAAACACACAGCCTGTATGGCCCTGAATTGTGTTTTGTTCAGGTAGCTACGTATAACTGAATTTCTCTCTTGTGAAGCTAACATTAGCGGTTGTCTGTGTAGCTTATGTTAGCAGTTGCTCTGTGAAGCTAACATTAGCAGTTGTCTGTGTAGCTAACATTTGAGGTTGGTCTGTGCAGCTAATGTTAGCAGTTGGTCTGTGTAACTAACATTAGCAGTTGGTCTGTGTAGCTGACGTTAGCAGTTGCTCTGTGAAACTAACATTTGAGGTTGGTATGTGTAGCTAACGTTAGCAGGTGGTGTGTGTAGCTAGTGTTAGCAGTTTATCTGTGAAGCTAACATTAGCAGTTGGTCTGTGAAGCTAACATTAGCAGTTGATCTGTGTAGCTAACATTAGCATTGATCTGTGAAGCTAACATTAGCAGTTGGTCTGTGAAGCTAACATTAGCAGTTGATCTGTGTAGCTAACATTAGCATTGATCTGTGAAGCTAACATTAGCGGTTGGTCTGTGTAGCTTATGTTAGCAGTTGCTCTGTGAAGCTAACATTAGCAGTTGTCCGTGTAGCTAACATTTGAGGTTGGGCTGTGTAGCTAATGTTAGCAGTTGGTCTGTGTAACTAACATTAGCAGTTGGCTGTGTAGCTGACGTTAGCAGTTGCTCTGTGAAACTAACATTAGCGATTGTCTGTGTAGCTAACATTTGAGGTTGGTCTGTGTAGCTAACGTTAGCAGTTGATCTGTGTAGCTAACATTAGCGTTGTCTGTGTAGCTAACATTTAGAGTTGGTCTGTGTAGCTAACATTAGCAGTTGGTCTGTGAAGCTAACATTAGCAGTTGATCTGTGTAGCTAACATTTGAGGTTGGTCTGTGTAGCTAATGTTAGCAGTTGGTCTGTGTAGCTAACGTTAGTGATTGATCTGTGAAGCTAACACTAGAGGTTTGTCTTTTTAAATTTTAACGAAAAGAAAGCTGAAGTGATGGTGTTTGGTCCCAGTGGCCCCTGTAAACCTCCCCCTGTTGACTTGGGCCCCTTGGCACTGTATGTGAAGCCAACTGTTTCTAACTTGGGTTTTAAGATGGACAGTGATTCTAAACTAGATTGTCAAATAGGTGCAGTAGTGAAGTCCAGCTTCATTCATCTGAGGCAGTTGGCAAAAGTGAAGCCCACCCTCCTGCTCGGTGCCTCAGGTCAGCTGATCAGCCGCTCCTGGAGGTACCGAGGTCTAAGCAGAAGCTCAGAGGGATAGAGCTTTTCACTGCTCCTAAATTATGGAACGATCTGCCTTTGCACATCAGACAGGCTTCTTCACTGTCCATTTTTAAAACTAATCTTAAAACCCATTTTTATCCCTTGGCTTTTGACCCAGCATGACACTTTGCTCCTGTTTTATTATTTTTTGTTTTTCACAGTTTTTATGGTTTATTTTATGTTTATGTTCTTTTTTGATCTGTGAAGCTAACATTAGCAGTTGATCTGTGTAGCTAACATTAGCAGTTGATCTGTGTAGCTAACATTAGCATTGATCTGTGAAGCTAACATTAGCAGTTGATCTGTGTAGCTAACATTAGCATTGATCTGTGAAGCTAACATTAGCAGTTGATCTGTGTAGCTAACATTAGCATTGATCTGTGAAACTAACATTTGCGGTTGTCTGTGTAGCTAACATTTGAGGTTGGGCTGTGTAGCTAACGTTAGCAGTTAGTCTGTATAACTAACATTAGCGGTTGGTCTGTGTAGCTGATGTTAGCGGTTGCTCTGTGAAGCTAACATTAGCGGTTGTCTGTGTAGCTAACATTTGAGGTTGGGCTGTGTAGCTAACGTTAGCAGTTAGTCTGTATAACTAACATTAGCGGTTGGTCTGTGTAGCTGATGTTAGCAGTTGCTCTGTGAAGCTAACATTAGCGGTTGTCTGTGCAGCTAACATTTGAGGTTGGTCTGTGTAGCTAACGTTAGCAGTTGGTCTGTGTAGCTAACATTAGCGATTGATCTGTGAAGCTAACACTAGAGGTTTGTCTGTGAAGCTAACATTAGCAGTTGATCTGTGTAGCTAACATTAGCGGTTGGTCTGTGTAGCTGACGTTAGCAGTTGCTCTGTGTAACTAACATTAGCGGTTGGTCTGTGTAGCTGACGTTAGCAGTTGCTCTGTGTAACTAACATTAGCGGTTGGTCTGTGTAGCTGACGTTAGCAGTTGCTCTGTGAAGCTAACATTAGCAGTTGATCTGTGTAGCTAACATTAGCATTGATCTGTGAAGCTAACATTAGCGGTTGGTCTGTGTAGCTTATGTTAGCAGTTGCTCTGTGAAGCTAACATTAGCAGTTGTCTGTGTAGCTAACATTTTAGGTTGGTCCGTGTAGCTAACGTTAGCAGTTGGTCTGTGTAACTAACATTAGCGGTTGGTCTGTGTAGCTGACGTTAGCAGTTGCTCTGGGAAGCTAACATTAGCGGTTGTCTGTGTAGCTAACATTAGAGGTTTGTCTGTGTAGCTAACATTAGCAATTCATCTTTCCTGTAAAAGTTTCTGTATCTTAGATGTTGAGTCCTTGGACGATGACAGTATTTTCACAGCTAACTGTCTCTGCACTGTGATGTTGGTCCTCTTTTCTGATTTAAAGACAAAATAATGAATTTACAGATGTAAGATTAGCTGGTTTCACTGAGACCAGAGTGGTTTTATAATGTGTGCCCACTGCTTGTGGTTGTACATTGTTTATTATTGTTAAAATGTATTTTAAAATTGTAATCCTGCTAAATAATCCCATTTTTTATTAAATGTAACTAATGTGATTACGTTTTTTTTTTTTTTTTCTGTAATGGTAAAGGATTAGTTACCTTTTTTAAAATGTAATCCTCTTACATGTAATGTTTTACTCCCCAAGCCTGCCAATGATACTAATTAAGGTTCAGTTCCATTCAGGTCAAACAGAGTCAGGTTGCTGCTATTGCGCATGTTTGCTCACTGGAAAGGCTCTGCTACACTGAAGGGAACAAAAATTAGTAAATTTGTATCTTTGGTAACACCCGTGTTCACTCTGCTATTACATGTCAACGTGTCTGCTGTGAAAAAGGGTCTATTCATCCTGAGAGGGAACTTAAATAGTGCACCACATTTCATGATTATCCATTCAGTATCTGTTGAGGTAAGTGGTGGACGGACTGACAGACAGGACTCAAAACAGTCCACCGTCTCTTCTCTCTCTCTCAGCCTGCGTGAGGACAAGTGAGGACAAGTTTATCAAACCTGCAACACAAAATCTCACCTTTATTGCACATTACACACAACAATCCTCCAAACTCTAATTATATTTCACCTGGAACAAACTTAACTTCTCTGTTAGTATGTTTATTTTCCATTTTGTGTTTGCCTTGTTTTTATTGATGTTTTCATATTGTATTTTGCCGCGTATATAATATTAGTGCAAACATAGAGGTTGCCTTAATGTGATTTTGCCTAATAAATGATTAAATCATATATTATTTTGTCTCTGCCCTTGCAGGATGCCTAGACTGAGACTCATATGAAACGGCTGTTTTAATTGACACTTTGTCGATATGAATGATGAATGCTACTCTATTATGTTGCTTTTCCTCTTTCACCTTTCTCGCATATTTTGTATTTTTCAAAGTTCATAACCAAGGAGTGAAAAATGCAATTCAATGATTTTCGCTCTGGTAAATCTCTCGAGGTTTCAAATTCAACTTTCAAGACAATACGCACACAGAGGCAGATTTGATAACGGCCTACGATTTCTCCTGGGACGATGTATAAAACCAGTTTGGTGCCTCATAGCTGTGAGAATCTCATTAAATTAGATTATTCTCCTCGTCTTTTTTTTATAGCTCACTTTAAACCAAGAGCAGTAAAATCAGTGAGTGGATACAATAATCTGAACAGTCCAACACTAACCTCTCCCTGGCTGCTGCAGTATTTTTAGACGGTGTGCAGACGTCTCCTAACAGGCAGGTAAAACAGATCTGACAGTCATCGGATCAGATCTGCTCTGACAGCTGCTCAGACTTTCCCAGGTGTGCTGAATTTATTACAGGGAGGTTTGGCTCTATCACTCACATGTTTTCTGTGTTATAGGGATTGCTGACGAATAATGATGGTATGATGGTTGTGTTAAATAGAAGTGTGTGCCAACAAGACTCAGTAGCCTTTTAACTTTATCTGCTTTTGTTCATTTGTTTGTTTAAATTATGCCATGATCTCCGTCCCTCCTCCTACCAGCTGAAAACACACCAACATGTTGATTTATATTTATGGCTAAGTAACTTTGACAACAAGTAAAGTTATCTTTCCATCAGGAAACTCTAAACGACTTCAGTACTGTATTCCCCGTCGGTCTCAGAAGCTGTTTGTCCCAGCGCGCGGCTGTGCTGAGCCCGGTTTTGTTACCAGCTAACAGCTATGGTTAGCGAGTATAGCATGCTCCTTTTGCTGCACAGACTTTCTGTGCTTCTGTCTGCACTAAGGCCCACGTTTTCATAGATTTATACAGGCATAGTTGGTTCTCACACTGTGTTGAATGATCAGCCCCTGGCTAGCAGTGCCCCATGTGCACCTGCTACACACACAAGCTTGAATAAACATCTCCTGCGAGTTGCCATGAGTGAGCTAACCGGTTAGTTTGTTACATATCATGTGGCGATCGTTCCAGGATTGAAAGACCAGTGACTCTATGAAAAGGACGTATTGATGCCATGTGAAAATTATTTGTTTTTGAACAGACTTGGCTGTGGGTTGAACATAGCTTCAGAGTTGAACCCCTCCCTTTACCAGCTTGCAGCTAGTACTTTTTATCTTGGATAGGCTAACAGCAGTGGTCTGCATGCATATTTCTTAATTGAAAAAGATTTTCAATATTGTCTCATGAAAAAAAGAGCAGTGGTCGCTAATAGAAAACCAGCACCTGACCTCCAGCATCTTAACCACAGCAGAAGGGACAATAGAAGGACTGGTTATGTGACTGCAGCCAGACTTTGCAGGCTTTTTCTCTTCCAGTGCCTACTCTTCTCTCCCAGCAGCGACAGCATGCGGGTGAAAGGGGGGATACTGTGACCCCACAATTTACCATGAGCTCTGCTGAAGCATGAAAAACCAACGGCCCGTGTCCACTCTCATATCGCCTTGAAAACCTACAACAAGAATTGGATTGGCATGGCCCTGGATGAGCAGCACAGGCTCCATATCAGCGTGCACGATGCAGAGGAAAAGAAAAATGTTGATGCCTCACTGATGTGACCTGTTAAATTGCTAAACATGATAATTTCCCACAACATCTCCTGTCACAATGACTCCGTCTCCCTCTCTCTATTGTCTCATTTATCGTGTTGTTTAACTGTACAATGTGTGAACACAGTGTAAGTCCATTGATTAGCTTTGACTGTGCGTTAGCTTTGCTTTGCACACAATGCCCTACAGGCATATTTGTTGATTTATAGCCTATCTGAAGATCTGTAGATTATTTTGCCTACCCATGCATAATATGAACTGGGTCTGCTGCGTTAAGTGAGTGTAGACATATGGCACAATGATAGGTCAAATTTCACTGCACATTACGTACCAAATATGTAAATGAGAACAGACTAGAGTAAGTTAAATAAAACTGTGTGTGTACTGAAGAACTTTGTTCTTTTTAAACATGTGAGCTAATTCGGATCAAAAATGGTTCATAATCCACAAAAAACCCCAAAAAAAACTCAAACACAATTATGCAAAGATCTTTGCGCCCTCTCCAAGATCAAACAAAACGCAGGTAGGTACTTTGGTACGAGCTGAGAAAACTCCTCAAACACCGTCACGCACAAGATAAATGGTGAGTTGTGTGTCTGATCATCCAACCAGCACCTATTTCAGTGATTAATCTTAGTTTTTTTGGAACATTTTTCCTCATTCCCACTGTCCTCTCCCACTAAAATAACACAGCTAAGCTACGCTGATATTCTTTGTGAAGTTAAGTTTTGGTTATTTTGAGCAAGTTGCAGTATTTTTTTTAATTAGTCTTTTGTTCTGTGTTTTATGGTTTCTTTTGTTTCAGTCGCTGCACATTCCTGCAACCAATGTTCTTTTTTTTATTAGCAAATTGTAGTCATTTTGATTAAGTGGCAAGTTGTTCTCTATTGTTCTCCCTCTCATCCTTCATTGGCCCATCTCCCAACTGGTAAGCCTCAGCTCTGATACCCCTCTTTTTCCCGTATCAAGTCTACATGTGACTGGTGTTTTAATAAGTTTTATCAATTTTTTTGAATGTGGTAATAAAGTAAGACTAATCACCTTTTTTAAATGGAACCACATCTCCTGCTTATTTGTATAAACTAACCTGAATGCCTTCTCTTGTATTGGTTCTGTCAAAGTTAATACAATTTCTTGGGCGAAATTCCCAAGGTGGCGTTGTCTGGCTTTTGGTGATTTATTGGGGTAATACCTCCACCTAATACCACCACCTGCTTGGTGCACTATAAAAGGCTGCATTCTGATTGGACAACAGCACACTCCCTATAGATTTTCACATTTGGTTCCTTGCATTGGAAAAAAGAAAAAGGCCCAAACCGGCACCACAGGCGACACTTCATGTGCTTGCTATTTTCAATGTTTTGGGCTGCAGCAGGCACATATTTTTGGACATGATTGTGGCGTTTCCCTGGGCAAAATATCTCAGCTTTAGTCACACTGTGCATATTGTAAACACAAGACAAGACTTTAAGCAGGGACACTGTAGGCAGAAATCCTGGCTGCTTTGATAAAAAAAAAAAAAAACTCTCCACCTCCTCTGTTTCACTGTGAGCAAACTTCATTTATTTATGCCCCTTGTTGCTTCTGCTTATAGCTCCTGCTAATTAAACATCAAGTAATGTGTTGGTTTGCTATGCAGCGACAACATCTTTGACCTCCACCATTTAATCTTCACAGCTGTGCTTTGTGTTTGAACATGAAAAAAGCATCCTGTCTAATAGCAAAAATGTGTAATTATGTTTCCTTCTTAACATCTTTAATAATGGATAGGCAGGCTCATGCAGCTGTTGCTGCACTGATGCGCCTCATAGATATAAAACAACGGGTCATAACGCATTTCATTCTCATTTGACTGCTTTGAATGAAGGTAATTGGAAAGACCAAGACCAAGACAGGATTAGTAACCCTCCGTTCTTACAAAAGCAGTTTGAAGTGTCTACTTGAACCAAATCGTTTGACTCCCCTCTGCATTTATTTCTTGAGCTCATCTCCATCTCTGACTCATATCCAGGTCATTGACTCCCCTTAAACTTGACTGAACAGAGGAGTAAATAAAGAGAGGAGTATCAGCATATGAGGTCAGTGTTACCTTTAAATAGCATCTGTAAATAATGTTAACAAAAGGGTTGTCCTCAGTCCTTTTTACCCAGCTTCTTACCCTGTAACCCTGTAGCTACACTTGTGAGTTGTTTCTAAGCTTGTATTTTTTTTTAAAAAGTTACTAAGTGCAGCAGTTTCATCTACCTGTTTTTCATTTTGTGCATAAAATCAACCCACAAATAACTCAAAAAACTTTTTATGTTTGACAAAAAAAAAAAAGTGGTAACAGGTAACTGGTAACAGACTTATTGAATAAATCATGAAACACACGAAGCTCCGCTGAAGAATTTAAATCTATGCGGACGGATGTTCCTCAAATTAATATGTGAAACAAACGCCGCACTTCCATCATGTTTTCTACTTTGTTTTCCATCGTTTGAGGTTTGACCAGCACTCTTTTAATTACATCCTCTTCCTCTGCTCTCTTCATCACGGCACTTCGTAAGAGTTCTGTCTCATAGAATTGATTTTAAAGTTCTTTTCCTTGTTTATAAACCCTTGAATGATGTTGCTCTTCCCTGCATTAGAGATCTTCTTTTATTTTATGCTCCAAACAGATCACTAAGGTCCCCCCACTTTTCTTTTAAATGCTCCTCATGTGTCCCATAAAGGTACTAGTGAGACTGTCCTGTTTTTATGCCCCTAAACTGTGGAACTTACTGCCTTTGGATATATTATTGTTTGGATATTTGGCAAACTCTCTCTATATTTTTAAAAGCAAAGTAAAGCACTAGCTTTTTAATCTTTTAATTTTTTAATTTTTTATTTATTGTTGTAACTTTTATTCTTACAATTCTTATTCGTTGTTTTTATTGGCTTCTTGTCTGTGCTGTTTTAATTTTGTATGTGAAGCACTTCAGGCTGCATGTGTTTATGAAAAGTGCAAAATAAATTAAGTTGAGTTGAGTTACTGGCATCCTGAAAACAGCCACCAGCCGTTTTTCTCGATGTGCCCGACTCCTAATATTCACATCACAGTAGTGGATGGAAATGTGCATTAATTTGCATTTTATTTTGCAGATTTTCAGGAAATTTATTCTATTTTTTTTTCCAAATAATATTTATTTAGATTTTGTTTAAAATGCAGTGGTCATTATACCACACAAAAACAGCAGGTACAAGCATCATCCTGTATCTTCCCACTCTTCTCAGCACCTCTTCCCCACCTTCATCCATCCGATAATGTTTAGAAATAATGAACTTCAAATGTAAGTTATATATATTATATGAAAGCAGGGAAGGAACAACACAGAAAACTTTAAGTATAAAGCAACAAAAGTCATGGGAGTCACACTTTAGACGTGGTCATAGTGCAGTAATTACTGCAACTGCTGTTGTGGCTCACTTATTGTGCTGCACTCTTTGTAGATCAGCCCAAGGCCTCTGGTGCCTTCAGTAAGTCAGGTAAGGTGCCTACACCTGGATCAAATCATATCGTTCTAGTAGAGCTCAAGCTGCTGTTGACAATTGTTTCAAATCAAGTTCTCAGATGATTGATAAAGGTGTCCCACAAGGATCATTTCTGACATTTACTGGGTAATATTTTCCAATTTTGCATTGCCATGTTTGTTTTTATGCTGATGATACTATCTTGTATGTCATCGTCTGTACTGCAAACCAGAGTTTAAGTCTGCTTTTGATAATGTCATAACTTTTTCATCAATTTAAAGCAGAGAGCTTTAATCTCCCTACTCTGATCCACACTCTTAATGAAAATCTAACAGAGTACAGCATTATAAATACTTAGAAATTGGATTTGTTTGAAAAAGATCAAAGTAAAGAACTACGACACCTGATTGCAGAATAGGAATACTTATTAAAATAATGAACCTTACCATTAGTGGACTGCAACACAAGTTCTACTTATTGATATTTGAAATATTACTGTTTTAATTGTCTCTGTCAGTGTGATGACTTCTTTTGTCACTGAATTGTCTTGTTTTAATGTTGCATTTCTGCCATTTGTTCTCAGGTACATTTTGTGAGTGAGGCCTGTAAAGCTTTCTGAATAAATAAAATCTCTCATCTTCTGAGAAGACAAAGCCATTTCATGTGATCAGTAAAAGCAACTTCCTCTCCACAACCAAAAATGACTCCGTAAATTTAAAAAAAATGAAGATTTTTAAATAGTATTTAACCATAAACAACCATTAGCTAATGTCTTCTGAAGTTCTCAGGAGAGAGACGGTGGAATCATGCCTCAAGACATGAGCAGCCTATTACTGCAATTAGAATAAAAAAATCAAAAGAGGACCTCTTAAACTGAATATGAATCACTATGACTCACCGCAGAGGATAAAAACCACAACAAACAACTAAAGATTCATGACATTAGACTTCTAGATGCAAAAATAAAAAACATTACTCAAGCAGATTTTGTGTCCATAAATAGAATGACTCTTTTTCTTCTGAGCAGCTGTAAAGTTATCCACGAAGCCACGTTACTGACTCATATCACTGCAGCACGACAACTTTTTCCACTCCTCCGCCTTCACCTCGTCTGTACCTCTCTTCAGAATAATTAATTCACCTCTTCAACCTGTTGAGGAAAGATAATGGAGGAGAACTGATTCAAACAGCAGAGAGCAGATTCCTCTTTGGGGAGCTTTAAAGCTGATGAATAATTCGTCCATTTGTGATATTATTGGAGCAAAACCATTAGCTGTGATTCAAAGGTATTGGCAGAGCTAAAGAGGGAAGGAAAATAATACTTTTACCTAAATTTTATTTGTATGAAAACTGTCATTGAAGCCATTTGCTGTTGTTGTGAAGTAGAGGTGGTGTGTTGTCAAGGAGTAAATGACCCGTTGCTTGTGTGTGGGCATGTATCTGCCACCCAGGGGCCTCCTGCTCCTTTTGTCATAAACAAAGTGCTGAAAATAAAAAGAAAATGCCAAATGGTGTTAGCTGCGAATTACCCACTGTGCTGTGGGCGCTCATGATGATGCAACGAGGCAGCTCTCCAGACGGCAAAATAAAGGATGCAGGAAGGACCGTCTTTGCTTCCAGGATTAAAGAAAGGTAAAACATGTTTGGTAAAAACTGAGTCAAGAATGGAATCAAGAATTGGGTGGTTTTTATGTAATTCGGCTTTTATTTTGACCGCTGCCCATAAAGATTTTAACTCTTTCCCTGCCAATAATGAGATATCCCGTCAATCGCTGTTTTCACTGGAGAATCTCTGGAATTGAGCAGCAGAAGAAGAAGATGATTTTTATCTAGCATGAAATACATCGGTGCTCAGCTGCAGATCAAGGGACAAAGAGCACCGCCACCCAGGCACAGAGCGAGGCTGCTTGTTCTGGAGCCCCTGGGAGTCACGCCACAGCCAGGGCAAAGAGCATCGTGACCTGGGCACAAAGCGAGGACCTCCACCGCAACCCGGGACACAGTGAGGCTGCTCACACCGCAGCCCCTGGGACTGAGAGAGAGTGCTCCAGCAGTGTTGTGGGTGGGGTGCGGGACACACACACACACCTAACGTTAGCCACACATAATATGAGGTGATAAACCTAAAAATTTTGTCTTTGTCTCAAAAGTGGATGTTTTGATGCAACCAATTAATGTTTAAGTGCTTCTGAAAAAAAAAGAATGAATCTAGCTAGAACAAAATGTTTTTTGTGTCTGAAACTATCAGATCTGTTCTTTCTTTTGATATATTCCATGTTAACATGTTCATAGAAATTAATTTTCTGCGGGTGTTGAAAAATCTGTGAATTTTGTCAAAAATGTTGTCTGGCACCTTAAAAAAAAAACAAAATCAATAACGCTGGCGGGGAAAGAGTTCATATAAACAGACAACCTTTCAACATGTGCTGCTCTAACTGCCCGGCTCCTTTGGCACACGTGGTCCACTCACTCTTTTCAATCCAGTTCACCAAACAACATTTTCCTGGCAGAGTCCTTCCTTTTGTGATGAGCAGCAGTCAGCAGAGGTCCAGCACACGACTTCATAAAAAGGGAAGAGTGTAATTAGCAAACAAGCACCAGCTGCGCTAATCAACTCACCTGGCACTGCTCTCATGAGCCGTCCACACACCTCTCTCTCTCTCTCTCTCTCTCTCTCTCCTCTCTCTCTCTCCCTCCCTCCCTCCCTCTCCTGCAGCTGATTGCAAACCACGCCCACCTCCACATCCAGTCCAGTGGATGGTCAGTGACTTAGTGCCATAAAGTGCTACACACTGAGATCGCACTGGCCAACCAAAGCTACATAGTTAAGAGTTTGGAGTACAGAGTGAGAATGAAAGAACTAAAGTAGTCACTTAATGTTGTTTTAAACATATTGTGCCAAAGAAACTAACAATTTCCTTGAAACAGCATGTTGAATTTGCAGAAATGGAGCTAAAAACCAAACTGTAACTAACCCAACCCTGGCTTGGTAAACTCCTGCTAAAACTAACAAGCTTTAGCAAGTTTCTGACTTTTGGCTGATTTATTTTAATAATTACAACATAAATATTAATTGCAAGTGGACAGGAAGACGCCTAGCAAAACATTTATGAACTGCGCACATAAATGATTTCATGCAGACAAATAGACAGACCGGTAAAAGAACATTTTTATTGCATTTCTCTTGCATCCTGTGTAGATTATTCAAAAGCAGAGTACAGTATCTGCATTTTTAATCATTATTCAAGTTGAGTTTTTTGGTATAATAATCAGCCTAGAGGCATTTCTGTCTCTTGCACAGTTTTCTGTCTAGCCTGAAAGCTTCCATGCTGCTGTCTTGTTTTGCAGGGCAGTATACATCCTACAGCCATATTGCTCCTGGGTAAATAAAAGTAATGCTTAAAGCGTGCAGCTTCTAATAATATAGGAGGCTGTTTTATATCTATATCTCTCTCCAGCCATGAATGCAGAAGATGGATCCCTGACATACCCTAAAATATAAGACCAGCCTGCATGAAGTAGTTGGAAGGAGAGACACCAGTTTTATTTTTTCCTGCCTCAGTGCAGCAGTTTATCAGCAGGCCATCACCATCTCAGTCCAATTATTTTGGAGGAACATGTTCCATTTCTCCCAACCTTCATTTTATTCCTGAGAGATCTCTAATTAGTTGCCGTATTTTCCAAGTCGCTGTCCGCGGGAGACGAGTTAAGCCTTGAAACAGAGTAATGGACGCCGAAGAACATTAAACCTTTACAGGCTCTGAGGCAGAAAGACAGCCAGCACCCACCTGCCTGTCTGTGCTGAAAACACAGAGATGTGTGGTGGTGTGTACAGGATGTTTGAGCACACAGAGACAGAGAGGAAGAGGCTGTAGACCTTCAGTTTATCATGACAACTGGGTGACAGATCAGTTTTATAAGTCAGAGTCCACCAGGAGCCAGAGGGCGATGCGCTAAATGATTTCAGTTCCCCAGGCGTATGAAGAAAATCAAAGAATCAGCACCGAGAAGTGTGGCTTTCTTTTTCCGATGTTGTCTTTTTGTGTTTGTCTTTAGACTTCCTGTTGACACTGTTGCTGTCTGGTAGTGAGTGAGGCGTGAATATGAAGTTACTGAACCCTCGTCACTCCATTACCTGCTCTCTGTGCTTCTCATTACAGCCTCCTCCCCTGGGGGGTACAGGAGCCACTTGCACTCTGCCTGCAGGGCTATTGTACTGGATTGCATTATGCTAATGTCAGGCATTGCTGTTGCTGTTCATTCCCAAGTGTGTACATAAGAAAATAGGACTTTTAAATCATTAGAGGGTAGAAACACATTGGACAGATCATTTAAAATCACATTATATATAGTAAATTTATAAGTTATTGGATATATGTCATTAGATGAAACATTGGACTGGATTATTGAACATTTGTTGATTAATTTTGTGCTTCCTGTGCTGAATCAACAGAAAGGGCTATATGATTTATTGATTATACTATATGTCGGAAGGTTTGAGTTCAAGCACTTTTGGCCAGGAGCTGATTGTCATAGTTTGCGCTATACGAGCTTTAAGGCTCATTTATGCTAAATGTCAGATACGTATACAGATACAGATGGAGCCTTCTGTCTGAACTCTAAGTTCATTTAATCCGTACTTCTGCACGTTTCCTGAATGCTTACAGATACGGACCAAATGTTGCAGTACCACCAGTAGTTGGGCCAATAAATCCATCCATCTTCAACCGCTTATCAGAAATCGGGTTGCAGAGGTAACAGTTCCAGCAGGGGACCCCAGACATCCCTTTCCCCAGCTACCTTAGCCAGCTCTGACTGGGGGATCCCAATGCGTTCCCAGGCCAGGGCAGGGATACCTAGTCCTCGGTCTACCCCGTGGCCTCCTCCCAGCTGGACGAGCCTGGACTACTTCCCTAAGGAGGCGACCAGGTGGCATCCTTACGAGATGTCCAAACCACATCAACTGGCTCTTTTCTATGTAAAGCAGCAGCAGCTCTACTCCGAGTTCCTCATAGATGACTGAGCTTCTCATCCTATCCCTAAGGGAGATGCCAGCCACCCTCCTGAGAAAACCCATTCCGGCCGCTTGTATCCGCAATCTCGTTCTTTCGGTCATGACCCACCCTGACCGAAGATTGACCGGTAAATCCAATAAATCCAATAGTACTGTAAATGACATTTGTCGTCAAATAGGCAGTGAAAAAAATTCTGCACCCACATGTCGTGACGTTTAATGGCCGCACAGACCACCTCTGTCTACAACGCCGCCTCTGCTTTTGTGTCTTTCTCGAGATGAACATTATTACAGCCTCCTCCAGTGTCACCATGTTTGCTGTTCACACAAACTTTTGACTCTTCTTTGGGGTTGACTCTGAGCGGCGCCCTCTATTGCTTATCATCCATGCCAACATAAAGGATGTATGAAGTATGTGGGCAGTGACTGTTATATCGTGTAAAATGTACATGTCTACTTTTGTAGTTGTTTGTTTGTAGTTGAAATGAAAGGAAACGTTAATGCATACAATCATATTTGAAGGGTTTTCCAGTCTTTTTGACTTAGACCCTTGAAAATAGTCAGTAGCTGTATTTCCATCTATTTGTAAGGCAAATTTGAAGTGAAGTTTTGAAATGTTACCAGAAAAAAATGAAAATGCAAATTAAGCTTTCCATCAACTGGTTTGGAGTGAATAAATGTAGTTTCATCATAAGTTGGTGTTTTAGGCTTCATTTAAGTCTGAGTTATTCTTTTAAACACGACATACATGTTAGAAAATATTTGCTGAAAATGTGAGAACACTGAGCAACTATGTGGTACTGAACCATGAAGCATGGAGACCGTTAAACTGTTGTTGAAACATGATTTCTGCTGTCAGGATTTTTTTTCACCCTCCTAACGGTCAGTAACAGACGCACCTTCAGCGACTCTCTCAGTCCAAATCAGCTCAGCAGTTCACTTCAGCTCACTTCAGTTCCAATAGCACGACGCAGAAGAAAATCCTGTCTCCGTCCTCTGGCTCTGGTGGCACAAACATGTCTGGATATGTCCATTAAAGATTCTAGATGGAGAGTCCATGTTTCAGGTTGTTTCCAGGTTGTAGTGGTGTTTGACACTGAGACAGCAGAGCAGACAAGCTCCCAGCGATTCAGAGCAGAGAAAACTGCTGCATTTTTGATGATTTCAAGGACTAATTTTATATATTTAGCGATACTTTCAATCATTCAAATTTTGCTGGGTGAATAACATGTATCTCTGTGGTGGGACAAACTCAGAACACATTTATTATTGCTTTATGCAAACTTTTAATAACAGAATAGAAGAAGTAAATAATAAACCAATTGTTTGCCAATCACCAATAAACCTCCAGGAGGAAGAATCTGAAAGATGAAGAAGAAGAAGGAGAAGAAACAAAAACCAGTCCTCTGGCCAACCACACACTTGTAAGAAGTTTAGGCTTCAGGACTTTCTGCCAGAGAGCTCTGGCAGCCCAGAGAGCTGTCTGCCAGAAAGGGATGTAGTATAAAGAGTCCACCTCAGAAGCAGGCTGTGGTGGATGGTGCAAGTTGTTCTGCTTCTTCTTCTCTGGGAGCAGAAACAGTTGATCAGTCATGTGAAGTGAGCAGAAACTTTTTGAGGAGGAAGTTTTTCTCAAACTTTGGCATTTCCACCAACTTTTTCTCATGCGATACTTCGAAATGCACATAAAAAATACGTTGATGGAGTTGTGAGCTGTTCACTGGAAGAAGTTTTTGAGGTCTGAAGAGATAAAAGTAAAAGCAACCTTTTTTTTTTTTTTTTTTTAAAGAAGAAGAAGCAAAAAAAATCCCCAAAAAATTAAAGACAGGTCAGAAAAAATCATCTCCAGGTTGGGAACTACTGTTTTAGGTGATAGTGAGTTTCTAACTAAGTCCAGGTCCAAATGATTTCCCAGTCTGGTGTACAGCAACTTAACTGGACTGACCACAGATATCAGCATTATCCAACACTGCTGGGATGAACAGACTGTCAGTCAGGCCTTATCGCCCAGCATCAGCTGTCAACCTCACTGATGTTGTTGTGGCCGAATGAGAGAAAATTCCCACTGCCAGGTTCAGAAAATCTGGCGAAAAGCCTGGGAGGCGCTGGAATGACAAGCACATAACAGCGTAATGTTTGCTTGTCATCATATCTCGTTATTCTGCAAAAACACACACCGCGCATTTAGAAATACATTACAAGTCTGCACACAGGCATTTGGCAGCAGCAGCATTATTCACCATGCATGCAGGAGAATACATTGTACAGAATGAAGTCAGAAAACATACATTTTTAATTTAGGTTCTGAATGGAGAATAAAAGTTTAATGCTCTACTGCAAATCCTAGAAAGGTAATATTCATCATAGTGATTCCACCTCCCTGCTGCAGAGAATCATATGGCTGACGTTCACTCTGAGCGCCTGTCACGGCGGATTGCTTTCCACAACACGCCGCAGACAAACAACCCTTGGAAAATGACAGCTGTAACCAAAACTTTAGACATCCACAAGGAGGGTGGGGGAAACAAATTATGACACTTCAGAACTCTTCATTTTTATCAAAATGAAAGTGAATTAAGTTGAATGATGGGGCCCGTCTGTTGAGCTGTATGCAGTCAGAAGAGTCTGTTCTCTCCGTTTCTCTTTTCCAGCAGACAAATAACGGCACATGTGGTTGTTTTTCAGCTGGTTGAAATCTGCAGCTGCAAACCAATTTCCTTCAGTATTAAAACTTTTGCACTATTACAAAATAAGCTGCAATTCACTGATGGTGGCAAAATTGTTTCTAACTGTCCCTATCTCGATAAAAGCATTGAATAAATAATTGCAAGGTAATAAACATTTAAATTATTTACATTAATTTGTGTTTTAATGCTTTATAGACCATGCATTGCTCGTTTATGTGCTGCTTATAAATACTAAATAAAGAGTTTTAAAATAAAGTGCTGGTCAAACTGACTTTTTGTAACTTTTTGTCCTTCATTTAACGACCTGCTTCTGCTGAGTCAGACTGAAACAGCCGGTTTGGAATAAAATCTTTAAATCAAATGTGTCAGCAGTGGATGTGATTCACCTGAGGACAGAACCGGGTGTCCTCACCTTCATGCAGCTGAGCCCTGCGGTGGCCTGCAGGCCCTCTCCCCGCCAAACCCCCGTCCCGCTCAGATATGGACGTTCGATGCCGCGCGATGGACCGGCGGGCGTGAGAGGGGCGTTTAATCAACTGGATAAAAAATGAAGAGGAGTCATCACAGTGGAAACCTCTGCGGCTCCGAGATAAACTCCGCAGGGAGGCTCACAGCGGGTGACTCGACTTTAAATTACAGAGGCACGAAGATGAGTGAGAACCGATGACTTTTGAGCCTCGACTCATTAAAAGATTTGTCATGAATCGAACTCCAGACTGAGAGAACGAGGAACATAATTTACCAGAGTGAAAGTACCTGCAGCTCACAGCTGTGTGGGTTATCGACAGAACTGTGATGGATCCATTTCATACACACGCTCTCTAACTGATAGTAGTAGTAGTGATACACAGACACTCTTAGAAATAAAAGTGCTAAATAGAACCATAAAAAGGGTTCTTTGGGTTGTCTTTACAGGAGAACGCTTTTTTTAGAACCCTTTGAAAAAGGATCCAACATAAAGGGTTATACCTAGAACCGTTTGGGAAAGGTTTCACTGAGAACCACCTATAAGGGGTTCTACAGAGAATCCTTCTATGTAATAATGGTTCCATCCAGATCCCTCTCTAGGGTTTTATTCAGAACCATTCCACATTTTAAGGGCTTACCTAGAGGGACCTAGAACACAGTGAGGGGGTTCTACAGAGAACCCTTTTATATTTCAAGGGCTTTATCTAGAACCCACCCATGGGGTTCTACCGAGAACCTTTTTATATTCCAAGGGTTTAATGTAGAACCCATCAAGGTTGTTCTACCAAGAACTTTTTATATTCCAAGGGTTTTATCCAGAACAGACTGAGGGGTTCTACTGGGAACGCTTTTATATTCCAAGCCTTTATCTAGGGGGTTCCACGGAGAACATTTTTATATTCCAAGGGTATTATCTAGAACCCACCCAGGGATTTCTACCAAGAACCTATTTATATTCCAAGGGTTTTTTTGAACAGATTTGGGTGGGTTCTGCTGAGAAGTCTTTTATATTCCACGGGTTTTATCTAGAACACGCTCAGGGGGTTCTACACAGAACCCTTTAATATTCCAAGGGTTTTATTTAAAGTGGACTCAGGGGGTTCTACAGAGAACCCTTTTATATTCCAAGGGTTTTATCTAGAACTTAGTGAGGAGGTTCTACCAAGAACCCCTTTATATTCCAAGGGTTTTTTTTTTTACAACACACTCAGGGGGTTCTGCTAAGAATATTATATTCCAAGGGTTTTATTTAGAACAGCCTTGGGGAGGTTCTATGCAGAACCTTTTAATATTCCAAGGGTTTTATCTGAAATGTACTCAGGAGGTTCTACAGACAATCTTCTTACATTTCATGGGTTTTATCTAGAACCTACCCAGAGGGGTTCTACCCCGAGACCCTTTTATGGTACAAAGAACCGTCGATGACAGAGTTTCTCAAGGATTTCCAACTAGGGTTCTTTGGATGAAAAGCGTTCTTAATGTAGCACTGAGTCTTACAAAGAACCCTTGACGAACCCTTTATTCAAAAAAGGGTAGAACCTTCAGGAGGAACCCTTGTGGAACCGTTATTTGTAAGAGTGTAGACTTGCAGACAGTTTATAGGTGCGGAGATTAAAAGATTCACACGTGTGCTTATATGTTCCAGCTATACATCACATTAACAGTTATCTCACCAGAGAGCAGGTCCATTTAAGAGGCGAGTCCTCTCAAAGATTTCTGCAGCTACAAGATGTGTGATTTATTACAGGGCTCAGAGAGGGAGACTCGTCCCTCTATTGAATTTGTTTTATGGCTCACACATACAGAGCGGAAGGCGATGGATATTCCTCCTCTGCTGCAATCACCATTTAGCATATTTCCAATGTCGTATTTGCAACTTCAGCCCCAGTGGATAATCTCATTCCACAGTGTGTGCTGTGCAGTGAACTCTGGGAGCAGGAAAAAAAAAAAAAAAAAGGAAACTTATTCTATTTGATTAGTTTTCCTCCCCTATGTGTGTTTGGGAGATACGGTGCATGTGGCTGTTCTGCAGGGAGATACAGGAGTTCTGTTTTGGTCAGATTACCCAGCGTATTCATAAATACGCAGGATAGCTGCTGTCTGTAACAAAAAAAAAAACAAAAAACAATAACATTGAAAATAAATTTAACCCTTTTTACTTGGTGACAAAGTTCAATTTACTCTACTTGTAGAAGGGATGTGGGGATTATTTGGGCGTTTAAATGAACTGAGAAGGACGCAGAAACAGCATTTCAGTAGTGGAAGAAGATCCTTTACATCCTTTCTGAAGAAAGACTAAAAGTAGACGCACTGATTTAACTTCTTTACTCAAGTAAAGGTAAAAAAAAAAAAAAAAGTCCAGGTTCTGACATGTTCTCAGGGTATAAAAAGTGAAAATTTGGACCGGATGTCTCTGTGCAAAGCTAACTGAACCTCACCTTTTCCCTGCTTTTTTCTTGTCTTCTGTTTTTCTGTTCTTGTAATGAGCCTGTTCTGAAAATGTAAAGACAGTAAAGTACCGATATTTGTGTTCAAATGTAGGAAAAAAGCAAAAAGTTGTCAGAAAAATAAATACTCAAATAAAATCTACTTAAGTACAGTACTTTTTTTGTCCTGTTACACCATTTGTGTTGTTTTTCATCTTGTTACATCTTTGTTGTCTTGTTACATCTTTCACATTATTTTTCATCTTATGTCTTGTCCTTTTCATCTTTTGTGCTGTTTTTTGCCTCGTTACATGTTTTTTGCCATTACATCTTTTATGTTATTTTCCATCTTGTTACATCTTTTTCACTTATGTCGTTTTTAGTCTTGTTATGTTCTTTTTTGTTTCGTTATGTCTTTTACTTTTTACTGTACTAAACTGACATCATGCTGAATAGATTTTTTTTGAGATACTAACTGATATTAACTGTCATTTAAATGAACTATAACAAAGGTGTTATTTTGTTTCCTTTGTACAACCTATATAAGCCGATCTGTTTCTCTGACATGAAACTATTTTGTGAGGTTCTGAGTCATGTGTTTGGTGTACAAGCTGCAAATGGATTGCCCTTCTGGGAATCAATACTGTTTGATCCTAAGCGGGTATCTGAACCTAAACACACAATGATGCCTTATTTCCTAATTAAAAAGATGTTCAATTATTGAATGAAGTGGTTGTGCGTTTTGCAAGACCTCAGATGCTGTTGTTTAAATTCTGGAATAATCACAATAATTTACAGGATGTTTGACAGCTTTATTGATCAGAGTTGGTTATCTTAATGTCATATAAATACGGTGTAGTAGAAATATAAAATAGTGTTAAATGGAGAAACTCATCAAACGAGGCAGAATCAGGGGCAGATTTAGGAATTTTAAGGCTTAAGGCAAACATAGGCATGGGGCCTCCCACATCCCTTGTTCTCCCCTGTTTCAATTATTGAATTAAAAAAAGTAAAAAATAAACTTCAGTGGATACTTCTGTATCTCTTGCCAGACAACAGCAGGATGAACAGGCTGTAGCTGGGTCAGGTGCTGTCTTTCTGTATCCTCTCATTTCTTCCTTTTTTCAGCACCACTGGGGCAGTTTTGCTTTATTTGTACACCACGCTGAGCCATTTGTTTACACGAGTCGGCTGCTGTCTTCCTGAATCACTTCCTCGATGCGCGGTAGGTTTGTATAGTCCCATGTAGTGGTGAGGCCCTGAAACACTCATGAATTAAGCATTTTGGTGCCATTTTAGCATATATATGTTTAGAAAGGCATCATTAATTAGTGACATGTACAAATAAATAAATAAATAAATAAATAATAACTTTATACCATAAATGTATGAGGTGTTTTTGACTTTTGAATGTTTTTGACTGGGATCCCACAGGACCCCAGTACATTGGTATTTTTAAAAAGCAATTATTGAAACAGGGAAAAGTCATGAAAAAGTGGAATGATAGTATAAAGCAGCTGTGAGATAAGACAGAAAGTTTACCTCTGGGGTCTGTGGGTACCCCCGTCGGTAAGATTTGGGTTAATTTAAGCACAGAATTTGAGAACATATTCTCAGTTAATTTCCCCCACAGCTGCATTTAGAGCCCCCTGACAGGGGACCGACATTTTTCTAATTCACAATGAAAATAAATTAACACATGAGGCTGCTAATAACAGAGAGATTGATCTTTGTGTGATGGTCTTCGAGCCTGCAGAAGTATTTTCACACTAAAAGAACTTAAATATGCACCTCATGCTGTCCCTGGTAAGAGCAGTTTATGTTCATGGTTTAGGTTTTTATGTTCCAGCTGTTTAATGTTGCATAAACTCAGCTGTTACTGAATTAAGTAAAATATCTGATTTAAGTTAAGTCAGTAAGTCAGTTAATATGAAAATAAAGAACTTTAAGGAGGAAGCTCATAAAATCCACGTCTCCAGGCCTGCATGTGACCGAACTGCTCCGGCTTCAGACCTGAGGGTCGGGGTGAGCTGATCAATCAAAGTATCATTACTACTGATAAGAGGTCTTGTTTTGAGTATCTATACTAACATCAATAGGATCAATACAAAAATAAGATGGAGCCACATTAGATGCGGCAACATCTGCATCTCTGCTGCTGCTGTGTGCAAACAAGAATTCACATAACCAACATTTATTTACTGTTGATAATTGTCTTGTGTGTAAACGTGTGATTATATCATTAACAGTAAACAAAGCGCCTCATGTTTGATTGGCAAATTATTTGGTAGTAATTAAAATATGTTCAGATGTAGCCTATTAAAGGGAAAATTCTGTACTTTTCGAGTGGATGTCCAGTCAGTGTTGATGGTTAATGGAGGCAACTAAAGAAACAAATTCTCCAGTGCTGCTGCTCACTGAGCCTACATGTCCCAGGATGCATTGTGAGCAAGTTTGTGACTCCCACACCCATATTACAGTGTTATCACCACCATAGCCTACAGATATTACTGTATTGACCCTGACACAGCGCTAGGTGACTCATCAACACGCCTGATGACTGACCAGAGGTGGAGACTGGAAACTGAAACTGAAACAGTCTGTTCTTCTAGTAAGACTTTATAATAAACAAGTGATTGTTAATTAAACCTTTTTTAATAGTTATTTTATTGTCAACAAACATTCATACTTCATAAAGCATTTATTAAACATTTACGAGATATTATAAACATCATTTGCAACTTTATAAAAACCATCCAGATAACGTTTATAGACAACACATTCTCAGATCAATTCAATCAATAAATATGTTACTTACATAAGTTTACATACGTTTTATACTGCAGGTATTATAATAATCAGTTACAACTTTATAACAGTCATCCAAAAAATGTTTATAGACAATTTACGCACTAATTATTAACCATTTACAAGGTGACACAACTATCTGGGTCATTTCACTATGTAATGATTTCTTAAAGGTTTACACATCATTTGTTAATCATTAAATGTTTTGATGCGTGCAACAATTATCTGTTAGTGTACTCATTTAATAAGAATGTAATTGTGATTGTCTCTTATCAGCTATGATACAATATATAATTTATAAAATATTTTATATAACATAAAGTAGTGATAAAGTAACATAAATTATAGCATTACTAATAATTAATCAACGTAATTAATTATCATTTAATTGTTTGTTAACATTGAAATAAGTAATAACAAATGTTTAATTAACTGTCAATTTACCATTTATTAATGATGTATGTTATGAAGTGGTACCGTTCTTCCTTAACACCAACAGAATTTGCAGGAGAACCCAGAGAATAGCAGCAACTGAGGATTTTTTTTTTTTATTTCAAATGACTCCATTTACCATCAACACTGACTGGACATCCACATGAAAAGTGCTGAATTTTCCCTTTAAAAGAACGTTCACCTCATAACTCATGACATATTTCTCTCTGAGAGCACATTAGCAGTTTTTAATATTGAAAAATGTCAAATATTGATATGGGAGATCCTGGCCTGTTATCAGATCAAAACCTAATTCTGTGGTAACTTTTTTAAAGTTCCCTTGGTATGGCCCACCCCTACTTGAAGGTCAGACAGAGACGATGCAGAGTTTTGTTTCATAAATCAGGTTGTTGGTCAGATTTTACTTCTCTGCACTTGTTTTCTTCATCTTTTGGGGTCCCAGCAAGTTGTTTAAGTGGATCACTACTGTCCTCTGGTGGACATACACGGTACTGGCCTTCCTGGGCGAACCAGGAGAGGTGAAGTTGCAGATGCGTGAATTGGGGTTTTCCAGATGTTTGATTGAAT
Source organism: Lutjanus argentimaculatus (assembly GCA_034769285.1). Classification (NCBI taxonomy): domain Eukaryota; kingdom Metazoa; phylum Chordata; class Actinopteri; order Lutjaniformes; family Lutjanidae; genus Lutjanus; species Lutjanus argentimaculatus. The sequence continues at coordinate 12,018,422 of JAWZSL010000009.1, read as the reverse complement.
TATTCTGAGTCTTTGAGTCCAGAACTTCTTTTCATCTAAATGTGGCGTCCATTTTAAAAGGAATGCATTTACAAAGTCAGTAATCACGACTTTACCTCGCAATATTCATGAATTCCTATATTTTTTATGCAGCTGTATGACTGATATCTCAAGTGTGGCAGCAAAAAAAGAGGACATTTCATCATAATTTACTAGAAAACAGCCTCAAAATATGAAATTTCATTGATAATACAGCAGGTTTTTTATTTCCAAATAGAGATTTACAGATCAGAAATCAATCATATGAATAAATAATGATAAAATCTAAATATTATCTGTAATATGCACTCATCTGGCAGCCTCAGTGTGTGCTGAAGGAGCCATCGCTCTAACAGACCGCGCACATTGTGTTCTGGCCGCGGATGCTCGGGCGCAGAAAAATCTTTTCACACTTGCAGGAGACGCATGCGCGCAGAGGAGACCAACTGGTTTGTGTCAAGTCGAGGCAGACGGATGTGATCGAGCCAAAAATCACCTGTATTCTGGCATTCATGGTGACACAGTGAGTACACGTTTATATTTGACTTTTGGACAGCGAAGGCCTGTTTGGAAATCAGCGTATAAACCCTCCTGTTTGTGCGTCTTTTTTTCTGGAGGGGGGAAAAAAGGCGGATGAATTTGAGCATCCAGTGAGGCTGCTGGAGCATCTTTATGTGGATATTCCAACATCTTCAATTCGTGCATATTGTGATCTGCAGTAAAATGATCAAATACGTGAAAAATATGTGCAGATCTGCTGCTTTTTTTTCTTGAAAGAGGAAGAAAGAATCCTCTCTGACTGCAAATTATCATCTGATCAAATAATTTCATTATGTTTCTATAAATGGCTGCATGCTTCAGGGTGCTTGTCTTGAATCGACCATCATCATCATCGGTGTGTGTGTGTGTGTGTGTGTGTGTGTGTGTGTGTGTGTGCATGTGTGTGTGTGTGTATCCTCCCGTGAATGCGACTGATGGATGCGATTGCTGCGGTCCAACAGTAACGCCTTGTCGCTATCATTACTGCTCATCCTTCATAGACAGACAGACAGACAGACAGGAGAGGAGGAGAGGAGGAGGAGGGCGGCTGTTGCTCATCACAATTTGTTTTTTACATTCAGCATGATCCAACAGACCGGTAGGATATGAATCATTGGATATATGAAGCAAAGCGCCTTGTTTCTTGGTTTAAAAATGTCGATTACTGAGGTTGCATTGCACAGAAGTTGACCCCACGCGTCATGACGGTGGAGTGGTCGTGCATTCCTCAAGATCTCGGATGCTTGTTGCTTAAATTTGGCGATAATCACCATCATCTATAGTTTGCATCGATCAGGTTTCATTCATCCTCTCCTCTCAGGCCTTGTGGGATCTCCACGCCTCCTGTCAGATCTTTAATCCCCTGTGATTTCTTGGATCTTGTCGCGTTTGTGTGTGTGATGCGGTAATAATCTTCCAGTAAATCCACCCTTCCTCCTCCACCCTAGACATCTCTCATCGTGGTCTTCTCCACTCTTTCTCTCTCCTCGCAGTCCATGGGCTCAGAGCGGGTGGAGATGCGTAAGAGACAGATGCAGGTTCATCAGGAAGCAGCTGCCAGTGTCCTCCAAGCGCGCCACAGGATGGGAAACACCCCCACCAACGCCTCAAACGCCTGCTGCTTCTGCTGGTGCTGCTGCTGTAGCTGCTCCTGGTAATAACACTCCACTGCTTCCCACACAGCAGGGCTGCAGACCATGTATCTCCTATATGTGGTCTAAGAGCTCTTTTACTGGATTCTGTGAAGCCTGCTAAATATTCGCTCTTCTAATGGACACATTCCAGGCTGAAGTGATGGTTTGGACTGCCATCAATCCATCATATGCACTAGGAGTGAACAGTTAATCGAAATATTGTTGAAATCGCAATATGGCCAAGTGCAAAATGTGTCACAACATCATAAACGGGAGGTGATTTGAGGCCACCTGCCATCCCCCTCTCCATCTCCTACAGCAGAGAGAGTGCAGGGGCAGAGGGGTTGTTTCGTTCAATATCTTAGTCTAGCCTGCTTGACTCATTGATCCTTTATCTGACTGAGTTTTGTGACAGTTAGAATCTACGGCCCCGACCACGGCTCTGAAATGTGAGTGGTAGTGATAAATCCATGCTGCTGTCCATGGTGCTGAAAGCAGCAGACAGATTTGTAGTTGTGCCTGTTTCTCTCCATCACGCCCTCAGTTTCATGTTGGATATTCTCTAAAATATTTACTATAAATAATCAATTTTATACAATATTATAGACTATATGATCAAAGTGACAAGTAGCAAAGTGTAGTTGCAAAAGAGTGAGAGGATCATAAAGACAGACTACTTGTCAAAACTGAAGAATAGTCAGCTGGCAATACCAACTGAGTACTTAGCTTTTTTTCTACTTTTTTACTAGTGCCGCACAATTCATCGAAATATTATCGAACCTGCAATAAGGCCAAGCTTCAATTTTTTTGATTAATGACAGACAAAATTTCTAGCAAAAATGAAAATTGTGACGCATCATTCCCACTAATCGGGAATCATAAAACCAATGCAATATTTGTCAAAATAACTGCAATATGATTTTTTTTTTTACCATATTGTGCAGCCCTATTCTGTACCCATCATGTGAATGAAAGTGTTCCAGGAATAATCCTTCCACATTTTATGCATTTATTCTGCCAATTTCAACAAATACACATGCACCACACCTCAGACTGTCGCTGCAGTAGTTGGCCAATCACACATTGCATGAAATCGAAGATTGGCTGTGAGAAAAGCCTCGATCTGGGCGCAAAAAGGATCACATGCAGGTATCGTCTGACTGGAGACGTTTCAGAACTACTTGCTAATGGGTTATTTTGATTGGTACCTTAAAGGTGTTGAGGACTGATACCCAGACTGGACACACTCTAAGTTTCTGTACCACGTTTCTGAGAAAGTATATGGCCTGTTTTAACACCAGTAGCCCAGAACAGACAAACAACAACACACATAAAAAACAACCACCATTAGATACCACTTAATCATAAACACTCGTCCTTAAAGTTCAGAGAAGAGTTAAAAAAAACTAGAAGCTGAACAGCTGAGATTCAAAGCTGAATCAGCTCTCACACTATTTAAATGATTAATCGATTAGTCAATGTATGAACATTAATATATACGACATTGATCAGCAACAATTTAACAACAAACAAAATATCAGAGATTAACAAATCAAATGTGAATATTTACCACTTTTTCTCAATCATATGGAGTTTTGGACTGTTGTTTGGACAAAACAAAACATTTGAAGACATCACTTGACTGTGGGATGTTGTAAGGGGCAATTTTTCATGATTTGCTGATACTTTTTAGACAAAACGATCAATCAGTTCGTTAATAAACTAATATGTAGGTTAACCGATAATGAATCAAAGCATGTACATTTGCCTTGGTATTGAATTTGTGAACGCATGAGTCTTTCATTCACGCTGAGTTGTTAAGTGGTGGTTATGGTGACACATTTTTATCACATGTGAGTTACAGAGTGCAGAAAAACATGACCCGTATTTGAAATTTAGAAGAATTATAGGCAGATTTCTTTTATGGTACGCAAATTTGGGTCAGTGGAAAACCAGCATTATGTTTTAAATGTAATGTGACACAGGAGCAAACTGCATAATTTTGTAATATGAAGATGTTCGCCTTGGCCTCATTTGGTGAAAGCAGCTCAATAGCGGATACTACTTCCTTTCTGCCTCCATCCTCCCACTCATTCAACAACACCACAGCCCATGCCATCATCCCAGAAAAACAGAAACGCCGCGGTCCTGTGACCCACACGGGCCTCGGGGGGTTTTAATCTGTTTTGGACTCATCAAACGTTTACTCGTGCTTCCTCTGAGAACGGCCAACCTGTTGTGTGCAGAACATGGCCGTGTTAATTCACTCCGCTGGGGATGAGTAATGCGTTTTGTCTCTACAACTATATCAATTCCATCTAATTGTTGCGCAGCTACAACAGCCACATTCCCAGATGGGACGCCTCACAGCGGACTCTCACCTGAGCCAATTAGCCTACAGCCAGCTGCTACATCAGGTGTTGGGGACATTTTAATTACGCTCAGGAGATCCCCACAGGAGGATGTGGACAGTTGACACACTTTACTATTTACGCAAACGTTCTCAATGTTCCCGGTAGATCATCCTGAATCTACTGACGGTGTTCTGTTATTTCAAACATGGAACAAACAACATGCAGCACCTCCAGTATGATATAATAGACGCTGTTATATCACATGCAACAATATGCAAACTTATGTAACAAAATCACTGTTTGTGTTTCATGGTTCAGGCTAAACCGATTTCTTCCTGTTTAAGGGACAAAATCAAAAACGCATTTTTTTCCCCAACATGTAGTTTCTTCTTGTAGATAGTTTTGTTGTGAGTTCCAGAGTTTTGGAGATATCAGTCCTCTCTAGAACATAATAGAACAAGATCTCACTGTGCTTGTGAGGCTCAAAGTTCCAAAAACTCAACAGAAATCATGACCTGTTTACTCAGGAGCAGTTTCATGTAGGAACTCTTTTCTTTTTACTGAAAATTACACCTGCACTCTTAGAAATAAAGGTTCTAACTAGAACCATAAAGGGTTCTTTGGCTTGTCCCCCACCCTTTTTGGTTCACAGTAGAAGCTTTTATAAAGATTCCACTTTGGACCTTTTCAGAGAGTTCTACCTAGAATCTAACAGAAAGGGTTATACCCAGAACCATCTGTGAAAGGCTTCACGCAGAACCCTCTATGAGAGGTTCTACAGAGAACCCCTCCATGGTATAATGGTTCCACCCAGAACCCTCCCTGGGGGTTCTTTCCAGAACCTTCCCACCTTCTAAGGGTGCTAACAAAAACCCACTTTGGGGGTTCTACTAAGAACCTCTTTGATATTCCAAGGGTTTGATCGAGAACCCACCAAGGGAGTTCTACTGAGGACCCTTTTATATTCCAAAGGCTTTATCTAGAACCCATTAAGGGGGTTCTGCTAAGAATCTTTTTTGTTCCAAGGGTTTTATCTAGAACAAACTCAGAGGGTTCTATCGAGAGCCTTTTTATATTCCAAGGGTTTTATCAAGAACCCATCAAGGGGGTTCAACCAACACAATTTTTTGTTCCCAGGGTTTTATCTAGAACAGTCATAGGGTTCTACCAAGAACCTTTTTATATTCCAAAGGTTTTATCTAGAACCCACCCAGGGGTTTCTACCGGGAACATTTTTAGATTCTAAGGATTTTATCTCAAACTCTCCCAGGAAGTTCTACCAAGAACCTTTTTATATTCCAAAGGTTTGATCTAGAACCCACCAAGGGGGTTCTACCAACATGCTTTTTTGTACCAAGGGTTTTATTTAGACCATAATCAGAGGGTTCTACTGAGAATGTTTTTGTATTCCATGGGTTTTATCGAGAACCCACCAAGGGGGTTCTACCAAGAACCTTTTTTGTTCCAAGGATTTTATCTAGAAGACACTCCGGGGGTTCTGCAGAGAATGGTTTTATATTATGGTACAAAGAACCCTTGATGAAAGAGAGAAAACGTGTTCTTAATGGAACCCTTAGTCTTACAAAAAACCTGTAACTAACCCTGTCTTCAAAAAAGGGTTCTTCAGAGGCAAATGGTTCTGGGTAGAACCTCAGCCCTTCAAGAAGAACCTTTTTGAAACCCTTGTTACTAAGAGTGCACTGGCCGGATCACCGTGCAGAAGGAAGGGTGCATCTACTCACGGACGAGAGGCTCGTGTTCTCGACAGTGCAGAATGTAAACATCGATGGCGTCTCAGGGTGAATCATTTCGTACCGTTCACGATGCCAAAAGTGGTGCAGCCAATCAGCATCCTGGGAGGGACTACTGACAGCTACAGGCGTGGTTTTAGGTGTTACGACAGCGAGAAGCGTCCTGATACTGTGATAGCATCAGTTTTTATCAGAACTGGAGAGTATTTCTTCATTGATAGAAGATCAAAGAACGCTATTGAAGGTTTTTCTCAGTGGTAAAGATCATTTCGCTCCTCTCCCAATCAACTTTGACAAGAGTTTGATTGACTGATTGAAGTTCGCCCGTGTTAGACGTGATAGACAGATGACTCGTCCAATCACCCGCCAACTGTTTGTTGAAAGTGCCTGTCCTTTTCCAAACAGTTCCTAAGGACGACTTCCCGGATGGTTCTGTGTAACAAACCGCCTGGCGTGTCAGGTTACTCGACATTCACATGGGGTTTAAAGTCCAGTTGTCCACATACTTTTGTCCACACAGCAGACGCTGCTGTTTGGCAGGTGTGAGTTCACATTCTAACCAGCCACTTTATTTTTAGTAAGGACGGCTGACATGAAAGGACTCTCGAGTTATTTGAAATGTTAAGTTTCAAATCAAAAATGGATGACGAGCTATTTATAGCCTGTTTATCAAAGAACAACCAGTCTCATTGTGTCTGTGTGTTTTTTTTCTTCCAGTTTGACTGTTAGGAGTGAGGATGAGACAATACAGAGGTCCACATTTGAGCGCAGGACCGAGGGAACCACAAACTGTGAAGAGAGGTAACGTCTTAACACTGTGACCCTTCCAAGACCATCTTTCATATGTGTGTATGTGTGTGTGTGTGTGTGTGTGTGTGTGTGTGTGTGCCATTACTGAGAGAATTAAATCACAACAATCCACTCTTCCTTTATCTTCCAGTCTGAAGCCCACTCTGGAGGACGCTCGCTCCTGGCCCACGTCGTTTGAAAAGGTGATGAAAAGTGCAGCGGGTCGCAGCTGCTTCAGGCAGTTCCTGCGGACGGAGTTCAGCGAGGAGAACATGATGTTCTGGCTCGCCTGCGAGGAGTTAAAAAAGGAGACCAACAAGACTGTGGTGGAGGAGAAAGTCCGTCAAATATACGAGGACTTCATCTCAATCCTGTCCCCTAAAGAGGTGAGCAGTGACGGCTGTGATAGCGACTATGGTGCTGAAATTATGAGAATCTAACGACAGAAAATTAATCAGCAAATTATTAAATAATCTAATTATAATTGAGTGATTGTTTCAGTCATTCACGAAGGAAAAAATGCAAAATGTTTTCTGGTTCTCAAATGTGAGATCTTGCTGCTTTTCTCTGGGTTTTGGACTGTTGGTCAGACAAAATAATCCAATTTAGAGACATTATCTCAGGCTCTAGGAAATCGTGGGGAGCATTTTCCAGTACTGTCAGACATCTTACAGAGTAATAAAGATGGATGGATCATTAAAATAATCATTTAGGCATCTAATGGTTTCATGATCAATCAATCAGTAGATTATTGGCTTAATTAATGACTTTGCATCAGTTTCTTTAGTCCATACATCAGAAAAAAGTAAAAAGTTACCCTATAATTTTTCTTAACAAAGAACCCAAAAATATTAATGTATTTATGTCACTCTAGTGTCTGTGCACCAACTATGATGCTCAAACCTGGAGTCAATTAGCTTAGCTAGCATAGAGATTGCAGGGGGAAGCTAAACAGCACCTCTCAAGCTAAGTGGTTACAGCTCCCATAAAACCACAAATTGGAACTTTTAGATTTTCATTTGTTTTTACAAATAATACAAACAAGATAAGTGATTGATTTCCTCACAGTTAAAAGCCCTGTGAAGTCAAACTCCTCCTCAACGTGACAAAATAGGCAAGACTGTTTCTTTTGGTATGGATCCCTGGAGAGCCCATAGAGGTACAGTAGAAAAAGAAAAGGTATTGAGGCCACATTTTAGTACACTGAGAGCTTGAAATGCTGTTGTGTGCGCATAAGATGCAATTCATTGGCACAATTTTGGTTAATGTTTGGATTAAGACTTACTGTACCTGTGCATTGAATGTAAGCTTCATTATAAAGACAATAATGTGTTTTATTTTATAGTTTAGCTCTTAATTGTTAGTGTACAGTTGGTGCACTTGGCAGCTCTCGGCTTCTGTGTTTAACAAAACGTGGATGTGCAAAACAGGCCCGTAATACTTGAGGCAGGTGATTGCACTTTATGCTACGGGGAGATTGACTGGTCTGTTGTGTTGTCCCTCTATATACACACAAAAGGGATATAGGCTAATACTTTTAAGATCTTGCAAAACCAGCCAAAAATAAGCGACACAGCTGGTTAGTTGAGGAAACAGGCGGCAAACACCACAGTACATTTGTGTTTCTGGTTCTTCAGTAAGGATCATGTTAGCTGTCTGAGTAGAGTTAATAAACGCAGACTTCAGTGGTCCTGACGTATCAGTAGCTAGCCGGTGATGAGTACTGATCACTGTTTTAATGTTAAACTAAAGGTTGCAAAGGAATTAACTGGAACATTGTGTGGTTATTTTTGTGGCCATGATTAATGTTGAACCCTGTATATACTCATCTCGTGCGCACAAATTAATCAAGAAGGTGGGACTGAATTCTATCTTGTGCGCACACAATAGCATTTTGAGCCCTCGATGTGGTTAAACGTTGCCTCGATACATATGTATAATTTTTTTTTCTCAATGGCTACTCTGGAGCTCCGTACTTTGGGGCTCTGGAGGAGATAAATCCTCTGCCTCACATGATCCATACATGGCAAAGAACCTACAGAGCCGTTGCTATCCATGCTTCAATGTGTGCATACCCAAGGGCCGAACAGTTGATTGCAATATTAGCGAAATCACAATATGGCCGGTGCAAGATCTAAATCACAGGAGCTGCAGATATTTTGATGAAGGTAAAATGTGTCGAGATATACCATTGAATGAAGCACTGTGGTGTTGCAGAGATCCCCAAAACCTACAGATCATCTTCTCTAGATGCAAGGGAACATGCTTGTTTGGTGGCAAAACTCAATTTTTATATTTTTTTCTGAGAAAATGAAAGTGCAACTATTATCATTCACTCTAAAATCGTGACTTTACCCTTTAATTTTCTGTCACTCAGCCAGTCGTTTTAGCTCTGCTTGATGCACTTAAATTATATACTTCTATACAGATCATTAATCTTTTTTTTTTGTCTGTTCATCTTCTCCAGGTCAGTTTGGACTCTCACGTTCGGGACGTGATAAACCGCAACATGCTGGAGCCGACCTCGCAGACGTTCGAGGAGGCTCAGCAGCAGATCTACACGCTGATGCAGAGAGACTCGTACCCCCGCTTCATAAACTCGACCGCGTACACGGACCTGCTGAAGAGCCTGGAGGAGCCTCCCCCCGAGCCATAGACTCTCTCTCTCTCTCCACTGCCACACACTTAGCTTTTCAAAATGGCGCATGCGTCCCACCCGAAGGAGTCCTGTGTTCCTGTTGGAGTCGTGCTATTTAGAGAAAGACAGACAGGAAAATGAACACTACTTAAAACCGGTCTTTATCCAGCTGTAACTGCTGTTTATTTACCCATGATTAGCTTACCAAAATACTTGGAGCAAACAAGAACAAATGCTAGACCCAGCATCAGTTACTTGTTCAAAAACATATCTATATTTTTATATATTCCCTAGCGCTTGACATTGCACTTTTCTACCTTGTTTAATGAGGGAAAGCATGTATCTGTGAGCACTGCATTTGTATTTAGGTATATTGTGAGCCTTAATGCATATCCAGTTCTTGTAGAAACTAGTAGGTTTTATTTAACAGTAACTTAAGAAGAAGGAAAGTGCCTTGGAATAAGATCTTCTACACAAGCACCTTTGGTCTAACACGAACGGTGCGACAATGACTTCATATGTTGGTGCTTTCAGCTCTTCTCAAAGATGAAAAAAAAAAGTTTTTACAACTCGACGAGCTGATACCCAGAAATAGATCTTGTCTGTGTTTCAATACTGTGATATTAGTCTTATTCTATTTAATTTAATTTAAACAAAACAGGGAAAAAGAAACTGAATACATGACCATGACCACTGATATATTTGTGTATTTAAAAAGGAATTTGTGTGAAATAGCTATTTGAATTCTCACAAATTAAATAAAGCACAATCGTATGTTGTTGTTTCTGCTGTTGTGTCGTCAACATTCACAGAATATTCTTTCATAAAGGTACAACACATTATTAGAAAAAACTCCATGTGTGGACTGCATATTAAGCTGCTGATATTATACTTTTAATATGTGCTTTGTTTGAAAATACTTGTGTAACTAATGAAACATTCTACAGATTAGAGCTGCAAAAAATTATTTTTCTAGGGATGCACGATATTAGATTTTTCAGATATCTGATATTTTTCAACTCGGGCCACGATTCTCCAAATCAATTCGGCTTTTAATGTCACAATTCGTTGCGATTTAAACGTTTTTTGTAAAACTATCAAGGTTTGATTTAAAAAGATCAACAGATCATTGATTTTATATCCTGACAAATGTCAAAATTTATCTTTAAAAAGTTAGTTTTATCGTATGAAGTGTGATATAACTGCTGGTATGCTGCTCTGTGTCGTCTATGAGGTGTTTTATTTTTCGTCAGACACACACCAGACGCTGTAGTCCAGAGTGGAGTGATAAAAAAAACTGGGAGAATCACATATTCTACCTTTTCAGTTTAATTAATTAAATTAAAAGCTCATTCTGATCTATTTCCAATTTAATATTGAAATTATGACACCCCTATTTCCACATCATTTTGGCCAATTGCCGATATATGAACATATTTTTTCTCTCTTGTGGTGAATTAATGTATTATTCTGCCTGTTGTCAACATAACTGCACAGACATAAAATACAGTATTTTGCAAAATGTACAGATTCAGTGGGCAACAAAAGAAAACCGCTGCTTTTTCTCTGGTGCCTGTTTCTCGTTGTTCCTCACCGATGAGTTGCAGAGACTGGAATGACAGATCTCAAGATAGACAATTAAATTTGTGACGTTAAAGAAATGTGATTTGGCTTCTCCATGCATGAAAAAGACTGAACAATCACTGCAACTGTCAAGTCTGCGATCAGTTTCTGACACTTGACACTCGTTTAAAAGCCTTTATCGTATTGTATTATCATGCATCCCTAATTATTTCCATCAGAATTAATGATTATTTTTCATTCCATTATCTACAGAATGTCCAAAACACTGAAAAATATCCATCACGTTACGAAAGCCCAGGACGACGTCTTCAAGTTGCTGTTTTTTTTTTAGTCCAACAACAAATCCAAAACCCCCAAATATTAGAATTACAATCATTTTAAAACAGACAAAAAGAAAAATAAAGCAAACAGCAAATACTTAAATTTGAGAAGCTGGAAGCAACAAATGTTTGGCATTTTTTGCTTGATGAAATGTCTTCTATTATTATTTACTGAAATTAAACCTGCACTGCGGACTTTCACGTATAAATTAAAGTCTGTTACATTCAAGCCCTTGTTGAACGAGTTCACACGATGCTGATTCGTTCTTTCACCACCTTATTTTGCAGATAGAGCTAAAAAGAGTGTTTCAAATTTTAAATATCATCAAAAGCGTGTTTAATTATTGTGCTTTGATGATAAACACTGTCCAGCATGGACTAAAGTTAGCAACAGTCTCCCAGACGCAGATGGAGGATCAACATGGGTCTGAAAGCTTTGACATCACAACGTCAACGTCACCATTCACTTCCTCCGTTTGGGAGATTCTGCAATGCTGTTTTCCTGTGAAACTGCAGCCTGTGCTGTGGACTAAAAAAACTAAACTTGACTTTCAGTCAGTATGAGGGTGAGTAGATAATGACCGTCTGCTCTAGTGGCTGGTTGCAATTTCGCGAACAGGAACAGGACGGGGCGGGTGTCATTCTTCCAGGACGGGAGTATTTTTGTAGAAATGAGACAGAACAGGAGTGGAAATCCACAGGGTACCTCCAGGGTTCTCCAAGTTAAATTTAATACTTTTTAATATCACTTTTACCACATTTAATGCCAACTTCTCAATCATACCAGCAATAGTATTAAAGAAATAGTGGAAATCAGTATGGATTTTAAGCATTTATTTACCAAGTACTCGAATCTAGTAGATCATTATAACATTCACATTCATATTGCCTGGAATAAGCTCACTTTCATTTTGAGTTCTGCTGCCACTTTGATTTTTTTCATTACTAAATGACTTTTTTTTTTAAAAATATATTATTTTCAGAGGTGAGGCTGCAGTGTGATCATAAATAATGTGCATTTGATAGTTATTTATCACATTAGGGCATTTACAGTCATATGAAAGGACAAAAAAATAAAGTCCTTTGTTCACAAAATTCAAAACTTTGTAAATCAAATTAAATACTTTTAAGGCCTTAATTTTGATTATTAAATTCAATAATTTTAAGACCCTGCTGGTACCCTGAGCCACTCCTATATCTATTTTTTTGCACCTTGACCACTCGAATTTATAATAATAAAGTTAACTTGAACTTGTATTTAACCATGCATCAAGTGTCTGTAATTATTGTCGCTGCCAGAAGAGGAAGACAAAAGTTCCACACTGCAGGTTTAATTAAACGAGTTAATTAATCGACTAATAAACTTGTTTGAGCACTACTACAAATAGGCTACGTTAATAAAAAGAACATTTAACAACAGGCCATTTATTGTGAGATAGAAGGTATTAAACCATAAAGTATAGCCCTAGTTATTCCAATACATACGTTTCCTAGAGGAAATGGCTTGTCTCAATGGCAAATAGCTTAACAATCAAGCAACTAATGTTACTCTACTGTAACACTGAGTGTGTGGCTCCAGGTCAGGATGCAGCATCGTTACAGTCATGTCTCTCCCGGGCCAACGTGTAACCCCAGTCCTGTCTGGCTCTCTATGAGTAGCAGCGCGGTGTTATTGTCAAGTAAGTCAGTGGTTCCTCGAGTCCACGGAGTCTCACTGGACTCAAGCCCAAAAGGACTCTGATGGTGCTGTCCGGTTGTTCGGCTACTCCCGAGTTCACTCGTCGCTGATGGGAGGAAGCTGCTTCTCTATGAATCGCTTGATATCCACCATTTCCTGCAGAGTCACAAAATAAAACAAAATATATAACACAGAACTCACTAGGGGTGGTTCATGCTGAGGTCATGGCTGGCTACTTTTATTTTATTTTAATAAAGACAGGAAGCAGAAGCGCTTTAAGTCAAAGGGAGGGTTGCAAATTTTGTGTATATGCAAAACCAAAGAATCACAACACATATCACATCGGCACCCAAGTATCATGATAAATATCGAATCGAGAGAGAAGTGTATCGTCCCGGTCCCAGAACTCAACCAGAGCTCCAGACTCAAATGCGACTTTCCTCACACTGACCTCTGGACAGGCGCTGTGAGGTAGACCCCGGTACGACTTGAAGGTGATGTTGGATGGATTGCAAAGGCTTTTCATCTTCTCTGCTGTCTGGCTGCCAAATATGAAGGGCACCAGGGGGTCGGCGTCCCCATGGCATTGTAGGATGTGCATGTCCTTATTAGCACTGTTGGCAGCAGCCTGAGAATAGAAGAGATTAGGATTATTCTAATTATCTGATTATGACAGATTATGACTTGGCTATGGGATATCCCTAAACCTGTAAATCAATTAAAGGAATAGTTCACAATACAATGAACACTGGGAGCACTTCACTGTATTTTTTGAGCAATTGTTTAGACGTAGAATACATTTAAACTCATGAACAAGTTAATCAATTTGAACTTTCAAGTGAGCAGCACCTTTAATTGTATAATTTAGTATTTAATGAACTACTTAAAGGGATAGTTCAGATTTTTTTAAAGTGGGCTGTATGAGGTACTTATCCACAGTCGGTGTATTACCGACAGGAGATGGAGGTCGGCATGCTGCTTGTTGGAGAAGCAGCAGAAGTACTTATGTAGAAAGCTAAACGTTGTACTGCTGTGGACAGCAGCAAAATGTATTTAAGCCACCGGAAAAGTGCGTACAATATTTTCACTGCTTTAACCTTGCCATCAGACAGCCTTTTCTGACAGGAAACGGCCATTATATAAGTCAAACATTGTTCTCTCCTAAGCCACCAGACTCCATTGCCAAAAACATTAATTTTACCTCACAGAACACAGGAGCTGCTCTGCTCTTACTGCCTCCACTGTTAGTTTGTTAGTGTGACTTCGTTTTAAAGGGTTAGTTCAGATTCACAGAAGTCACACAATAACACAAACAAACTATGTGATCATGTCAGCAGTAGCCCAGCAACTCCTGTTTTCTGCTAAGTAAAATGAACGTTTCTGACAATGGAGTCTGGTTGCTTTGCAGAGAGTGATATTTGACTTATAAAACCACAGTTTCCCATTATAAAACGTGTGAGGTAAAACTGTGAAAATATTTTAGAGTATTCTTAAACTGGTACAACCCCAACCCCACTTCAAATAATCTGAAATATCCCTTTAAGAATGTGCATTTGGGACACTGAATATCTAAAAGGTGCAGGTGGAAATGTCATGCGTCATGTTTTTTTCTACCTGAGGGAAGGACTTGCGGAGAGGGAGCCAGCAGCTCAGAGCGACCACTCCAGCTAGCTTCTGCTGAGTTGTCAGAGCCGTATAGAGAGACAGCGCTCCACCCTGGGGAAAAAAAACCAACACAACGCTTTTGAAGAAAATCCTTTTCAAATATCTCGTGTCTATTATCAACAAGGACTGGGCCTCATTTTAAAAATTAAGATAAAATGTACCAACACTACCCTTAAAGTGATACCGATACCAACAGAGTACTTCACTTGATATGTTTTTCTCTTCTACAAGGGGTGTAGTTCCTGCAGTAGAGGGCCAATCAAACTCATATTAAATCAAAGAATGCTTGCTGTGACTGACTGTGAGGAACCATACAAACAGTCTTTCTTTTTTCTAGATCTGGGTACAAAAAGGATCGAATGCAGATCGTCTTTGACTGGACAAGTTGCGACACTACTTGGTACTGGGCTGTTTGTAGTCCAAATGCATAGCCCTGTTACTAATAGAGTAAAAAATGCATAACAGGTTCAGCATCAGAACAGCAAAGAATTGAGTTTATTTCAGGTTCCTACTGCATTAAAAAGAGACTTCTGTTATTCTCTGTGATTTAACTAATATCGGATTTGTCCATTTGTAATTAAATGCTCGCCTTCAGATTACTTCTAGTGCAGCACTGTGTGTGTTGCTGCAGAGCTGGAACTGCACAAAGTGATACAAACAGCTGATCTGTTAAATCACAAATCTCTCAATTTAACTTCCCGGAGTCTCTGCTGGTTGCCTGGCAACTGCTCAGAGCCAAGAAACAGTCCTGCACAAAACCCACTGTAAAAGTGAAAACCCAATTGTCGTTTTTACATTTCGGCTTTTGTCTGGACTAAACAAACGAGATACGACATGTTAATTATTGAGCTTTACAGGTGCTAGTGGGTGGATGTTGTTACCTTTGGACAGAGTCAGGCTAGCTGTGCTGCTTCCAAGTTAAGCTAACCTACTGCTGGCTGTAACTTCATATTTAACAAACAGATATTTTCCACCAGAGAGCAAAGAAATGTATTTTCAAAAATGTCACACTTTCACTTAAGTCTTACATGCAATTTCCACCAAATTTTGTAATCCCACTTATGAAATTGTGTCTAATTCATGTGCTTGACTTTAAATAATTTAAAGCTACTACAAGAAACTTCCATATTGTTTTGATTTTTAAGGCCCATGTGGACAACCACAAAATATAAGGTCAAAAACAAAATTATCCAAAGAAAATCTCTTCCTGCTACTTTTTATCTGCCTCATATACAACTCACTGCGACTTTGGCTGGGAAAATGTAAACAAAAGCTCTTCCAGTCTGCAAGCCAAATAGTTTCATCTCATTTGAAGGAGAATCAGGCATAAGATAGTCTGTAGTTTCAATGATCCCCCTTAAGGGAAATTTGGTAAGGAGTTAAAAAAAATATTTAAAAAGTAAAAAGTAGGGAGAGGGAACTGCTGTGTTCGGCTGCCACTCACTGCTGCGCCTGCGCTTTTATCTATCAAGAATAACTACATAGAAATAGCTGATCCTCTCACTGATGGCCTCGTTTGCTTATGTAGGTCATATAGAGACGTCAGTATTAAATTGAGACTGTTTCATAACCAGTTAAAAACTTCTTTTAGTGTGTTTAAAAAAGTCGGGGACCTAAATGGAGACTGAACTAAGAGAGAGCTGTCCCTGTTCTCTTTACCTGCCTACAACACAACTTATACTGATTTTTGACTGAAGGTATAGCCTAAACAGTTTTAAAATATAACTTACTATAATATTATTCTTATGTAGTCACATTCTTAACTATTTATGAGTATTACCCACTGCAATACCTTTTTTCCCAAAGGAACAGACTGAATAACTGCTAAACAACAATTTTCTTGACCTCAGTTTTGTTCTAAGCATGCTACTGTGAACCTGTTTTCTGGAGCATTTAATTAACTGCACAAGTCCTGTGTTTCAGATGCATTTATATTTTAAGACTCTCCCCCTCGAGAAGTGCACTTATGTGTATGTTTTGCATTTGGTTATGCAAATACCTTAAGCTGTGAATCACAGAAAAAACAGCGTTATGTAATACAGCATCTGTGTACATGCCACACCTACCTGTGAGAATCCACCCAGGATAATTCTGTGGGAAGGTATCCCGTTCTTCACTTCTTGATCTATCAGGGCTTTGACTGTCGACAAATTAAGGAAAATCCCAGCAATTAAATCTGACTCATAAGTGCACAAACTCTTTATGCAACATATTCCAAAACATGAGTAGAAAGTTACAATGAAATTCAAAGACGCACTGTTCTCTGACGCCCTTTTAATACCAGACTCGTCTTCATCCGCATCTGGGTTCAATCCATAGATATCAAACCTATACATGCGAAAAAAAAAACAAAACATGCAATGCTCATTGAGTGTGTGACACCTGTGCTGTCTATTCAAATATGTTCAAATATTTTGTCACTTACCAAGAAGGCATGGACATTCTCATGTTCAGAGAAACAGGCATGGTGGGACTGTAATCATTGGAGAAAAGTGACATCACAATTTGCCTCAAACAACACAAAACATGTGACTGTTACTTTGACTGTAAACAGAGAGTCAACAAGTTTACATTGAGATTTTATTTTTAAACCTTTGGTGACAAATTTAGTGGAAGATAAGTTATTTAAGTGATTGTGTAACCTCTTGGTCACGCGCAGCATCGACAACAACCAAAGCCTCTTAATCAAGCAATTAAAATTTTGGACAGAAAGAAAGCCAACAAGGTCTCAAGAACACAGTCATTGCTATGTTCTTGAGAAAGTAAACATGTCAAGTTTTGATCATTTAATTGAATTTCAGCATCAACAACATCACATGTGGAATTCCTTACCTTTAAGTCTAACTGGATCCTGACTTATTTTAAACTAATCAGATGCTTCTTGTTGTACGGTGCTTTATTGTATTATAATTTGCCTCTTGTATTGATCTGTCTGTATTTTCTTGTTGAGTTCTGAGTTTTGTGTTTTTGATTTGTTGTTGCGTTTGTGTATTGTACTGTCTCTTGTATATTTGTTGTTGAGTTTTATGTATTTTGAAGGTCCATTTTGGGAAGGGTATTGCAAATTAACCATAAACAGGGATGCTTCAGGTTTCAATAAGTCAAATTTAAAACTTTTTAAGACACTTTACAACCATAGCGAATGTATTTTTAAAAGCTATTTCACAATTTGTATTAACATTTATTGGATCAATGTTGGTTTAATTTTGTAGTATCAATACGTGTTTTTTTTTCCCCCAAAAAAAACATTTAAAAGCAAACTGAAGTTTAACTACAACTTTATAAAAGCACTGTTAACTTCATAATTCAATTTTTAAGGCCTGTCAAAATCATATATAATACATTTTAAGGTGTAAAATTCAGATTATCGGATCTTACACTTTTATATGCAGAAACCAGTGTTTGTGTTACAGATATTTATTGTACTGTCTCTTGTGTATTTGTTGTAGAGTTTATTATCTTTAAAGCCCATCGCAAAACAAGCTTAGGCTATAAATGCTGTGGTGTGTCCATGCACAAATAAACATAAGCCATTAATCACTACACAAGACCTTAAAAGTATGTGCTCTGATACTTTTCAAGACTTTTTGAACACTTGCAGACACCCTGTGTAAACTTACGCATGTGGACAGATGTATTTCACATGTGGTATCCTGATGCCTGCAAAAGCTTCCGCCCAGCCATGCCTGTCGGGTGGGACACAATTAAATCAGTTTTAATGGAAGTGTATTTGTCTCTGTGAAATAATTTTGCACCAAATGAGGAGGGGTGGTGGGGTGGTGGGGGCTGCCTTCTTCACGTACCCTGTATCACCAAGGCCGTGCAGAAATATCACCTGGAAAAAAACAAAAACAAAAACACATGACTGCAGAGGTACAGGCTCACACATGCAGTTTTCTTTGTAGTTAGTTAGCTGGGATTGTTGTTTGAGTCTACAGCTGCTTTATGTCTAACTTTAAGCAGCCAGACGTCAGTGTTGTTAAGTTAACTCACCGCCGCAGTGGCTTTCCGGGCAGCAGGCACGATGGCAGGTAAAGGCGCTGACATGTTATTGCCGCACATACAGCGCTGAGGCAGCTGATATGCAGGGACACGTTAGCTACGAGCTAATAACGATGTCCTCAATTTGTGTCGATCCTGGTCCAACTCCGGCCGTCAACCGACAAACAGCTGAAGGACAAACGTCGACTGAATATGGAGGTCAAGGTACCTCCGCCTCGTATTACCGCCACGCAGCCGTGAATTTCTTGTTAGAAGTTGAATTTTGTTGGAAAACAATTCGCCGCCGGATCACCACTAACCGTTAGCTTAGCTAGCACGTTACTCGCCAGCAGCGCTGACCGCTCTGTTGTCCCGCCCCCTCCGCTACGTGATTGGCTCCGAGTAGAGGTCCTTCACAAATGAAAGGCAGCGATTGGTTTGTTGAAATGTCAATGAGCCCCAGGTTTAATAGCTGTCAAATCCTTAACAATGACCGTTAACACACTTCAGTGGCTAAAGTATATTGACAATATACGTTACAAAATCAATATTATGTAGATAGTGTTTATGTATTTCCTTTTATTATTTTTTTTTTTTTTTTACAAAGAACGTACATGTACAAAACTTGTTCAAAGTGAAGCACAAGAATGAAAAATTATGTGTAAAAGAAAATTTAAAAAGAAAGACAAAAACACTTTTTTTTTTGTTACCGATGGGGGTAAATAAATAAAATATAAGATAAAAAAAATCTTTATATATTAAACAAACGTCTTGCTTGAATTCCTTATTAAAGGCAACAAAGCATGGCTTCATACCTGTTATGGATATGGAATTTCATCATTATAATAATAGGTTTAATTGCATAAGTTTATGTCCTTCAGCAAAAAACCCACACAGATATTTATGACATATATAGAGTCTTGTGTGGTGACCTTTAGCACAGATTTTCAGGACCAACAATTGCTTTTTTATTTATTACCTTTACCGACTAAACATTAAATAAGTTTTTATATTTGTTTTTCTACATTTATGATACTAATATTTACATACATTCACCGACAGTCCGACCTGAAATGCGTCAAAGTGCGACAGTTTTTGTTATACGTTTTTGACTGTCGTGCCTTTATTTTGAAATGTCGCAAAAACAACAAGACGTACTTCCGCTTGCCTTGGTCACGTGACCTGTGTGCCCTTGGTTTGGCAAGCTGTGACATGTGAGCGCCAGAAACATGTCTTTCCCCAAAAAACCTGGCGGTAAAGCGTTAGACGTTTTGCAGAATCTGCCGCGGATAACTTTAGCAAACTTACGGCCTGAACCAGGAGCCAAAAAGCCGGTAAGTTTTAACGCGTCGTCTCTTTTATAGACACCTTTAGCGGCACACGTTAGCTAGCATAGCCGCTTAGCATGTTGTGTTAGCTAGAGGAGACAAATGCTAACCTGCTGTGAAGATGACACATCACAATAGCAAAACTCAAATGCTCAATTTCTGTAATTGTAGGACAAACGGCGGGGCAGAGGCAGCATGGGGGCAACAGAAGCGGCCGGGGGCATAAAGGAGAGCGGCAGAGAGGCACCCGGCCTCGGCTGGGATTTGAGGGCGGTCAGACCCCTTTTTACCTGGCCATTCCAAAATACGGCTTCAATGAAGGACACAGGTAAAGACTTGTCACCCTCTCCTCCCTGTGTGAAATTACCCGTGTGTAAGTCTTTCTTCTTATAGGACACGTTAATAAATAAAACATGGATTACAAGCTGCCATTAAAGTTCTTGCAGAAAATTCCAATTATGATTTCTTTTTATTACTCTTGGTTATAAAATAGCCGGTGCATTTCTCTCATTAAGGGTGGGTGATACCACACAATTGATACTAAGTGTTTCCAGGGCCAGGATCACTAATATCAATCCTGATACCAATAGTTTTCATTGTTAAAAGCAGTTAATGTATCAGGTAAGAGAGTGAAATTTATTCTACTCCTGAGTATATTACCATCAATTAATTTACTAAACATGAAGCATTACTTCTCACAATTCCCTGTTGCATGCATTTTAAACACAAGACAAATGTATATAAAGAAATATTCATCATGTGAATAATCTCTGCTTGCATGCAAACAACAGCAGCAGAAATGTAAATGTTGTAGCACTAAAAAAAAGTTAAATGTGCCCAGGATGTACCAATACTTTGTTTTAAACATTCACAAAAGGATGAAGAGTTTCAGTCCAGTATTTCGGTATTTATCACAGTAGTGCATCTGGTGGTCACGCACATATTCACAGTCATCACATTGCATATTCATATCACCAAATCCTGCACATGTTGATGCACTTGTGTTGGTTAAGTAATAAAAAAGACTCCTAATCATTCATTTTCCCGAAATTGGAAGTGAAAACAAACATCAATAGCACAGTAATTTATAGTGATTTTTTTTTTTTTTTTTTTTTTTTTTTTTTTTTTTTGGCACTGCTCGGCCAACATTTCAGTCAACTGCTCATTAATGAGCAAACCACCAACATCAATCATAGCACCCAGGAGTAAAATATAGTGTCAGTGTTGGTGTTGAGTCACTACATACTGCATTTAAGATAAGATTAGATATGATAAATCTTTGTTGGTCCTGAGGGACATGGTTGTGCAGCACTTGCAAACATAGTAGGAAAGATTACAAATATCATATATCAATAGATTACAAGAAAATATCAATACACACATATCCCAAATCCACAAAATTAAAAATATTCACAAAAATATAAACAACATTAATGGTGAGGATCATAACTTGCTCATATCTTAAAATGTGTATTGATGAGTATGCTATAATTATTGCACAGATGGCATGATTTTTGTATTATGTTTTTTTGTTTTCAGTTTTTGCTAAACTGAGCATCAGATTCTGTTGATCAGAAATTATTTTAACCAATTAACGACGATATTTGTTCTCTTCCTCAGTCGCCGTCCTCAGTACCAGCCCCTGTCATTGAAACGACTGCAGTACCTGATTGATCTGGGACGGGTCGACCCAACCCAGCCCATAGACTTGACCCAGCTGGTTAACGCCAGAGGAGTGACAGTCCAGCCTCTGAAGAGGGACTATGGAGTCCAGCTGGTTGACGAGGTAATTGCTGCATAATGGTTCATAAGAGAGCTGTTCTCATGTCCAAAGGTTAAAAAATACACTTCACAGTTCAGTTACTGCCCTGACTCTCTTAATTTGTAAAAATTCTTTTAGTATCAATGGGAGGAACAAGACTGGAGAAAAGATTTGGTTTATATTTTGGTTGAGAAATGGATATACACATTTGATCAGCTCAAAAAAACACCTATAACTACCACGCTATTGCACCAAGTGTTGCTGCAGACAGTAAATTAAAGTCTTAGAGCAAAATTATGTGGCACTATTTTTGCAAACATACAGTATTTATTCCCCAATTGCCATGGTTAAATCATTTCTATGGAACTACAAGGAAAATAACATGCTTGTGGGGAAAGAAAGAACAACTTAATTTCAGAGTAGACACCGAAGGATTTTTCTTCTGTTGGCTTTGGATCATCTTGTGCCAGTAGGTGGCGCCACATAACAATGTTGTCGCCCTGTCACAGATCAAGATGTTGTTTTTAACCCCTGTTATTTTCACCCTGCTCTGTCACAAGTTCACCTCTCGTGCGCTCCCTCTGTTCCAGGGTGCCGATATTTTTGCTGCAAAAATCAACATTGAGGTTCAGAGAGCTTCTGAAGGAGCTATAGCTGCTATTGAGAGGAACGGAGGGGTCATCACGACCAGTTTCTATGATCCTATAAGTCTTGGTAACTAATGAATCATCAGTCTTATGCATTCACCTGCATTATAGCATTCATCTTATGTAGTTTAAATAATAAGCCAAAAAAAATATATTCTGTTTTTTATTGTTTTGTTTTGTTTTTTGCAGGGATTCTCATCAAGCCCGTCCCATTCTTCTTGCGCGGTCAGCCTATTCCGAAACGAATGTTACCAGGGGAGGATATGGTCCCGTATTACACAGCTGCTGAAAAACGGGGTTACTTGGCAGACCCAGACAAAATCCAGCAGGCCCGGCTCGCCCTGGCACAGAAGTATGGTTATATTTTGCCAGACATTTCAAAGGACGAACTGTATCACATGCTCTCCATGAGGAAGGATGTTCGACAGATCTTCTTTGGCCTCGCTCCAGGCTGGGTCGTTAACATGCCAGAGAAGAAGATTCTGAAACCCACTGATGAGAAACTGCTGAAATATTACAGCTCATAGATGCAAGGAGTAAAATAAACGTTTCTGTACAGTATACCATGGCAAAAATGTCTCAAAATGTGTAAAAAAAAAAAAAAAAAGCCTTGGACATGTTTCCATTTTATATTAAAAAATGTGAAAAAGCAGAGAAGTGTTGTCATTAAACTTTGTTTTGAAAACTGCATGTTCAGATATACTGGTGTCGTCATGTCTTGTAGGGGAAGAACTATTCAGATCCTTTACTTAAGTAAAAGTACCAGTGCCATAAAGTAAAAATACTCTGTTACAAGTTAAAGTCCTGAAGGCTTGTTTAGTAAAATACAGATTATCATCAGTTAAGTGTACTAAAAGTGTCTGCTACGATGTTACATAACACCAGGTTTGGAAGAAGTACTCTGATCTTTTACTGAAGTAAAAATAGTAATACCACAGTGTAAAAGTACTCAGTGCATCAAAAGTACCATCAGCTATACTTAAAGTACCTAAAATAAAAGTACTCATCCTTGAAAACTGCCTCTTGTACCTTGCACATTATGTGTGACATTATTAGATTGTTAATAACAGTTTTGGTTAAAGTACTTTGCACTTTTGCTCAAGTAAAAGTAGTAATACCACCGTGTAGAAATACTCTGTTGCAAGTAGAAGTCCTGCTTTAAAAATCAAAAATAAAGGCACCATAAGAAAAGGTGCAGAAGGGCCCGTTACAAGGTAATATTATACCATGTAATTATAATTATTGATGCAGTCACTTGTTTAATGTTGCAGCTGGTGAAGGAGGAGCTACTTTTAATTACTTTATAATATTGGGTAGTTAAATGTGTAACAACATAAAATGTATTAGTTAATTTATATTTTGTATCAATAAGCTGAGTTTGACAAGTAATTTAAGTTTTCATATATGCAAATGTGTTGCAGTAGAGGTATAAATCAGTTGAAAATGGAAATACTCGAGTAAAATAAAGTACCTCAAAATTATACTTAAGTACAGCACTTGAGTACATGTACTTGTTGATGCTCCACAATTGTTCATGTCATCAGACGGAGTTATTTTTTCTCGTTTTAAACACTATATTTATGACATGATTTGTGCCACATTCATGAGTTTTTCTCTGCTTTTGAGTGTCTGACGTCTGACGGCCTCGTGTCCGAGCACAACCGGCCCGTGCGGCGCGATGGAAGGAACGTGAACTGTAACAGGTGAGGGGGAAATAAGGAAAATAAGATAACTCAAAGAATGAAAACAGGAAACAGATGCCTAGTGATGTGTGTTACTTGTGAAATGGGTTGCCTAGGCCCTAGAAGGGGAGTTTGAAATTAGTCATAGGCAGCTGTATCCTGGTGTGGACGTTCAAAAGATCCCTCCCCACCCCCCCTGCTGGAGTACAATCACAGGCAAAACACATACATGCAAGTTCACCGGCCTGTGCTGCAGAGACATAATGATGCCATGAAGAAATGTTCATGCTTCTATATCTAAGGAAATTATTGTGATTTAATCTTGATGTGTTTATCACTTGAGAATGTCGCCCACCTTCACAAAGTTCACACTTTCACTCCAGAGTCGACACGTTTCCAGCCTCTTTCTGACAGACAGGTTGATATGATGTGATGTGTCATAAAGGTTTTAAGAGAGTGCAATGGACACTTTATGGCACTTTTGATGTTAGAGTGAAATGAGAGGAGGAAGATTTGTTTTATTTTTAAGTTTTTAAGCTGAAGTACCATTTGGACTTTATTTTTAACATTTCAGCTCAACTTTATTGGCAACATTTAGATTTTATTCTTGACATGTTGACTTTATTCTCAAGATTTTTACTTTTTCTCAATATTTTGACATAATTCTCAAGATTTCAGATTTATTCTCAACATTTCACTTTATTCTCAATGTTTTGACTCAACTTTATTTAGATTTTATTCTTGACATTTTGACTTTATTCTCGAAATTTTGACTTTATTCTCAACATTTTGACATAATTCTCAACACTTCAGCTTTATTCTCAACATTTCAACTTGACTTTATTGGCAACATTTTGACTTTATTCGTGTCATTTTGACTGTATTTTCGACATTACAACTGTTTTCTCAACATTTTGGCTTTATTCTCAAAATGCAAAATAAAAACAAAAATCTTCCTCCTCTCTGTTTTTCCCCCTCACCCTCTGCCCTGTCATAACCTCTGAAGTTTTGGTTGGATAACGGCCCCCTTGTATTTGAACTCTCCATTACGCTGGTGTTTATTTTTTGAAGTCAAAATGCCACACTCTCTATAAATAACTTGGTATTTTAGACAGATATTGTCTTAAGGGAGGCTGCCATAGAATTTCTGCTGGTATAAAAACACTTTATCAAAGGAAGCATATGTTTGTGTGAGTGTGTGCAAGACTACGAGTATTGTGTTTCTATACAAAGTCCCCTCTGCTGCGTTGCACTCTGGTAGGCAGGACTCAATGACGCAAGAATAAAAAAGAAAAGTGACAGGAAAACATGATGCACCAAACTGTGAGTTATATATCATTGATTTTATTAAGTCAGTTTTATGTTTAATAAAAAACACACACACACATTTAAGGTGAATTTCTTGCAGTATTTGTAAATTTCTTTATGTGCTGCCATGAGAGACAAAGGTCACACTTTGATGACTTTTCTTGTGGTTCCCTGAGTGTTTTCCTGAATCTCAAGTATCCAATAAACTACACAAGTAGTGGATACGTACACAGCCGGCCCTGCCAGGAAAACCAGCCCAAATCCTTACAGCATAATACTTTAAATAAATCACGCCACAGGAAAGAAACAGCACAATCATTGTTTATGGCAGAACTACAGTGCTTATCTTCAAAGCAGCAGATCCTTTTGAATTTGTATCAGGTCTCAGACGAGCAAAAAGAGCGAGCTAACAGGCACAGAACGTCGACTCTGTGAACGCGTGGCTGCAGAGAGTTTGCACAGGAGAATGAAGAAATCAAATCAAGCATTTTCTCCATCAATTACAGTTAAGAAAACAGTGGCTAAAAAGATTTGTTAGTCTGTTTTAAGGGAAGCATTTTATCTCTGGTTTCTGCTCCAAATAATCTAATGTCTGAGTCTCACCAGTTCACACTATTTAATTAAACATCCAAGCTTCTGCTGCTGGAGCTGAGCAGGACGGATTGTTTTGGTTATCTGCTGACTTGAATGAGCCGTTTAAGACAGACACAGATATCATGGTGTCTCACAGGTCTCAGTCTAGTTCCAGTTAATAATTAGGGCTAATTACAGCTAAATGCGGCCCTCTTTCTCTCCTCTGTCTGCTGAGGAGAGAAGTGTGGCTCTGGTGTCGGATCAAGGTCAGAATTACACAAAAACATGGATGTAATAATAAATGGCCCTGGTGGCAGTAAGCCACTAACATCAGGAGCTGCCTGGACAATAAAAGACTTGGAAGACTTATTCAATTCCTCAGATAAGACTCTTATCAGCAGCAGAATACAATTCCTAATTTACAAAGAATAGTGCTGTTTTCCAGCAGGAGCGGAGCTCTGCCTCGTCAGGCTGAGCAAGTCTGCATGATAGAAAAAAGGAGCCAGAGGGAAGATTTGATGAATGTTTTCTTGAATTAATCAAACTTCTGACCTGTTTATCACCAGTAAGTACACATTGTTAGTCGTTTATCGACTAAATAATGATTCAAATTGGATATTTAAAATGTTCATGACTAAAAAAAAAGCTTATTTTCATGATTGATTAGTGTGTAGATTATGTTTAAGATGATCTGATTAATGTTTTATCATTAAAAAAGTCATAAAATAGTGGATAAAATGCCAATCAAAAGTTCAAACAGCCACGTACCAGTCATCTTTCTAAAATCCTTGAGACATATTAAGAGTAAAAAGTCATTGCAACTACTCTGACTCCACACTTTATCTTGTATTTTTATTTTGTATACTTTTTTTTAACAATTTTGTTTATTGTTTATGTGGAATGAAACAATGTATCTAATATGTCAGCATCTCTGCAAAGAAATGTATTGATCCAGCACCAGACTGTGACAATATCTACTACGATATTACATGGTTAATTATTTTATTATGTTTATTTTATTGCATGAAAGGACTTCGACTGACTGCTGCATGTTTTGTTTTGTTTTCCAAAAACACACATCTTTTTTATAATTGACAATTTGTGCCAATGTTTTGCCCTGCTTAGATGTCAGCTGGCTACTTTTATTTTTATTTTATTAAAGACGGAGAGCAGGAGCTAATTTCATACAAATAAAAAATGCTGTACAGGTCAGATTTATTATTTTATTTTATTATTATTTAAAAGACTTTTTAAAATTCTCATTTTTCTTTGTTTTTCAATTTCATGATAAATATCCGATCAAAGACCTTTTATTGTGACATTATCACACCTTGAGTTTTTGGCTTTGTTACTGAAAAGTCATTAGAATTACTTTGACTCAACACTTTATCATGTATTCAAACTCCCTATTTATTTATGTTACGACTTGCTTTAATTATTTGATTTAATCCTTTTTTGCAGTTCTGTCCGACTAACATTTCAAAACACAAATATGATTAATTTACAATGATATAAAACCTGTGGTTAAAAGTAACTAAGTACATTTACTCAAGTACTGTACTTAAGTACAATTTTAAGGCAATTGTAATTTACTTGAGTATTTCCATGTTTTGCTCTTTTCCACTTCTACTTCACTGCATTTCAGAGACAAAATAGTTTTTACTCCACCACATTTATTCAATAACTTATTTTGCATACTCAGATTGATAATTATGACGTAAATTATTGATAAGGATGAAAACTTTATTGAAACTTTCAAGCTGCCCAGCAGATAAAATATTTAAAGTAATAAAAATTAGCTCCACGTCAGTAATTATGATCCAGTAGTGTAATGCACTGTACATTTTTTGACATAAGCCATCCTGCATAAGTACTTTTACTTTTGGTACTTTAAGTATATTTTGCATAAGTTTTACTTGAAAGAGTATTTCTACACTGTGGTATTGCTACTTTAACTTAAGTACTTCTTTCACCACTGAATAAAACAGAGAAAAGCAGTAAGTCTTCACACTCTGAGACGCAGGAAGTAGTGAATGTTTGGCTTGATTAATGTGACAAATGATTAATCAACTGTCAAAACAATTAAAAATTAACTATTTTTGATAAATCATTTCAGCAGATCATTTCCGCCCTGATATGATGTGAGTTGGATTCGGATCCTCAGTTCTCAGGTGTGTCCCTGCACATTGCACCACCTGGGCCCTGCAGGTCTGAGCTGTGTTTGAAGTCTGGCTGAGCCCGGCCTGTTATCTCTGCTCAGAGGTGGGGGCATCATTGTGTTCTGCTAATGAGGCTACATTAAGCCTGTCTACACCAGGGGGCATGTAATCCTCTCAGCTGGCCTGACGTAGGGCCGGGCAGGGCGCTGTTTACACGGGGAGTGTGGAGGCTAGCACCCAGGGGCCCGGGCTTCAGCCTGTGCTGTTGAATCTGCTCAAACATGTGATTAAGAAGGTGGAGGTGGAGGTGGAGGTGGAGGGGTGGGGGACAGACCACTGCATAGAATGGTGTCTGAGTCTTGACAGAGTCTATCTTGATGCTGGCCTGCTGTGCCCATACAATACAACACAATGCAATACAGTCCCCTCGCTGCGAAGATCACGGTCACCTGACACAGCAGTATTATATTCCCTTCACACCTTCCAGCTATGAAACAATGCAGCTTTATATGAATGAACCACTGTAAGGAAAGTTGGCGGGATGGCACTGAAGTGACCGAGGGCAGGCTGGAATACAGTGCTTCATTATCAGGGGCCTTCTGCTTTTACGCTCCTGCGGTTTTCGTCTTTGGATGAACGTCTCCGGGTCAGCAAATCCTGCACCAAACATCCATAACGTGGGAAGACAAGCGCTTGAAGTCGAGTGTTCAATAGCTGTCGTGGCATCCTCATTGACAAAAAGCTATAAAATGTGAATTCAGGTGATCCAACTCACAGCAAACCATCCTTTTCATTGATCAGACCGTGCATCGGTGCTCCAAAATCCAGCCAATACTCAACCAAAACAACATCCACAGTTATATCCCAAGGGCTCCTTTTTTGTGTGTGTGTGAATCCAGCTAAGTTCCTCCTGCAGGTCCGAGGTGCACAGCTCTACCTGTGCCAGCCTGGCCATCACTGACCCAAACTGAAGGAGGAGAGGAGTGTCCCATATATGAGTTCTGTCCAATACAATGGCACATTGTGATCAGAAAGCCACTGAGAACAATCCCCATTCAGAAAGCACAGTGACCATTCAGCTTGTTTGGCTATGAGACAATGCAATGATACCCTACTGTCACCTCATAGATTAGGATTCATTAATAGAGCCGGAATAAAGGACATATGACACTTTTTTTTATAGAATACGTTAAGGAATTAACAGTGGTGGAAGGAGTATCTTTGGACCCTTTACTTCTATATTTGTGTCCCATATTGCAGTTTTGCACCAACATTATAAATGCTGCTACCTTAACACTATATAATGCCACTTTGTCTTGTATTTAACACATATATATTTTGCCTATCATGGTATGTATCTTGCTTATCTTTGTAGATATTTTTCCTATTTGTATATAAAATATTTTGTCTATATATATATTTTTTATCTTTATATGGGCTATATTTAGCTATATAGCTATATATATTTTGTTCTTCTTCTTATATATCTTGCCTGTGTTTATGTATATTTTGCTTATCTTTGTATATATTTTGCTTAACTTGTTCTGCATTTTGTTTTTACTCCATTTGGTTTTGTTTCTTTAATTTATTGGTATTTTATGCTGCACACTGCTGAAGAGTTAAAGTACATATTTGCTGGTTTCTACTGTATATAGGGAGTGTATTATATAATACATCTGCAAAGTCTGCAAAGCTTGAAAATAAATGTAGTGGAGTTTATACTTAAGTGCAGTATTTGAGTAAATGTACTTAGTTACATCCCACCACTGAGAATTAATGCACAGCAAAAAGAGGTTAAAACCAGAGTATTCAAACTTTTGAATCCAGATATTAAGCCCCAACTTCACCCCCTAATTATGGTCTAATATTTGTCTGACTGAATTCACAGAGAAGCTCAGTCGAAACTAACGTTATTGTATTCACGCTGCGTCGTTCAAGCTAATTGATTAAATCCATTAGTGCTTTTCACAGCGCGTTGGCGCGTGCGTCCCGTTTAACACCGCGGATGTGGATTCAGCCTCTAATTCTGACGCGCCCCCCCCCCCCCCCCTCACCAAACACTAACTAACTACATGTTTATTTGGACGCATAAATATATTTTAAAAATCTTACATTCTCAGCTTTACATTGATTTCCTTGCACGTTTAAAGTTATCTGTCCTCTCAAAGCCACATGGGTATTTATCAGTTTGGGCTGATAGAAGATGGTTGAAGTCTATTTGCCAAGGGGAGATGGGGCACAGTTTAAAGAACATGCCTTAATCAGTCCTGTTATTGAATTTGCCAATGTCACAGTATTGATCCGGCCTTTTGATTAAGATATCAAACTCCATTAAAGGCCTGATTACTTCTTTTCGCAGGGCTAAACCAAAGTCCAAAATGCGCCTCATACGAGAATATTCATATTATATCAAAGTGTGCGTGAGTTTTTCTCTCTTAAAATCCTAAAAACGTGCAGCAAACGGACCAAACTGCGCCGATGATCCATGTGTATTAACCTTCCCTGCTTCAAACCTTAATACACAGTATTTACAATTTAAAAAAGGCCGCGTAAGTGACTCGTCTGCCGGGACAAAGCAGTGCAGGTGCAGGTCAGTCAGTCCGTGTATTGCAGCCGTCACCATAATGACATCTATTGTCTGTCTAATGCTGGAAGACACATATTCATTGAAACCACACAGAGGCAACGAGCACCTGTAATGGCATCCGATTATATTAAAGTGGGATCACACGACTGAAGAGTTTCTGGAGAGATGCACATTTAAAATCACTGTATTTTATATTATTCCTGATTCTAAAGCTAATATTCCTATATTATACGTATTTTTGTTGTTTTTGTAGCTGTTTTTAGCAGCCAATATATACCATTTTTGGTATTTTTATGGCTAATATTCCTTTTCTGTTCAGTAACAGTCATTGCAAGGATTTATTCAGTAGTTATTAGTAACTTTATAGTGTTAGCTGCGTTATATGTATGTTTTATACTTTATACTCTTTGACACAACATTTAAATCAGTTAATTTTTTCAGTTTTTGCAGTTTTTGTGGGTCATATTCCTGTAATATTGTTATTTTCAGTAACATATTGTGCATATTGTGCAATGTCACAATGGTTTTTAATGAAAGAAACGCGTTTATTCTGGTATTAATGTACTTCAATGCATTTAATCATAAATCTCCTATAATTTAATAATTTCCTAACGTGTAGGCCTATATGTGAACTCATGGCTATTTAATTTTCTGATGCCTACATCGAGATATTTAACTTTTTTTGTTCTATCCGCAAAATGCTGTTTGACTGTATATGTTTTTTTTAAACAACACACACATTGTGGACAATGTTGTATCTGACAGTGACAAATTGCAGACATCCTGCTGTAGTTTCTGTGAGTCTGAATCTGAGTTTTGACTGTTTTCAATACACTTTTGTCTCTGTGATTTAG
The DNA here is from genome assembly GCA_034769285.1 of Lutjanus argentimaculatus. Classification (NCBI taxonomy): domain Eukaryota; kingdom Metazoa; phylum Chordata; class Actinopteri; order Lutjaniformes; family Lutjanidae; genus Lutjanus; species Lutjanus argentimaculatus. The sequence goes on along the minus strand of JAWZSL010000009.1, from coordinate 11,987,071 downwards.
CGCCAAATCCTCCTCCGGTGTTTCCGTTCGGGAAGTCTGTCAGTCTATTTTTTTTTGTTTATTTATAATTCAAATTGATAAACGCATAAGAAAGCAGTTTGTGTGTGTGTGTGTGTGTGTGTGTGTGTGTGTGTGTTTTTTTTTGATGTCCTGAATTTGAGCTCATCACGTCCCTTCTTTGTACACACTTATCAGTTTTTGTGTCGCGCAAATATTTGTGCGCGGTAATCGTGTAATAAACGCGCCTTGATCATGTTTGTTTCAGTCCTGTAAAATGTACTTTGATAGAGACTGTGGATGGCCGATAAGAGCCGAGAGCCACAATGTAATTAGTAACCAGCCCTGCCTCCTGAAAACTTTGATGTCCTGTCTATCAATACCCTGCCTGCCTGCCTTTCAGGACCTATTGATTAGATTCCATCTCTCTGCAATAGACAAAGCTGTAATTTGATTTTCTTAATATGGTTTTTAGTTTGTTCTTAGAGACAGTGCATATTAACAAACATGACTGCAAACATGCCAGAATTAACCGAAAGGATAGTTTTCATGCGTAAAACCGGCCAGATGTAAAGTTGGTGACCACCCAAATCAATAAAAAAATTAAGAAACAAGTTTATAACAAAGGCATGTTTAAGGCACTTTAAGAGAATCAAGACTGAACCCACATTTTTTTTTCTCCAGTGACTGTCAATATTCATGCACAAATATCAAAAATGGTTCAGCAAAACGAAACCTTGTCAAAAATCAAACATATTGATCTGAAACAATGAAAGGAGGGAGAAATATGGTTTAAATTAGCAGCTTATACAAATATTGTGTAAATAAACATCCCAGCTTATACAGGAGCAACTGATTAGACTCAATCATCAGGTTTTTTTTTTTGTTCTATGCTATAATTATATCACCATAAAGAGGCAAAAAGGTAAAATTCTGATTACATGGTGGCTTATTTAGCTTTATCTACAGAAGAAATGATGTCCTTTACATTATATAAGCTCCCTAATGTAAATTACATATTGTACACAGCCTATTTTCATAATATTTTTCTATATTTTATTGTCAACTTTGTGTTTTCTTCGTATGCTTCTTCGCTTGCAGTACTTGCTTTTGTCTTTCTTGATATTTTTCTACTTATTATGTTTATTGTCATGCACCAAATCACCGAGGCAAATTCCTGTAATAATGGTTGAAATAATAATAATAATAAGAAGAAGAAGAAGAAGAAGAAAAGGAGGAAACTTTGTAAGTGTGTACCAAAAACTTAAATTATATAAGTGTAAAATATGATACAAATAAAACGCAATAAACGTGATTGTGTTTCTGATATAACATGTTAATTGTAGATAATGACAGACTCATGACTCTTCCCATCTTGAAGTTTCGTGAGGTCGTTGATTGGGGCGTCAGATGGGCCTATCACCGACCCGAGAAAACACCTGGAATTCACACCTTTAATCCACTCCTCCCGGCCTCCTATTGGCGGAGCTCCTACATATATCCGTCCCTGTCACCGGGAGGATGACAGCGGCCTGCAGCTCAGCCTCAAACCATCATCATCATCATCTTCACCGTCTGTAGCCTTTAACCAACATGCGCTTCAGCCACGACCCCGCGGCTTTCCAGCTCTGCAGCGCAAACATGTTCGAGAGCGAAGACTCGGGCTCCGGGGACGGGGAGCAGATGACCGAGGGGCCCTCCAGCCCGCTGTCCGTCAACTCGGACTCCAGCTGCACCAGCCCCGAGGCCAAGTCCGCCACAACACAGCAGAGGGTCCGGAGGCCCCTAAACGCCTTCATCATCTGGACCAAAGAGGAGCGCAGGAGGCTGGCACACCTCAACCCAGACCTGGAGAACACGGATCTGAGCAAAATACTCGGTAAGACTTTAATTATCAGCCTGAAACCAGTTGTTCATAAAGCTGAAATGTGCGTTTCTTTCTAAAAAAATATTAGTAATGTTTGTAGGTCTTTGGCCTTTTTAGGAAAACAACTAAACTCTCTGTTCAGTAGAATTTAATAAGGACTCCATATCATTAAAGGTCCCGTATGTGAGATTTGGCATAAATTAAATGTAATATTAAGTATTAAGTATGTTTTTATTAGTTTATAATATGGCCTTTTGCATTTTTGTGCAAGTTTGGACAAAACAACAATAATATTAGTTCAGCACAGAGCTAAAAGGGGCGGGACTTAGTAAGGGTCAGTTAATTTTTAATTAGCTGTTATTGGTCAAATTTGTTAAATAAATACAGTATGTTGATCATTAACCCCACTGTGTCCCTGCAGGAAGAACCTGGAAGGCCATGTCTCTGGCTGAGAAGCGTCCGTACATGCAGGAGGCCGAGCGTCTGAGGGTCCAGCACACCATCGACTACCCCAACTACAAGTACAAGCCCCGCAGGAGGAAGCAGCTGAAGAAGAGCTCCAAGCCTCCAGGAGCAGACGCCTCCTCCTCCATCCCGTCACTCTGCAGCAGCTCAGGCTTCACGATGCCCTACAACCTCACCTACCTGCTCCAGAACCAGCAGACGTCCTACCCGAACACACCCACGTACCCAAACTCCCCGGCCCACTACACCCCTCTGCACAGCAGCTACATAAACACTCCGGTTTATCCAGACACACCAGCAGCAGCTGACACTTTCCCACATAATCCTGAGGCGTACCCACACCCGCCTGCGTACCCCGCAGAGCCTCAGGGGTATTTTGGCGGTCAGCACGGCCACATGCAGTATGGTCACCCCAGCTCTGCAGGTGTGGATCAGGGGGAGTCCAGGGGGTGTTATGGGGGCCTTCTGTGTCCTGCGGGGCCCTCCCTGGAGTTTTACCTGGAGCAGATTCAGTTGGACATGCTGTACGACCTGGACCGCAGCGAGTTCGAACAGTACCTGGGCCCGAGCCCTCACAGGCCGGAGTCAGTGGATCCCAGCAGCTACCACCAGCAGAGCAGCCACAGAGACGAGCGCTCGCTGTCATAAAACCACAGACACCGCTGTATTTATTTAAATTATTTCAGTGTGTCACGAATGACTGCTGGAATGTATATTGTGAATTTTGTTTTTGAAAAGTTGTGTTCTTAAATGACTGCTGTACTGTCTCCAAATGTGATTATAATGTGTCAATAAATAATTAATTCAAATTACAGTGTTCATGTCCTCCTTCATTAATAGCTTAAAAACTGAAACAGCAGCAAGATTAATGGATTAAAACAATTTAAAAATCCCTAACTCCTAATTAAATCCCTAATTAAATGTCAAAAAAACTCAACACAAGTTTGTAGTCTGGCAGCCCGACCTGAGATAACCCTTCTTGACATCATCATTTTTATCAATGATCAACCTTTTATATCGTTGTTGTATTTTGTATCCTGATTTGGCACCTTAGAACATAAATTTGAATTCTCAATTCTCTGCATATATGTGATCAGCAGGATAATGTGCAGTGAGAGTGTCATTATTGTGAAATAAACCCCTTCAGGGTGATTGAAGACTCCTCTGTGAATCACCCTGAACAAGCTTATTTTACAGTAACAACTACTTACTAAAAAAATCAATAATTTGTTACAAAATATTGATTTAAAAATGATTTTATTTGTTTCAGTAAGTCCCCCACAGTCTATGGTAAGAACTGCGTCTGTCACTCAGAGTAGCCATTCAGATATAACAGACCGTAGAATCCTGTTATTGATCAATCAGAATCGAGTATTCAACAAAACCATGCTGTAAATGGTTTATAGTGCATAGTTGTAAGTGGTTTTAAGTTTTTAATAATCTATTTGTTAATTATAACTCTTCCTCCATAAGTGGAGGCTGGTGCATAAACAGATAATGAATGACTGTACAAATAAACACTTAAAATGTCCTTATGTCTGCTTCCATCTACATTATAATGTGCCATAAATGATTGATTATATCTTTATCAGGTTTAAGTTCCAGTTCGACTTTTTTATTTGTCCCTGAAGGGAGATTAATTTTGCAGGAAGTGCAACGTAAACAAACATGAAATCACAATAGTAAGAGTAACACAGACTCTATATACTGATTATAAATGCTAAAAAAAAGGGAACTGATAAAGTGTCACCAAAATCTCTACATGATTTTTTTTTTCTGTTAAGTATGTGACCTGCTTTTATGGTTACTGTGTGGTAAAAGGGATTAAGTCAAGTTATGTCTTTAGATTCTTAATTCAAATGAGGAAAAAACTCCCCCAGAATTAGGACGTGTTCGTTTAACTCAGTAAAGAATAAAAAAGTTTTCCCTGTTCATGACAAGTAAACTGATCTTGATGTAAAAGATCTTCGCCTTTAAGATGGCTGCCGCTGATTTTAAATATCTGTTACATTAAACAGTGTTGGAGCTAACCGCCCTTCAGCAGAAGCCAAACTGTTGACACGCTTGTTTTATCTCCATCTTCATGTCTTTCTTGGCTCGGAGAGGGAAGTCGGGTGGGCGCCAGGGGCATAAACTTCCCAACTTCCTGTTTCATTTTAAAACATTTCACAAAGGCTCTAAAAATATTCCCCAAAATCGACATATCTCCGAACTCATTCGACTTTGGCTGCCAAATGTTTACTCATTTAGGAAAATGTTTACTTCCTTGTCCTATATTTTCTGTGTCAGAGCCTCGAGGTTGAACTCTGTGCTGGATCCATATAAAACTCCTCCGACATGTCAGGTGCTGCAAGGACAAAAACCTTTACTGCTCTTCTACAGTAAAAAGAAATTGATTTTTTCTATTATTTAGTATTTTTTACTTCTTTTGGACACAAAAGAACACAGGTTTTTAAGTATGAAACTCTAACTGCTGGTTGAGATTTACAGGAACCGCACACATTTAAAAATCTGCATCTGTTTTTATATAAAAGCAATGACTAAAATCCAAATCTATATATCATATAAATATAAAATGAAGTGAAATAAACAATAAAATCCTGCACACTGTTGATCAATTGTCCTTACTTTATAAAGCAAGTGTGTGGGAAACTTTTGAAGTTTATGATCCAATGCACCTGCAAACTTTTTAGTGATTTTATTAGTGATTTTTTTTATTTTTACCTGCGAAGAGAAACATAGAAAATAATAACAAAAGTCTGATAATACGCAGGGCAACCTTTGTTCCACTATATCCACTGATTAAAGTTCTTTTTTCTTAATTTGTCTCTCACTTCCTGTACTTCATGTTTCTTTGTTAAACGGCAGTCACAGGGGTGGTCAAAGGACAATAAAGACTCAATGTTTACATCTTTTGACCCCAAATCTGTCTTTTTTTTTAAACGACATTCTTTCTGAAAACACCTAAAAATGTTCAGAAATGTAACTTACTTGTTAATTTCAGCAAATATACAGTTTGTATTCCATGGAAATATTCAGTTTTTGTCTTTGCAGATTAATTTGTAGTTTGCACGATACTGGATCTTTGCAGATATCTGATATGTTCCAATTCACTTTGACCAAATGCTGATACCAATACCGATACTGATATTTTATTGTGAAGGCCTGCTGGCAGATGCAGACATAACTAAATATAACTAAATCAAATGTATAATTAAGAAAACTCAACCATGCAAAGAGCGATATTCCTTCTGTTAACCTCTTGGAGGGAAATCACCTGAAAACTGCAGTGCATCTTGGGGAATTTCTGTGTCTCACACACTAATTTTTAAAATAATAAGATTAAGATATCAGAACTTAAAATGTGGTGGAGAGGACAGGCGGCAGCAGCGATTGGAAATGAGTCTGCGGGGAAAAATATTATGAGTCAATGATGGAAATTAGATCTCGAGGTGTTGGAAGGAAATGGATGAGCACAGCGTCTGAAAGACGAGCTGATTAGGAAAGTGAAGACCTGCTGCAGTCCAGCTCCACCTGAATAAGCGGAAGATATCTGACGTCAGTTCAATTCCCATGACGGTATTACAAAACACACTGCAATGTGAAATCCAGAAATGTTCTGCTGTGCACATGAGATGAAATGCGCACGGTAATCTGGAAATATTAGCGGTTTATGGACAATCTGTCCTTGTTGTTCCTCTCTGAGTAGCTGGAACTCAAAGCTGTTAGTTCAACTTGTTGTTTTTGTCAAACTTCGGCCCCTCAGCAACAATTAATGAGCAGTCGCAGGAACTTCCTGAAGGAAAAACAACGGGATGATATCAGAGTTTCAGGTGAAAATATCATCAACAATAAACAGCGATGGAAATGGCAGCTGGACAAATCAGATATCTTTGTTACATTTACAAAACTCATGATTTGTCAAATATTTACATGGTTCTGTTTTTGACAGACTTCTGGTTTATTAGATCATATAAAAACAACTGAGAGTGAAAGTGGAAGAGGTGAAACTGGGATAAAAAAAAAGTGCTGTTGTCATTTGATTAGGTGATTTTAAAACCTTTGAAATACAAGATTTTTCTATTATTTGCTTTACTAGTGGCAACACTGCAGCAGTGTATTGCTGCAACACTAGAAAAAGAAAACAGTGTTATAACATGAAAAGTTTATTCTTAGAACAAGATTTCTTTTTTACATTTTCACGTTATATAATATACAAACTTATCACATTATTCTTATGACAATATGCAATTTATATTAACTTGATAACATTTAGTTATAACATGAGACGTTTCATAATATAATGTGATAAAATGTTTCACAGTAAAACATGATAATTTATTATTATAACACAGAACATTTCACTGCGTAACATTATAACCTAACGACATTTCACGGTATACATTATGACATAAAATGCATCACGGTATAACGTTACAACATAACAATGTTCAATGAAATAACGTTAAAAAATAAAACACTGCACGGTATAACGTTACAACATAACAGTGCTTCCAGGAGGTTATAACATGTTTCACGTTATAACATTATAACATAAAACTGTAATGTGACGTTCCAAAGATATAAAGTATCACGTATAAGTCATAACATTATATCATGAAACATTTTCTTTTATAACATTAAGTTATTATGTTATAAAATGTAACATTACATGTTATAATATATTATAATATATAATATATATATATAATAATAATACATTATTACCATTATAGGTTTGTATATTGTTATAACATGAGAATACTTTGTTATAATGTGAAAAACACTTTTCACATTATAACATGATACTGATCCGTTTTTGTGTTTCTGCCGTGGCAGCACCACGCTGGTGTAACTCTCATGTCTTTCCCCAGTTATTTTAAGGGCAATGAGTGTAAAGAAAATATCAACTGTTCAGAGCTTAAATGGGCTTCTTGTGTGAATTTATATCATCTTCATGCAGAGTTATTTCTGTGAGAAATGTGCTGGACAGCTCACAGAGTTGTGTTTAGGCTTATCACCAGTGAAGAATGTGAGGAATCTCAACATGTCAGACATGCTGTAATTCAGAGGAAACACTCCCCCAACATAAAATACTTTACTTGTTAGGGATTAAATATGTAAATATGCCAACTCTGTGTGTCTAATATTGACAGGCCAAATAGCTGGAGTTTATATTAAACCTAAAAATAGATTTAAGGTCAATTACCTGCAGCATTTTTCAGATTTTGTGAGCCATAATTAGGTTTTTTTTTCTTACCTCCCACATGAAGGTCATCAATAGTTTCCTGTCCTGACAGCAGTTTGGGTAAATTCGGCGCTGCTGTGTGCAGATAATGCTCATCCGAGTATTATCCTGCGGGGACGTCTGCTCTGTCTGGAGCTGAGGAGGAAACTCAGACAGGAAGTGCCCTGAAGTGAGACACTCGACAGTTTCTCATCCCAAAGAAACAACGAAGCATAATGTCAGTCAGCTCAGCCTCTAATCAGGCACTAATTGGGCCTATCAGATTACTATAACCTCATCAGGCCAGTCCTGCACTGGACTTTGAGCAGCTTTTCACCTGAATGTCTCACAGGTTTGCATCTGCAGCAGCTGGGTTACTTTTGCCAGATCCAGATGTGTGCAGACTGTAGCTCAAGGACACCTTGAGACACCTTTTGGTTTTATTTGCCCACATTTTGAAATATCTGTCTCTAAAATTTCTGCTTTCACTCCCCGGATTAAAATTTTATTTGTGATATTCAAAATAAAATTCATTTAATCTCTTCACAAAACACCCACATCTATTTATTTCTCACTGGAACTACTTTCCCACAAAAAATAGTCCCTGTAGAAACTGCTTACTTCAGATCAGTGGATAATCCAGAGTAACCTGCACATATAATGTTGAGAGTATCATTAACTAAATTTAATTAATCTCCGTTGTATTCAGCTGGCGTCAGAAATCCCAGAAATGGGCAGAAATTGAAGTATTACAGACTAAATGTACTTCAAGGACCAAAAGTAAAAGCTAAATTGACTCTGTGCATATTATACAACTAAGTAATATATAATATTACGGTTGTATTATGTAATTGAATTAGTATTATTACTGTAAGTAGTGTTTTAACAAATGTAGCAATGAATAAATAAATTAATTAATGTAGAAATATATAGATTAGTAAATGTGGAAATGCATGAATAAAAGTAAAAATACAGTAACGGCCTTTTCTTTACCAAAATGTATTTATTTTTCATTTATTCATGTATTTCATTACTTATTTCTGCATTTATTTATCCATGCTGTGTTTTACTGAAGTGTGGTAGGTGGAACTAATTTAACAACTTTTTATGTATAATAATGCAGCATAATTTATGAGATAATTACGTTTTTTGTGTGACATTTTAATCTGCCGTTCTAACTACATCTAGAAAGTAAATGTGGTAAAGTAAAAAGTATGATATTTTCTCCTAAACTGTAAATTAAATGAATTAAATTAACTAACTTTAAATTAAATGGACAAGATTGCATTTACCTCCATTGTATTATATTGGCACCAGAAACACCAGAGATGGATATCTTAAAACCTGTCCACATAAAACCAGAAATCATCTGCATAACTGGAGATTAATTTAGGTGAATTCACCTTTAAATTTTCTTTTGCTTTAATTTATATTCAAAGCCTCAAAGGGGAAGGGTCGAGGTTTCATCCCGGTGTGCAGAGAGTCACAAAGAGCAACTGTTTTTGTGATTATTATGACCTCAGCCTTGTTTCCAGGCATGAGACAGACAGTCGGTGACCAGCAGACAGATGATTACTGCAACAGGGTCCGACAGACACACACACACACACACACACACACACTCATGGAGCAGAATGGAGCAGCTGGGTGTGTCCCTGTGACCTGCTGGGCAGATACAATACGCTGTCAGAGACTAACGCCTGTCAACAAACACTCAGAGGATGATTAACACAAACACAATCCTCAATCTGCGGCGGAAGAGTTTGTTTGCGTCTGGCCTGTTTTTATATATTTTTTCTTTTTTAAAGTCTTGTTGGTGATACGTTATGGGTGCAGCCCGCTGGACGTTTGCGGAGGCGTTTGCTCATGAAATACCTTCATCAGAACGAAATGTGTGTGCGTGTTGTTCAGAGTCATTCCTACCAGACTAATTTGTGTGGAAATAACGTCACACACCGTCTTCCTCAGTGTCTTCTGGTGTTTGTGACTCAGTCTGAGAGTATGTCCATGAGTTTATCTGCAGTGTGAGTGTGTGACTGCGTGTGTGTGAGTGACTGTGTGAGTGAGCATGATTTTTTAGTTTTTGGATGCTGATGAAAGAATTATTGCGGAGCTGAGACTTCCTATCAGAGCTAAAGGCCTACCTCAGGTCATGACTGTATTTTAACAACAACACATCTGTAACCGGGAATAAACTCTGTCCTATTTAAATATTTACTTCTCACTCATTTACATTTTTGACATTTCAGTTAACCTGCTTGTTGCTGTTCCTGTCAAGCTTTGTGTTCTCACACAGCACATATACAGTTCACATTAACATTAGTGGCAGATTTACTACTCAACACCCATTTTTCAAACAATAGGTCCTTCATTCATAGACAAAATCAGCTTTTAAGTTCTGTCCTTTGCCTGTTGATTTTAATGACCGATACGTAAACTGTCACTTGCAGATTTTGTTGAATTTTCCTAAACTTTTACCTACGCGATGCGCAACTACAATGGACGAGAGGCTGGTCCTCGCTGTTTTGGAGTTTCCCAAAATCTGTAACTGATAGAGAATAAACAGGAGGGGTTTTAAGATAAGAGATAAGACATTCTTTTATTAGTCCCACAACAGGGAAATTTACAGTGTTACAGCAGCAAAAATATAGAGAAGCATCAATAAAAAACTGTAAAAAATATAAAAATACAACAAGAGGAAATATTAAAAAACTATTAATCTAAATAGCGGAAGTATAAAAATAAAAATAGGAACATTATAAACAGGGAAAACATAAAAGTAGGTAGGCAGATCATTATATTCACACGAGGCGCGCCGTAAGACCCCAAGGATCCAAGTGCACTTAATGGCTACATATGTGATATCCTGCTAAAAGTCTGAGGATAAAGCTCATTAACTCCTTGTTTAACTGATTATCATGGATAGACAGAAATAAAAAGAAAACAGAACTGCTAAGTTAGCGTGTACTCTCCCACATTTCAGGACTTGTTTCCACTCTGTGGGGATGTACCACAGTGGATGTCCCAGTTGTGAACAGGGTTTAAATGTAACCTGTGACCCCACAAAATAATGAAATTAGTCAGTGATATGCTCTTTAGCCTTGGAAGTAGCTTCCCGGTAAGCTTATTAGCCAAACATGCTAATGATGATGCAGCTCAGAGCAGATAAAAACACTGAAAAATCCATTCATTACACTTTTGCTCCATGTTTTTAGTTTTAGGAAGGCTAGAAAAAAAGTCACCACCCTCGAGACTCTTTAATTGCCAAATACTGGTATTGTTCTCTTAACAGCCCCGTGCACAAGGCTTCAAGTGGAGAAAACCTTGGGGAGTGCTTAGTCATGGTTGCTAAGTCAATCAGTGTTCACAGGAAGGGTTTAGTAGCCGAGCTGGGTAAGTTTTCATAGCTGTTGATGGTATTTCTAATGTGGGTTAGGACAATTATAATGAATTGAATTATAACCTGTGATAATTTTTTATTTTTAGTTTCATTTACATTGTACTTAAGGAGACTGCTGTGCATGTTAATAATAATAATAATGCATAATGTATGAATAATGCATGCCTTGCCTTTATGCAAATATGTCAGATTTACATGTAATGTGAGCATGTGTGTGTTTGTTTGTAATGTCATAGCATTTCCATACAGTGACAGCACCAGTGTGTTGAAGTTGCAGTCGATGCATCCTCTCAGTGTGTCCTTCCTCCACCTCTCTCTGTCCACCCTGTCAGTGGGCACCTGTTAGTTTGTGTTGACGTGGCGTCTTTAACACCTCTGCTGATTGACTTAGCAGGCTAAAAGCCTAACAGCTCACCAGGCCCCTCAGCAGGTAGCGGACTGTGTGCATACAGCACGCCGCCAGCACCTGAGGGCAGCGCATTGTGTGCTAAGCTGCTGCTGTAAAATCACTTTGGTTATAAAGCTCTGATATGGTGAATACAGTGGGGGAAAAATTTAAGATCATGTCTTCACAGTTTAGAACCCCCACAAGAGGTCACAGGGGATAGGGTCATGAGACGGTAACGTGATGGGAACACAGAGAGAACATCTTAAAACTTTTAAAATGAAACAAGGATGGAGTGGTGATGAAAGTACCTGAAAGTAATCCTTGAGGAAAAGTTAATCCTGCTAAAATATTACTTTAATAGAAGTAAAAATGCAGAGATATAATTACCCAATAATAAATGTATTTAAGTCATTTTTGGGGGGCACTTTTACTTTCATGAGTGTGTTTTCAAACATACCTTAAACATGACACCATGTAATCTTCTAAGTTACTTTTAAACTACTGAGTAGCCTAAATTTGAATTAACAGCGCAGTAAGCATTCTGGAGAAAGATTGATATGTTGTTGATTGTTTCAGACAAATACGAAAACCACTTTCGTTGAATGCCTGCTATTGATAATGTATTACACATCAATGTTAAAAAGTAGCTAAATAGTATGTTTTGAAGAGAACATTTTGTACTTTTTACTTTTAATACCAGTAGTTTTACTTGTAGCTTAGTAATATTTCAGTAATGCACCACTAGGTCATTTATACTTAAGTACATATTTGCAGTACTCTTTCAACCACTGTGCAAATGAAACTTATCTGACGTGAAGTATCAAAAGTAATTTTCTAGTAATAAGTATTAAAAGTAAAAGTACATTACACATATAAATGTCTGTACATTATATATTGTATACATACACTCGTGTGTGTGTGTTTGTACAAACACTTAATCCCTTAAATTTTATCACAGATATTCAGATTCGACATATTTGGACTTGCATGTTTTTAACTGAACAGAGCGGTATGAAAAATTGTAATCTGAACTGTAACTAGCAAATAAACCGTCAGACAAACGTAGTTGAGTAAAAAGTAGAATATTTGTGTTTGAGATGTATAAAGAGTGGAAGTATAAAGTAGCAAAAAACAGAAATACTCAAGTAAAGTTCAAGTACCATGAATTTGTAAGTACAGTACTTGAGTAAATGTACTTAGTTACATTCCACCATCGGTAAAGGCGGCAGCATGTGCATTAGGTGTTTGCAGGTAGTCGGGCTCCAGTCAGAGTTACGTACAGTAAATGAAGTCAAGATTACATCATAGATCCAGGCCAACATGAGCTCCTCTCACAGGTGTCTGAGATAAATTACAGAGAAAAATATAAAACTGAGCATCTTTGTTTATTAACACCATCTTAATTAACCCATATCAAGATTTGAGAATAATTACACAGTTTCTTGTTGTTCCTGGTGGTTAAAAGCTCTCTGCAAATATTAAGATTAGCAGGAAAAAGCTGATTCAACACTCAGAGGATAAAGATAAATCTGGCCCTAAACACATACAAGATAAGGCCAACATGTCAGAAAAGTGGTCTTGATTTCAGGCTCTATGGCCCTGGCAGGTGACTCAGAGTAAACAGTATTTGGTTTGACTGGCAGGTTATTGTTGAGTCTGTGTGGGTGTTGAGGAAGGTTGGACCTTCTCTCAGGACGTAGCCTCACTTCCCTCGCTCAGAGGCTCTCAGGAGGAGAGCAGCGTGCCTTTTAACTTTTTTATTTGTGCTCTGTTTGTTAAGGCCACATTCCCTGAGCCTGGCCTGCAACTTGTGTTATTCTTCCTGTGCTGTTTGCCCCACTCGCAGCTGGAAGGACAGGAAAACCGATCTGGAAAACTACTTCGTGTATGTCATCGGTGATTACAGGACGGCAGCGCCCGCCTGTGCCTGGTATTGGCAGCCTCATGCCCAGGCTTGCGGGGGCAGGGGCAGGCCTGAATAATGCTGTCCCATGGGAGCGACGCTGACTGTGCACCCCTCCTCACTCAAGGCCTCGCTTCTGCTTCCATGCAAGGAACAGTGTGAGTCCATGCGGCCCTGTCAGCGCTCTTCCTGTGGAGAAACTGGAGAGGAAGCTCCACCAGGCAGCCTGAGGTGGCCACAAACCTCCACAACTTTCAATTTCTTTCTTTAATCTTTCCACTTAGAACACACCCTCATATCATGAAAGACTCTGCCGCACATAAACTATCAACAGTTACATTAAAATTAAAAATCTTACTGAAAGCAAGCTTTTGGCTGCTAAGAGAGGCGATTATATGGGATAATAATAAATTCTAAAACGTAACAATAGCACAAGTCAGCATGAGTCATAAAGTCAGTGAATTCAGTCAGTAATGTCCGTTACATAGCAACATCTAGCTAAAGTTAGCTAAATTAAGCTAGTGACTAGCAGGGGCAATCCTCTTGAGTGTACTGAACTGACAAAGGATGCATTTAATCTGATTGCTGCTTTTCATTTGAAAGAGAGAAAATGTATTTCTCCTTTCAAAAATTACATAATCTCATTTTAAAGGTCCAGTTCGAATCATCATGAAAACATAAATCCTCCACCTGCCGCCCACCTGAACATATTATTTTCTCCATTTTTAGAGACCCACCCTTGCACCTCTACCCGTCTCTGTGGGCTACATTAACTTTTAAATTATGTCGAGCAGTGCAAGATCTCCAGGTGATTTCTTTTCTTTACCAATTTACTTTAATGATTAGAAGGGCTACTCTCGGTTTTGTTTCCATGTGCAAAGTAATGTCAAACTTGACAGGACAGAGGAAACAAAATTAAATAATCGATGAAACTGTGCCTCTGTGCTTCTGTGCATCGTGCGTAAATGCACACACAGCTTCTCTCTTATTAGGGAGATTCTTCGCCCTATTTCCGACTCGCAAGCCTTCCACTGTTAATCAACATGTTATTTTTTATGACATGGCCCACCCAATTCGTGGATTAACTGCAGTACCCAAGGTTGTAACTGCAGTCTGTGCATCACTTGTTCACTGTGTGAGATTTATGGGGATTTATTGTCAGAATATGGCAGAAATGGAATATAATATTCATAAGTGTTTTCTTTGTGTATAATCACCTGAAAATAAGAGTTTTTGTGTTTTACCCCAGAATGAGCTGTTTATAACTACGGAGGGCGTGAATGCTCTCCTACAGAATCCGTCATGTTGCACCTATAGTACAGGTGATTAATAATCCAATATAAAATACAGAAGATAAAGATGGATTTGTATAGGTCCTATACAAATCCATCTTTATCTTCTGAATTTTCCACTTTAAATCTTTTAATCCTGGTAATTATTACTAACTGAAGTTTTTAATTCTTAAAATAATGGATTTTAAAAAATCTTCCCATCTTAAATCTTAAATCAATCTCAAATCAACCAATCTTAAAAGGAGACAGAATAAAGGCTGCTCTAAAATCAAATGGGAAAAATGGTGGAAAATAAATACACAAAACCTCTTGACTTCTATTTAAACAGGTTGAAATGATGTCACCGCAATGGCAGATTTTTTTTCACTTGTTTAAAGAAAATAAGACTTTTGAACAACAGGCAAAAATTACTTGGTGAAATAGGGATCAAGTGACAAGTGAGCACTTCTTTAAACAAGTTAATCCATCCTCCTAACAGGTGTGGCATATATACAGCTGATTAAACAGCATGATTATTGCACAGGTGTGTCTTAGACTGGTCACAATCAAAAGACCTAACAAAATTTGCAGTTTTATTGCACAACACGATGCCACAGATGTGGCCAGTTTTGAGGACCTGTGCAAAAGTCATAGCTGACTGCAGGAAAGTCCACCAGAGAGCTTTTGCTCATTTCACTACAATGAGCCGTCTCTGATTTCATTTCAGAGAATCTGCCAGTATATCGTTTACTCCAGTATATCTTTTACCACAAAGTTCACAATTTGTGATCACATTCGTCAGCCTGATTTCTGGGACACAGCTCGGTATAATATTCTCACAGATGCCTTTTTCATTGCTTCCTCTTTCCCTCCGCTGCCACTTTCCCAGGCAGAGGACCTAGAAGAGCAATCTAGTGGGATCAGGAATGACAAGGCAATCCGGCCTCCCATTGTATGTGAGCGTTTACTCAGCATGGAAGAGCAAGGACAGTGAGACTACAAGAATACAATAGGCTCATATTTATTTACTGCTTAGTGGCAGCCAGGGAGACCCCCCTAATAGCTGATAGCAACTTTACAGTAATAGACCTCTAATAAAGACCTCAGAGGGCAAGTAGAGGCCAGACTCTCTGGCTCTGTTCTGACTGTAAAGGGATTTAGAAACCCGGTTTCAAATACGACCAATGAAATATTAAATCTGTTAAGACGGAATGATTTTTCTCCCCTTGTTATATCATAATTCAATCATTATCAATTATCACTGAAGACAGAAGTACCAGATTCACACCAGATGAAGATGCTGTTGTGTCGACATTGTAAAAGATGCTCTGATGGTTGTATTGGGACATTCATCACACAAGTTGGGGATGCCAATAAGGGTCCGTATTTTGGAAAAATGCAGAGCACAATTAGGAATGTTTCAACTGCAGGAACTTTTGACAGGGACCAGGAAGCTTTGTGGGAACTTAGCGCATTTCCACCACAGCGACCAGGGACATTATTGTACACCTTAAAAAAAACTGCTGCTCAGGGGGCGGTGCTTTCCAAAAGAACACGGCTACGCTGAACATTTATGATTGATAAGATTTTATTTCAGCAACCATTTTTAAAAATCTGCAGTCGCAAATGAGTTTATTTTTTTGTTCATTGTGCTTTGACATGGAGTTACAGAAGAAAGCATATGACATATGGACTGCCGACGATCATTGTTGTATAGTTGCAAGCAAAAATGACATGTAAGAACAGACACATTTTCAGTCTTTACGGGTGTTTAAACTACGGTGGATATGCAAACAGGCTGAAGGAACCTTTTAGTTCCTTGAAAAGAAGATCCTGAGACTAGAAGTTTTTTGAAAGGTACTTTGCGTGGAAACACCTTAAAAAAAAAGAGATCTTACAAGTCTGAAACATGCAAAAATGCTCCACGCTGTTGAAAAGTGTTTCCATTTTATTTACAATATTCAGGAAAAACTCAACCAGAAAACATATGAAAAGGCAGAAATGTTGTAAGCCAGCTTGAAGTGGTAAAAATGTGAAAGGATTAGAGATCACACTCCAGCCGCAAATTCTATTTGAAAAAACAATTCTATTTGACTTTGATTTGAGATTCATGACTTGGGACTGGACTTGACACAGACGACTACAGTAGTTGACTTTTTAAAAATCAAATATTAGCATTTTGCTACACGTTGAGAAGTTACACTTTGTTTAAGAAAAAAGATTGGGTGATTTCTCATGCAACACGTGCAAACCTGGCAACCCGCTCTCCAAAATGTCAGATATTAGTAAGATTAAGGTGTAAGGTGTTTGCAGGCTGCAACATTTTTTTTTTTTTTTTTTTGTTAATGTTTAAAATAAAACTAAACATCTCACTGATTTAAATATGGAAACAGGGGAAGATCATCAGAATTTCATATGATTTGACTTGTTCAACTTCTAGCAGGGATTTGATTTACTTGAATGTCCGTGCATTGACTATATATTTGAGTATATATTTATGAACATAAACTCTAAGCAGCCAGGAGCAACTTTAATCTTGTATCTAGGGTGACATCATAGAGGCATCTTGTCTTCTGTGTATTTTATGTGATAAAATGTCATGTTGCCCTTTATACCATTAACAAGCACCTCATTTTTGGCATAAGCCCAAAAATGACAAACCAAGAAAAAAAAGGCAAGGGAACTCCTTGGAGTTTATTATCAAAATGATTAGAATAAGTCCATGTGATCTGACTGAGGCAGAGCTACATGTGTGCAGATTTATTCAGTGAGTAAAAAGCCTGTCAGGTTTGTGTGTAATGCCTTTGAGTTCCAGTGGAGGTCTCCCTCTGTTGCACTGAGCTCACAATCCATCTGTAAAACACAGCAAAGCAGAACTTCTTTATAAATATGAACTTAGATTTATTTTGTAACATCGGGCAGGTTACATTTCCCCAAAACCTCCACATGCAGAGTGAAGAATACTGCACATATACCCTCCACAATTTCAGAGTTGAGGTCAAACCTCACAGTTTGATCTGTTGTTTTTAAACACAAGCTGACAGAGGCTTGACCATCATTTACACTTGTTCCCCTGCATGTTTTAATCTGACTGAAAAATGCCTGGAAATCGACCAAACCAGCGCCGACTATCTGACCTACATGACCGAGCCCCGGCGAGCCGCAGAAAATTAATTTTTCCGAGAGGCATTATGAGAGCGTGATTTATTGGTCGCCTTGATGCCTTGTGGGTGTAATTGTGAGAGCAGGGCTGAAGTTGAGTGGCTTTGATGCCCCGTCCGTCCCCTCCTCCAATCCCTGAGTTTCAGAGATTAACTCAGACACTGGATTAAAATCTCAAAATAGAGAAATCCTTTTTAGATGAACAGATTGATTAAAAAGGGGAAAAGATGAGTGTGTGGTGGAACTGAGCTGCTGATATTCTCACCTGGGAGTTCTCCAGTGGTCAAAGTCAACTTGGAGCTCTGTCAAAACTCAGCATGTGTGTTTAATCCAGACAGTTGATGCTTATAGTTGAAGTTAAGGCCAAGAAAACACATTTTCTTTCGCTTTTCTTAATGGTGACACTTGATGGTGACAGTCTGATCGAACAAATAGATGGGATAGATAGTTTAGGAACCTTTTTTTGCATGGCATCTGTACACTTTAGTTGTATTTATGTTATTTTTTCAGTATTTGCACAAACATTTGTCATTTGTCACCACTGATAGATTTCTTAGAGTTAAAAAAAAATGACAAATTGTGGTTTTACAGGGGGTCATGGTGGGATTATGCTCCATTAGTTAGTGGCGGCAGATTAAAGACACAAGTTATATTGTGTTAAAGGCATACTTCACACCAAAATCAAAAACACATATTTCTCCTCTGGCCTGTAGTGCTATTTATCCATCTAGATAGTTTTGGTGTGACTTGCAGAGTTTTGGAGTTATCGGCTGTAGAGATGTCCGCCTTCTCTCCAATATAAAAACTCACTTCAGTGTCTCCTTCAAGAAATCATGAACTGGTTACTCAGTGCAATCCACAGACCTCGTTGCGAACAGTTTCATGTAGGAACTATATCCTGTAAGAAAGTTTTTAAAGTTTTTTAAGAAGTTTCATGTAGGAATTACATTTTTTAAGAAAGTGGTTCCTACATGAAACTTCTCACAACGAGGTCTGTGGATGATCTTGAGTAACCAGGTCATGATTTCTGGAAAGACACACGGCTGTTGAGTTTTTCAAATGTATTTTTTTTGGTGGTTTGCGACCACAAGCTGAGCGTCATTTAGTTCCATTATATTGGAGAGAGGGCAGACATCTCCAGTATCTCTGAAATCTCCAAAATTTTGTCAAAATCAAAATGTTGCTCAATTAAAATTGCTGGGAGCTTTTTTTCTGATTCTCGCCTTCAAGTTATAAGAGACGACGGGAATGATTATTCACAATGTTTCCCTTGATTTTAGCATAAAAAGAAACAAAAATCATTAATGAAAAATGCAAAAATACACAAAAACAAAAAATTGATAAGTGCATGTTTGTGCATGCACAAAACTGCACGCCTGCTCACGCACAATTCAACATCAGAAACTCTTGGAGCTCCACTTGCTTTTACACTTTGATTTTGAACTCTTTGGTGCAGTTTTTATGAAAAGCAGCAGATCTGCAGTTTTTTTTTCTTGCTACGTACTGCTGGGTCTGGTGTTAACAGACAAAAGCCTGATGCTTGATATCGACATCATTGTGTGGCCTGTTTGATTGCGGGAAGCAGGTGTATGTTAGTGTGGCCTTTCAGACCAAATTTAGTCATCCACTCACTTCCCCCTGGACCCCAGGTTCCCCTCTGCGTTTCCCAGCAGAGCTCAGCCCTCCTTACACCTACATGCATAAAACACGCTGCAGAGAGCGCGTACCTCAAACACCACACACAGCTGCATGCAGCGTGTAGGATTTTGATGCACTTGCCCAGATCATTTTGTGAATTTCTTATTTTTTGCCGCTCCGTTCTGCTCTCTCCTACATCTCACTTCGCCCTCATCCCTCTGTCTCCCCTCTCTCCTTCCAGACCTAAGCTCTCTTCCTTCCTGCCCTCTCACAGCTTCCTGCTCCGGCTCTTATCACTCCAGAAAACGTGACACGGCCTCAGCCCAGTCAGACCAACACTAACCTCAATAGTCTCTCTTTTCCTTGGCCATCACTGCCTTAAATGGAAGTATTCTGGCCCCGCTGGGGTCTATGTAGGTGCCTGCAGGGGGGAGAGGGGATATCACAGAGCAGCCGTGTCACCCATCTGGGCCAAATCTGTTAATGGACTTATTTATTATAAACAATATAGCCATCTACTTCACAGCCTACAGAGGAACAATAAACCCTGAAGTGGCCAGGCGTGTTTTTATTTATGTATTTATTTATCTGAGAGGAAGCCGTGGGCACATTGGGACGTTATCAACTCATTCTCCTCCGAGGGGTTTTCCTCTGAGCGGAGGAAATCGTCTGCTTTGATTTACTCTGTAAATCTGAGCCGTATAATACAGCGGCAGGACATCGCTGTGAGGTCCGGTTTGTGGTAAAAATGTGCAGAATCATGCTCAAGCTTATGTAACCTTTGAGTTATTTGCATGAACATCTTCAAAAAAATCAAAATCAGTTTACGTGTGCACTGCATTTAGCAGGCTTAAGGGAGTAATGGATTACATGTAAACATGTAATGGGATGACATAATCTGGATACAAAAAGGAAAACATCACAGTGAAAGAAAAACAAGAAATAATTAGATTACAGATATATTTAGTAAAAACTGGGATTAATTAGCTGTATTAAAATTTTAAAATACATTTCAAAATAAAGAATGATATACTACCATGTGCAGTGCACTTCATGAGTTTCACAACACCACTCTGGTGTCATTATTTTGTCTTTAAATCAGAAAAGAGGAACATCATCGCAGTATAGTGACAGTTCTGCCTTCAACTGTGAAAATACTGTCATCATTCAGAACTCAACATCTAATTTTAATAAACATTTACAGGAAAGACACCTGCTAACGTTAGCTACACAGATCAACCCCTAACTATAGCTACACAGACAGACCACTGATGTTAGCTCCACGGAACGACCGCTAACATTCGCTACACAGAACAACCCCTAACGTTAGCTACACAGACCGACAGCTAACATTATCTACACAGACCAACTGCTAGTGTTAGCTACACAGACAGACAGCTAATGATGCAGCAGTGGAGCAGCATCCTCCCGTGTTCTGCGTGGTAAAATTATTGATTTTGCCAGTGGAGTTTGGTTGGCTTGAAGACGGCAGTCTTCCGTAAAAAGTAGAAATCCTGATTTCTGTTTTTATCACCATTACAGTAAATATAAATGATCATACTAACTCTTTTACCCATTGAATCTTCCTCAGCTCAGTGTGTATTTTCTCAACATGTCACCTCTGATTCAAAGAATGCCCACCCCAGTATATAGGAGCATCTTGAGTAACATTATGTGCATGGCTTGTAGGCCTTATTTATTGTTGTTCTATGACACTGCTGCCAGATACGGGTCTGCGAAGGCATGATAGAGCCTGTGTTATTGTAAGGCCACAAGGCCATCTGATAAGGCCCCATGCTCCACAGCCTGCAGCGATAACACATGTTTTGGATGGTATCAAGCCAAAAAAGAGCTGAACCTGCCGCTGCACAGAATGCAACAATTACTGCAAAGTTCAAAGTCTGCACCACGGGCACTGATCAGAATATCTGGATGCCATTTTTCAGCTGCGAGCTGAGAGCGTTCTCTTGGGTCTCCATTGTTTCACACACTGCAGCATGTCAGCATAGGTAGTAGGCTTTTGTCTGGATGCAGTTAGTGATGATATCAGGAGGGACTTTCCCCGAGTTTCCTGATATGAGCTTTTCCCATGTTATCATATAGGAATAATCCCAGGAGGGATGCTGATCAGCTGACATCGACTGCTAAAATATGATTGGATGGAAAAACACAACCAAGAGGCTTTAAAGGGATAGTTCACCCAAAAATAAAAATTCAGTCATTATCTACTCACCCGTTTGAGGGTTTGGATGAACTATCCCTTTAAATCAGTTTTTCAGTTTGGGGGTTCGGGTTTGGGGCTTTGAATGTTCAGGTTAGACAACTTGATAAATTTATTTTTTGCCAAGAGTTACATGGGAAGATCAATACAACTCTTAGTTATTATGGCAAACTATTACCTATTTAGCCTAGCACACTTCTAACAGACACAGAGTAACGTTTGTTTGTTGTTGTGCTGACAGATGTTAAGTCCAGTCTTCACTCTCTGTTTAGTTTGGTTTTGTTTGTGGTCTACTTCATAACCAATTGTAAAACCACAGCTTGTCATATGTCTGTATAATGTGTTAATTAGTGAGCCTTAGAGGTGTTTGGTGGGTGTTGGTTAGCTTTGAACAGAGCCATGCTAGCTGTTTCCCCCGGATTCTAGCTGAGACTAATCAAAGCTAATGAGCTGCTGGCAGCAGCTTCATATTTATCATGCAGATATGAGTGTGGTATCATCTAACTTTCAGTGGGCAAATAAATATTATATACTATATTTACTAAAATGCATTAAAGTGAGGCTGCAGGGCAGGCTTTGGTTCACTGCAACCTCAGGTATGGGAGAGAGTAGATATTGATGATCCAGACCATTGTGTGTAAATGAACTGAGGAGATAATCTCCATCAGGTGAACTCAGGCACTGAGAGGTTTAGTCAAACACAGGAACTCCTTGAAGAGTAAGATAGGCCAGATATGTGAGATAATGTATTGATAAAATGCTCTCATTGCGTACATTTCACCGTGACATGACTCATTTGAGTCAAAACAGCCATAGTGTTTCATTTAATTATGCATTTCTGGAAGATGCTAATATCAACCTTCACTTTTTCTCTCAAAAAGGAAATTTAAGAAAAGGTGAAAGCAAAATTTTCACACCTGGGGTTGATTTTTTTTTTTTTTTTTTGCACCCACACACCATTGTTAACTTGACACCAATCCATCTTGTGATTTAGCTAATTTGATGGGACATTAATTTGACAGAAGCCTTGAGCGAGAACAGGTTTGTTCTGTCATCCCGAAGAAACAATATGACAAGAAATTATGTGTGAATCTGATTAAAGGTGGGTCGGTTCTTCCTATCAGCGCGGCGTGTTTCTATACAGCGTTAGTGTAAAGGGAACAACGTAGGGAGGAAGCACTCACACACACAGTGCATTTCCTCCATAAAACCACAGCTGTGTGAAAAACAACATGCGGTGCATTCCTCAGCCATTTCTTTCACTTTAGCACAATAAAGGACAACAGGGTCTGCAGAGGACTGTGGTCTCTGATGCAAGTGTCCCACAGTTGATATAAAGACGCGTGTTTAGTGTGTAGTGAACTTTTGCGATGACAGTACGAGTCTACACACGTGTTACATCACTAATAGGTAGTGTAGAGATCAGAGGTGATATGGGAAAACAGTTTTAAGGAGCTTTTTAACCGCAGTCCTTTAAAGGAGAAGTTGTTGCGTCTATGAGGAAGTTCCAGCCATGAGTTTTGGAGTATTTGTTCTGTAATCTCCAGAAATGACAGTGCATTATTTCACTATGAGAGAGAAAGAATAAAACAAAACTATGAAAAGTCCCATATTAACCCCAAGTCTTATGATTTTGTTTCCACCACAGCTCACTGTAGAAAAAAAGAGCTATTGGTTTTAACTTAAAGCTATATGATAAATTTCTGCATTAAAATGTCTAAAAATGGCAAACATATGTTCTATATTTTGTTGAATTGTGGACTTGCAGTATCCCAAATTATTCCAACATTGTTACCTTGGATGGCAGCCGGATTTGCAAGATAGATTCAAGTTATCCGTTTGTGTCCACACCAAAAGTGGTGCAGCCAATCAGCTGCACCACAGAGGGACTACTGGCAGCCGTGGGCATGTTTTTAGGTGCACCGACGGCGAGAAGCATCCACGGAAACGACTCGTCTCGAACAAACAATGGCGGCTACTGAAGAGGATAGCCAAGATACTGCGAAAGCATCAGTTATATTAGAACTGGAGAGAATTTCTTCACTGACAGAACAGCAAAGAACGTTACTGAAGGCTTTTCTCAGTGGAAAAGATGTTTTCGCTCATCTCCTGTCCGCCTTGAGGAAGAGTTTGATCTGATTGGTTGAAGTTAGCGCATGTTAGATGTGATGGGCTCATCCAATCACCTGCCAAGTGTTTTTTGAAAGTGCCTGCCCTTTTCCGAGCAGTTTCTAAGGACGACTTCCTGGATAGCAGGTCAGGTTACCAACAATGTTCAAACGCAGACGCAATGTTGTTTGCTAGCTAGTTGCTAGTTGCAATAAGTTCAGGGAAAGCACATCAGAGCGTGAAGAATGAAGCTGGTTAACATCACTAAACATAATGTGAATAAAACTTTAATAGTACTTCGTCCATGAACATGATTCCTGCCATGTCAGATAAACTTTTATCAGTTATGGTGGTTGTTTAAAAGTGAAGTTAATTCCACTAAATTCCTGTATGATTTTTTACAGTGCTCAGGATAAGTTTTGTGATCTTTTCTCTTATCTTCTGCCTCTGCAGCTCCCTCGCTCACCTCTATTGATCCAGATTCTTGCTAGGTGCGATTCCACTGATCACACACGCCATTATTGATCGACACTGGCCACCCTCCCTGGGCTGACATGGCGTCCTGTTAGCACCCCCGGGGGTATCTGCGTTTTGTTCCACGGTGACGCTTTAGCGCCTCGACAAGGCAAAGGCCACACATGAAAGGATTCAGAGTGTTTGAGCATCCGAGGAATCAATTCACACCCTGATTGTCATATACAAAGGCCTCACTGTCTCTTCCCCTAGCTCCAAAAACTTAGTCTGGTGAGTTTGATCAGTAATTAACTCATCATGACGGCATCAAATGCAGATTTTAAAGTCTAGATATTGTTCTGATATACATTTACTTGCAGCCTTTTCAAACTGCATCATCATGTTGCTGCACAACAGATGAGATGAATTGAGGGACTTCTTTGGGCGGAGGGGTCAAAGGCAGGTCAAGTTGTGGAGAGCAGTATTTATGAGGCTGGTGGCTGTCAGGAAAACAATAATGCCGCTTGGACTTCATCTATCATTTGTTTTCTCACCAATACTTGTGAAGCAAGTGCTTATTTTGCCATACAAAGCCTACGGTAAAGTGCAGGAATTGTGTGAGCGCCGAAAATGAGAAGAATGACTTTGGTGTTTGTCTGTTTGGCCACATAAATGAGCCAGTTATTGTTTGGGAGTACACTTTCATCCCTTTGATGATAAAAACAAAATACAAACCCCAATTCCAAAAAAAGTTGGGACAGTACAAAGGCAAGATTTTTAATGTTCAAACTGATTAACTTTATTGTTTTTTGTAAATATACACTCATTCTGAATTTGATGCCTGCAGCATGTTCCAAAAAAGTTGGGACAGGCGCATGTTTACCACTGTGATACATCACCTTTTGTTTTAATAACACTCACTAAGCGCTGACACAAATTGCTGAAGTTTCGAAAGTGAAATTCTTCCTCATTCTTTACTGAATATATGATTTCAGGCGCTCAACAGTCCAGGGTCTCTGTTGTTGTGTTTTGCTCCTCATAATGCACCACATGGGAGACGAGTCTGAACTGCAGACAGGTCAGTCTAGTACCTGAACTCTTTTTTCCATGAAGCCATGCTGTTGGAACACGTGCAGAATGTGTCTTGGCATCGTCTTGCTGAAATAAGCAGGGACGTCTCTGAAAAAGACGTCTGGATGGAACCATGTGTTGCTCCAAAACCTGTATGTACCTTTCAGCATTAATGTGGCCTTCACAGATCTGACAGTTACCCATGATGCCATGGGCACTAACACACCCCCATACCATCACAGATAATGGCTTTTGAAGTTAGCACTTTGCGTCAGATGAGCTCAGGACCCAGAGAAGTCAGCAGCATTTCTGGATAATGTTTATGGCTTTAACTTTGCATGGTAAAGTCTTAACTTAAATTTGTAGATGCAGCGGCAACGGCATTCCCAAGCCCATGTAATATTCTCTGTACATACTATTATGTGGGTTTTCAATGCAATTTTTTATTGGGTCAAAGGTCACAGGCATTCATTGTTGGTTTTTGGCCTTGCCCCTTACCTTCAGAGATTTCTCCAGGTTTGTGGATTGTAGATGGTGAAATCTCTAAATTCCTTTGCAATTCTGGATTGAGAAATGTTCTTAGATTGATGGACTATTTGCCCGCGTATTTTCCACAAAAGGTTGAACCTCAGCCCATCAATGTGAATGACTAAGCCTTTCGAGGATGTCCCTGAATGCTCCAAGAACGAAACTTTTGGTGCCCTTGTCCCAACTTTTTTCAGACAGAGATAGAGTGTACATTGACAATAAAATAAAGTTAAAATAATAAATAAGTTCTAAAGTATGCAAATTGTTGCATTCTGTTTTTATTTACATTTTACACAGCATCCCAACTTTTTTGGAAGTTCATCAAAAATCTACTGCTCATTTTCAGGTGTTTCCTAATATTTGGAGGCATCCCTGTGCATGTTTTGTTCCCTTTTAAAAGAACTTAAAAAAAGCTATTTCTGGCTCAAACTTATGTGTCAAGGACAAAAAGAAAAGACAGACCCAAAATAGACAAGTCTTATCAGTTTGGGAATGGTCATAGCACCAGTAAGAACAATGCCGCGGCGAGATGGGAGCTGAGGTTGACCCTAATAATGCGACTGGTCTGTCAAGGAACCTGGAGAACAGGAAGCCCACCGTACCTCTGTCTTCACGGATAAAGTCATAAAAATGATAAACACGGGTCTCGATTAGCCTCCGTCAGGACAATGTGCCGGTCGCCAGCGGGGAGGATTAGGGTCGGGCCAGTAAAAGTGAAGAGATGAAAGAGTTGCTGTCCCGTGTGGCTGACCTCCCTGTTCATTTCGCTGAGGAAACCTGGGTTTTCCCTTTCCCCCCGCTTACTAATGGTGATTCATCAGTCAATCAAGACGTTCTATTAATAGAGTTTCTTCTCCCTGTGGTGTTGTTATAAAGAAGTGGGAAGACAGTTACAAATGAGTGAAAGTCACCCTGGGCACAAGGAGGTGGCTCAGTGTAAGTGTACACTGGAGTTAAAGGATAATTCCGGTTTAATATAACCTTGATCTCATTTCTAAAGGTTTGGCTACTGTTTCTGTTGGTTATAATAACATAGTAGATGGCATTCATGTGATCATATATGCTTTAAACAAATCCTCAGGGGAACTTTTTTCTTTTTTAAAAGACAGGATTCAGCACAGACTTGACAAAATGATGTGAAACTCAGCACAGTTTTAATGTAATCTAATGTATTATCCACCTTTCTTCTTATTTTGTGGTTAAGTTAGCAATAATAAATATGCAATGACCGGTTACGCTTTTAAAAATAAAGGTCTTGGGCAAGATTAGATTCCAAAACTACTTGGTTAGGTTTAGGAAAAGATCATGGTTTGTGCTGATTGTTTTAAGGACCCACACAACCACCCCGCCACCGCCTCCCTGTACTGACTTTCTTGCTCTTTATACTACGTTTGGTCTTATTATTTTGAAAGTTGTGCTGACTTTCACAAAAAATACTGACAATTCGCATCCATGTGCAGAAATTTATAGTTTGCATTTCAACTGCCATGGTAACTTTTCCTGCAATTGGTTCTCCATTTATGGGTCAGCCTCAAAGATTTCCTTTAACATATTTAAAGGTACTTTTTAAATTTTTATGTGTAAACACTTCCTCCCAGATGATGCATTCCCAAAGGCCTCTCAAAGTCTAACACGATACTCTTAGCATTATAATTTTGTATTTCTGTATCCTCAAGTCGCCCGACTGAAACCTCAGCAGCACCATGGATGTTCTCAGGAAAGAGACTTTGATTATTTTACTTGTTGCTTCCGTTTTATTGTTGGCTGACCCCTGGCAGCGTGCAAACCCCGAGGTCACCACAACTTGTGGTGCAAAGTTTCCAAACATCCTCATGTTAGCATGACTAAAGGCATATTTAAGATTTGTCTTGGACGCTGGCTTCGGTTTAGTCAAACAGACGGAGTATGAGGGCGAGACGAGAAGATAAGGCGGATGTGCTCATCTCTGAACTGAGAGGCCGGGACAAACAAGAAACAGTTTTATCATCAGAGCATCTTCGTGAGGCGGGGGCAGGATGGTGCTGCACAGGGGTACAGGGTGAAGACATCCTCGCTACTCAACGTGGAATTAGCTGGCCAATAAACACAACAGGGCCAAGTAGATTCCCACCTGATTCCCAGCAGATCCCTGACAGATTAACGCCTCCAGAACAATGAGACGAGAGTGGAGACGGCTTCCTCTGTGTCCCCGCTTGTCTGCGGCAGACGACATCCCAGTGCTACCCTTTCTGCGGGGTTGTGCTGTGTGCTCATGGGCAGGGAAACTTTCCCAGCAATCTCCTGGGGGAGGGGGAAGACTATACCACCAATAACGCATAAAAACATGTGTGTGTGTGTGTGTGTGCATGTGAGTGTGAGGCAGCGTGATCAGTTATATTTTGCTATTGCGTCATTTTCCAGAATTTCAAGTCCCCAATTTCTGTGACCAAAGAGGGAAAAAACATCACCAAACTCAGACTCTCACATCCTCTATGTGAGTGTAAATAAACCACCAACCTGTGGGTGATCTCTCATATCTGCAATCTCCCGTGGGGTGATTTTCAGGTTACTAAAGATCCAGATGATCGTTGACTGACAGCTGAAGGCAGAAACGAAACTCATTTTAAATTCCTGAGTGACATTATTAGTGCTGAAACTTGAAAATGTTCGAGCTTCGGGAAAAAAGGTGTGATTTCTATTTACAGAATCAATCTCAGACAAGACGTTTGTCTCCTCCTTTCTCTCCTGCAGCACACCTGCTATGTGCTCCCCTCCTTAACCTCCTCATTCTCTCCTCCTGATGAGCCCCTTCCCCCATCCTGAAACACCTCCCGCTCTCCAGAGCAGGTGTTGGAGGAAGTCATAGTCTAATCAGACAATCTAAAGAATCACTATCTCACCAGTGGTAATGACAAATGTCTACACTTACTGTTGGGTCCAAAACTGTATGGCTTCAAATTTATGCTCCAGCTTTAACACTAGTATAAACCTATAATACACACAAAAGAACTATAACATGGGTTTGATGGAGACTATCAGAGTATTTTTGATCATTATACCCTTTTTAAAGCACATATTACATTGTCAAATTGCCAAACTCCTGTATTTTCTTTGCTGTTTCCCCCCAGCTCTAAAGCATTTTAAGCTCATTGTTTTGGTTCTCGGGCCTTCAAGCTTTCTGCTTTGACTCAGTCTAAGTGTGTTTCCCTTCAGTCGCAGCTGTCTTCAGGAAAAAAAAAACTCTGATAAACCCACTGCACACTACCTGCCCAGCATCAGACACAGCGAGAGACTAGTAGGTGAACAAAGCTGAGCAGCTAAAGAGATATTTGATATAAGAGTTGGTGGAGACCAAAACGGAGCTAAAACAGAGTCAATATTGGACCTACAATTCCCAAGTGGACAGAATGAATGCTGATGTTCCTCCATCTCCAGCTGTTAGATAATATGTTAGCTGTATCAACTTTATAAGGTGATAATACATCATTGTTGTGATTACAACACATTACACAGCTCCAAAGGCGCCAAAAAGTCTATCAATGCAGGTTTGAGTTCTCAGAAAACACTAATAGGACTAATAATAACACTAAATGCTAATTAGTCTGAGATCTCTCACTTAATTTACACTTTCCAAAGGGGCATTATCAGTGGGTGCAGACCAAAATGTCTTGGATAGACCTGCAACCAATTAGAGCGATGAAACCTGACGTAGCAGTGAGTGGCACTTGCAAGTTGGGGCAGTGTTTGTTCTGGCAAAAAAATGGCAGCCTGGTTGCAAACCCTTTCACATAAATGTGTGTTCTGAAACCATCTGAGGTGGGAAATAGGCAATGCAATAACAAAATCTTGATTCATATTTGATCAGCACTTCGTAGTTTGACAGTTTTATCTGAGCTTTGTGGGTCTGGTACTTTGTCAGACATCGCATCACACCCATCCAATATTAAATAAGCAGTTGTGATTGGCCTGAAGAGACCAAGGATGGGTGGAAATCTGTCTGAATGGCCAGACATACAGAGGTCTAATCTATTATTGCAATTTTTATAACAATCTAATGTTTCCTAGTACTACCAATCTATGACGTTTCTAAACGGTGCTTCTTCCCACAGGAAGAGCAGAATGGTAAATGGTTAATAAGTTAATTTGTCAGTCTATAAAATGTCACAAATTTGTGACGAATGCTCACAAATTGTCCTTGAATTGTAGGAAATTTTGATCTTAACACCTACAGATTGTTGGTTTTGTCCGACCAGCAGTCCACCACCTGAAGAACTAAAGCCGGAGCGGGCAGTTTATTTTTTGGCATCATTCTGCAAAAGTTTGACGATAATCTTTGAGCACAATGTAATTAAATTGGTCCCTTGGCTATGTTTGTCAAGCTCTGGAAAATCTCGCCCGTGATGGGAGACTTTGGCCAAGATTGTTGAGCCTCATCCCCAAAATGGCAGTATTTCACAACCCAGGAAAAATACTCAACAATATTCTCTTTCTCTAGAATCACTGACTGCACCTTTAATGATGACATAAGACAGTAAAAAAAGAGAAAATCTCAAATGAGACAAAACAAAATGTTTGGTTTTTGGCAGTTTTCTCTGCTCTGAAACACCTTGGCAGACATGTTTGAGCCACCAGAGCCAGAGGATGGTGACAGGATGGTGTTTTTTTTTTCTTCTGTGTTGAGTTGTTGGAACTGAGGGGAGCTG
Source organism: Lutjanus argentimaculatus (assembly GCA_034769285.1). Taxonomy (NCBI): domain Eukaryota; kingdom Metazoa; phylum Chordata; class Actinopteri; order Lutjaniformes; family Lutjanidae; genus Lutjanus; species Lutjanus argentimaculatus. The sequence continues at coordinate 11,956,689 of JAWZSL010000009.1, read as the reverse complement.
AAGTGAACTGCTGGGCTAATTTGGACTGAGAGAGTCACTGAAGTTCACTCATAACTGACTGTGAGGGATTGTGAGGGGGTGTCGTTTGTGTGTTGGTCCTTGGGCTTTTTTATAGTGTTGGGGGAACCACGGCTCTGGCCCAAAAAAATCCTGAAAACGTGAACAATCTATCACTCTAACACCAGAATTCAGTACTACATAGTTCTCAGAGTTTTCAGCAACTATATTCTCACATTTATAATGTGTTTAGAAGAAAAACTTTACTTTAACTGGTAATCAAAATTATTGCAAATGAATTGTCTGTTGATTTACTACTCCATTAATGAACTAAACATACTTGAAGAAGTGTAAGTCTCTGATATTAGTGCAGAATACCCAAACATTTGCAGCTAATTAACAGGGTTATTGTTAAAACTTTGCCCTTCTGTGTCTTTGTCCAGCTCAGGCCTCTGCAGCAGAGCGGCTCAGGGGATCAGTCTAGAGTGCTAACATATATATACCTTCCGTCCCTGTGATTTAAACTAACACCACTGCCTCGCAGCGCGGCACAAAGGAGCCAGCAAACACATTGTGCAATTCCCAAGAAAGCCACCCACAGACATTTGTACAGCAAGACTGGCGACCAGCAGCTCAGCCGCGTTTCAGAACTCGCTTGGAAGGCGAACAGTTTGTGCTGCTACGCCAAGGACAGGAAGTGCTTGCAGAGGGACAGGAAGTGCTCACCACTGCAGTAGCCGAGGCTGGAACTGAGATAATGCCATTGTGTAAGCAAGCCAAGTGACCTCTCCCTGAGCGCAGAGTCCAGAGGCTGGCGTCGAGAGCCCTGGCCCCCACCCAGCCCCAGACTCCCCAGGCACGGGGTGGGGGACTTGGTGGAGGGACAGGGGGAGGAATGGAGGACGGGGGAGGAGGAGGGGGGATATGAGGCGTGTCACCTCGCCTTACCCCCCCCAACACACACACACCACCACCACTGAGCTGACTCTGAACCTCACCTTGTAGAGGAAATGTGGCTACGACTCCAGACTTTATGACTTCTCCCATCAAAAGCCAGGATTTTTACTCCCACACACACACACAGAGAGAGAGAGAGGAGGGAGGAGAGAGGAGAGAGGTGGCCCGGGCACACTCATACCCCACACCCATGTCCAGACACACACAAACACACACACACACACACACACAGGCACGCACACACACACTGAGTCTCGCTTTCTCCACTCTCTCACACTCTTAGAAATAAGGGTTTCAAAAAGGTTCTTCCTGAAGGGCTGAGGTTCTACCCAGAACCATTTGCTCCTTAAGAGCCATTATTTGAAGAAAGCATTTGTCAAGGGTTCTTTGTAAGACAAAGGGTTCCATTATGAACCACATTTTCATCCAAAGAACCCCTTTCGGAAGACAGTTTTTCAAGGATTGTTGAAATTCTTGAAGAACTCTTTTGTTAAGGGTTGTTTTTACCGTAACATAAAAGAGTTCTCGGTAGAACTCCCTGGGTGGGTTCTAGATAAAACCTTCGGAATATAAAAAGGTTCTCAGCAGAACCCTGAATATGTTCTAGATAAAGCCCTTGGAATATAAAAGGTTTCTCAGTAGAATCCCGAGTCGAAACTCGAGTTGGGTTTAAATAAAACGCTTGGAATATAAATAGATTCTCTGTAGAGCCCCTGAATGTGTTCTAGATAAAGCCCATAGAATATAAAAAGGTTTTCATTAGAACCCCAAGTGTGTCCTAGAAAAAACCCTTAGAATATAAAGGGGTTCTTGGCAGAACCTCTTGAGTTGGTTCTCAACAAAACCTTTGGAATGTAAGAAGGTTTCCAGTAGAACCCCGTGAGTGTGTTCTGGATAAAACCCTTAGAATATAAAAAGTTTCTTGGTAGAGCCCCTGGGTGGGTTCTTGTCAGCACCCAGGTGGTGGAAAGGTTCTGAATAGAACCCCCAGAGAGGGTTCTGGTTGGAAACATCACACCATGGAAGGGTTCTTTCTTGAACCTTTCACAGGCAGTTCTAGGTGAGACCTTTCACAGATAGTTCTAGGTATAACCCTTTATGCTGGTATGTAAAGGTTCTATCAGGAACCGAAAAGGGTTCTCCTATGGGGACAGGCTGAAGAACCCTTTGTGGTTCTAGTTAGCAGCTTTATTTCTCAGAGTGTAGTATCGGAGGGGGAAACGTTATCAGGTCATCAGCGGTAAAATAGATGATGACAGTATTATGGTCCAGATCCTGTCCCATGCAGCGCTCTGGCCGGACCCCCATCCAAAACACCCTCCCGTCAACCCCTGGAGGGTCACCCGGCGTGCTCTGGAGTCCCCGCTGGTGGCTGCACGGGGGCACGAAAAGGTTGCATAAGCATCTCTCATATTTCTGTCAGCCGCTTTTGACGTGTCAGAGGGAGCAGTGATGGGAACGGTCCGAGAAAAGACGGAGCTGACAGGTTGAGGTCTGCCGGCTCTGATAAGAACCCCCGCAGCCCGTGGCTGATGTTTGGATTTCTGACCACAAACAGGGGGGCTTCATTCTCCAAGTCTGGATATTTGAGGTGCAACAGGTTGCTTTAACCTTCTCCCCCCCGTTTCACCCTGTCCTGGTCTGGCGCAGCTGCTCCAAAAACAAGGAAACAGATTCTCACACATTTCTGTAGCTTTGCACGTGTGTGTCGTAGAGTTAATGGAGTTTATATTTGACTACTGGCTGATGTCATCTACACATATTCCATGAGGTATGAATGCTGCTCAGTCCAGAAGTGTCACCTCAAACTGAGAGTGAAACTGCATGTTGTCAGGTCTCATGGAGGGATATTTTGGTAGCAGTGGCTCCCAGCAGCTCGGGGCTGAGTCACAACTAAGTGAGCTAATGCCAGTTAGCGGTTAGCTATCTTACTTTTGTCAACAAGTAAAGCTATCTTTCCATCAGGACACTCTGTAAAGGTCCCCATACTGTATTCCCTGTTGGTCTCTGAGGCTTTGTCTGTCCCAGTGACCAGTCATGTTCACTGGGAGGCTGCTGAGCGCGGTTCTGTTGACGGCTAGCAGTTATGGCTAGTTACTTTAGCAATAATTAAGCTGCTGAAGCTATCTGTCCATCAGGAAATTCTGTAATTAAATCACTGAGAGATGAAGCTGAGCAGCCGGAGGACACTGGGGGGAAACCAGAAAATATTTCCCCATGAAATATTATATATACTGAATAAACTTATAAAGTTGTGTTTTTGCACAGTGTAACACTCCAGTCGGCTCCTGTGATTGGATGTATTCTCCTTCCATGCTCAGGAGCGCCATAATTGGGAAAGCGTTTAATGGGGCAAAAATTTACAGGTATCAGAAATACTCAAGAATATCTACTGAGTGACTTTTTTGTCATTGTTGGGCCAGATACTGGTGTGTAAGTGATGTACAGTGAAATATTTATGTGATAAAAACACTCAAACATTGATTTTGACTTCGTGAAAGCACATCAAAATATACTTGAAGAACCAAACATTAAAGTACTCATTATGCAGAATGGCACATTTGAGAAGATTAACTATGAAATTATTCAACTACAATTATTTTTTTGTTGAATATTAGTTACATTTTGGATTAATCGAATCTGTAAAAACATAACTGACAACTACACACTGTTAAAAAAAACATACAGTAATTTAGTGGAATCAACTCATCTTTCCTCGTTAATGTAATAGAAATATACAGGCTTTATTTATTCAAGTTAATTAAACCTAAAATTTCTGGCAAGTGTTTTCAGAACACTTCAGAACTTATAAACATGAGTTCTTCTAACTTTAAGTCTTTTGATTTGAAATGATGAGTTGAATGAATGTATTGATTTCATTAAAATAAGTTTGAAAATTTGTTTTGAATCATGACAAAAGTGCCTCAACTTGTCTTTTCATATTCAGTCAACTTAAAATTTTAAGGCATCCTGGACACAAACAGACACAAAGATGACAAATAAACGTGTAAAGCAAAATTTTTCCATCTGAACTGTAGTGGAGTAAAAGTATAAAGCAGCAGAAAGTTCAATACTTTAGTAAATGTACTTAATTACATTCCACCACTGTACTTTGGGGTGAAATATATCACTATTTGTACAGTGACTTTGCCTTATTTTAAGTTAGACCAGGATTATAAAGCATACAATGAGATGAATGAACATCTAATGAGGTAAAAATAATTTGATTGAGACACAATAGTTCGGATATTTTGGGTGAAATGCACCTTAAAGCTTTGCTGAAAGAGGTATAATAGCAGGGAATCAAATCCAGAGCACATGAAAATAATCTTTCTGATTCTTTTAAGTATGCTGATGTATTTTTAGTCATCACAGACTTGGCATTATTCCAAGTATGTCCTTGTGTTACATCATTCCTGCATAAAATAAGTTAAGACAAAGATATTTGGGCGTTTTTCCAGACACGATCTGTTCTCTCACAGAAAAAATAAAAGTCAAAACAGAGTGTTTGACGCCCTGAACTTAATCAGTCAGCTGTTTGTTTGGTTCATTAACATCCCAGACCGACGTCTAGTCGGGCGAAGACAGTGTATCCACATGAGAAACTGTTTTGACATTTGAACGTCACAGCCTGAGAGACAACAGTATCACAACATTTAACAGTTTTTGGTGTCACAGCCTGCATCACTTCATGTGATAGGTGTTTATTTAAAGCTTTCTCCGCTCTTATTGATTTCACTCTCAGGGCATTTAAAATCCTCAATTAACGCCTTTTGTCCAGCTGCAGTCAAAGAAAAGTCTCCATCCATCGAGACGACCGCGCGTAATGAGGGAGCCATTAACTCCACGCGCAAACCTGATACTCAAGATTTTAACGCAGTTAATTCGCCCAATACACAGACTGACGATCAAGTGTATTGATGTCTGAGCATTAGTGTCAGTCTAATATCAGGGCTGCCTCAGATTACTGTGAAATGTTTTCAGCCAGTGAATACAAATGACATGGAAATTTTTGTAATCAGTAACATAATCCATTTGATTGCAAAAAAAAATAAATCTAATGTAAATATTTCTGGATCACTTTTGATTTATTTCAAAATAAAACAATGAAAATATCGCAAATATCGCACGTTGTACTAAAAGAAAATAATCAACAGCCGCAAAAAAAAAAAATAAAAAAATCAAATATTTATTTTTGTTTCTCTTTAAAAATCTCAAAATATTTTCGCCACAAAGTCCATGAAAAAAAAAGTTTCTCAGTTTTAAAATGCCACATTTCAAACACGTAATCAGAAATATAGTCAAGTAATCCTTGCCGCTGTAACTATAATCTAATTACATTTTTTTTTTTTCAAATATAATCTGGGTTGATTACAGTTACTTATTTTTTGTAATCTGATGACGTAATGTCGATTACATGTAATCTGTTACTACGCAACCCTGTCTAATACAAGCGTGAGAATTAAAAACTGGACGAACTAAACGTTATTGCGGATTAAAGAGTTCAGTTTCGCCTCTTTTCGCTCCGAAAGTGGACACAATTAAACACATTTCCACTTTTAACACCGTGCACTAAAGTCTGAATTCATATCTTGGTGTTTAATTTCGCTCTAACTTAGTCTTAATCTAAATTTGCAGCACATAAGCATATATTCTCATTGTCATTTAGGGTTTTTGGATCTATTTGAAATCTCAGTCTGTCCTCAGAGGGTCTTTCTCAGCTCTTCAAACAAGGGTCGGAGGCGGAGTACTGAAACTTTTTTACACCTTTGTAGTGGGCACTCCCCCCACATGGTGATTGGCTGCCTGTGAGTTTATAGCGCACCAACCTTCACATCCACCGCTGAGTAGTCGGTACCGTTCAGTCCACGCGTCTCCTGGAAGAAGTGGCCGATGGATGTGACTAATTGTTTTCTATTCCAGCTTGCAAGCCAGAAACCTTCTTAAGATCTTATTTTTTTTTAAGTTTAATTTATCCGCAGTTTCAGTGGTCGTGTGTTGTCGCTTCTGCTCCGGTGGCTCTCCAACCAAAAACCCTCCCAGCTGGACAGAGATGAGCAGTCCCGATGCGGGTTACGCCAGCGACGATCAGACCCAGGCAAGGTGTACGATGTCAGTCATGATGCCTGGAATGGGACACTGCCAGTGGGCCGACCCTCTCAGTCCTCTCGGGGACGCCAAAGTGAAGAACGAGCCGTGCGCCTCGTCCAGCTCCGGCGGCGGCCAGAACCGCGGGAAGAGCGAGCCGCGGATCCGACGGCCCATGAACGCGTTCATGGTGTGGGCGAAGGATGAGCGCAAGAGGCTGGCGCAGCAAAACCCGGACCTGCACAACGCCGAGCTGAGCAAAATGCTGGGTAAGTCACTGAAATACTTTATTTAATAAATCGCGTGCTGTTTGCCAGATTGTCAGATCTGTGCATACAGTTTTACGCACTTAATATCATGTTTTATCTTTATTCTGCTCAAAAACACATGGGTGGTTATTTTTCAGTCAGTGCAGTAGTTTTTAAAGGCATAATATGCAACTTTTTCCTATAAATATAAACAATGTATAGACTCATATACACATAATCCCTTTCAATCATCACTAAACATGTGTGGTGGTGGTTGTATCTGCAGAGCTCCTGCCCAATTTCTGTATTTCTCGTTGTTTTGCTGTGTTTGGGACACTTTACCAACACAAAGCGTCAGTATTTGACATCCTGGGAATGAGACACAACAATAAAGTACAAACAGCTCGACTAAATCTTACCCATTCTACCTTTAAATGCAGCAGGTGTTATTAAAAGTTCCAGTGTCTGAGTTAAAAACCTGTCCCTGCCCCCCTAAAATGGCAACAATCTATTTTTGTGTGGCTGTGTTCGGTCTCTGCTGACATATCATTGATGTGCGCTCTCCTCTTGACCTGCAGGGAAGTCGTGGAAAGCCCTTCCTGTCACAGAGAAGCAGCCGTTTGTGGAGGAGGCCGAGCGGCTGCGGGTGCAGCACATGCAGGATCACCCCAACTACAAGTACCGGCCGCGGCGGAGGAAGCAGGTGAAGAGGATTAAGAGGCTGGACTCTGGCTTTCTGGTCCACGGCGTGTCAGATCACCAGGCCCAGGCGATGCCCGGGGACGTGAGTCTGGGTTTGGGCTACCACTCCGAGCACGGCTTCCAGCTTCCTCCACAGCCACTCAGCCACTACAGAGATGCTCAGGCTCTTGGGGGCCCCTCGTACGAGGCCTACAGCCTCCCCACGCCTGACACCTCCCCTCTGGACGCTGTGGAGTCAGACTCCATGTTCTTCCCTCCACACTCGCAAGAGGACTGCCACATGATCCCTGCGTACGCTTACCACTCCCAGGCGGCGGCAGAGTACCAGCCCCAGGATCCTCTCGCCAACCACCCCCTGCATCCGACACCCTGCCTCGGCTCCGGAGCAGCCCCCTCAGCCGGCCGCCCTCCCGCCTTCCTACATGGGATGCCCCAACCCTCTGGCCATGTATTACACCCAGCACTGCAGCCCCAGCCATCCCAAACGGCACCCTGGCGGCGGGGCAGGACAGCTCTCCCCCCCTCCCGACTCCCACCCTCACTCAGCAGCAGACAGCGTGGAGCAGATGCACCACTCCGAGCTGCTGGCCGAGGTGGACCGCAGCGAGTTCGAGCAGTATTTGAGCTCCTCTGCGGCGCGTGCAGACATGACAGGCTTGCCGTACGGGCCACACGAGGCCGGCATGCAGGGACCTGAGAGCCTCATATCATCGGTGCTGTCAGACGCCAGCACAGCTGTGTATTACTGTAGTTACAACAACTCCTAACCTCCTGCTGCAAGGACACATGATCTGACCTCAAATCTCTGTAGCTAAATCTGAACAAAAATGTTTTTATTTTTTTAAATTTGTTTTTCACTACCATAGCACAGAAGGTCCATGAGATTTTTTTTTAAAAAATGAAGCTCTGGAGAAGACTGTTGTACTGTAAAGAATATTTTAATAACACGAACACTGGTTTTTAACTTTTTTTTCTTCCACCCTTGCAGGGAAATTAATTCATTTTGTGATAATAAATATTGTACAGTCACTATTTTAAAGTTTATGTATATACTGAAGGTGTTTTTTATATTTTTTTTGCACTTTTGAGAAATAAATTTTTGCAAATAGACTCATAGACTCTTGTATTTATTATTTCACGTGCTTTTAAATCTCAAATGCTGGTTGAAGCTTTCTTTATAATGCAAGCACATTTTGTGCTCTTTAAGTTTATTTTAGGGTATATTTTACTCTAAATCAAAACCTCTATCAGCCAAAAGAAGATCACACTGGAATTTAGTGGAATTAACTGATATTTTCTTGTTAATTGAACTAAATATATATTACAATAGTCTCAAGTTAATTCAAGTTAAATTTTTTATTGTCAGACCACTTCATAACTTATAAAAACGTGATTTGCTCTGACTTTTGAGTCAAATTAATGTACTGTTGCACGTTCACTCAACGCAAATTTCCCAGCATGCAGTTTTTTGAGAGTTCAAACTCTCTTCAGACATCTCTGTGTTGTAAAATGTACATGATGGAAACTTGCTGAGTGTCTTTAATACATGTTAAGATAAATCACGGTCGTCTCTTTTCATAATATTCAAAACAGTGGTAACCATGATTAACATCGTAACTGGTTTAACATTTTCAAGACAAGTTTGAGCCAATTATTCAACCCATGTTCGGTCAAGTTGAACTGAGTTAAAATTATTTATTTGATTATTTTATTAATTAGTCAGTGAGTTCATAATGAAGAAAATGAAAATCATTGCACACCATAAAATAAGAATTAGTGTCTGGGCTGTTTTAAAGTCTTAATTTGGCTGAATTTGAAAAGAAAAGTTTGTGATTAAACTTAATTTAATGAGTTGATTGAACTCTGTACAGCACATTCATTCAACTCATCATTTCAAGTGAAGAAGACCCATGTTTACTAGCTCTGACCACTCCTGGAAATAAATTCTAGAAATTTTAAGTTTAACGAGCTTGAATAAATAAAACCTGTATATTTATGTTAAGTTAATGAGAGACGATTAGTTGGCTCCACTAAATTCAGAACAAATTCACTTTTCAGATGTTTTTCCACGTGGCACAACATTACCGTTGGCACCGTGTTACATGGCACTGCCTCTGTTGGTTTTTCCCACTTCCACCACAGAGCTGAATGGGCCCCCAGCAGCACCAGTTGCTCACCTGGAAGCGGGGCAGCGACCCGGCTTCCTGGCCCGGACAGAGTGGAGGTAATCTCAGTGTCCGCGTTACACATGGCGCCTTGTTTTCGCAGCATGGGAACACAGTTTATGCTCCGGACATCCTGCCTGTAAATGATTTAGTCTCTTCTGATTAATGCTAAGGGCCATTAAAATTCACCGAGGCCTACTACACCTCTGTTAAACAATGGTGACGCTTTATTTTGTGTATTTTCACAGCTGAACATGAGGTACATTTCAATATGCATCCTCCTGCTATGCATAATAACACAGCAATGACATCAGGTTTTATTCCTGTGGGTATACTGATATACCCTGTGATATATTTATCCGCCAACGCCGGTCCGTCACTTCATCATATATCAGATTTATCAGCTAAAACTCTTTAAGAGTTCAGCCCAAACCTTGAGGATAATTCATGGTATTTATAGCTGTGAAAGAGTCCCATTTTATAAATAGAGATTTTCCCGATTTTGAAAGGAAGAGGTTCTTCTCTGAGGGGTCAATCACCCTGACCCCACGATCCATTTTTAGCACTTCAGAGGAAACATGTTCCAGAGGTGTATATGTTCATGCGCTTTGTTCATGCTGAATGTTTTTAAATATTCTCTAATGTAGGAGACGTGGTGGTTAAAGCTCAAGGTAAATATTGCTGGTTCTTCCCACGGTCTTAATAATGATGTCAGCTCTTGTTTAAGTCAAGCAAATCTTGTCCACACAGCCACAGTTTGACTTCAACATGCATTATTGAGTGTTTTTCCTCCAAACGAGTACGTCTGACATGTGTAAGGTACGTCTTCTTACTTCCCTCACACCCAGACTGACTTATTTCCCTTCGGGCCGTGCAGAACAATCCACTGTAATTGGTGTGAATGTGTTTAAATTCAGTCTGCAGCTGAGTGGCAGGTTTATCCTCCCTGTTGTTACAGCTAATGGGCGCATAACAACAGGCTCAGGCCACGATCCCCCAGGCATCAGCAGAGTGGGTGGGGGGTCACCTGCACAGACTTAGGCAGAGGCAGACCCCCCATGTCAGCCCATGATATTATCTGCACACGCTAATTGATCTGGGCTAATTGACGAGGAAGAGCAAAGATTATCTTGAAGTCACAGGGAGGAGTTGGCCAAAAAATAAAGTTTGTCGTAAATATTAGGAATGAGACTTTTAATGTTGTAGTGATTATGTTTTGTTGTTTTTTTTTTCTGTTGAATTAAAAGTGACACATACACAAAAATATGTGCACTGTAAAAAAAACAAAAAAAAAAAAAAACAATTTTGTTTCAACTTAAAAAAATTAGTGTTCAGGCTGTCTTAAAATTTTAAGTTGACTGAACTTGAAAAGACAAGTTGAGATAATTTTGTAACGATTCAAAATAAACAAACTTTTTTAAAAATTAAGTTTGACGAGTTGATTGAACTCTGCACAGTATATAAGTTCCAAAACATTCTGAAAATAAAAACTAGAAATTTTTAAAGCTTGATTGCATGGTTTCTTATAGTGAGTGAAATGCCGTGTGGATATGTTTATGCAATTACATTTTGTGCATTCTTGAATGTAAATATGGAGGGAAATGCAAAGGATTCAAGCACCACGAAGCTTAGGAATAATTAGAGTTGCAGCTGTTTACCATAATATGAAAATATATGGTTATTGAATATTACTGTATTAGTGTTATATCAAAATATAGGACATAATATTTTGTGAAATTATAATTAAGAGTTTGTTCAACCAAACAATAAAAAAACACTCCTGTTTCCTTCCTCTTAAGGATCATTGCTGAGCCATCATGAGTAGGCTAACTGATTTTTAGCTAGCTAGCAAACAGTGTAGTATTTTGTTTTACTTTTTAGCTATAGCTAGCAAACAATATAACTGTAACAAAAACTTTTTATGACATTTTAGCGAGCAAACAATTTAATATTTTGCTAACTTTTTAGCTAGCAATAAAACAATGCAACCTTTTAGCTAGCTAGCAAACAATCTAACATTTTGTTAAAGAATAGAAAGCAGCTCAAAGCTAACGGGTTTTACTTTTTAAAAACTTTTTTTTACTCAGCTACTAGGTACTAACGTCACTCAAATTTATTTATATATTTATTTATTTGCTTTAATTTGGTCAAGCAAACATCTCTATGTTGTTTAAACTCTGTTTAAATGAATACATTTGATTAAATAAACTGGGATTTAATTGTGCAACAGAACTGTTTAATTCAGTTTAAATGTAACTAAATAATATAAAATGTACAGTTTTTTAAACTCTTATAAGTTGCAAAATGTACAACTGAATACATTATAAATTATAAACATATGTGTATTTTTTCTCTGTCCATTTTCACACAGGTTTTCAAATGATGTGCAGCACAAGATGGCAGTTTAGTCGTACTGTGGTCATATGTGTCTCATTTGCAATATGTTTGTAGTGTGTTTACAGATAAAATTAATGTCAAATGCAAATCAAGCTGCTATTAGTTGTAACCTTACACGTCTATCTTTCATATATCTTTATCTTATTTTTTTAATAGATGTGTCTCTTCTATGTTTTAAATTGTTGTGTTTTAACTGTACTGTTGTTTCAGCTTCTCTATACAGCACCGTGAATCAATCTCTGTGTATGACACGTGCTTTATAAATAACACTCCTCACATAAAGACCGAGACAGGTCATGAAAGTCAGGCAAAACACACAAACATGCAAATATTGTGTGTTTATATACAGATATAGGTCAACAGATGCACCTTTCTCTCACTATAACTGTGTCTTGTTCATGTAAATCCACTCAAGAATAAGCAAATTCAATATTGTGTGGATTTATGTGTAAAAGTCTGAGTTATATTGTCTGTGTTTGAAGTTATTTACATTTGCATTAGTGTAAGCAGCACTGAGAAGTTTCCAGGTGGAAGCAAGACATTCAGTCAGAGCAGAGAGAGCACAGCTCAAAGCTCAGGAAATCAGGGCTTTCATGGTGTTCCCATTGCTGCGGTGGTGTTTTTGTGTGTGTCAGTGTGTGCAGGTGTGTGTGTGTGTGTGTGTGTCCTGGGGCCTCGCTGCCAGCAGTCTGCAGAGAGCCACTCAGAGATTACAGCAGGACGGCCGGCTACATTAACACAGCAGCACTTAATCATGGCACTGCCCTAATCTCATCTCAGGTAGCTGCCTTTCACAAACACGCCGACAAATGCAGCTTCATTTACCCGCACGGCCAGCTGCAATTTATGTCATTCAGCATCCAATAAAACATCAATATCTGCTTTATTATTTGACCAACTCAGGCGCAAACATGGCGAAGCTGAGTTAGAGGTTTTATTAGTCATTATAAGTGTCACGTTAACTGTGGTTGAATGTACTGTACTTCTTAAATAAACACTGAATGTGCGCGTAACATCCACCCTCTGCATGAGCTGAATCCAGGTGCAAGCAATTATATCTAATGGATGCCTCTTTCTCTTGACTTTACACCATTCAGAGGGCAAATAAAAAGGCATTTTTAAACAATGATTTTTCACTTTGGGTGCAGCAGAGATGTGGCTCGTGTAAAAACAGGCTAATAACAAGAACAGAGCTGAAACAATTACTAGATTAAGCAATTTATCAGCTGGAGGAAATTAATTCACAGTCATTTTGATAAATCAACTTTAATGCTTCTTTTAGCAAGAGTTTATAAATTATAACTAGGCTTTATTCATGCTGATAATAAAGAGTAATAAAGAGCTTATAAGCCATTAATAAGAGCTAGTTTTGGGTTGCCAGGTTGTAAAAATTCTCTTTGACTGAGAGACAATGCAACCACTTGCCTGCAGACGATCTGGACTAAAATCCATTTATTAGCAACTGTTAAGCACTTATTTAAAAAAAAAGAGGAAGAATAAAGAAAAAAGAAGAACAAACAGCAGCTAAAGTGATTTTGCACAACCTGGCAACCCCAAATTTGCTCCCATCAATGGCTTAAAGCTTATTAACCATTTATAAAGCTGTAAGTTACAGCTTTAAAACCCTTTATGAATGGTGCCCTATTAGAAAATCTTATTTATTATGGAAAAATGCCCATCCAGCTCCTCATATGTAAGGTTATACTGCTTTTGTAAATTAAATATCTTTTAGATTTATACTGTTTGCCTCTGGGAACGTCATTATTTTCTAATATTTCATAGACCAGTCGCTCTCGTACCTTTTTCAATAATGTACCCTTTTGAAATATTTTTTTTATCCAAGTACTCCCTGACCATCATGAAACATTTTTGGTAGAAAGAAAATGCCAATATAAAGATGTACACAAGCTTGTTGAGGTTAATCCAGGTTAATTAAAACATATTCTTCCTGGCATTTTGTTGGCTCTGTTTTTTCTTTCTTTTTCTCTTTTTTTCAGCTGTTTTACTGCTGTGTTACAACCACAAATCTATTTTCTTGGTTTTCGTCTGTCAGTCAATAAGGAAACAGGGTTGCCATCATATTGAACATGGTTCTATTTGTTGCTTTCTTCTTCTGTAAGCTTTGATGGCAGCTGGCAGTTTTCGGCAGTTAATGACATAGAGCTATTAAATAACTATAATATATATGCTACATTTGCATTTGTTATGAACTAATTATTGTAGCTCATGTACCCATGCAGTACTTGAACGTACCCTAGGGTAGTAGTACCTAAACAATTATCAATTGACCCTTCCTAAGTCCTGCCCCTTTTTGCTCTGCGCTCCAATAACAGTTGAGCAAACTTGGTACCTCCGTCAACTTTCTCCCTATAAGTGACATACTGTATATTCACATCTTAATTTAGCTAATGTTAGCAAAATGCTAACTAACTAGCCAGCCAGTGTTAGCAAAACAATAGCTGACTAGCTAGCTGATGACTGATGTAGATTAGCTAGCTAGTTGGCTTGTGTTTTGATAACATTAGCTATCTTAATATGTGAATGTATGTTGCTTTTACAGGTTCCACAACAACGTCTTTAACCACCTTCTTTAAAATTTGTTTTTCTTTGCAACATAGACGAGCCTAGCACATAAGCATATCTAAGAACAGGAAACAGGAAAAGAGAAAGTTGACCAAGGTTCCAAACATGCTCAATTGTCATTGGAGAGCAGAGCAAAAAGGGGCGGGACTTAGGAAGGGTCAATTGTAAAAATGAATCAATAGTGGAAATAATGGTCAGCTGCTGCCAAAACCCCAAATAAACACTTCACGTGAATAAATCAGTAGCAAAAGTCAAAATATTTAGTGATTATTCACTTACATTCTTTGTGTTCATGTCAACAAAGACGTTACCGAGCAGCAACACATGCCTCGTCTCATGTTACTATGACAACAAAGCCCACGTGCACATTAAACCACCTCAAAAGTGTTTGGTTTCATCATGAGCGTCACCCAGTAATGCACACACGTAAATAAAAATGCTCTCGTGGCGGTGAAGAGTCCCTTCGGAGACAGACCCAGAGGGGCTGCAAGGGCCCGAACTGATTAAGTCATTGATAGCAAATTGCAAATACAGCATGTGAGACAGCTGCAGGAGAGGGTGTGTCCCTCGTCTAAAGCAGGGCTGGTTGCTCATAATCCCAGGCATATGCTGTCCCTCTCCGGCCCGCTTTTATGGTCTCTGCCTGTCACACCACCGTCCAGTTGTGCTCCCACTATATATAGTGGATCCAGTCAATCCGTCCACTCAGTGCTGTGACTCAATAGTTTATTTTCCTTCTGATTCCAGCTCTGCTTTAATTGTCACACGTTTGGTTATAAATAGTTGATAACTTGAACAGGTACCCCCACTTTTTGTGCCAAGATGTCAGCTGCCCTGTCAGAATTCACAGGATTGTTCACAAATGGTTTTTGAAGTATTTTTATTGCACAGCACAGCAGTTATGGTACAGTAACATAAGGTGCAACATCATTTAACAGCTTTTTTAATTTCTGACGGAAAATTTTAACCTCTTATGCCCTGAGGACCCTTTGGTGGGTTCAGTCATGTTGTGCAGGAAGGCATTTAGTTTAGATACAGCAGTGGGCTGTGTTAGTGTGAAAGTTAGATTTTTGATGTCCTGCACACACAATCCTGGCACATGGACATAAAACAAACAAAAGAACTTTATTTTTCTCCAATGATTTGCGAGTAAATTATGCCCAAAATGGTTCCCTTCCAAAAACACAACTCCAATTTTTAGAAATCATCAGTAAACGTGGGACATTCTACTAAAAAAAAACACCCGAAAATCATCAGAAAATGAGCAGTAAAACATAAAATAGACTTCATCATAAACTAAAGCACATGAAACGCAAAGCCTTTTTTCAGAAGAAAAGCCATTATAAACCGACCCATTTCAATAGTTAATGAAACGTACCTGAACGCAACACTTAGAAATCTTTGGCTTTTGCTTAAATTCTGTCTTTCACACAATAAAATGGGAATAATTGAATTAATGCTTAAAACAGAGCTTAATTCAACAAAAAAATAAAGAGGACTCTGTGGTGAACAAAAGTGTAAAATCGCATGCAGATATCATAAATACCTGTGATAGAAACAAATTCAAGCAGAGAAAGAGAATCTAGGACTGATTATAAAATGGTAGTCTGGTGCCAGAGAACATTTTTCAAGCAGGCTGGCACATTTGTTTCACAGTCAGGAATTGAGTCAGGGAGCTGAATCAACTCCAGGCCTCTCCTGATCAGCTCAGCGCTCTCTCCGTTCTTTTGTTTGAATCCCCTTGTGGCATCCAGGACAATTTTTAGCTCGTGTCCAGGCGGGTAGTGAGTATAAGATGACTACATCAGCAGTCAGTTTCCTCTCCAGTGTGTTTTTCTTTGGGAGGCTAAGAGGTGTTGGCAGAGTGCAGCCACATTTTGCTCTCCGTAAGTCTTGTGTCCCCTTATTACAGGATTCCCTGTTGGCTCTGCAACTCCTTCTTAGGAAACATGTAAGGAAATTGAGTAATTGTTTAGTGGCAGAGAACATTGAGCACTGTGACTAATTTTACATCATTAATGACTAACTAAACTATATACCCATTACCAAGGAAAAAGACAGCAAAGACTTATGCCAGGATATGGGATAATGACCATAGTATTTTTGATACAATTCATTTATTTCCTGTGAAAAGATTGTAGCTCAACTAATTTAATTTGGGTCCAGCTAATAATAGAAATCACAAGTTTAATCCAAAAATATATTGACTATAGCCAACTGTAGTAGCTGAGAAAACATCAAAACCAGCAAGTAAGCAGAGAAGCTAAGCTAAAAGCTATGAAAAATGGTTTAAATAGGCTAGATAGCTAAAGGAAATGGATGTACAGTTGCTAAATTGTTTGCTGGCTAGCTAGGTACCGTGAAAATGGTAAAATAGCTAGGAGTAATAGAAATATTGCCAAAATAGCTAGCCAAAAGTAATGGCTAAACCTAACTAATGGATAAATGTTTGACATAGATAGCTAATGGACACTGAAGTACCCAAAATAATGGGGAAAACAGTTGAAACAGTCAGCTAAAAGAAATGGAAACCACTGATTTATTTGGATTAAAGAATGGAGCTGAATTAATTTAATGTCAGTAAAAACACCCAGAGGCTCAGCTGAGCTGCAGTTCACAAGATAAATGTGGACCATTGTCTGTCGGTGTTTTTTTCTCTCGTGGATCTTGAATCTTCCGAGAGCACCTGTCCCCACTTCCTCGTTCCGATGACTCCTGTTTGCTCCATCCATGAAAGATTGGCTGGGAACATCCTCTGTCCGAGAGGAAGCCATGCTCTGTGAAATTCACACCACTCGCTCCATTTTGGGAATCACCGGTAGGACTTCCTAAAAAATAAAAATACATAAAAAATATAGTCTAAATAAAGAGGGGAGAGGGCAGAGTGTCATGACCCGGGTCAACTACCCTTTGTTGTCTCATTGTATTTGTGTGTGTGAATGAGTTTGTACGTGCTTGTGTTTGTGTCTGAGCAGCTCTTATTATTGACATTGAATGAAAACAATTTCAGTTTATGTATTTATCATAAAAGATAAATAGCACCAGTTTCAGTTTGACAGTTTCTCCACCTTTGAGTCAGGATCCCACGTTGTTTAATGAGGAATCATGGGAGATTCTTTATCATAATCTATTCATATTTATTTAATACACTGTATTTTTAATAAAATAATCAATTCTGTGGCTCTTTCATCCTTTTGAATATAAAAACCAAGCATATAATGGGTTGAAGTTGATATACACTTATTAATTCTTATAAAATTATTAATTGAAATATATTTTTTCGGTTATTTTTCCATGTGTTAATGTTTAGGTTAGACTCATCATAGCTTTGTAGGTATTGTTGGCTTGTTTGAAATGTTGACTTTAATTAACTTAAATTTATTTTGTCAGCAGGTTCCACGAAATTGTGTTAGGTTAGTTAAACGCAAACATTTTAAGGTAATCTAACTTAATAGACGTGTATTACAGAAACACAATGCTTGTGGATTAAACCAACTAAATAAAATTACTTCTGATAAACAAGAGATATATAATCTTACCCAGATAAAGTCAGATATGTTATATGGACTTAATGAATTTAAGTTAAAACATTAGGTTTTTATTAATAAGTTTGGCATAACAGATTCCACATAAATTAATTTGGTACACCTGACATGTTTTTGTTATTTCTTTCATTCACCACATGGTCAGATTTAGAAATCAGTCAACTTATGTAAACTTCAGTAACTTCATAATGAAGGTTGGAAGAATTAAATAATTCACGTTGAGCTAACTTGATAAAAAATAATCTTTGTCAGTTTCTCAGTTAACTAATATTTTCTAGTTCAAACTAACGTACCAACTAATTTATATAGGTGTCATAAAGTTGACATGTTACGTTGACATAACCTAACACAGAAAGTTGATTAAATTAACTGTAAAACTTGATATAATAAGCTCAACTGACATTTTTTCAGTCCTCTCAACCAATATTTTCCAGCTCAATTTATTTGACACAGGAAGCTGAGTTAACAAACTGCATGCTGTATTAACTAATTTATTTAAATGTTAGAAACCTGACGGCTCACACTGACATAACTTAACTCAAAAATTTGATTAAACCAACTGAATGTTGTAACAGTAAATTTATTTAAGTGGAATCTACTCAGCACTTTAAGTTGACATAACTTAACTTAGTCAAGATGACTTGTCTGAGTCAAGTTGAGTCAACATATCCTTCTTGCATCCTTTTTTCCCCCAGTGTACCATTTAAAACTCACAAATTTCTGGTTTTATGAGAAATTTTGATTTTTGCACTTAAACATTAAGTCACAATAAAGTCAAGTTTGA
Organism: Lutjanus argentimaculatus; assembly: GCA_034769285.1. Lineage (NCBI taxonomy): Eukaryota > Metazoa > Chordata > Actinopteri > Lutjaniformes > Lutjanidae > Lutjanus > Lutjanus argentimaculatus. Next base: position 11,938,223 of record JAWZSL010000009.1, on the reverse strand, counting down.
GTATAATATTTTTAGATAAATGTTTAAGTTCAGTGAACCCACAGCAGAACGACGTCTAGACACTGTTTGGTATTTTTCTTTTGCAATAACACAATCAGTCTGAAAGCTGTCTCTTACACAGGAAGTGTATTTGTGTTCATGTTACTGGATTATGAACTTCAAACAAATATCAAACACATCTCCACTGAAATAGCAAACAGTCGACTTCCAGTTCCCCAAAAGCTGACGGTGTGTTCCTCCCTCTCTGTAAGGTCCTGTCTCCTCTCTGTGGTCTGTCAGAAACCAGACAACAATCTGTCACACAGACACGCTCACAAATGTTCACACTCTGAATTTATAAAAGTAAAATTCCGATTTAATGTTTTACTTATTTGAAAGAGGCTCCAGTTTTCCAGGTGCTGGTTCGGTAAGGAGTCAGTTGCACTGTCAGTTGTTGCCACCAGGGGTCAGTTGTGCACAGGACTACATGAAGCTCAGCTGTGAGATTAAACCTTTACAAGGTGAGGGTCTGTACAAAAGTAACAACTGACCGACAATGTGACAAACTTTAGAAATAAAATAAGATTTCTTTCTCTAATTAAGCTGATATATTTATTAATCACACAACAGTTGTGTTAGAGCAGCAAAACGGGATGAAGCCACAACAGAATCATCAATAAAAAGCAAGATATAATAATAATTGAACAACTAAAGAGAAGATTACAACAGGTTATGATATAAACAAGAGAAAATAAAAAAGGAACTATATAAACAAGAGTCTTAACAGTTAAATTAATACTATTGCACACAGGAAATATAGATATAATTAAAGAACATTATATTATATATACATTGATTGGCCTTTACAATTTCATCACAGCAGTAAAACATTTGATGCCATTGATAAATTACATATATTTGTTTTAATGTGTAATGGCAGGGTTTAATCTATTATTTCTTACATGTTGGCTTCATATAAAAAGTATATAAATAATCAGTAATAGTGTGATATGTCACAAGTTATGAAGTTTTAATAGATTAACAGACTATTTAAAGGGAAATCTTCCTCACATTTTGACTAATAATTACATAACCTGTGATTATGTAATACTATATGTCCTTTTCCTGGCTCTGGTGGGAATCATAAATGGACCTAAAGCAACATTTTCACAGTAAAAGCCCTGCTTACTTTTGTTAAACCTTCAAAATAAATGTAGTTGTTAAATGTATAAAATAACAGGTTATATTGCATTTACAGAAGCTTCATGTCTGTTGCTACACCGCTGCATGGACGCCACCACTGACATATTAACTCGCAGATTTGGAGCTGCAGAGTTGAGGTCAGTCCAGAGTCCTTGTAGAAAAGGTAACAGAGCGAGTGAAGGTGAGAGCACGTGAGGCTGCTTTGAGTCCCAACCAGGTGAGGTGACGTGGCCCAGTAATCCTGACAGGACTCCTGCTGCGCTGTCACGCACAGCAGCAGAGTTCAGCTGTCAAGCTGCAGCTCTGCTGTCAATATTAACATTACCTCCGGGGTGACATGACACTGACGTGGTGTGTTATAGCACGCTGTAAATCATAATCACACACAAATATATCACAGTGACATTATCAGTGCATCATAAAATGCCATAATGTGTATTAATGGGTCATTGAACAACAAGATGAGAAGGTTACAGCAAACCACAAGATATCTGGTAAATGATCAATCAAGTTTATTTTTAACATCATCCAACATACAGTGAAGCACATTCATCCAGGTTCTCAGTATTAGGAGCAGTAAGAAGCTTGTTCTAGTTCTCCGGTTCTAAGACTTTGCTTTTGTCAAAGATGCTGACAAGAGAATTCACCAAACATACATGATTTTGTTATTTTGATATTAAAAGTTAGGATAGAAAATATAAGGATTCTCTCATAATATCAAATGTAATGTCAGTTCAGATGTACAGATGATTATTTCTAAAGATAAAGATAAATATTTCTACAGCTTCTGATGAACAAAGAAAAGGCTGTGGTTGCTTGCAAATGCTTTATTTATAACAGCCTCACAGCACCAACTTCATAATATATCAAAAGTGTTTATGTAACAATACCAAAAACTCAAGGTACAATAATATCACAATAAAAGTCCAAGATACATTATCTATCACAAAATTTAAACAACAAAACAAATGACAAAAATGTCATTTATCAAATAATAAATCTGATGTGTACAGCATTTTTTTGTTGTTCCCTTTTAACCTAAAAGTGCTTCTGCTTTCCTTCTTTAATTAAAAATAAAATAAAAGTAGCCAACCCTGACCGAAGCAGAATTGTCTTTGGCTATAAATGTTTTTAATTATATATGCACGATCGCAAAACAAAAACAATGCAGCAGTCAGAAGCAGTCATTTTATAGAATAAAATAAAAAAATAAGCATGAAATAAATATGTAACATTGTGGTAGATATTGTCACAGTCTAGTGGTAAATTTTGTGTTGCAGTATTGCAATATTTGATATATTGTTACATCCATACATTATTATGTTTTTTTTTTATAAACACAGTAATAAGACCCTTAAAAATGCATCTTTTCTTGTACAATAATTGCACTTGTACATTAATCTACATTTATAACATTATTATATTGTTGTGCAGATAAAATGCTGTAGTGATAATGAGGCTCATACAACATAAGTGCAATAACCAATAATTATTTGTCTTCAAAATCAGCTTTATTGGCCAAGTACATGCACACATACAAAGAATTTGACTCCAGTTTAACATTTTTATAAATGTATTTACAGATATAGAATAGACAACAGCTCAGGACAAGGACAACAAAAGTAAATAAATAAAGGTGAAAAGTAGAAAGAAGAAGCTCGAGTAACCAACAGCACAGATAAAAATTATAACAAGTCAAGTCTGTAAGTTGTAAACTGAACTGTATGGAATATTGTATGGACATGCACAGACTGGATGATTATGTACAGCATTTATACGTGTCTATATATAGTGTAAACATATGTCCAGGATTTATTGTGACTAATTCTTGTCTTTGTTTCTTCCTGCAGAGCTCCTCTACAGTTTTGCTGCTTTATTAATGTAATATAGAGATGTTTGTGTGTGTGTGTGGGTGGGTGTGTACAGAACGACATACTCAGGCTGCTTCTGATGTCTGATGACACTTTTGTGTCTCGATCTGAGGATGGTAGGCGACGTCGTGTGCCGTTAAAAGCCTGCTTCGATACAAAACGTCTGTTTTTTAGTGACAGAAATGTGGAGTTAAGTCGTCTGAATATTGTCAAATTTGGTGACATCTGACATCATCCAGCACGTTTCCAGGTTTTGTCCTCTGTTTTCCTGAATGCTGTAAAAATCAGTGGGAGGTTATGGCCATAAAATCCGTGGACAGATTGTTCAGAGTATTGTTAAAATTTTAATCTGTACTGATTATCTGAACCATTTACCATTTCCCCGTACAGCTGTGAAACTATTTCTGTCCTTTTTGTTTGTGTGAAAATCAGAGTTACTCTCCCAGACTCGATATTGTTGAAGACTTTTTATTTCTTATTTTCCACAGGGATGGATTAAAGCTCACATTATTGTCACATTGTACATGCAAGACTCACAAAACAACATGCAAACCATCCCTGTGTTTGCTTTTAAAGTAAATTCAGTCCAACAACATCATTTATCTCAGTTCACAATTCAACAGCTGCACAAAGAGAAGTTGAATTTCTTGCTCAAGCAGAAGTTCTGCATGTGGTTTAAATACCAGTTAGACAGAAGGAACATTCAGAGTAACAGGTACTTGGTCACAGGTGGTTGCCATGAAAGGGCCTCTGTGGTTTCGACTGCAACAGTATGGAGTCACAGGAGTACCTTAAAAAATAATAAATCTATAAAAGAATATAAGAAAATAAATGTGGAAATATAACGAGGTATAGATTAAAGAATACATGAATGTGAAAACATTTATTTATTGCATACAAATTACCCTATTATATTCTGTATATATTTTTTAATTTGTTTATTTTTATCCCTTCATTTCTCCTTAATCTTTTCCCTTTTTGCTATTATTTGAAGCTTTCAATCACCTGCTTTGGTTTGACCTTCTTGCAAAGGCTGAGGAGTTAATTTCTGCAGACTCGTGTGTGCAAAAGCAAGAAAGCCAACAGGAAAAAACAAAAGCAATAGGGAAAGAATAAAGAAAAATAAAGCGAGAAACATACATAAATGACATTATTCAGAAATAACTATTTACTTATTTATTCTTTTATTTATTTCTCTTTATATTTCCATAACTGTGATATTTCTCATACTGTAGATAGCAGCTTAAAGGATAAAGCAGTTCTTCTACTAAAGGAGAATAAATGAAGATTAGAGGAAATTCAAAAGATGATTTCAAAAATATTTTAAATGTATTAACAATTAACAAATCCAAATTTAATAAACCTGAGTCTTTTTTCAAGTTTTTACTTGTTTACTATTTTACTTATTCCTTTTAATATTTCCACAATTTATTTTCTTATTTGTTGGCAGTTTATTTTTCTTTTTATGGCACCCCTATGACTCCATACAACAATAACTATACAACAAAAGAAAGTAAAGAAAAAGAAACCAACACAGGACGTCACAGGGAGCAGGGGGACTCAGGCGTTAATGCATGAGTATCACAAATGCACGTGTATACAAGTGAAGCAGCAGCTGGGGATGTGGCACATTGTATCATGCAAAGGTTTAACATTCAGACAGAGTTATCGGGCTAAAATTGTGAGCTGTGTTGCCAGATTGGTTTCATGTTTTCCAGCCCAATAATTCCTCAAAAACTGAATAAACACCCAAATATCATCTACAATAAACAACACAAATATAAAACAATAGCAACAGTGGTTCATCACAATAATTAAAACAACAATTTAAGTGCTCACATGTGTGCTAAACAGCAGATAGGAGGCTTCATTGGACAATGCAACAATAAAGGTATTTTCCATTTCTGCCCTCTGCCTTTAAAATAAAGAAAAAAATAAAGGGACGGCTCTATAAACTGCAACAAGCCTTGACAGTTTGCCAACTCAAAGTGTACCATCAACACACACACGCATGAAGACACAGTTTAAAGGGTAAGTCGTGGGTAATGATGGGAACTCATATATAATCAGGAGAAAGAATAAAAATTATGCCATAACAAAGTTGCACCGAGTGACTGGATGTATTTGCAACTAAGAAATATGATTTAGACTATACTTCATACTGTAATTATCTCCGCCAGGCATAATAGTGTTTACAGTTTTTGAAAAACCTTGGAAAACCTTTTTTTTTTCATGCCTTCATGCCAGCGACAGCCGTGGCCGGATGAATTATGTTTTTGGGCTGTCTCAGTCTTGTGAACGCATTATTTCAAGAACATGTTGAGGCAATTTCTTCAAATTTGGCACAAATGTGGTGGCCTGGTAGCTCAGTTGGTGGAGCGTTCGCCCCATGTGCTGAGGTCGTGGATCCTCTGCAGCAGCAAAGTAAACGCATAAAAGCCTTGGTGGTCAAAGGTCACTGTAACCCCCATGTCTATCCTGCTCTCTCAAAAGCGTTACCTCAGGAACATCTGGCACAAATGTCCATTTGTACTGCAGGATAAACTGATTAGATTTCCGTGGTCAAAGATCAACTGTGGCCTCACAAAACACGTTTTTGGCCATAACTCAAGAACTCAAAGGCTCATTATGACAAATTTTGTAATCCGTTACGTTACAATGTTAGTGATTACAAAGGGGTTACATCTGAATGTTCTTTTCGGGTCGCCTTGGAGATCTGTTCTCTATTTAGTGCACTTTTAATGTACAACTGTGTTTAAAAGCCAGCCCAGCTTGTGATAAACCCAGTCCAAATCCGGTCCAGCCACCAAAGTCCATTTTGACCCACAACCCAAAACAGCCCCATTGGGCAGAAAAACTGCCCAGTCTGGCAACACTGATTGTGATATTTTAGAACATGTGAGGTGTGGCAGATGCGACTAAAACTGGAATCAGCTCTATAAAACGACAGACAGACATTTTCAGACTGTGATGAGCTGTGAGTCAGGGCGGGAGATAATGGCTTATAAATTATATCTCAATATTTTCAGGCTATAACACAATATGCAATGTATATCTCAATATAAACATTTTCTCTACCATAACACACCACAAATTCTCAAATAATACAAACATGCAGTGATATTATAGAATAAGATGTGTATTGTCAGTATTGTCGGGGTGACTAGTGGTGCTTTCACAAATATTAACATCTTTGATAAATAATCAGCACTAATATTGATATAGTGACTGAGTTGGGTGAATGAGGGTAATGATATTGATATAATATTGATATATTGTCCAGCATGACTGTGTACGAAAAGATCTAACAACATCTCTGCTGTCTTTTTCAAAGTAGTGCCCATTTTTTCTTTATGAGAGCTTCCTCATTGATTTCCTTATTGAAAGCAAAATAGGACATCTTCCATATTTGGACATGCCTGTGGGTTACTGAGTAATAGTTCAAATCTCTTAAGTTCAACAGAACTACTAATCTCATAATTTATTAAAAATCTTTATGATAAAGGTACTTTTCCTCCCTATAGAATTCCCTTTACCGTATATGCATACAATAGACAGCATTTCCATTGAAACTGATGGAGGTGGTAACCTGTTTGTGAACCCTGAGCAGCAGGAACACTGATCTTTAACAGCCCACAGAGACAAGTCAAACAGTGGGCGACTCAGATTCACCACATCCTTTTGTTGTCGGGTTGAGCGAATGTCAAGGCCAGCTCAATAAGTCTTTATCTTGGCTCTGGTGTGTGTCTGTGTTTGTGTGTGTGTGTGTTTAAGTGTGTGTAAGTCAGTCAGTGCATGTGAATAAAACAGAGAGGAGAAATAATGACTACGTGCACATTCCTGTGTAGATGCCGGCTGGTAAATGTGTGCATGAATGCGTGTGTGCGTGCTGCAAACCGTACAGTACATGTGCCGCTCGCAGCGTCTGGAAAGTCCATTTGTGCGGCGGTCAGGATGCCAGTGTCTCACACAGGGAGGCCGCCTGTCTCGCCCTCTCCACTCCGCTCCGCTCTGTCGCTCAGTGACTGACCCTTAATCAGAGGAAGGTTGTCTGATGCGAGCACAGACGGATAAATCACTCCTCACCCCGGGCTGCTATCTGGGTCGCGCGTAGCCAGGTTGTCCCGTCAGCGGACTGGCCCTCCGCCCGAGCCCTCCAAAGCTAACAGCCATGTGGTATGGAGCCCTTTGGTGAGGAGGACCCGGCCTGCCACTGCCCTCTGGAGAATAATAGTCCACATTCTGCACATATCAGTATTTATATTGCTGTTGAGAGGGTTGGTTGTTGATACACTCTGTCCTCACAATCTGCAGACATTCAAAAGACACAGACTTGCAACATCAGTTTTTGGATACCGTTGAATTTTGTCTTTGTTTCCTTCATGTGTTCAGTCCATATTGTACTGCTCTTGTTGAAAATGTATTATGTTTTTATTGTTTACAAACTGTGTTGTCATTTTGAGACTGCTCTGGAAAAATAAAGGTTAAAAGACCAGTGAAGAAAGATGTAGGACTGTCCAGTTTAGTTACAATATCACAATCTAAAAATACTTGTAAAGTAAGTATTAACAGATACTGTATATGTAGACCTACTGCAAGTATCAAAATAACCTACGGAAATAAAACTTTTTCCTTTATTCTTTGATTTGGTGGTTGTTGAACTGACCGTCAGTTAGGTCAGAGAGGCTATATGCTAGTTAACTGTTAACTAGCTAATTCATGCTGACTCTCTAACTGATGGCAACAGAAAATGTCAGTTCACTCAGAAGCATATAATGAAGGAACAGCTTCAAAAGTAAAAGATTAATAAGATTTTTTATTTAAGATGTCTTTTCGTCAAGAATGTAGGCTTGGCTTGATTGGCTTAGGTTAATGCAACATTAGTCTAACATTAGCCAATGGTTAGCCAAGCAGACTGGATGCTTCTGTGGTTATTCTCATTATTTTATAGCTAATCTTAATATGTTTTAATATTATGTGTGTAATGTTGCTCAAAGTAAATAGTCAGAGATTGACAAACTCTTGAGCTAATAAATGTAGGTAAGCTCAGTTTAAGCCATGAGTAAATGCATTTTATTTATATCAGTGTCTTAGTGTTCGTCTAATTCAAGGTATTGTACTTTGTAAGGAACTTTAGGGGTACTTTATTATAAAATATTAAGCGCCGCAAAAAGTACAATACTTCAAAATGTGCTCTTTACTTTTCACCATTGGCAATAACAAGCATCTTTTAAATGTTTGCCACTGAGCAATTAAAGCAGATGCTGTTTAGAGAAGAAAGACAATGAAATAATGTGAAAACAATCTCCTACAGCCTCTGATTGTAATTACCAAGAACTGTGGTCAGTTTGAGTGCGGCCTAATTGAATAATGGTCATATCAGTGAACGAGTGGGGGTGTGGAGTGATTTACCGCACAGAGAAGCGTGCTTATCTCTCCCTCTGTCCCATGCAGGAAACACTGGGATGTCACCAGGCAGATTAAAAGCTTGGCACAGCTGATACGGAGTGCTCAAAATGGATGGGGTGGGGACCTCTGACTGCTGTGCGAGGGGTTTTGGCGGGGAGGGGACAGGCGGTGGTGTGACCTTATGAGTCCTGTTTGGCAGGGATTCATTCAAAACCTGGGAATTCCACTGGAAGTCAAGACGGAAAAAAAGATGTATCATCATGTAACTTGAATGGAATTTTGAATAGTAAGCATATTTTTGGCTCAGTGTCGACCAAGCCGGGTTTTTTTTTATCTTACATTCAACTGTCCTCAAAGGAAAAGTGGAATTTATCATCATTATTGTATATATTCAAGAAGCCTGGAAGAATAGAGAGTGATTTTGGGTGCAAGAAAAGTTCAAAAGAGATCATATTTGCAGGATCAGCTGCCTTGCTTTTAATTAAAGTGCATGTTTAAGACTGCTGTTGGTCACAGTGCAGCTGTATGACTTATAATTGAATTCCTGACAGCTGCAATGCTTGGAATTTTAACCAGTTCTTACAGGGGCTACGAAATGAGCCGGGCGTTTCATTTCAAACGACGCTGCAGAGGCTAAACGTGGTGCAAATGCAGCAACATGCTGTTATTTTCTATAGCCACCGATGTGCTTCTTACATTTTTAAGCAGGAGCAGGCTGTGGCTCTTGAATTGAGGTAATATATGCAGACTGAAGAGAGGTGTTTGATGGGAACACAGGCAGACAGATCTGGAGGAGCAGCTGCATAGAGGACGCTGGGCCAAATATAGAAAGGGGACAAGGGCCAAAACATATCACACATTTTTTCCCATTAACAGCATAGGTTTGAATCTAACTTGGCGCCAATTAGTTGCAGTATAGGCGCAAGGGCTTAAAAATAGAGCATGGCAGGGGTGACAATACACCCGGAACGCAGAGACAGATATCTCTTCCATGGCGGCGTGTGATTTCACGTGTAATCATGTGAAGGGAAAATAACAGTATTCATATCACCAGCTGGTTCGCTATAACTCTGTGACGTGGAGGGTTATGTGACAAATGGAGCTTCAGACATTTGTTGCTATTACCTGTCATGCTGCTTTGAGTGCGGAGCTGCGGCTCAGGCCTATTTTCAGTCTGATTTCGGTATGTTTGGCAGGATCTGTGCCGCTGTATCAGTGCGACCAGCCGTTTTTACCCGCCCGGTTTCAACATTTGCTTGTTTCTTATCTCTGCGGTGGAGGGTTTGGAATGAGGGGCATGCAGGCTTCGGGCCTACCTGTTTACTCTGAGGGCTTCCTCCATTGTCCCCCCCCCCCCAGCTTCCTTTGAAGGATTTTTCACATTTTTGTGCTCGTTGTTGTTTTGGGAACAGGTCATGGGCTCGGCACATGGGAGCCTCCTGTGGCATTCCTGAATCTCTGTCTGGTCGGGCTCAGCAGGAATTCTTTCCTACTGCACATATCGTCTCTTTCGTACACACACCTGAGATATTTTTACGGCAGTAAACTAAACAGTATGACAGAGTGTCATCACTTTATCCTTTTGTACTGAGCTGAAACATGATAACTTTTGTGTGTTCCTTTGATTCCTTGACTTCAGCCCCAGGTTTACTGTGGAATGAAGCTATCCCTTGTCGACTAATCCCTTTCACTCCAGAAATAGACTCAGTTTTAGTAACTGTTACGCAACTCGTGATAGTTCATGGTTAAGGATATACATGACCGGCTAATACCCCTGAGTAATACGGTTCAACCTAATCTACTGGACTCCACTACCCTTCTAAACTTAACTGGTTTCTGGAGCAAGCATGTGTATTTTTGTAGGGACTATAAAAGTGTCTAAGTGATTGCTATTAAAGGAATGTCCATGTTAATTTGGGCTGCATGATTAAACAAATATTATTGAAACTGCCAACATAGCCAAACCGATATAAAAACCTTAGAACGTGCAATTTTTCGATAAAGGAAAAATGTGTGCTAAAACAGCTTTATAATGAAGTGCTGGAGTGCTGCAGAGATGTCCTGGAGCTCATTATAGAAACTTAATTATAGAAAGTTAAGAATCTGAAGTTGGATGGCGCAAATTCAAAATAACTGCCAGTTATGAGTGAAATGCTGCTTATACCATAAATGACACTTTAAAATTCCTTTACCATGTTATTAATTGGATCGATTAATTTGATCATTCTGCTACTCTGTTGAAATCTTTATCCTATGTTGATATTTGAAAAGAACTTCCCAAAAAGGTTGAGATATAAAGTCTGAGGTAGGATAGGACACAGCCATGAGTTTAGACATCACCTCTGTAAGAGGATGATAGGATTTTTCTTTAATGAAGTTAAGATAGTTAGGAAATGTTTCTGTAATGAGGCCTCGAGTCTATAAATTTTGTTCTCCAGATGAAAGGAAACATGTTTGGTACAGATCCACAACACATGTCACATCATGATTATTCAGTGAAAATTAAAATTGTGACGTAAAAATTATCATTCCTTCTCATCATTAATCATATTGCAATTGCAATATCTGTCAAAAATAATCCTGATAATTGTTTTTACCATATCGAGCACAACTAATGTAAATTTTTACATCTTTTATTTTATACATGAGAATCAGGCTTATTACCAAGTAAGTGCAAGGAATATCAATAAGCATAGTCAGCAGAGGAATATAAAGAAAGACAAAAAGCAAGTACTGCAATTCAAGAAGCATGAATAGAAAATTGATTACAGAATATGAAAAAATAAACAAGGTTATGTAAATGAAAGAGCTATACAGATTTTGTGTAGGAATGTGCAAACTGCACCGGGAAATTGCAAATGTTGACAGTGTGAAGTTTAAGAATATTTGAAATGTGAAGATAGTATCCAAAGAAAAGGATCATTTAATGTAATGCATTAACACGCATCCTTTTCTTGTGCTGTACATGCCTTCCACACGCTGCGTGTATTCACATCACACAGTCTTAATCTCCAAAAACAAAATTAACTCTGATATCACTTTTTTAAATTAGTAATTAATCTGATTTTCTATTATTTGTGGGTATTAAGGTGACTGTTCACTCCTTTCATTGAAAACTAGTGCTCTTCTCTAAGGGTCCTGCTAATGAAGAGCCCCTTAATCCTTATTATCTAAAGACATCCTCAATGAGATTACAGCCCCACACGAATATTAGCTACAACTGGACCGCAGATTACCATCTGCTGCTCTCATTTTAATTTGTGTAACCCTCTGCAGGTGCAGTGTTGTTCTCTTATTTAGGTCTCAAATAAAAGAAAAACAAGTACAAAAACATGAAAAGATTCTTTATTTTATTATAAAGTACCTCATCTAAATCGCTTCCAAAACAGTTTAGTTTGAACTTCCTTTATTTTCTTGTATTTTTATTTGTATTTTATTTTCTGTTGTAAGAGTGCTGTTTTTTTTTTTTCTGTTAAATTTTCAAAATTTTAATTGTTTCATTTAGTGAAGAAGAACCCTCTGACAAAATATTCCCAGAGATAAACTTCTATACAACCGTCATTCAGATTTATTTAATATACTCAAATAAAACATATTACAGAGTCTCAGGTCCTTGGTCCACATCTTCGCCCTGCTATGACAGCTCTACATGCATCTGTGTGACACACCTTTCTGAAGAGGATTTCCAAGCACTGCACTTGCAGTGGAGATTAACTTTAAGCAAAGATTAAGCAAATTACCCATGATGGTGTCTCCCGAAATAAACAGTTGCTGTGCAGTTAGTTGAACAGCAGCGATCATGTAGAGCACGGAATAACATTTCATGGATCCTTTCAAAACGGCTGGGAATTTCACGATGCTGACGTAGGTGAGTTCACTTTGAAATCCTACAATTTTTGCACAGAGTTCAATCTGTTTACTGCCTCCGGTTCTAATCTGTAGTTCTGTGTAACACATGCAACATTAGAAATGTCATGACCATACATTTTAATCAGATCTTGATTTATTCTGTTATTGTGAAGAACAATTAACACAAATATTTTATCCTGAGAATGGGAAAGAAATCTAAAGTTGATCTATTAACCAATACTGCTACGACTACTACTAACTACTACTAAAACCAAATAAGATAAAATTTTACTGATACCACAGTGGGGAGATTCACTAATAATATACCTACGATGCCTTTCATCAGCTTTTAAAAGTAAATATCTTTTAAAAAATAATTTAAATGAACAATATTCTGTAGTGTGGTGCTTAATTTTTCATGTGAAATGCGCCATAATTTAATAATTCAATGTTTTAATGCATTTTAAGTGTTTTGAGACATCAGTTAGTAATGTGAAACGACACAGGGTTTATTTTCATAGATCAATTCTTGGATTCTTGAATAATTTTAAATACATTTTCTATATTAAAAGCATAATTCTGAAATGTGGTATCAAATTATTCACATACTCAGCTACACAACTATGCAAAAAGAAATACAAACGTTGTAAATACTGGTAAAAGAGAGTAATATCTCTGCATCACTTGTTTGCCACTGTGTTGTTAAACCCAGGTAATCAAATAATTAAAAGATGCCATTCACGTGGCAGGTTTCACAGCAGGGAGGTCATCTTACCTGATGGCCACAGTCGTAAGATGTAAACAACATATGTCTGCAAGACGTCATTCAGCTGTTTACACATCATAAATTATTTAAGTTGTCTTGAACATGGTGTTATGTTTGTGTGTTGACCCAGTTGTCCTACAAGTGCAGCTGTCTCTTTTGATGAATCATAAACAAGCCGCGTTTTATCTTCTCATGATTATTCGTTACTGCATCGCTGACAGCAATTATATTGGCTATGTAATGCCTTTTTCTTTGTATAGTTATTACAAAACAAATAGATGATACTGATGAAGATACTCTGAGGCGTTTGTATTCAGACACCGAAAACAGACCAAGTCATGACCAAAACCAGAGTGGTATCAAACCAAGACAAGACCAAGACCTAAAAGTGAGGCTGAGACCAAGTCATGACCAAAATCAAAGTGTGTCAAGACCAAGACGAGACCAAGACTTTGAGGGGTCGGGACGTAGTCATGACCAAAACCAGAGTCTATCGAGACCAAGACAAGACGAAGAATTAAAGTGGAGTTGAGACCAATTCATGATCAAAATCTGAGTGTATTGAGACCAAGGCAAGACCAAGACTTTGAAGGGTTGAGACCAAGTCAAGACCCAACAAGGCACTATAGGTAGCTGTTATGTACAGCTAATATTTGCTAAACCTCTTGAGGGGTGAAGAGATTTCTGAAGAGTTTGGTAGAGAGGCTAGCTACCTTTCTTTATGCTTCCTGTTTAAGAGCCCTTAAAAGTTTGACATAGTCCGAGTCACCTAGTACGCACTGCAGAAAGTACATACTGCTGTGTGGTTTGTTTTGGATGCTGTTTTTGACTGTTTGTGGTATATGTTTATTACAGAAGATTTGGACCCTGAAATAAAATCCAGAGTCTCTTTTATCTAAGACCGAGACAAGATGGAATAAAAATGTGGTCAATTCTGAGACAAAATCAAGACGTTCAAAAAGTAGGCTAGTCAAGATTGGTATCAGTCTCAAGACCAGTCTCAGATACAACACTAGTTTTATGTATATAGGCAACTTGATACTTATTTGTCCTCCTCAATACTGATTCTGTGAAGGAAGCTTTGTTTCTTAAGAATCAAGAACATCTTTGTTTCACAATTTATTGTACCATCTACCATACAGAACAACTGAGAACCATTAAGTGAAAAAAAAACAGGTAACCTTTATATTTCTACTAAATACTTAATTCTTCTCTTTTGCTCTCTTTTCAGTCAATCAGCGATCATGAATGAAACGGGCGGGGGAGGACCCTCCCTTACCAATCATCAGGAAGCGGGCGCTCCTTTGGCACCCCACGCCACCCAAGCATCATCGACCCTATCTTATCAAAGCGGGTCTGCTTCTACAAAAGTGGAGATCCTCAGTTCAATGGCCTGCGCATGGTCATCAACAACCGCACCTTTAAAACATTTGATGCGCTCCTGGACAGTCTCTCTAAAAAGGTTCCCCTGCCGTTTGGGGTGAGGAATATCACCACCCCTCATGGGGTTCATGCAATCTATACCTTAGATGAACTGGAGGATGGCAAATCCTACATCTGCTCTGACAGCCGTAAGGTAAAACCTATCAACCTGGCACTGGCTAGAAAGAAGCTGCCGCCCTGGTATCATGCCAGGCCTGTCAGCTCTCGCCGTCGGACTGTACAGCAGGCCCGGTTTTTCCCCGGCCAGAACCTCCACAGGAAGGAGCCGTTGGTTGTGCGCACACCAAAGAGGCTTCAAGTTTTTCGCAATGGTGTCCCCACTGTAGACATGTTGTGGTGCTTAACAAGAGGACTACACCCACTTTTGAATCAATCCTGGAATATATTTCAGAACTGATCCAGTTCCATGTGCTGAAATTACACACACCTGATGGCAGAAGGGTGAGTGTTCTCTTCTAGTCGATACAACACATACAACACATTTAATTTCTAAGAAAAAAAGGGATTTTGCAAGCACCATAGATTCAAATCTTACTAAAAAAAAAAACATAATACATTTACTAAACCTTCCTGTCTAATGACAAGAAATTAAAAAAAAAAAAACAACCTGACAGCCTCTTGTAGCGAGGAAAATTGAATAACAAAGATAATCTAAAAGCATCTTGCAAAACCATGACAATATTACATAATGGTTTTATACCTTAGGAATAGATTTGATCAGATAAATAGAGTAGAATATAATTTTCAATTTTAAAACCTTACAGGGACATGGATCCCTAAAATGAGTAAGTTCAAATACAACGCTAACGTACAAGTTTTAGATTTTGGTAGCACCAGTATTGACACATAATGGACTGGTTTAAACCTTGCCGTAAATAACCGTCACATGAGGAGAGAAAGTGGTAAGCTCCTTTACCAACTCACCCTAATACGCAGAAAGGCATTCTGGGATACCTCACTGAAAGGCTCTGGGTCAAGGAGCTATTGTAAATTCAGAGCCTGCCAGTCTTGTAAGTTGCCATTTTAACAAATAGTTATTTAGATATGTATAAATATACATGCATTTACTCTGTAATTACATCTCTCTATAACATGAATTCAAGGGTTTTTTTCTATCTAGTGCTAACTCAGTCAAATGCCATTAGAGTGACAAATCTTTTCATTTTTCTGTCTACTGCAGGTGGATGGCATTCCAGCCTTGATATTGTGCTCTGGTACTGTAGTGGCAGCAGGCAGGGAGCCATTCAGGCCTGCGAACTACAATACAGAGAAATCACCAGTTCCAACATTGCTTGCCTACAAATCGCATGAGTCTCAGAAGACTAAAGGCTTTAAACCGTAAGTTTACTATGGGTCTCTGTGCCATCATTTTGTTTTATTTAGTTCATGAGACTCATTGGTAGACCCTTACTTGTATGACACACATAGTGTCTGCAGTAATCTACCTGCTCTCATGGGATGAAGACGGTAAAGTGCTGAGGCAATGATATTAAACATAATACCGTAGATGACCTACATACAGTGCCTACTTGGCTGTCGGCTATTGTTCTTCATGTGCTGTGAATAGTTGTACTATCTTTCTAACTTGTCTCTTTCTTCTTCTTTCATGCTTCCTGGGTTTCTTCTTCAATGCTTGCCTGAAATCTTTGGACATTTTAACTTGAACCTCAACAAAACCTTTTTTTTCTACCTTATTGACTGACTGAAAAGGCAAAAAGAAAGCTCTATCATATTCTTCAAAGTCAAGGAAATTCTCCCCCTCCTCTGAGAGGTACATCGTGAATAGGATCCATGACTCCATCGCAGAGAGTTCATTTGACCTACCCAGTAACCTCACAAACTCTGTCGAGCTGGAGTCGAGCCGAATGTTGGAGTCAGTAGCAGAAACGGAGGGAGATATCTGTGTCGGCGATGGAGCTGGAGGGCAGGACTGCTTGCTGCCCACAGAGGACGACATTGAGAAGTCCTTTCGGTGGAACCAAGATGGTAGCATGACAGTGGAGATGAGAGTGCGGCTGACACTTAAGGAAGAGGAGACCATCCATTGGACGACCACTCTGTCACGCTCAAGTGTAGCCAGTCAGCTTAATGCAACCTGTTTACTGGAGCCTGAAGCAGAACATGAGATAAGCTCATTGAAATCTAACTCACTGGATTTACAAAGTCCTGCTGCCTCCATCAACAAGGACAAAACTGAGGATAACAACGATGAGGATCCACCTTCGATGGGCAGTACAGCTTATAGCGAAAGCTGTAATGAGGAGGATAATATCAAAGCACAGACGGACGTGGTGTCCCCAAAGAGAGCTCCTACACCAGGGCACAAACAAATTAGAAAAAAGGAAGCTTCTATGGAGAGCATAAAATCAGTGACAGCAGAGGGGATTCAGGAAGGTATGGTAGGTTCTTACTCCTACAGAGAGCAGACTGAAAATGGAGCCATGACAGAGAAGTACTGCATGGTCAAACACAGCAGCACCAAACCAGTTCCCAAACCTAGAAGATTTGGCTCTATAGATACCAACAATATAAACAGCAAAAATTGTATCCACATTCAAATCAGGGATGGCTGAAATCCTACAAATCGAATCCAGTGGAGAGGAAGTCACTGAAACTGTCTTACACATATATGAACAGCAGACCTGCCAGGATAATTTCTTTGCAAACCTTTGTGCCCAGTCTGCTCCTTTTTGCAGGCCAGCTACCTCAGGAACCGGACAGCTCTCCTCCAATAATGAGTTTGAAGTCGAGCTCTGGAGACCATCAACGGCTTCTGAGTCAATTAACATTTGGAGAGCTGAGAGCATGTCATTAACATCTGATTTAACGCTGCCTTCAGTCAAGACTGGTACAATTGAAGCAACAAATGCTCAGCAACGACGTAAAGACAAGCCCCAACAAAGAGAGGTCAATAAAAATAAGAGGGTATCCTCAAAGCCCAAAGTGATCAACAGTCGTGTTCGTCGGGTTATGTCGCCAGGGAAAAGACCAAAAGAAAACTCTGCAGAAGCATCTGAGAAACAAAAGAAAGTAAAAACTTTCTCCAGTGCTGGGTTCATTAAGAAAATTTATGGGACTAAATCAAGATCAGCAAGAAGCATGATGAAGCTCAAAAAGGGGCCAACACAAAATGGAGACGGGAGTGTTACAGCACAGAGCTCACAAAAGTCTGATGACACAATAAAATGTACTCTCAAAGACTCAGATATATCATCAGAATTGAAAGAAAATACAAGTGAAAAAAGCAAGCTGGATGTTGCTTCCAATGAAGTAAGCCAGCCACGGGGAATACTGACACGGCAGACATCAGTGCATCAGGAGAAAAAGAATGAAAACGAGTCCTATGATGTGAACGAAAGCATGTCACTGCCTGCTGTTAACTCCTCCAGCTCTGTAACTAATAAATATGTGGAAAACTGGCTGGAGAAGGCCCATCCTAACCCCACAGCCTACTCGGATGAGGAAAGTAAAAAATTAGAGGCAAAAACAGAAAATGGCAGGCACGGGGAGTCTGAAAATAACAATGGCTTGATGATTGTGGCAGAGGAGATGAAGTGTCCAACTCTCAAAATGGACCTACTGCCTGAGAAAGTGCAAGGAGCTTCAGTCAAACTAAGAATCCAGTCCTTTGAAAACAAAATATCAAGTCCATCAATGAGGAGAACCACAGTCAATCAGCAAAATATACAGAGTCATACAACCACTGCAAACACAGAAAATGACATAAAGCCTCACTCAATCTCTAAAAAGTTGTCAACAGAAATGCTATCAGGCAGTGAAATGGGAAATAAATCCAATCCAATCAAAATTTCACTTCAAAAAGCAACACCTTCCAATACGCTTTCAATGGACCTACCACCTCCCCCACCACCTGATGAAAACATAGACCTTTCAAATGCAGAAGACTGTGTGATGGATGCGTCCTCGGTGGCCAGCAGCCCGTTATACAGGCTCTCATCACTGAGCAGTCAAATGTCAGATAATCATCCATTATCCATCAGTCCTACATCTGACAAGGCCGTATCACCGACCAACAACACAATGGAAACGACAACATCAGTTCAGCCTGACATTCCTTCCACACTGGGAGAAGCACCATTACCAAGAACTCCATCTATTAAAAGGGCCCCTTTGGTCAGTAATCTGTCACTTGACAGGAAAATGTCTCTCAGAAAGGCTTGTGTGGATAAATATACTTTATGTAGTGATGCCACATCAGAGACAACCACATCCTCAACTCCCATCAACATAGTGGGTGATAATGTTCTGCCAAATGGCATCTGTTCAACAGGGATGCAACGACCAGCAGAAGAGACACAGCAATCAAATGGCATCTTAGATTTCAGAAATAGTTTGTCATGTGGTACTTCTGCATCTCCTGCTAGTTTAACATCTGAAGAGAGAATGTCATCAGTCAGTATTTCATCAAGTGAAGCTCCTCCACCAGGAAATCTTCCATTTAAAGAGACAAAAACAAATAAAACACAGCTTTCAACTCAAAAGGAGGCATCATCACCTAAACCCTTGGTGAAAAAAGTAAAACTCATGAGCAGTCCCTCCCCAGAGAGAAAATCCCAAACCAAGAAAATCTCCTCTGAACTTCCTCATAACTCTCCCAAATTATCATCAACACATAACCACCCTGCAGATAAAACTATGTCGCCAAATACTGGAACACGAAAACATGCAACACCAAACGCTAGCCCTTCCACTGAGAGAAAGCTTCATAAACAAACCAAGTTGCAAAAGAGACAGTCTCCATATTCTCAGTCTCTGGACATGGTGTCCCCACCTGTTAAACACAAGTCAAGTAGAAAGTCGCTGTCCAGAAATCTCTCTTCAGACAATACATCAGAGCCGACAAATAAGACACAAAGGAAAGCATCGTTAGAAAGAAAGCGTCGCCAAACACCACAGTCAAAAAAATCAACAGCTGAACCGTTGGAAGCTGATCAGAGTGATGACAAGACAGATGACCTTATAACAACAGATCAGGGGCGATCCAAGGCAGAAACACAAATAATACCACCGCCACTAAACATCGCAAATCAGCCAAACATTAAACCTGTGCTCGAGGAGATTTGCTACTCAATAAAGTCAATCAGACAAATCACACAGAACAAACGTCCATCTTGTCTGGAAAAGTCCAACAGCCTGCCTGACTTCTCCTCTCATGTGGCCTCTACATTTGGCTCGTCATCCAAGGCTCTCCTTGCTTTCTTGTCCGTCATGACCCTAAAAGAAGGCATAACCAACCTAAATATGGATGAGTTGAATGCAAACAATGTCAGCTGTGCCGAGGCTTTGAAAATGATTGATTCTCTGAGAGAAATTGCCAGCATTGAGGATTCCCAAAAGTTAAAAGCTAGTTTGTCAAATTTACAGCAGTCAGCTTCGAAGCAGCTCCTGCAAAGTTGGAGGGGCTTTCGGGAACTCAGTGAGAAATGCAAGAGTCGAAACTCGACACCAATCGATTCAGAGCAAGAACTTGTAACCAAGGCTAGTCCTGGCATTGATGAAAGTGTCCTTGATGAGATCATGGATAATCTTGACATACCTGAGAAGCTCAAGAGGGAACTGGCCTCCCTTTCAGTGGATGTTGAAAGTGACAGCAACAATGAAGAAAAGATATCTGAACCAAATGATGAACAGATACATGAAGAAGGGCAGCTTTACAGTACAGAGAATGAGGAGGGTATGCAGTCATATAGGGATGTAGAAAATCAAGAAAATCAGGGAGAGAAAGAACAGGAGCAAGGCCACAATGAAGATGAATCAAACCAAGAGAAGGGGAACATAAAGAGAGTAGGCAGCAGTAAGGAAGATCTTGAACAAGACAGTTGTACTTCTGAGGTAGAGGAGAGAGACATGGACGGTAAACAGCTGCAGATGTACAGTGAGGATAGCATGAGTATCCCTGAAAACGAGTATATTCATGATGACGAGTCAGGTTCAGAACAGGAAGGGCAGAACATGCCAAGTGCCAACAAAGATTTAGAGCAGAAAGTATCGAGCTCTGAAGCAGGTGAGCAACAAAGTTCAGAAGAGGAACCAGAAGTTGAATGTGAGGAGATACGACAGGAGGGTAGGGAAAGTGACGACTTGTCCAACCCTGAAAGTCACTCCGAAGAGGAAGAGGACAAGCAACCCACCTCCAATTACTATGTAGAACTTAATGTAGGCGGGAAGGGAAGAATAACCAGCCCAGATAATCAAAATGAATATTTGACAGAAGAAGAGCACCCAGAGGCTGAATGTACGGAGCAGAGCAACAGAGATGTTTTGTCTAACCCAGCAAGTCCATCTAACTCAGAAGATGAACAGCAGAGTCAAGCAGGCTGTTTAGGACTGAATGCCAGTGTTGATGAAAGCGCTTGTACCTCAGATGGAGAGCAGCCTGAGGTTGAATGTCAAGAACCAAATGTTATCAATGAGGAAGAGCAGGAGAGCATGGAGGAGGAAGAACACCTGGATGATCTACCTGAAGAGCAGGAAAGCATGGAGGAGGAAGAACACCTGGATGATCTACCTGAAGGGCAGGAGAGCATGGAAGAGGAAGAACATCTGGATGATCTTCCTGCAGAGCAGGAGAGCATGGAAGAGGAAGAACATCTGAATGATCTTCCTGAAGAGCAGGAAAGCATGGAAGAGGAAGAACACCTTTATGATCTTCCAGCTCAAACAAAAAAATGTGAGGAGTTAAAGGCTTTGATAGACGAGACAGAGGAAGACAAGGTCAGCTCAGACTATGAGGACGACCATTCTGATAAAACACAAAGTCAGGATATGATAGAAGGAGATCTAAACAATGTGATAGAAAATCAGGATTCATATACCATAAAAGACAATCAGCAGTTTAATAAAATCTGACAGTTTAGCAAAGCGTGACAGATTCAGTGTAGATGAAGACAGTGGGAATGACCACAACAGCTGTGAAGAACATGTGGAGGCCGAGCAACCAAAGGTTGCAGATGAACGGATCAGCAGCTCAATTGAAGAATTAAGCTACTATGACAAAGAGTCCAGCTCAGAGGAGGAACATGCCAATGTGGAAAGATACATAGAAGAGAGTTGTACAGAATACGAAGAAGTTTCTGCATTGACAATACAGTCTGAGGTTGAAAAATGTGAGAGAGCTGTGGAAAAACTCAAGCCTCCATGTGAAGAAGTAATATCCCAATCTATCGCAGAGAGAGTAAGTCTCCTGGAAAAGCAAGTTGCTGAAGCCCAGAAGAGAAAAACTTCAACAGAGTGTTCTCCCATGAGACGTTTCTCACAAAGAAATGCCCCTCTTGAGTCAGATGCGAGGATTCACTCCCTGAATCGGCTCTTGGCACCCGATCAGCTCCTCAGTCATCATTATCTTTCAGCTACGACTCCAGTGGTGTTATTACCACCGAGCCTGAGAGCAGCAGGGTCAGGTCCATCAGGGAAATGTTCTTGGCAAAGAGTGCCACAAATATCCAACACGGACATAGACATTTCCCAAACCCAAACAAAGCAGAACGGTCTGACTTTAGAGCAGAGACCTCAGCTAGTGGTGGGTATCAGTCTCAGACCTCAAGTGAGCTGTCCAGCGGTGAAGAAGGCTCACCACGGAAATCCATCACAAAAGGCTTTGTGAGAAGAACAATCGAAAGACTTTACGGCAAGAAAGATGCTTCTCCTGATGAGGAAGCAAATGAAAGGCTGCCATCTGCGCCAAAACAGCAAAAGAAAGAGCATTCAAACATTTTTTCTCCCTTCCACACGGCCAAGTCCAAACAAATGTCCGAGTTGTCTTACTTCAACTCCACTAATACGCTTGAAACCTTGAGTGAAGCAACACGATGCATTGCTTTTAATGCTCAAGTCGGTCCTGGAGACAGTGTCCCTATTGATAATGGACGATGGCTCCTTAAAGAGAACACGCTGATTAGAAAGTCTGTCTCAGACCCTGTTGGAATAAACAAAGCCTGCTCAAACTCTCCTCAAGGCGAGGGAATGTATGAGGACACAGAAGAGCCATATTCCCTCTTCAGCACAAAGTCTGAACTGGAGGACAAGAAGAAGTCATATTCAAGGAAGTGCACCTACTTTTCTTTGCCCCATGCTAGCGACTCAGATGCATGTCAGGATGACATAAGCACAGTTAGCAAGGGTAGCCTGAATGGTGACAGTGTCGTAGATATAAAGGACAGTTCAGAGGACACCAAAACATGGGCAGAGAGGAACGGCACGCTGCCCGGTGTCGGCGTTACTGACTTCAAGATGAAGGATAACAAAGTGCACCCGCTGGTAGAGCTTCCGCCTGATGGTGAGGTTGTTCTTGTGCAGCCTGGGAGAGGTCAGGGTGTCATGAACAGAAGGCTTCAAGAGCCTGACATGTTGGACTTACTGTACAATTTCTGTGGTCAGAATTGTCCCATCCTGTAAGGACGTTTCTTTAAGCTTTTTAACACAATCACAAAACAAGAACTAAGGACTTTTTTTTGTCTAAATAACTGTACATTCCTGGGCTACAGTATAATATGATGTCTTTGGTGCCTCAATTTTGATGTTGCCATAACCTTGGCATAATACACTACCATATGTCAACTAATTTGAGCTAATTGTTGAATGTGTAACATGTCACAGATGCACAAGCCAATGGATTACCTTCAGTTTTACCATGTATGTTAAGAGCTTGTGATCAATGTGTCAGGTTATGCTCCTCGTTTAATGTAAAATTAGTCAACGTGTTTTTCGTAACATCTTGACGGTGTATTTGCCATGTACACTCCAGAGCAGCTCTTTTCTTCTTATAGGTTGCCTGTCAACAGAACAAGCACCCAGAGAATTACTGTAATCTTGTTTTAAAACTCTTAACACCGATCAAGTCCCCGCAGATGTCAGGCAACAGGGCCAATCCCCCACTGCACCGAGTGAACGGGTCAGTTTGTGGTCACAGCTCAGGTTCAGGCCAAAATCGTGCCGTTTCTTTTCTTACAGTCTAAAAAAACTAAGGAACTGAATGTGGTTTTACAGGTTGTGTGCAGATTGTAGAAATATTCAGTAAATACTCAGTGTGGTGCTTGATTTAACGTGAGTTTTGTATATTGGCTGTGTAAAGTGTAAATAAAACATTTATTGATTTTCACTAGCTTAACACATATTTATTATAACCTGACATTCATGATTAGGATAATGGTTTTCAATGTGGCAGCTGTGACAATTTTGTCTCTTTAAACTTATGTGTGTGAATAAAAGTGTATTTACAAATGTTGGTTGTCTCCTCTACTTTATAATGACATTTTTAGTGAATAGATTTAGACCAAATCATCTCCATGGATTAAGTGCTGCAAGAATTAATTATGTCAGTCATTTCTCAAGCAAAAATGTCAAATATTTACTGTTTGCAGCTTCTTAAATTTACAGTTTTTCTGCTTTTCTTTGTCATTTATGATAGAAAATTAAGACTATTTGTTTTTGAACTGTTGGGGCAGACAAAAGAAATAATTTCAAGGTGTCCGGTTGGGGTCTGGGAAATTGTGATGAGCAATTTTCACAATTTTCTGATATTTTATAGACTAAACCATAATAGATAATGAAAATAACTGTTAGTTGCAGCACTACATGGATCCTGGATTGGATTAAACCCACTGTACATTTGGTCCCACCGGTAAAATCAGGTGATCGAGATGATCCTGCAAGAGTCAAAAGGCCAAGGTGACCCCTCGTTGTGTTAAAGATACCTTAGGAAGCTCAGCCGAGTTGTTTTCTCCCGCTGATCAGTATCAGATCTCTGAGGAGGAGCGGAGGCCTCTTGTTTTCTCACTCTCAGCCTGAGGAAGTATCCATGTTGTTCTAAGGTTGTTTTGTTTCTCAGAAGTTGCCATCGAGTTGGCCCGTGTTGTGACAGGAGTGTCGAGGAATGCACTAAGAGGGGAGTGTTTACATCTGCAACTACAAAGAGAAAACATGACAGCCAGACAATTCCCACATTTGACACTTATCTCAAACATGTTTATGTATTTTTATATATGCTGCTTTTCCTCTTATCTGTTGTGCTGTTTATCCATGTGGATAGTTTTGGTGTGAGCTGCTGAGTTTTAGAGATGTCTGCCTTCTCTCAAATATAATGGAACTAGATGGTGATCGGCTTGTGGAGCTCAAAGAGCCGAAACAATTCATCTGAAAAACTCCACATCAGTGTCTCTTTCCAGAAATCAGATGCACGCTTCCTTCTGCGCCGTGTCATGGTTGGTGGCTTTAATTCAGTAGAGAGAAAATAGTCTCTACTTGAAACTGCTCACAACAAGGTCTGTGGATTATCTTGAATAACCGGATGATGATTTCTGGTAAGCGACATTACTGCTTAGTTTTTCAAATGTATTTTTTAGTGCTTTGAGCTGAGTGCCATCTAGTTCCGTTAATTTGAAAGAGGGCAGACATCTCTACAGCCGTTATGTCCAAAACTCTGCGACTGACACCAAAACTATCTAGATAGATAAATAACTCAACAAAGAAGAGGAAAAATGTGTGTTTTTGATCAAAAAATGTTCAGGTGGGAGCGCTCCCTGGCCTCTTTGGGATACATGTGTTCTCAAACATCACAAAACACTCCAAGGCACACTGTTAGACTTTAAAACAAGCCAGTTCTGAGGCATTTCGGCATCAAGCCTTCCTCAGGGAAGTTATTTTTGTTTTAAGGATCAACCATGACCATACCAGGTGAACTGTCCCTTTAATGAGTGCAATATATATGTGTTAAAATGTATCATTCTGGACATAATGGATAATTTTCCATCAGAATAAAGCATGGTAAAATATTTGAAATATCACTGACACACAAATGTTTACAACAATGTCCACTAGATGGCATCAGTGACCAATACAACAATCTAAGAGTGACGAGGGTCAATAGCAGTTAAAGAGTCAGTGGTACTTTTACAATCACACACTCCTGCTTCTACCGAGAAGAAAACCAAGCAGGCAAAAAAATGTTTTAAATTGTTTATTATTTAAATAAATATTTACATAACAGCTTCGTATAAATCAAAGTTCTTTTTCTTACACGACACATCTTTCTAAAAGCAACTGTTTAACAAGGAGGAGGAGGAAGAAAATAAGGGATGGAGTACAATGATACTGTAAATCTGTGTTTGTCGAGAGAGGCGACACCCCCCCCCTCATGTTGATCACTGAGCAAATACTCTGCAACCTGGATGACGTTTACCTTCACTCAAATACCATCTAACACCTGAGCCTTAAGACCTTGCTCATCTTTCATTATACATTTTGTTATAGTATGCATAAATCTACATGATAATTTGATATACATTTTAATTTGTTGTTACTAAGGAATAGGAGGATGATAATCTACACTAACTCATAAAAAAAGCCATAACGTATGGCTGAGGAAAAACAAAATAAAGAAAGAAAAATTAATTTTAAGTCACACATGATTCATTCAGGCACAATCAAAGCAATAGACAGCCTCGGTGAAATTAAAAGACATCACTCATACAGTAAAGGCTACAATGCCCTGCTAAATGGTGTACAGTATATGGCTCAGCTTGGAAAACTAAACATTTCAGGCAGGGTGATCTAAGAAAATTAGAGCACGCAATTAATGCCCAAGCTACAGTTCTTCTAACCCACGTCGCCAGTAAGATTGTTGAAACACGTCCCTCTGATTAGTTTGAAATGTTACAGTAACACATGACAGCAAAACCAAGGGGGCTGATGTGGAAATATGTCAACCTCAACTGCCCACTGGGGACCTTTAAAGGGATAGTTCTGATTATTTGAAGGGGGGTCGTATGAGGTACTTGTTCATAGTCAGTGTGTTAGCTACCAGTCGACTCGCCCTCAGTGTGGGGAAGCAGCAGGAGTACTAGCAGAGAAGCTAATCAATGAACTGCTGCAGACAGGGTCAGCAGCAAAACGTATCTTAGTTATCTAAAAAAGGTCCACCTAAATAAAAAAAAAAATCAGCACTGTGCATGTAATCAATAAATGTACACTGCATTTAGAGTATTTTCACTGCTTTACTTTGCCATCAGACAGCCTTCTCTGATGGGAAACTGCTGTCATACAAGCCAAATATCGCTCTCTCCAAACCAAACAAACTCTATAGCTGAGATTAGTCATTTTACCTCACAGGTCACAGGAGTTGCTGGTCTACCGCTGCCTCAATCGGTTAGTTTCTTTGTGTTACTCAGCGGCTTCAGTGTTTGACAATGTTAGTTTGGATTCACACAATAACACGAACAAACTAACAGACTGATGCACACGTAGTCCAGCAACTCCCGGTGTTCTAGGAGGTATAACTACTGATTTTCTTTAAGCAGTGTGGTGGCTTTGAAGAGGGCGATATTTGGCTTCAGTTTCTCGCTTGAAAAGGCTGTTTGATGGCATGGTTAATGGGTGAAAATATTCTAAAAATAGTCTACACTTAAACATATTGATTTTCTTTAGCTGGCTAAATTATGTACTGTAGTTAATAGACAGATTATCAATCCGTACCTCATACAATCCCACTCCAAATAATCCGAACTATCCCTTTATGAATCACCAACGTTGCTTAAACACTATTTGAGACCATGGCAGCATTACTGTTAACCGTAAAAAGGATGAACATGAAAAAAAAAAACAATGTACACATAGTTTACTTCATCATGTATGTAAAAAAAAAAAAAAAAATCTTAAAACAGAATGAGGACCAAACTCTAAAATAACTGTTTTATTGGATGCAGTCGGTTGATCTTATGCTTCTCAGGGATTAAAAGAAAAACAATGAAATGCTCTTTGTTTTCTATTGCTGTCAGGTCATGCATGTAAACCTATACTGCTAATAAAACCAATTGTTTACTTAAAAATGTATAAAGAAAATACTCTTTTTTTTTTTGTTTCAAAATACTATTCGGGGGAGGGATTAAAGGGTGAATTAATAACATTTTTCAACAACACCTTGTTGTTTTCATCCTGAGATTTAAACCAATGTGTGTGTCCTCTCCAAGGAGTAATTTTACAGTTTTTTAAAAAATTGTTACGTAAATACAGATTCTGCATCAGACACCGTTCAGTGATGGTGCGTCCGTTGGTCAGCGAGCGTCTTGGTTACCTTTCCTGAAGACTGTCATACCGCGTCAGTTTTGGGCTGGGACGAATGCGTTCCACTCACAAAGTTATAAACCAAAAACTGAGAAGTGCCAAAATATTGTGTGGCGAAGAGTTTTCCATCAGGTGTCGGGTCAGAGAAAGCGATCTCGTCTTTGCTCAGGTACGAACCATAGACAAAGTTGTTCCTGTGCAACAAAACAAACAAAAAAAAAAAATCAAGTGTCAGTTATGTTTAATTTGTTTCCAGGTGATTAAACATCAATCTTTGGCGCTTTGAGGACACACTGACCTGAGGCAGTCGAGCATACGTGAGGCGATGCCCTGGCGTCTCATCATGCTGACGACCCAGATGCGGCTGATGCCACAGATGGCCGGCTCTGGCGTTGTGGAGCAGCACCAAGCTCTCTGACGTTCAAACATCACCTTCTCTCCCTCTGAACCCTCCGGTACAGGATCCTCGATCACTCTGTAGCCCTGTGAGCGTTCACGAGGATCAGTACACTACTGCAGTGTGTTGTTCTTAGATTTTTTGTTTGTACATAAAAACACGTCTGTGAGGACAAACGTGCAGCTGATACAAGATTGCAGCCTTACCTCTTGTATGTGCTCTGCTATAAGGCATCCACCCACTTTCTTGTCGTTGGAGATGAAGAGGAAGGTCTTGGTCTGAGAGGGACACTTGGTCTCCACCTGCTGGAAGCCGAGGTCATTGTCCACCATCTCCCTGATCTCCTCAACCTGAGACACGAATGGTTAGTGTGTGGTGAAGAAATAATATGCTGGAACACGTATTCAGACATTTTAATATTTTTTTTTCTTCCAGCCAATTTGACATTTTATTCACAGTGACTTTGAATAAAATCAACCAACCGACAGAATAAGTTTAAATCAAGTGCAATACAAGGACAATGCCTGAAAATAAGTGAAAATAAATACATAAATAAAGGTAAATAAGTATTGTAATTAATAATAATAACAGTGATAGTGTATCATTGCTTTTCCAACAAAGGGAGCAACGGTGTCTTATACAATAAAAAGAGAAAATCCTGTTGGTGCACCGTAGTAGCTTGTTCCGTATTTGTAAATTGCCAGACAGGTCATATCTCAGCCTTTCAACATGCAAAATGTCCACCAATTCCCTTAACCAGGTCTCAAACTGGGGGGCAGAGTCAGATTTCTACAGCTTCAAAATAAACTTCTTGGCAACCAACACTGCAAACGCCAGTGCAATATGATTGTTATGGTCTAAATTTTCCACATTGGTAGAAAATCCAAATAAAACAGTTTCCACACTTTAAATTTCTTGGAGCCTGGTGTTGACTGAGCAAGATTGTAATCCTTCTAGTGCTCCATCCCAAATAGTGTCCTGAATTTCAACATTTGAATCTTTTTCCCACGCTTGTTTTATTTGAGAGGTAGATCTGTCTGGATTACTTGAGAAGATTTAAGTCTGAAACCATGTTTCTGACTTTTGAGGGCCCCAGAGGAGGCTTGAACAATGATTTGTCTTCGGGTAATGATTCAAAAAACAGGAATGTTTCGCTGGACATAATTTCTCAGTTGTAAATATGTGAAAAAGTGAGTTTTAGACTGTGCAAACTTGGATTGTATTTGTTGAAATGAGGCAAAGTGCCTGTTTATGTAGAGATCTTTTACACTGACTTTGCAGCTCCACTCTCTGAAAGCTGTGTCTAAGTATTCTGAAGATCACAAGATTTTCTGATCTGGTTCCAGATTCTTTAATCATTGGACGAGATGATGCCAGTTTGAATGACATATCTGTGCCGTTTGTGTGTTATAAAGGCAGATTACAATATGTGTTTGCACAATATTTTACGTAATCTCACTCTAAAATTCTGATTCACTGCATATTAAGGATGGTAAGTGAGAATGGGTTCTAGATTGTCTGATCTATTGGAATTGTTTGCCTTCAGGCTTATCAGTTCCTTGACAGTCGCACTATTACAAAACAATGATGTCAAACTCATGCACTGCACTGTTGGAAACTTACAACAAGCAGGAGCTGCGGCAGAAAGAAAGAAATACTCAAAAGCACGGTTTCATTTCATGGTGATGATTTCAAGTAAGGGTGGAAACCCAGAAATATGCTGAAGCATCTTTCTACATTAACATGAGGCTTAAATTCCAGGAATGCCTCGTATTTGACACACAAGTGCCGCTCCTTCCCAACCGAGCAGCACGTCCGTTACCGATGGTAAATATCCTGTTATAATAACACTGGCACTGTGCATGCAGGACTAGCTGTTGCTGCAGCTCCAGTTCTCAGGCTACAGCCGCTACACTGTGTTCAGACTGTTCAGATAACAAAACCGTTATCCATTAATGCTGAAAATATGTGTGGGCCTACTTTTTTCCACACAGAAAATTTATCAGGAATCAATCCCCTGCATATCACAGATTTTTTCCTGCACTGTAATACAATATAAGACATTTATCTCTCTTATATTGTCTTCAACTTGGATACCGACAGTGTTGTCCTGTGTAACTTTAGTTAACTCAAGTCAGTTTTATTTATACAACCAGAGGTCACCAATTTACAATTTGACAGCATACAACACCCTCTATCCAAAGACCGCGAAAAATCAACAATAACCTTGATTCTTTTGCCTTCTAATTCCTCTGAAGGAAGACAGCAATTATGATTACTGGCCAGTGAGTGTAATCATACTCTACCTTCTTCAGAGCATATTTGGGATCATCTGGCAGAACGAGAATGATCTTGCCGTCAGGATACTCTTGCAGAATCCTCTCTTTTTTCCACCCCTGATAAAAGAGAGAAAAGGAGTGCATTTATTTGAGACGTTTATTTGAGGCAGATATGCATGCAACCGTATATTTAACACTGTAACAGAATCATTCATACAATTCTATAATCTGTTTAAGTCTTGTTACTGTCAGCTACATTTCACACTTGTTTTGCGTCATCATTTCATAGCTATAGTAAATCCTGTTGCATGCTGCTGCAACGATGCTGTTTTCTTAACAGAATAATTTAATTCATCTAAATAAAATCACAGAATCTTGCAAGTGACTTAGGGCTGCACTGAATGCCTTTTTTTTTTTTTTACTTCAAACAAGATCCTCAATTTAACTCAAGTAATATCAGATTCAGCTCAGATTATGTTGTAAATAAGTTTAATGAATATAACTCACCAGTTTTGTCAGCATAAATGCATACAGACTGCAGGTTAATCCAATTAGGGCATAAAATAATGACTGAATAATAATCATGCCTTCAGGCTTGCAGTAACATTATGCTACGACAGAAATGGCAATAAAAAGATTTTTTTTTGTTGTTGTTTGGTAAAGCCTTTATAATTTCTGGTGCTCTAAGCAGGACAGCAGTTTTTTTTTTTTTTACCACAGTGAAAATTTTTTTGAAAGGCTAAACACCAAAAATATGGATTATAACAGAATACTTATCCATCAACATGAATAAGTTTTGACTTTTGGACTTTACACAAATCCTATGCAGCCACCTCTGGAATCTAATTCTATAAATAGTTATTACTATTTCTAGTATTACTACTAATACTAGTAATATTAGTGCAGCATAACCTGCAACTGTGCAGAAATACTGGGTTTGAATGGAATGAATAAACATGCAAAACACACACACACACACACATACTGAGTAACCCTGTTTGCCGTCATAAAAGTTAAGATTCAGAACAAATATATAAGGAAATGTGCTCCACAGGTATATCCACTGCGGTTAATGCCACACACCAGGTTCAGATTATCCTCTCACTCTCACTCTGTACCACTCTGCAGTCACACTCACGTTCATTTATTTGTTATGCATCAAACCTCATGTTCTCTCTGTGTCGAAATTAACTAAACTTAACAAATACCAAGCACTAGACAGTTCAAATAAAGCACTCAACACATGCTTGGTGTGAATTCTCCCTCTGCGTATTTTTAGCAAAACACTGATGGATGCATCAGTGTATCGCCCTGATGAGTCAATATTGTGAGACAGTTTGTAGCCGGAACAAATAATAGAGTCATTTTAAGGAAACTTCCTCTCACCACATATTTGACAGCGCTGATGAACTGGTTGTGGAAGAGTAAATGCTGAGACTCATCTTCGGGGTTGGCAGCAGAGTAGAGCATCCCACACACACTGCAGGCCACGGCTCCAAAATGCTTCTGTCCTGCATCCTATGAGACAAAGAAAACAACAGATTACTCCTAACATCTTCACAATTATCCTGAAAATACATACAAGAATTTCTTCAGCTATCCTCAGTGATATCAAATAGCCTGCACAATAACAGACAGATGCTCTAAAATATTGATCATAGTCACAGGATGCACAGGAGTCCTGCGATTCCAAAAGGTGGACGAAGACATTCACTCACAATAATGGTCTGCGTGCCAGTCTTTGTCGGCCTCCTTTAGTTTCTTCACTTCTCTCTGCAGACATGCTTCAGACACAGGAGCCCCGCCATCTTGTGGCTTCACTGCTCTGCTGTGACACAAACACACATTACATTAGTTCAGGTTTCCATTGCTACGAGGGAAAAAATGTCAAATTTAGACTTAAGAGAAAGTTCTTACTCCTGACAAGGTTTTTCAGATGTCTTCTCGGCTGTCTTCGCTGTTTCTGTCTTATTCTCTGGAGACGGACCAACAGTGACTGTAAGAAAAGATAAGATTCTCATATACCAGTACAATTTTGTACAAGCAGTTGGAGATGTTTCTGACAAAACACAAACACCTGAAAGCATAGCCCGGATTTTCTGAAATGTTTGCATGAAGTACTTATCTACAGACAATGTACTACCTATAGTAGATGGCGAGCAACACACCCCCAGTTTGAAGAAGCAAACAGGAGCACCAGTGTATGCTGTATTTAGAATATATTCACCACAATCTTGCTGTCAGATAGACTGGCTACCATTGGAAAAAGTTATCTGATGGCAAGAACATCTTCCGAATGTGCCCTTTCACGCACGTGGCACGCATGAGGAGATTGCCCGCGTCAGACGTGTTCTCACATGTCACAAAAGGAAGGAGAGGAAGACTCGTCCGTAATGACGACTGTTTTTGCTTTGATATCAATACAGACTGATTCCCAAAACTGACTGTGATGGAAGCGGGTGATGGTGATAGATGCGGACATCTGCATATGCACACCACGCAGGTCATCAACATGCCCAGTTGTGCGCTTCACATAATGACACAACCCCACTTTAAATAATCCTATCCATCCCTTTAAGCGACATCAGTGATGCTTAAATGTTCCTGTTGGGTGTTAGGTTGAAGTTTTCCTCTCAGTCCACAAGATTTCCTGCCATACCGCACTTTTAAAAAATCTGAACTATCCCTTTAATAATAACAGGCTCAAACTCAGTTCTTTCAGCTCTTTGTTACCATGTAATATGTAGCAACTTTGACACGATACCACTTCCACAGTCTTCTTGATAATTAAATCAACATTTATGTAACAAAACTGCCTGTCAGACACAGCAGGATATTTTCACATTTCATAATCCAGTGGTAACAGCTCATATAATATCAAATGCCTACAGGTACAAATAAGAATAACCGCTCACTAAAATATCCTGAAAACAGAAGCAGTCATTTATTTAGTAATGTGACAACAAAATGACAGAAATTTAAATAAATCATATGCAAATAAATGCATACCTGCAGGCTTTCGTTCACACTGCTGAGTTTCATCAGACACTTTCAGCCCTCTTCAGAGGGAGAGGAAGAGGTGGGAGCTGATGAAACTGCATCAGCTGTATGCTGTGTAAGAAAGTGAGAGGAGATAAGTAACATCTTTATTCAACAACAATGGTGTTACTGACACATTATAGGATTATTTATTTTTGACTCACCTTGCTGTCTTCTGATGAGGGTGGATTTGGGGCTTTCTGAGGCATTGAACCAACAGCAGCAGCAGACGTGGTTGACCCAGCAGGATGAGATGCCGTTGACTGTTTGAGCTGAGCTGTGCCTCCGCTAACCGTGGGCTTTAACTGAGGTGAAGCAGAAACAGCAGGCTTGGGCTGCCCCGGAGCCGAAGCAGCTTTTGACTGAGGTGTTGTCAAAACAGGAGGCTTTAATGGAGCTTTAACTGAAGGAACAGCTTTTGAAGAGGCTGCGGAGGTGGCGGCAGCTGCGGCCTTCGACTGCGGTGTTGTTGCAGTGTCGGGCTTTGATGGGCCTGAAATCTGTCCAGCAGGTGTGGTCTGAGCTTTGAGTCTCGCCTGGCTGGAAAGCTGCGATGGAACTGCGGGTTTTGACTGAACCGTAGGCTTAGGTTGAGTTGTGGGGTTTGACTGAACGTTGGGTCGTGCCGGCTGCGCAGACCTCGACTGAGGGCTAGGCTTTGCTGGTGCTACTGGTAAGGGGTCATCATCTAGTTCAAAGTCCTCAAAGGAATACTTGGGCCTAGGCTTGTATGGCTTGTACTCAACAGGCTTCGGTTTTTGAGCATTAAGACCGTTGGGCATGGGAGGGGGTACTGCTGGGAGGACCTTCTTGGTGGCTGATCTGGTCACTTTTGGAGCAGGCCCTGGAGAAGGGGTCGCTTTAGGAGTTTGAGCCTTTGTTAGCCTTGTAGATTTACGGGTTTCAGCAGCAGGGGTTGCAGTTTTGGGTTCTTCACTTTTAGCAGATTCACTTTTAGAGGGTTCAGTTTTGGCAGGTTCGGTTTTGGGGGTTTCTGGTTTAGCGGGTTCCGTTTTGGATGGTTCAGCCTTTGGAGTGTCAACCTTGGGAACCTCTGCTTTCGGTGTCGCAGGCTTGCTAGTTGAGGCAGGACTTGGGAGAGGTGTTTTAGGTGGACTGGCTGCAGGTGGAGGAGTCGAGGTCACAGGACTCAATGAAAATGCAGCCAGAGGTGCTTGCCAATCGATGTCTGAAAACATCTGATTTGCTTGGTCAGATTTAAGTTTCTTGACACGTGCCCAAGACATTTTCTCTCTCTGCAGTTCAACTTGTCTTAGTCTTTGATATCTTGTTAGCTTCTTTTTCTCGTGGGCTTTCAGTGGCACCGAAACTTGCGTGATGAAGAAACGCCTCTTTGGAGGCTCTGCGGCAGGCTTGGCCTCTGCAGACTGAGCTGTGGAGGCCTGGGCTGTAGAAGCCTCAGCTGTAGAGGCTTCAGCTGTAGAGGCCTGAGCTGTAGAAGCCTGAGCTGTAGATGCCTCCTCAGGAGGGCTCACTGAAGCAGAGCACCCATCTGGCCCAGCAGGAGTCGCAACATTAACAGTGTCCGATTCCTGCATGTTAACAGGTGGACTATCCGTCTTGCTGGCTTCACTCTTGGCTGCCTCTTCTGCTGCTGCTGCCGCCGCCGCTTGTTTTTCTTCCTCTATCCTCTTCAACAACATGCTGTCTGTGGCGATGTCCTCTGCAATTTCCTGACACAGGGCTAAAAGGTTCAGCTGCTGTCTGTTTGCTGTTCTCTTAGCTGCTGCAGCCTTTTGCTCAGCCAGCGCTGCCAGGCGGGCTTTGGTTCTGGCCTGTGTGTTCATTTCTTGTTTCTTGGGTTTTGCCGCTTCCTGTCCCTTTTTATCATCTCCAGTCTTTTCAGCTGTGTTGTTTTGCTTCACATCGGTCCCAGAAGTGTCATCTTTATTCTTCTCATTAAGCTTTTCCTCAGACACTTTAGGAGGGACTGCCTCAGGTGTTTCCTGAGGTTTTTCTATTATGGTAATGTCACTATCCTCTTCATTGTCTTCCTCTGCTCAACGATCTCACGACCGATCTCTATATCCTCTAGAATCTGCACTTCTTGTACGTCCAAGTTACCCTCAGCATTCTCAATCACAGTGAATTACAGTCTTCATTTGTGACTTGAGAATTTGTCAAATCAATATTTGAGGTATTAACATCCATCATATCAGCTATGATTGCTGGCAATAATCGAATTTTGAACAACTTCAACACTTTCCTGGGTTGAGATTTCTGTCCCGAGCCTGGTTTCCTGAATTGAATGGGTCACTGTAGCATCTTTGATCTCGCCAGTTGTTTCTGCCTCAGGGAAGACGGTTTGTTGGGAACCATTTAAAATCCTTTCGTTTTCCGATTCACCTACCATCACGCCATCTGGATTCACCTGCTCAGAAAGGACGGACAACCCAGATTCGGCTGCTGCTTGAGTGACAATATCAAAATGAATTTCACTCTGTGGGACGGGTTCCAAGATCACAAACTCCTCAGATGTACTGTCTGGTATTTCAACTTCAGTGCTGGCTGTAGCTGTTGTCACTGTGACAGCTGCGACTTCCTGAAGTCCAGTGTCCTCCCGCACCTGTTCAGAAAATTCTGTGGCACAGTCTGGATGCCCATTACTTTCACTTTTTTCTATTGGATCTTCTGACTGGCCATCTGGCATGCTGACGTCATCGCTAGAGCTGATCACTGCAACTTGTTTCACATCCACACTCATGTTTCTCTGCGCCAACTGTGTAGAAACACAACCCTCTTGCACCCCGACGGCTTGCACTTCTATTCCAACTTCATGGTTCTCTGAGACACAAATTTGTTGCTTGACGCTTTCCTCATTTTCCAGTTGTTGGGTACTAAGTTCTCTGTTTTCTTCATTAGTAGATGAATCTCCTTCCATCTGCTGGGTCTCGGTGTTTTCTATGTCCAGTATAGACATGCCATCATGGTTCTCTGATGCTGTAAGAATCTCTCTTTCATCAGAACTCTCTGGACTACTAATGGGCTCATACACTACCTGGTTTTCGTGGATATCAGCCTCTGACTGATTGACTGTCTTAATCTGTTCTTCTGATGCCTGAATTACTATATCAAGGTCATCAGGTTGGCCACAAACAAAAACTATTACTTCGCTGTTTCCAGTTGTTTCTTCTTCAATATTATTGACCATTTTGTCAACAGAGGAACTGATTGGAGCCTCTTCTTTGACCTCATGAATCACTTGCTTCACACTTTCCTCTTCTAATGCAGAATGTACCCTTTCTATTGATCCACTTATTACATCAATATCTCCTTGGATATGCTCGGAACTAGGCTGCATGTTTTCATTATCCTTAGTTTCAGAATTTGTCAAAGGAAGAGGTTTGTGGATTTCATTTGACAAGGCCATATGGGGTTTGGGTTCGTCGACTTCGCTTACTGCCTGGTTTTGCTGTTCTGTTGTAGGTGCTGCATTATAAATCTCTGACGTTGTTGCAGTTTCCATATTTATTTGAGCCTCTGGAACATCAACACATTCAGCAGTAAGCTTGTCTGCATCTTCCACTAGATCTTTTTGAACTTCTGTGTTGAGTTTGCTGACCTCCAGGCTCCCCTGGCTTTGTATTTCCACCGTAGATGGTGGATGTGAAATCTCCACTGGTGTAGCTGTTGCTTGCACGTCCATTTCTATTTGGTTCTCAGTAACGTCCACACATTCTGCGATAACCTTGTCCTTGTTTTCTTCAGTCTCAGTATTGGCGTTGATTAAATCTTTTTGTACTTCAGTGTCTGCAGTGTGTTCATTGACCTCTTGATCTCTCTGGTTTTGTGTTTGTACTGTAGTTGTTGGATCAGAAAGCTCCTCTGGTGTTGCTTTTGTCTGCAAACCCATTTCACTTTGACTCTCAGTTGCATTAACACATTCTGTGATAACCTTATTTCAATATTCTCAGGCGTCTGAATCATTACGCCTTCTTGAACTTTTTCAGATATGACTGTTGCAGGTTCAGGAACTTCTTGGCTCTTCTGGATTGGTGTTTTTTATGTTAGAAATCTTCTCTGATGTCTGCATGTCCAATTCACCCCTGCCTTCATCTTTGGGGCTCTGACAATTTGCAACTGGATGTCTCTGTATTTTATCAGACAAGTCTGCAATGCGTTCACTGGCTTCGGGCTC
This sequence comes from Lutjanus argentimaculatus, assembly GCA_034769285.1. NCBI lineage: Eukaryota > Metazoa > Chordata > Actinopteri > Lutjaniformes > Lutjanidae > Lutjanus > Lutjanus argentimaculatus. The sequence goes on along the minus strand of JAWZSL010000009.1, from coordinate 11,900,752 downwards.
TCCCTGCTTTGAAATTCCACTGTAGATGCAGGATGAGAAATCTCTGCTGCCCTCTCAGGTCCACTGGTACATTCAAATTCTACCTTGCCTTCATTTTCCATTATTTCAGAATTTTCAGTCATAATATCTCGATAACCCTCAGTAGATATGTCTGTGGTGAGTTCACTGACTTCCTGTCTTTTCTGGCTTTGTACTTCCACTGTAGCAGTTTGATTAGAAACCTCTGATGTCAGCGCAGCTTTCGTTTCCATTTTGATTTGACTCTCAGGTCCAGTGGTGTGTTCAAAGTTCACCTTGTCTTCATTTTTGATTATGTTAGAATTTACGACTTGATCCTCATTATGTGGTGATATAACTGCGTCGCGTTCACTGACTTCTGGGCTTTGTATTTCCACTGTAGCAGCTTGATTAGATGTTACTGAAGCCCGTATATCCATTTTGATTTGACTGTTTGGTGCAGTGGCACGTTCAAAGGTCATCTTTTCTTTGACTTCAACAGGTATTTCTGTAGTGAGGTCATTAACTTTGTGGTTCGCCTGGTTTTGAATATCCTCTTTAGGTGCTGAGTCAGACCTCTGCTCTGATGTTATTTTCGTCTGCATGGTCACGTCTATCTGGGCCTCGGAGACTCTGACACAATCGGAGAACACCTCTGTTTGATTTTGCATATGGACAGCCTCACAGTGTGGTGTTATTACTTCAGTACAGCTGCCAGTCGTCCTGTCCTTCACCTCCTGGCTCAGTTGTAGCTTAGTTAAAGACTCAGAACCAAACGTCCTCTCCTTTCCTTTCACTTTCTCCAAGCTTTTCTTCAGACTTTCTGACTATTTTGTTCACGCCGTCGCACGAGTTGGTAATTGTATCTGGCACTTCATGTCTCACTCGATCTTGAAGGTGCTCAGATTTTGATTCCTCCTTGAATGTGACTTGAATTTTGAAGCTGATGTCTGTTTGAGTCTCTGGATTGCCAACTGACTCTGTTGTCATTCTCTCTGGATGACTACCTCCTACCAGGATCCCTCCTGGTGCAGAGATAGTTTCTTTTGACAATGCTTTATCTTCTTTACCTACATCACTATGGGCCTGCAGAGATACTGGCTGCTTCAGGCACTTCCTGCACTTTATGCTCTCCTTCTTTACTTTCACATTTTCTATCCAGCTTTATCTCCTCGGAAACAGACTCTGTGGTCTCCTTTGTTTCTATTTCACTGCTCGCATCTGTCTGACTTCTACAAGCAGCTGAGTCTGTCCTTTCATCTGCCTGTGGTTCACCTCCACTGCCTGGATTTATCTCTCTGGAACTAGAACATAGTGTTTCCACTAACGAAGGTAGTGTTTCTTTTTCTGCATCCTTTTGGCTTTTGATGGACTTTGCAATGTCCTTCTTTCATTTTCCCCTGCCTCAGATGTGATGAAACCTGTATCTGTTGCAGTGACAGAGTCTAATGATTCTCTACATGATGCCTGTGCTTCATTATTGATGAGCTTTTGGCTTTTTAATTCCTCATGTTTACTTTCAGCTTCGCATTCAAATTCAACACTAGCTTTTGCTCTCTCTGTTGCAGAGACAAAAGTTTCCTTTGACTCTGCTTGTGTTGTGTGAAGTGAAATTTCTTTTGTCTCTTGTTCAGATTCCTTTTTCTCGTCCTGATTAGCATCACATGACGAATCTGAAAACCTACCATAATTGTGGTCCATCTGTATAGTGTCTGTAGGTGCCGATGGCGACCCTTGGCTCGTCTCCTGTGGATCAGAAGACAGCTCTTCAGCCTTGCGCTTAGCTTTGACTCGATTTGAATATTGTCTGATGCAGCGGGCCTTGTCGCCATCATCCCTCTCTCTGAAGAGGTCAGTCTTACTACCGTCACTACTCAACTCATCCTCAGACTCTGTGGAGGCAGTTCGCTTCAGGGAAGCTTTGGAGTTAGCTTTCTGTGAGGGAGCTTCTCCGCAGGAGGCACTTGTGGCTTTCAGGAGCTTGGCTTTTTTGACAGGTGGTTCAGAGATGGTTTTGCTGGAATCCTTTGGAGGGGAACTCTGTTTGGGTGACTTGGCTGGTTTATTCCCTCCTTCCACTGAAGAAGCAGACAGTTTTTTCTTAGTCCGTGGTGTTGCTGTCTTGTCTCGCGCATTTCCTGTTTTAAGGGACTTTTTATTCGTAGCTGGTGCAGTTTTGGATGGCAGAGCCTCCCCGTCCTCCTCATCCAACTTCCTCATCTTGGGCTGAGGATCTTGAGGAGACGATCCTCTCTTTGGGGCTGGCATTTCTGTCAAAATATTAGACACAAATAGAGTAATTACAATAAGCATGATGAAGACAGGACAGCAGAGCAGATGCAACTTCATCCTTAAAGGTAGAATATGCAGGATTTGTCAGTTGCTGTTTGTAAATATGCCATTCAAAGTTGACCCTTCAACCCCAGCTCAATGAACAAGAGAAGCAGAGAGACATAGAGATGTAGGGCTGTATTTGCATTTGATATGATATGATATGTATTATACAGTAAGCAAAGCAATCATATTGCATTTTTTTAATCTAACTTTAGGAAAACTATCATAGTATAAAAAACACAGTACCACCATAAAATCAAGTAAAAAGAGTTTACTTTTTTTATGCAATCAAAACAGTGGAATTGCATTTGTATTTATCCCTGTAGCATCCAACATCTTTGCACTACTTTTCGTACAATCTGAGCAAAGATATGTCCTTAGAAGTCAAATGGCTGAAAATAGATTACAACACTGCTGCAAATCTTTGCATGTGAACTATTAATTAAAAATCATGAATTAGTGTTTTTGAAAATCGATACAGTAGGACAAGACATAATACTGCAATAATCAAGTGATATTTTCTTATGCTCCTAATAGGAGGTGAATTAAAAGTGGAGCAAATTGATTGTTAGTCTCATTCCCAGGTCATAAAATACAAATGCTTTTGTTTGGTGGTATGGTGACTCACCAAAGAAGAGGGGCCAAGTCTGCACACATCCAGCCAAAAATATTAAGGTGCACAGACAAAATATATCACTGGACGCTACAAGAGGAGAAAAATCTGCACACTGCTAGGCTCCAAATAAATATCTTCCTCAGGCCTGAAATGTTGCCCTTTAAGAGAATGTCCTAAAACATCATTACAATATTCTTTGGAGCGTAACACTGTGAACAGGTTGCTCACCAACCCAAGTGTTGGTATTTGACAACCTGGGAATGAGACTCAGCCATCAACTATCTTTCTCCAGAGTTGCCCAGAAACATCCAGAGCACAGCAAACTAATGAGAAAATAAGAAAACCCAGGCAGAGTGCAGAGTCTCTGCAGATACAGACACCATCACACACTTAAAATGAGGCATTAGTGATTATTGAGAGGGATTATTTTTATAGGATGTATATAATTTTTTTTAATGGGCAATCTTGCATAGTATAGAGTAAATCATTAAATACAGTAAACGTACTAGCTGCAGGAATAGCTGCCCCCTTTTATATACTTCAATCTATCCACCATGCATCAGCTGAAAGAGTGCTGAAAATCTGGACTTAAGCATAAATACTGTTACATTACTAAAATATTACTCAATAACAAGTAAAACTACCGGTGTTAGAAAAATACCTAAGTACAATACAAAGTAAAGGTATTAGTTACTTTTTAACAGTCGATACTTAATGCATTATCAATAGCAGCTTTTCAATCAAAGGGTTTTCGGTTTCTCCACATCTTCACTTCACATTACTTCCAGCAGTCACCTCACCAAACTAGGGCTGCAGATTTTGTCGCATTTACCTTAAACGATACTTGGAAAATGCAAACAATCAATAAGTCATATACAAAAACATATTTTCTACTGTTTTTTTCTCATTTTCTTCTGTTTTGTTTTGTCATTTAAAATTGAAGTCACCTAGACAAAAAAAAAAGATGCATATCCAGGAATACATTGAGTTGGTTAAATTCTCAATTCTAATTAATGAGTTAATGATTGATCATTTTTATCCTTGGTCCTCGTGTGCTGCTGCAGTGTTTAGTGTTTTTGTTTGCGAGTAAAAGTAACTAAGTAGATTACATAGTGTAATGCATACTAAAGCAGGAATAAAAGTACATACTTGAAAATCTACTCATCTAAGTGCAAGTACCCAAAAAACTACTTAATTACAGTAAACTGAGTATTTGTTATTAGTTACTTCCACCCCTGCGGCTGGCTAACGCTGGACATAAACAGAGATAAATCGCAGTTAAACTAGGAGGCTAACGAGTCACACAATGTACCATTTACGTTTACTCACGTATTATTCGTCTACATTACTCATCTTAATGTCTCTCTAACAGCCGGCAGAGACTGTTGTCAGCAGGAGCGGTGCAGACAGAGACAGAAATGGTCAGTTAGCTTAGCTAGCAGGGGGGCTAGCTGAAGTGCACGGTGGAGGCAGGCGGGCAGCTAACGGCAGCTAGCAGCAGCAGCAGCAGCAACTCGCGACAAATGAGCGAGCGAGGCTCCGCTGCTGAAGTCAGTCCGAGCGGGTAGCCTCGAACACGCGGCGCGGAGACTACGCAGGAGTTCACACGCTGATAATGTCTGAGGAAGCCGCGGAGGCGAGACGTGCGTCAATGAAACTCACTTTGATGTTTTCTTTTTCAACAACAGCTGTTTTTTTTTTTTTTCCTGTGAATAAAAATTAACTGTACTTCCGGAGGGAAACGGCGGATGTGACGTAGCAGCCCCTCCAGGCACGCTGAGAAACCGAGAGAGTGAGAGAGAGAGAGGTGCTTTATTTTTGTTTAGTGGAGGTGAATGTGATTTAAATGAAGTTAAAAGTTTATAATAAACAGTATACAGACAAAAAGGCAAACCATAGACTGTTTACATGTGTAAAATATATTTAGAAGAAAATATTACAACATATTTTTTTTTTACAGATTTTAAAGGCACTATTCACCACAAAATCAAAAATACATATTTTTCCTCTTGCCTGTAGTGCTATTTATTCTAGAGCAAGGCTTTTAAAGGGATAGTTCACCACAAAATCAAAAATACATATTTTTCCTCTTGCCTGTAGTGCTATTTATTCATCTAGAGCAGTATTTCCCAATCCTGGTCCTCAGGGCCCACTGCCCTGCATGTTTTAGGTGTTTCCCTGCTCCAACACACCTGATTCAGATGATCAGGTTGTTATCAGGCTTCTGTAGAGGCTTGATGATGAGCTGATCATCTGAATCAGGTGTGCTGGAGCAGGGAAACACCTAAAACATGCAGGGCAGTGGGCCCTGAGGACCAGGATTGGGAAACACTGATCTAGAGCAAGGCTTTTAAAGGGATAGTTCACCCAAAAATGAAAATTCTGTCGTTATCAACTCATTCTCATGCTGATTGAAGGGTCAAGTTTAGTTTTTTTTTTTTTTAGTTCACAAAATGCTGCTGGAGTTTCACAGGAAAATAGCGTCACAAAATCTCCCAAATAGTGTAACTGAATGGTGACCAGTTTTCATGTGTAAAAAAAAAACAACTGAAAAAAACAAAAAACAAAAAAAAAACTAAACAAACATAAAATGACTCCATACTGATCATTTGGTTTAGTCCAAGTCTTCTAAAGCCACAGCATGTCAAGTTGACTTGAAACTGGTCATTTATGTCACTGTAGATCCTTAACTTGGAGCCATGTTCACGTGCACACCATCTGAACAGGGCGTGTGTGTGGTGTGACAGCGTGCCCGTGCAAGTGAACGGCATGTTGGGGCTTAAGGAGACTTCAGTAATGATTTCTTTGCATCTTGTACCATATTTTTTATATCTTTTTTGAACATCTTTGATGCTCCTCTCAACGGTGGGATTAACACTGTTTACTGTCACTGCAATTTTTTTCAATATCAGATTTTTCTTTTTCAAGCAAACTTGGCAAGTAAAACGTCCTTGTAACTATTGAATTCCTCCAGAAGACACAGAGTTTCTACTGGGGTAAACGGAGCCAAGAGGTTGGACGCAGTCACTTGGTCGGCCATTTGTCTGAATTTACCCAGAATTCATTGTGTTATAGTCCTACTTAAGATAGTCAAGAACTAAACTGCTTTGTGCAACGGATGAATTTGGACTTATATTTAGATATCTGTTACCTTTGTGATCCCATAGATGCTAAACTATTGAGCCAAGATAGCCTATTATTGCTGTTTACCATACACCATTACCACCAGGTCTGTCCTGAGGCATTTATAGGTTTCTGACTCTGGGAAAATGTGAATGACAGTAAAATTCTTCTCAACTTTCGTATGTCTGGACTTTCTCACACATTTAGTCTATTTAATGTGACCTCCTTTTCATAACTACTGCAATATTTTTTTCACTCATTGTGAGCAGTTTCTCTTCCTACCTAACACCACCTGTCACCATGCAGAAGGAAGTGTGCATCTACTCATGGACGAGAGGTTACATGTTGTTTACATCCCACGCTGTCACGAGCATGAGCCCTTTCATCCATGAGCAGACGCATGTTTCCTTCTGCACAGTGATAAAGAAAATAGTTCCTACATGAAACTGCTCACAATGAATTCTGTGGATGATCCTGAGTAATCAGGTCATGGTTTCTGGAAAGAGACATTGCTGTTGAGTTTTTCAAATGTTTTTTTTTTTTTTTTTTTTTTTGTAGCTTTGAACACCACAAGCTGAAGGCCATCTAGTTCTATTATATTCAAGAGAATGCAGACTTCTCTACGGTCGATATCTCCAAAAATCCACAACTCACACGTAACAGTCTTGAAGGATAAATAGAGTTGATCTTGCGTGACCTGTCCCTTTATAGAGAATCATGACATTCGTGTTCATTCAACCAGATTTATTTTTATCTCCAGCAAAGTCATCATTACATCAGGTCTATTCTGGAGTTTATGAACTTTACTTTATTTATCTAGTTATCTCGTACATACCTAGTTGTGGTTTTCTTCTTAACTTGTTATCATATAAGTCTGTATATCGTATATCAGTTAAATACCACAGATGAATCATCCTTTTGGCAGATTTGGCAGCCCTCAAACCTCAACGGGTCTGAGGAATGTTTTGCATGTGTGCACCGATTGAAACTGTAGCGATCGGAGGGAGAAGTCTGACAAAATCAAATATGAAGCGGTCTGTATTCAATTTACATTCACAGCCTTCTTCACGTGTTTCTCAGGGAATATTTTGTGCATATTTTATGTTGCAAATGTTTTCAACTATATACCATAGTAAGAGGAGTACAAAAGCTCAAACATCGAAAGGTAAATGGATTTCTCTTTTCTGTCTCTCTGTTGTTTATTACTGTACTGGTGCCAGGAAGCAGACTCAACACATCAAATAAAGTTCCAGCTTCACAATATCATATCTTCTTCTCTAAACACCAAAATCCAGTCAAAACCAGTTTAAAACAAGCATGTTAACAAACCGTGAGGTCGTCTAATCCTCATGACCAAACAGTCAAACAGTGATTCATCAATTTTACATAAATGTTTGAGTAATTTTATACCACAAGCTCTGTGCAGACTTTTAAATCTGTTATTCTTATACATTTTTAATTGACTGAATTAAATTGGGTTATAGAGAAGACGTGCATACTTATCATACACAGACCACCAGCAGGTTTTATGTGATTTTATTTTTTGCAGACATTTCATCACCAAATCACATTAGTGGCAAGCAGAACACGTACAGCATTTTACATTTGTTAGATAAATATACAGAGACAATCCAATATAAATGTTTTGCATTTTTGCCAGTGTACAGCTCAGTGGCTGAGGGAAAGTGATATTCATTGATCAATGCACTGACAGTAAAGGGAGAGCAACACGGAGGGGGGAGATAAAAGCATCAATAATAACATTGTGAGTGCATAAATACGCGTTACTTTTTCATCTCCAGGATACCGCTTCCTGGCCCGCGCCTCTTCGCACTGCAGATGTTACAGAACTGCAGCCAGGAATCTGAAAACAGGAAAGTGGGAAAACGTACAGGAGTCTCAACAGAGCACAATCGATTTACGTTTGAGATTTCTTTGAGATTAATTAGGATAGTGACCGGAAAAACGCGAGTTGGGAAGATATGATTTAGAGGCTGTTTACACCTGGTATTAACATGTGTCCTGAGAAACACATACAAGAAACCATTCATTACTTCTTGCAGAGCATTTTATATTGTTTAAAACATGACTGGAGGTGGACATTAATCATTTGTGTCTTCTTGTAAATGATTGTTTCATTCCTTGAGTTGCAATATGGGCGTTCAATACAAAGGTTTCTGTCTTTTTGTTCTTTTTTTTTTTATTTCAGCACCCCATTAAACTCCTGAGCCTGGGGTTTTTACCTGTGTGTCAGGAGCCCGACAGGAGAAACGCTCTGTGGTGCATTGGGATTTTATACCTGAACTAAGAGCAGGACAAACCCTTTCACTTTTGCTGAATGTGTGGATATGTTTCCACATCGCAGATGATGTAGAAAGACATTAATGACAAATTCAGACAAAGTAAAAGTGTGTGTCCTGCTCATAGTTCAGTTACCATTGAGCGTCATGTGGGCTGATACAATCAACAAATAGTCGAATCTTTGTACTGAACGGTCAAATGAACAGTAATGGACATTCAACTGACAAAATAGCCCTCATGATTACTTACATGTAGAGCTGGGAAGTGAGACCTGATCATAAGAAGTCACTCAAAATATTTCTGGAGACACATTGTAATGCCAGGTGTGAACTGTGTCCACTTGTGATCAGATCACCTAAAACACATGTTAATACCAGGTGTAAACAGGCTCACAGACGACAGGAAGTTACTTACTGTTCCTGAAGATGGTAAACATTCCTTATGAAACATGTGTCTGCAGTGAAACACCACCACACTGAAGGGTTTGGCCATGTCTGAAACACACATGTGACACATTATATTATTCAAATTCAATATATCAATAAAATACTTGAGGACAACTGCATAGAAAACCCACCTGAAGGTAATATTGTAGCGTGACACGATTCACAGATGTTCTCCTCTGAAAAGAAAACCAACACTTGTATGAATACAGTTTAAAATGACTTCATCTCCACTGATTCTGCCTCATGAGCCGGCCGAGACAAGTTCACCCACCGTCGACCCGGACTCCTCTCATCTGTGTTCGGTGCATCTTCTGGAGCAGAGAGAGGGAGTCGGCCACCAGGATCTTCTTACATCCTTCTCGCAGAAGAATCTGAGAAACAAGAAACCAAAAAGATGCTTAATAAACTAGACAACAAGATAAATAATGCTTTATTATTTCCCCACATTTAAAATCACTATTATTGCTTGAGTGATACATTATTTCCAAATGGAGCTACTACAAACCACATAAATTATATAAATAAAATAATAAAATATATTCATCCTAATAACTATACATGATATTTTAGTTTAACCCATATTTGTGTATTTAGTTATCACTGCTGGTTTGACGTTTTTTATTTCAGCTGAATACAAGTTATACTAATAGCAGAAGTAGGACCAGGTCATTGTTTTGCAGGTCACAAGTAAGTCCCAAGTCCTAAACTTTGAGTTTTGGGCTCTAAACAAGTGACAAATGTCTCTTCACCAAATTTAAAGACATTTTAACAACAATGCCATGACTTACTGTTCTTAGTCCACCTTCAAATGTTGAACAAAGTTGAAAGTTGTTTTCATCTACTGCAATTCGTTTCTTTGCTTACTGCCGCATAGTTTTTGTACACAAATAAAATTACTTTTGGGATAATTTTTTCCAACTGGAGCTCAGTAACGAAACGTCTCATCCTGCAGCTTTACTGGATGCTGTTCGATTGGTTCAAGAAAAGATCTGCAGAATTAAGTGTCGACTTGCTGGGAATCAATAGTGGTAAGTGTCCGAAATTAACTTTTTAACTCAGCAGCCAAGGGGACTGGTAGATGAAAAAACATCCACCAATGACTTTAGTATTTAATAATTAAAAATGCTGCAGTAAAACAACTTGAAAACTATCACAGAGGTACTTGGAGATTTGTGGTACAAGATGTATAACAACTATAACAATTTGATAAGATGTTCTTAAATAGGATTTTTAAAATCTGCCTATGTGTAGAACTGAATGAGATATTTAGATTTTAGCATCTAATTATTAAAAATGCTGTGGTGAAAGTAACTTAGTATTAAAGTAGAGAAAAGCCAGAGGACAGAGGCAGCGTTCCAGTAAATGACACCAAAACAAGATGGAGATTTTTTATGACACGACTATTTTGGAACGAACATTTACTCGTAGATATTCTTCTGAAATTTACTCGCCAGACAGAAAATCTACCCACATTTGGCACTTGGTGGGTGTTAATTACAGGCCCCATTCTTAGCACACTCTTTAAACTAAAATACTTTTTAATCTTTGGGCTTGGGGGAAAATATAAAGCATTTTCAAGTCAAAAGTCCAAGTGAAGACACAAGATATTGATTTGAAAGTCCAGGTCAAGTTTCAGGTGTTTTTTTTTATTTTGTCCAAAGTCATCAAATGTGGACTTGAGTCCCAGTCATGTGACTCATGTCTAAATCTCTGAATAGAAGCTCAGAATTGGTCCTATTTAATCATCTGTAAGCCATAAAAGAACAACTGTAAAAACTGATTTTATTTATCGTAAAGATTTTAAGTGAAAGAAAAATTGATCTAATCTTGAAGGAACATGTCTAACCTGCAGATTGTAGTCCTGGAGGATTTTTACTAGTGAATCTCTGAGGTTTGGGATCTCCATGCCCTCTTTAATGCGATGGATGAGCAGGATGGGATCCACATGAGTACCGATGTTATTAAGGAGGCCAGTGATGAACGCTGGGGGGACAATAACAGACAGAAAGGATTATTATGAAAGTGAGAAAATGACATAGAAAGATAGAACCAAACGAAAGGCAGAGGATCAGAATAAGTGAGTTAAGGAGGCTGTATCGTACGTGGTTTGTCAATAGAGTACGAGATGAGATCCTCCCAGAGCTCTGCATCATCCTGCTCTTTGGCGAACTCTATCGCCTTGTCCACGTCCTCCAGCTCCTCCATGATCATCTGCAGAGCTCGTCTGCAATTACCCATCCTGCCTGGGGGCAACAATAGCTGCATTAGTTTCCTTTTAATCACTTCAAAGACACTTTAAAGTAGGAAAACAGACCTTAACTAACACTTACTGAGCAGGAAGACAGTCTCCTCTACAAAGTTCCTCTGCTGACAAACCTCCAGAGCCTGAGAGAAAAAGAGGAGCACCATAATTCACTTCTTATAGCTTCTGGGCACTTGGATGTGCAGCAGGATGACAAGTAAGAATCATACCTTTTCCAGCGGGCAGTGCGTGCTGTCTCTAAGGAAAGGTAAGAGATTTGGGCGGTCATATTCGGCGTACAGGCTGATCTGTCTCTCGTGGTATTTCTGGCCTTTGTGGTGGTCCCGCTTGAACAGTTTATGGAGATACTGTAAGGGAAAAAGATAAGTCAAATCAGTTCACGATTCAATTTTGAGAGCTAATGTGGTTACGTTTACAGTCATATGTATCTCAACTCACCACATGCAGAAGCTCGGGCCTGTCTGCCAGTTCTTCCACCACCCGGTCTGTCTGTGAGCACGGAGACGAGAAACAGGATCAGCATGCTGCGGGTTTTCATCAGATCCTTAATGAAAAGCTGAGAGAAGCCAGGTACACTTACCGATATCTTGTCTTCATTGTCCAGAAGCATGTCAACAGCTTTCTGACAACAGAAATGTAAAGAATATATCAGTCAAAAGGACAAAGATGATGATTACGATACAGGGAGACAGTTGCTGATGACGTTTTGATGTTAGTTTCTTTTGATTAGGGGTGGAAGGATCAAATCTGTGCAGCAAATACAGCAAGATGCTCCGTTTGTGACAAGAAAGTGCCAAACAGCAGCAACACAAGTAACCTCTTTAAACACTTAAAAACAACAAACCCTGAAAGTTAAACTGAAGCTGAACAAAAGCAGTTATATAATTTCTTATTTTATGGGCTGTTAGACTCATTTTTTATTGTTTCTTGCATATATTTTACTTGTTTGTTTATTTACGAATTATATCATGCTGTTACTGTTTACTTAAAGATAGAATCAGTAGGGTTTGTCCCAGCTGTTCATAAACGCAGCAGAGAGACAGTCTATTGTTGAGTCTAATCCGCAGGACGTCACATACCGATGTTTTGGGTTGGTAAAGCGTCCTGAGCACAGCAAAATAATGAGAAAATTAGGAAATACAGGCAGAGGGCTGCAGGGTCTCTGCAGATACAGACACCACCACACACACTTCTAGTGGGTCATAAGTGAGGATTGAAAGGGATTATGTTTATGCAAGTTTATATGAGGAAAACATTGCATATTATGCATTTCATATTTTGATTTTCTATTGATGCATCGGTCCCTCTGCACACATATGACACCAGGAAAAAACATCTCATTACAGGGAAAAAAAAATGAAGGCTCAAATGCAACAGCTTGAGCATCGTGTGCAGAGGACTGCAGATATGGAACGAGCCAGATGACAAGATAAAAATGTCACATTCTGCTTCCACTTTCAAGAAGAACCTTAAGAAGAAGCGGTTCATACAAGTAACTGTGAACTCATGCCCATATGGGTGTCCGATATCATTTTATTGTTTATTGTTTTGATCTGATTTTTGTATCCTGTAATTTCCCAGTGCTGGTATACTGATGTTTCTCTTGGCCAGCACTTAGCTCTGATCAGGCTTTTACCTCTCTGTCAAAGTCCATGAGGAGAACGATCTTGTCCTCTATGGAGGAGAAAAGGTTGTGTTTGTGGATCAGCTGGTAAACGTCTTTGTGCCTCAGTTTCAGGTAGATCTCCAAGGCTTTGTCGTACCGCTGGTCGTATGTGTACCTGCAACAGCATCAAACACCAACAAGTTACTTTATAAAAGTTGATTTTGTGCTATTTTTTCTGTCAGCAGTAATTTTCAAGCATTAGTCCTGCATCTCTACAGTGAATAGATATTTGCAGACAAATATTGTGCAACCAAGAATTGTTAAAATACACAGACCTTGATTTAAAAGTTTAAATAAGATACTGAATTCAATTGCATGTGAAATATATGAGCTTTTTCATTTTGTTGGAATAATAAAAACTGGCAACTGGCAAATTAATTCAGTTATTTAAAAGGATAGAATATTTTCACTGCTTTACCTTGCTGTCATGCAGCCTTTTCCGGTTAACCCCCGCTATAAAAGCCAAATAGCGCTCTCTCCAAAGCAACCAGACTCCATTGCCAAAAAAAACTAAATGTACCCCCCAGAACACAGGCGTTTCTGGTCTACCGCTGACTCAATCAGTTAGTTTGTCACACAATGACACAAACAAACAGATCAGCAGCATGAGACCAGCAACTCCTGTGATTTGCCAATGGAGTCTGGTTGTTTTAGAATGAGTGATATTTGGCTTATTTAACATTGGTTTCCAGTCAGCAAAGGCTGTCTGATGCTAATGTAAAGTGGTGAAAATATTCTAAATATAGTGCACTTAAACTGATATGGATTTTTTAGGTGGCTAAAATACATTTTGCTGTTCTTGCTTCCTACACCAGTACTGCTGCTGCTTCTCCAAGCTGGGGGCACGCTGACCAACATCCAGAATCATAATCCAGACTTTGCCTTTAAGTAATGCAGCTGTTAAGATCACTCACAGTTCAGCCAAAGTGGTGAGCAGAGTTCTGTTATTCTGGTCCCTCTTCAGGTGGTCGGTGACTGCCTGAACGATTGCCATGTTATTATAAAGCTCTCCAGGCCACTCACGGATCAGTGTGGCAAAACCCTGTGCGGACGGCGCAGGAACAGGGACGAACCATTAGCTGACAGCTGACCTATGGATTAACAGTGGACTTTGACACACAATGTCAAGACAAAGTACCTCATAATCAGTTTTGAGAAATTCATGCAGGATCATTTCATAGATGGCCGGTCTGAGACGCAGATCTCCTCTGGGCAGATACTGACTGATGGCCTGAAACCAGAGAGAGGTGAAGCATTACTGATAAGAGACTGATACCAAATTTAAAAAATACATCTAAAAAAACATCTCAACCAAAGCCGCTGGCCCACCTTCAACTGTCCGATGGTCTTGAACCTGTAAACTTCATTTTCCCACAGTTCCATGTTTTTTCCAAGAACCTTCTGACACTTCCTGAGTTTAGAAAAAACACTCACATCGTTACGATGAAACGAAAAGATCTTGCTTTTTGACTCTGTTAGCAGTGGATATGCTTGTTGCTGGAGTCCCATCAATTAATAAAAAATAACAAACAGTATATGAACTATTGTCTTTGTGCTTAAAAGTTCATTCTTTACCTTGGAAATAGTAATTTGACAAAAAAAAACAAACTTAAAGGACTAGTGTGTAGGATTTAGTGGCATCTAGCTGCGAGATTGGATCTTAAAACCAGTACCTCTCCCTTCACCCTCCCCTTCCAAGCCTGCAGGAGAACCTATGATGGCCACAAAACTAGTGCAAAATGCAAAAGGCCCTCTGTAGTGTCAGCGTCCGGTAACAAAAACACAATTCTTCTTCTTCTTCCACTTACTCCTTCCATTCTTTCCACTAACTGAGAGTTGGTGGCTAACACACACAAAAAATGAATGAATAAGAAGGCTGCCAGGTAATAAACATGTTCACAAACAATTGATCATTTTAAATACGTAAGGTCCAGTGTGTAAGATTTAGAGTGACCTTGTAGCAGAATATGGCAAAAATTCAATCTAAAATTCCTAAATATGTTTTCATCAGTGTATAATCACCTGAAAATAAGAATTGCTGTGTTTTTGTTACATTAGAATGAGCTGTTTATATCTACATGGTCCTCTTCCTTGGACTCGGCATGCATATACATTTATACATGTAGATGCTGCATTGGTCTTTGGATTGTACGTCAACGTCACTGCCATAATGGGCCAGTCCAAACTGGTTTATAAACACTTTAACATTTACATTTTTCAGCCAATTTCAGTGAGTCGTTTTTACATTCAAGGGTTCATAATTCTTGCGGAGTAGAAATGTAAAATCCGTGAATATAACATGACTCATTGAAGGACTGACTGGTTGAGAAACGTGAACGTCATTGTGATTTTCATCTAGGAAGACAGCAGCTCCCCCGTTTACATCTATGTGTTCACAGGCCAGTCTTGATCAGTCCAATATGGCGTGACATTGACGTATCGCTGCAACAGGCTGCAGAGTCTGCATATGTATGTCTATAGTCTGCATGCTGCACCGCCATGTTTCTGCAGTAGCCAAGAAAAATGCTTGGAAAGGGAAGATTTGCAATCTGCAAGCTCACCGCTAGATGCCACTAAATCCTCCACACAGCTCCTTTAAAACAGAACGTTTCTGCAATATTGACCCTGAAGATGTAAACACACATCAACTCACTGTACAACTTATCAAAAAGATTAATTAACTGTACATCTGAGGAACATGTGACCCACCTTGCAGCACTGTCATAGTCTCCTTTCTCCACTAAGTGATTGATGTAAGCCATCCCGATCTTCTGAACGTCGTGTCTCTTGATGTTTTTGAAACTGATCTCTGCAGCCATCAGTGCTTCCTGTCACAATCAAACCACAGTAACAGCACACACATTAATTATAATACTATAGAAAATACAACACTACGTAACTGCAGACAGTAACCTTTAAAAACATTCATAAAACTCAGCAACACAAACCTCATATTTCTTCTTTTCCAGCAGCCAATCGATGTGGTCATCTTGGTCTCGCTCCTTGGCCACAACGATGTCTTTGGGACTGATGATGTAGAAGAGCGACTCTCCCTCAGAGTGCTCTGTTAATGAAAATACATTTATGCCTCAGCGTATTGCACATTACAGCTGACATTTGATAGTCGATGCATAATGAAATCAGAGCGCAGTAAAAGGCTGCGTGACATTTCTCAGAGGGCTGTTTTTATAGTCTTACCGAGCCGGTAGTCTCTGCACTCGTTGTCTTGGAAGTTACGCACAGTCAGCGCGTCTGAAGAGATCTCCTCGCAGCTCTCAGGGAGAGGCTGGATGATGTCAAGACGAGGCCGCGCACGGAACTCCTCATCCTGCACGCACACGCAAATACACACATGCAGTGAGTGAAAGATTTTGCCTCTTTAATGTGGATGTAAAAGAAGTCATCATTACCATGTGATCAGAGTTCTCCTTCACAAAGTACAGGGTGACGAGCTGATCTGCCAGCGGTGCCAGACCACTGATGAAAAACTCAGTCTCAAATGCGGACACTGTTTGAAAAAGACACAGAAACCAAACAAAAAATGCTCATCTGGTGTAATCCAAGTCTCCTAAAGCCCCAGCATGCCAAGTTGACTTGAAAGACATTATTTAAACCATGTTTTTAGCCTAAATCTCACTGTAGATCCTTAGTTTGGAGCCACGTTCATGTGCACGTGCACACCGTCTGAACTGGTGTGTATGAAGGCGTGTGCGTGCAGGTGAACGGCATGTCAGGGCTTTAGGAGACCTGATTATGTCAGTACAGAGGCATTTTACTTTTTTTCAGTTCTTTTTTCAGAGTGAAAACCGGTCACTTTTTACTTAAATTGTTTCTCTGGTTTCCTGTGAAAATCCAGCAGTGTTTTGTAGATTAAAAAAACTAAACACAATCTTCAGTCGACATGAGGGTGAGTAGATAAAGACTGTCTTTTCATTTTTGGGTGAACTATCCCTTTAAAGTTATTCAAACCTTCAAACTCAAAAAATGTCTTTTTTTTTCTTGTTGCTACTGTTGGATGTTTGAGCTTCACTGTGCAGAATGATGAGTTTGACACTAGAAGAAAGTTTTCGCATCCATCTGCTGAAAGTGGAAAGTTTCTCAGAGCTCATTGAAAATCTGATTTTAAGGGGACGGCCTACGTGCGTGATTTGTGACATCGCAGCTAGTTTGGAAGTCAATTCTGGTCTAATTTGCGACTTATTTAAGTGTGATGTAGAAATATGAAGGCACTAATGCACATAAACTGAGAACAGACTTCACAGTGACGTAAGAGACATCTTCTCAGATCTTTAATGAAGTAAGAGTAGATGTCTTTTAAGGAATTTAATGTAGAAAATCTACTTTTTTGTGGAAAAAACATATTAGAGGTACATTATTGTTCCAAGCAAACTATTGTATGTATGTTTTAATACATGTCTGGATGTGATCTATCATAGTGTGACCTTGGCTTAATACAACCAGAATGTGAGGTCCTGTTCTTCTGTATCGACCTCTGTTACTCTACTTGTTGTTAAAATGTCCCTGCATCAGTATCACTAACACAGATTAATGAGCATTTATCACAGTGGTATAACTTACCTTGATTTTAGTTAATTTAGCTCCACTTTACTTTATTTTTTTACGCCTGTCATTTCACTATTGTGGTTGCCTAGCCTTACTTTCTGCTCTAAAGTGTTTATGATGATGCTTGATATTACGAGGGTTGTTCTGATACAGATACCAGAATCAGAAACATCTCCCGTCAAGCCCAAAATGTTGGATCGGGTATTGGTTAGTACACGAGTCTATGCAATGATTTGATATCATGTAATTTATTAGCCCCGAAACAGGACTCAGCTACTTCATAGCATTTTTTTTAACCTGAGCCCTGACATATAACAATGATAGCAATCATATCACATCCATACAGGATTGGTAGTTTACAGCTGTTAGAAAATAATAATCATATAAATAGGTTTTTTAAGGTACTGGTATCGGCCGATAACAAAGTTCAAATCATCTGTATCAGGAAGGAAATTATGGTAACAACATATTATTATATAATTACTACTTTTACACAGTACTTTGTGACCTTGTTAATAAATAAAATATATTGTTTAAGATCATGTGCAGTGTATTTTATACCTATTTCCACGTAGCGGCTGGGCAGATCTCTCATTTCAGTGGGATTTCTCTCCTTCACAACACAAATCTGAGGGAATATATAAAAAACAGTCTGAAAAACTGTAAAGGTGAGTGTCTGAAATGACTTTAAAAAGAAAAGTAGCAAACCTTAATGGACGTCCCCCAGCCAACAATGAGAGTGGTGTTGTCTTTCCAACACAGGCTGCAGGGGTACATGTCAGGCCTCAGACTGACATTGTCCCGCAGCACGTTTGTGATCCGCTGTTTTGTACCGATGTCATAGATTTTAACTCCCTAAAAGAAACCAAACATTTAGCATTTTCACGTTCAATGTTTACTTTTAATTTACATGTTACCTGTGGATGATCACTCACCACGTTGTTGGCCCAGGCAATGAGGTTAGCTCTCCACTGGATATTAGTGATCGAGCCCTCGCCTTCATGGAGAACGGACGTCTTCCAGCGGTTCAACCAGTTCCTTTCATACAGAAGCAGCTTTGGGAAAGAAAAAGGTAAAACATTTAATACTAGAGAGTTTGCATCAGAAATGAACATCAACTCAGGAGTGCAGTTATGCAGCTGGCCTACAGAGGGCAGTAGATGAACACCACATTGCACAGCCAGGCAGGAGCTGTGTCTGGCAAAAAAAAGGAGTAAAACAGCCTCA
Source organism: Lutjanus argentimaculatus (assembly GCA_034769285.1). Classification (NCBI taxonomy): domain Eukaryota; kingdom Metazoa; phylum Chordata; class Actinopteri; order Lutjaniformes; family Lutjanidae; genus Lutjanus; species Lutjanus argentimaculatus. The sequence goes on along the minus strand of JAWZSL010000009.1, from coordinate 11,882,216 downwards.
CAGATTTAACTTAAACTGTGGGGAACTTTCTCATTCATACTGCAAATGATGAAGTAAAACCCGATTTCAGTCCTTGTATGAAGATCTTAATTCCACTTCAGAGCATTTAGGCACAAAGACAATGAAGACAGATTGTTCATTAGACTCCATTTAAGTGAGAAAGCTTCACATTAGCTCCACATTCAGTGGTGGGAGAAGTAATTTTACAGTTTCACATGGTCGACGTCATTTGCAAGTAGAAGATGGTGTGAAAGCCATAAAAAAAGGGACTGAAAACTTGATGCATTACAAGCTTGATTTCATACATCCTTCTCACTCTCATCATACTGGATACACACCATTTATTGAAGTCACTGTGGGTGGTCTGAAGTATAGAAAAAAGAAGGGTAATACTTTATGACAACCATCATTAATAAATGGTAAATTTATAAGTTATTTCACTTGTAAACAAACAATATCAAGTATTTGTTAATGATTACCAAAAGATGTGTAAACCTTTAAGAAATCATTACATAAAGACATGGACCAGATATTTCTAACACTTAATAATTACTTTAAGTTGGGAGTGAAAACGTGTTTTCAACAAACATTACCTGGATGGTTACTGTAAAGTTGCAACTGATGTCTCTAATACTTTGTAAATGGTTAATACATCCTGTGTAGTGCATCTATAAACATTATCTGACTGCTTATTTTGAAGTTGCAACTGATTTTTATAATTTGCTTTTAAATGGTCGCCACATACTGTGTAGCGCATCATCACAATATTTTAAATGGTTAATAAATACTGTGTAGTGCATCTACAAGCATCATCTGGATGGTTATTGTAAAGTTGCAACTGATGTTTATCTAATACTTTGTAAATGGTTAATAAATACTGTGTAGTGCAGTCAGTCCCAGACACTGGGTCGTGACTCACAAGTGGGTCACAACAGATTTTATTTGGGTCACCAAATAAATAAAAGACTATGGAAGAAATTCTGCCAATTTGAGATTTATATCTGAGGTACACCTTTTATATAACATTTAAAATGTGCATATGAAAGGAAAAATGACAGCCCGTTAATTCTGACGCTTATTTTGTCTCATTTTGAACTAGGCTGAAATTTCCTGATGAAAGGAAGGAAAAACAATGAGATGGACTTTAATTTAGCCTATAAATGCATTTATTACTCATTTATTAAGTGTTTAACACGTGCATGTTTTCAATAACACCCGTCATATGTGTAGTATGTGCCAAGTCGATATAAAGTGATGTGGAAATGGCAGTAAAATGCTCAGGAATTTATTTATTTATGCAATGGTTTGTCATTTTTAAAAAATGGGTTCTCATTAAAAAAAAAAAAAAAGTTTGGGAAACATTAGTGCATCTATAAACATTATTTGGATGGCTATTGTTAAGTAGCAACTGATGTTTATGAGACTTTGTAAATTGTTATTAAACACTGTGGAGTGCATCTATAAACAATCTGGATGACCATTATTAAGTTGTAACTGATACCTCTTAACCTTTATAATTCCCTAACAAATGGTTTGTAAAACATATTTAAAATATTATTTGAATGTTTGTTGACAGGAAAAATAAACTATCAATTTGCCATTTATTTATGATAGTTATTACTGTATTACCACAAGGGGGTAAGTGTCTAAATTTAAGTTGATGCGTTGTATATTTACTGTCTGTACTGTGTAAAAGCTCAGCGAGTGTTAGCAATCAAGACGGCTGCAGAACTATGCAATAAATTGCAGTTTAATGTTTAGGCCTCGTATTGTCCATGCCATAGAGGACAAAGCCCGTCGTTCACATTCCCTGTATTGTTGCTGTCCTTACTATATACCTGATACAAAAAAAGTGCATAATATTACCAAGGATGCCGAGGGAAGGTTGTATAGGCTCTTTAATTCAGCAGTTGGGCTATGTTAATAAACAGTTTGCTCTACAAAGAGATGATATGACAAAAGAACTGTGGAGACAAAATTGAATTTCCTTTGACAGGATGTGGCTCCCGTTGAGGCTTATTGATTTTCATCACAGGCACATTGTGGAGGCCTTCACAACTTGGAACTGAGAGGAATCAGCGGCAATTGAAAGAAAATGGCAAAGTAACACTAACAATGGGGTTTCATAAAAAAGTTGTTTTTCCTCACCCCTGTTGTATAAATGTCAGTATACTTTATTTATGGAAGCTTTTGCAATGATTCTACTTCCGAGCAGTTTATAGTTGTGTAGAGTAATTGGCATGTGGTAATGGGTAGTTGGTTTTACTTCCAAAAACAGAAAATGACAAATCTAATGTCTAACTTTTCACTTTCCGCAGTGACATACCTTCAACTTTCAGGATAGAGATCACTGTATGCGCCCGGAAATCCTAAGACTATGTACCCTCTTGATAATGACATCTACTTGCTGTGCTTGTGAAGCATTGCCTTTCAAACACTGTTGAGCGAACAGCACTTTGTGAAAATGGGCAGCTCTCCCGAGAGCACTCCAGCAAAGAGACAGGAAAGTAAGAGCCTTTCACACCAGACAAAGGCCTGTGCATCGCCTTCAGCCGAGCCAAAGTGAGGAGGTTTGCAGGATCAGGTTTCACCCGGACACAATCAGGATGAATTATTGTGGCAGGAAATGTCTGAAACTGTACATAATGACTGCACAGGTAAAAAAGTACGACTCAAACCCACCTTGTTGCCCCCGGTGACAAACTGTTTGTAGTTTGATCTGGTGAACTGAGGGTGTAATGCCACCACCTGCAAAACAATACATGACGGCAGATTAAGTCTGGTCTTTTTATTCTGGAGGATCAAAATCAGATTTTACATTATGTTATATACAGATAATAGTATGGCAACAGAATGCCAAGCCACTTAAAGGGATAGTTCAGATTATCTGAAGTGGGACTGTATGAGGTACTTATCCATAGGCCCCCAGTTTGGAGAAGCAACAATTTTAGATATTTTAGCCACTTGAAAAAAGGCCCACATAAAAAATTAATATCAGTTTAAGTGTATGCTATGTTTAGAATATTTTCACCGTCTTACCTTGATCTCAGACAGCCTTTTCCGAAAGGAAATCACTGTTATATAAGCCAAATATTGCTCTCTCCCAACCAACCAACCTCCATTGGCAAAATCAGTGATTTTACCCTGCAGAACACGGGTGTTGCTGGTCTATTTCTGCCTCAATCGGTTAGTTTGTTTGTGCTACTGTGTGACTTTCAGTGTTTTAAAGAGCTAGTTCAGAGTTAAGAAAGTCACACAACAACACAAACAAAATAAGTGGCTGTGGTAGTGGTAGACTAGCAAATTCTGTGTTCTGTGAGATAAAATGACTGTTTTTGCCAAGGAGTTTGGTTGCTTTGGAGAGAGAAATATTTGGCTTATATAAGAGTAGTTTCCTATCAGAAAAGGCTGTCTGACGGCAAGGTAATGTGGTGAAAATATTCTTTTGAATCTTTTTTTATTCGCTAAGATAAGTTTTGATGCTGACCCCGTCCACAGCAGTACATTGCTTATCTTTTGGCACCACCACTCCTGCTGCTTCATCATCTACTGTAGGTAAAACACTGACTATCAATACGTATCTCATACAAACCCACTTCAAATAATCTAAACTATCACTTTAAGAACTTTCCAGAAAATTTGACATCAACTTACTTTGATGGGACAGTCAAAGTTCTCGTGGAAGCCCTCTCTTGTATAGAGGCCGAACACTTGAACCTGAAACAGAGACGAGACCGCAGGAGCGACAAGCAAAGGTGAATAACTCAAAATTTCTCCTTTAATTGCTGCCTCTGCAACTATCCGAGGCCAGCGGGGGGAATTGTGGCGAGAAAGGACTTTGATTGGCTCCCTACTTCTCCGCTGGGTCACCAATTAGTGGACAAGTTGATTCTTTGAACCCTGCAGGGTTTAGAAACAGGAGTCCTCATCTTGGACCTGACCACAGCCTCAGTCGGCTACAACAAACCCTAATGTACCATTAGAGTCCACGACACTCAGGCCCAGAAAAAGACAGCATTTTTTTAAAAGTAGGGGGAATAATATAAAACTCTGATGCAATCTCCTTTTTGGGAACCGCACCAGCGATTAAGGATTAAGTTAGATTTTCAAAGGATTAACAGCCAACTGAATTGGTTGAGGGCAAACAATTGCTGTAGCATTGATTTTAATTGTCTGCTCCACTTTTTGTGCGACAAGATCTTGTTTTTGCCACCGGAGTGCTGGAAGCAGGGGGAGGGTGATATCAGAGAGCATATCTTGACTGCGAAATCCATGAAGGATGGTGGTAATGATGAGAAGAGACAAGATAACAGAAAGGTGGAGAACATGGAGAGGGTATCCATAGATGGGTGATGGCTGACTGACAGCTCAACGGATCCGAGTGCAAGCCTTTTCCCCTACACTTCAAAATTGGTACAAGCTTTTTATAAATTCCTGCATCATAAAAAAAATATGGGTTTATGTGTAGATATGGGGACGATAAAACTTCAGCTTAATGCTCCGACTGTGGAAGAACTACCTTCTAAAAATTCACTACCAAATACCTCAAGTTCCACATCATTAGCATAGAGTTGAAGACTGATAAGATGAGTTTTATATGAATCTGAGGATGAATTATGAAGAGATGAAAAACACTGATTGGTTATTTTTTCCTGCTGCAGGCCCAGGGATCAGTAACCGGCGCTGATGAGTAGAGAGATCTCACCTTCCCATCCTCGGAGCAGATGCCCACATGCTCTCCACTTTCATCCAGACTGATCTGGTTGATCTTCACTGAACTCTGCGGAGACACAATATCAAGGCATCTTTTTTTAGAGGCGGGCGAATATCTTCGCGGCCGGCCAAATGTTGGCTGGCTGACATTTTACCCCACTAAGTGAAATGCCAGAAAAAGCGAAAGGCAAAAAAAATTTGAGTATGTAATGGATGCATAGTCCCATATGTGTCAATGCACAGAGCGTGGCATTAACACAGTGAAGGTTAGCGGGGAGCCAATTCACTGCCGAGGCTTTCATGACACTACGGGGCTCTTTAGATAAAAGGATCAACCAAATGGCATAAATTAGAGCAAATGTTACTTAAAAACCATCCCTGAAGAGTTCACTGTCCCTAAAGGAGAAAAAGTTTTTTGCTTAACATATATTTACACTTCGTCCAGTGCATTAGCTTCACCTGGTTATTTTTTCACACATGTTAAAAGATATATTAGTTTGGATTATTCAAAGTGGGGTCGTATGAGGTGCTTATCCATAGTCGGTGTATTATCTATAGTAGGTGGCAGTTGAAACGCCCCCAGTTTGGAGAAGCAGAGCAGAGCATCAGCACGGAAACTGAGCGATAAGCTGCTGTGGACGGGGTCAGCAACAAAACATATTTTAGTCACTTAATAAAAATGTAGACCTAAAAAAACATATGTATCAGTTTAGGTGTGTGCTATATTTCAAATACTTTCACCACTTTACCCTACCGTCGTGCAGCCTTTTCAGGAAAGTGCTGTTACAGAAGCCAAATATCGATCTCCCCACACGAACCAAACTCCCTTGACAAAAACAGTAATTTTAACTCAGAGAACACATGAAATGCTTGTCTGTCGCTGCCTCGATCTGTTAGTTTGTTTGCAATATTGTGTGCAGTTGGTGTATTACAAGGATAATTCAGATTCACCAAAGTCACACGATAATACAGACAAACTAACAGATCAAGGCAGCAGTAAAAAAGCAACTCCTGTGTTCTACCGCAAAGTAAAATTACTGATTTTGCTAAAGGAGTTTGGGCACTTTGGAGAGAGCGATATTTGGCTTGTCTAAGGGTGGTTTCCTGTCAGAAAGGACTGTCTGATGGCAAAGAAAGAGATGAAAATATTCTAAATACAGCTTACACTTAAATAGGTGTGCAACTAACAATTATTTTCATTATCAATCAATCTGCTGATTATTTTCACAATTAATCGTTTAGTCTATAGAATGTCAGAAAATTGTACAACAAAAAAAAAGGCTCATCACAATTTTCCAGAGCCCAAAGTGATGTGAAGAGTTCAAAAACTAAAGACTCTTTTTCATAAGTGACAATAGAAAAGTAGCAAATCTTTACATTTAAGAAACTGGAGCCAGCAAATCTCTGCCATGTTGTGTTTCGCCTGAAAAATGACTGAAATGATAAATCACTTATCAAAACAGATGACAACAATTTGTCCTTGGATTGACTAGACAGCTCTAGATTTAAACTAACATTGATTTTTTTTTTTAGGTGGACTTGTATTAAGTGGCTAAAACACATTTTGCTGCTGACCCTGTCCACAGCAGCACATTGCTTAGTTTCCAACACCGGTAGTCCTGCTGCTTCTTCAAAATGGGGACATGTTGACCTCCATCTAGTGTAGATAATACATTGACTATCAGTAAGCACCTCATATAACCCCACATTGAATAATCCTAACTATCACTTTAAATCCTTTTATGCTTTTCACTTAATTCTGACCTGTTCATTATGAAACTCAGCAGTGTCTCTTCTATTCAGGGAAACCCTTCTGTCTTGGTTTTTTTTCCAGGCAATGACTGATAACTGGCTGGAAGTTAAGGTGAGCAGCACTTGAATCAATGTGCTCAGCAGGGACTCTACAGTTAAAAGTCTCGGTGCAGGCACATTAATGTAAAACTGGCCCTTTTGGCAGCCAAATCAGCTCTGATTACTGATTTTTTTGACTTGCAAATTCAATTACTAGTCGGAAATCATTCCCGTCAGGTCAAGAAAGCAGACATGTATGAGGGAAGTAATATAGTGGGACTAAATCAGATATGCAAGATCATTGTTTCTATCAATGTCTTTGGCTTTTAATCTTTAATTTGGAGTAATGTTATAACTTTAGTTTTTTAAGCTTCGATCTATCCTTGGTGTTTATTATTTTAGTGCATTCTACTGACTTTTATTTATCTTTTTTAATTGTATTGTTTTATTGCTGTGATTTTTATTCTTGTAAAATTGTTATTATTTGTTTTTATTTGTTTCCTGTCTGTGTTGTTTTAAGTTTGCTATGTGAAACACTTTGGGTTGCATGTGTGTATGAAAGGTGCTGTATAAATGAAGCTGAGTTTAGTTGAGTAATTATTAAATAGTAAAATAAACACCTGAATTTTAATGTTGTGTTCACTATGGTTTTGAAAAGTACTATTCGGGCTGAGAAATATATCAATATTAGATGGATTTTGTGATATGAGACTAGATATCGTCTTAGATTTTGATATCATTATATCGTGATATGGCATGACCCCCTTCAGATGCCAAAAAAAGTTTCAGCAGGTAGTTAGCTTAGCAAGACTGGAAACAGGGAGAAACAGCTGGTCAGGCTTTATCCAAAAGTCACAAAAAATTGCCTAGCAGCATCTCTAAAGCTCACTCATAAACAGAACCAGGCTAGCTGTTCGCTTCTGTTTCCAGTCTTTATGCTAAGCTAAATAAGACAGTGAATGTGCATTTCCCAAAATGCCAAACTATTACTTTAATATGGATGCTTACTGTTAGGGAGACAGGAACATTGATTCAATTCTGATACTGCATCTCTGTGACTCTGTTCCCAATCGCTGGTTGCTGCTGTGTATTTTAACTGTCAACCCTGTGCTGTTATTCGTCTCCCTATTTTTATACGGTTTTTAAATAGCCCATTTCTTTCATCGCACATTGTGATTTTGTATCTGTGAAAGACGCTATACAAATAAACTTTGCTTACTCACTTAAGGCCCATATGAGTCCAGAAAATGACAAGAACACATTTACTTATATTAAAACATATGAGTAGTATACAAATATCAGAGACTCGGGAAGCTTTGTGATGTTTAAAACGAGCCAAACCTGCCACCAATAATGATCAGCTTGTTTTCATTGTATTTATCATATTAATTCTGTTTATTATCTCACACTGGTGGACTTTTGTGTATTGTGCTGTTTCATGTAGTGTACTTGCTGTTCTGTTTTTTTTTTTTTTTGTCTACCTGCCCAGGGAGGTAATTTAGTGACTAGCTAGCTAACTTATTTATTTATTTATTAAAAAAGGATCCCCATTAGCTAGTGCCCTTGACACAAGCTAATCTTCCTGGGGTCTCTGGAACAATTACTTTTAATTGTGCTCTGTGTCTGCAAATGACAAAAAAGAGACAAAAATGAAACAAGTTAATGTGCTGATGGTGTTATATTATTGTTAAACAGGTATAATGTTTACCATGTTTACCATGTTCACCATCTTAGTTAGGCTCGTTAAAATGCTCACATTCAGTAATTAAGATTAACACAAAGTGCAGCTGAGGTTCTTATCATTGCTGTTGTGCTTTTTTAGGTATTCTACCATGAACAACATCTTGACCTGATGGTGGCACTTGATGAAAAGTCACAAGAGTTATTATTTATTGCTAATATTAATAATAATACGTTTAATTTTAATTATTAATGTTAGCCTATCATTTGTCTTCAGCATCGCTACAATCACATGTACTTGTTAACATACTCACAATTTCAAACTTCTGAGTTACATTTCCTTGGATGTCCAGCAGGAAGACTTTTCCAAAATGGGTACCTAGGGCAAGAAACTGGAGAGGGACAAATGTCATGTAAATTAAACCTGAAGACACTTGAAACAAATTCAAAGATTTTGGGGAGAAAATCTTGTGCTGATGATGGGAGGCTGTGGTGGAAGAGGATAAAAAAAAAAAAAAAAAAAAAAAACTTTGTGGAGCTGGAGCGACATGGGCAGAGTGGGGATTGGGTGGGCTTGGAGGCAAAACTGTGAAATTGCAGGGGGTGGAAAAGCCCTATTTATTAAAGCATACAGTGTGAAATGGCATTTTTTTTCTCAAATTAAAATGCTTAAGCATAATAAATGCACTGTACATCTGACTTCTTCCCATGCTCCCCATGCAACCCAATCACCTCCCTGCCCAGCACAGAGCCATTATTTCTGCTGAGCAGCAACTGGTTTCTGTGTTTTGTGCTTCAACACATGCATGTGTGAATGTGCGGTTGTGTGTGTGTGTGTGTGTACGTGAGTCCACTGGGACAAAAAAATTATAGAAACTGGGGGCTTTTGGCATTAGATTAAGTGTGTGTTCTTCCACCCCAGCCCCTGCTCCATGCCCTCCTCCTAATCCCCCTCCCTTCTCGACCAGCATGTGGATGTGCGGCGAGCCCACCATGCTTCAGTGCAGTCTATAATGAAATGCTTATATTTACAGGCACAGCTGAGCATGTCAGACAGAGCCCCTGCAATCTCCCCAAATAAAATAACCAAAAATAAATAAATAAAGGGTTCAACCTTGTGAGGCGGAGCGACTTTTAAAGGGATTTATCAGAATGGAATTGTTCAAATGAAATTCCGATTCAGACACTTAAAATATGAGGCAACATAAGGCAATATGTGCTGTCGGTGGCTTTAAGGTTGTGGGAGTTTGCCACGGTGGAGGTGGGAGGGGGAGGGGGGGCTGGTGTGACCACACAGGTAGCTGAAGGTACACAAGCACAGAAATCCCAGGAAGAAAGACAGTCAGATCAAATTTAGAATTTCAGCAAAGCAACGTCTCTCGCTGTGGCACGGTTGCTATTTTGAGGTAAAAAAAAAACAAAAAAAAAAACATGGGGAGACTGAATCCTTAAAGTAAAAATAAATAAATGAAAATCAATAGCGGTTAATAAAACATCAGGTGAGGAGACATAACTGGTCGTGACTTTTGCTCCGCTCAGGCGTGCATGTGTGCTGCCGGTGCCACAACGATTAACCATCTCGCCGAGAGCGGCCCTCTTAAAAATATCAACATTCGACAAACAGAGGAGAGGAGCGAGAAAATATGTAAGAGTGGGAATAAAAAGAGGAGAAGACAATGGCGCCGGGTGTCTTTGATGTGCCTCCCTGAGAGGAAAAGCAAGGGGAAGGTGAGAAAAGGATGGGCTGCCTTTACAGATTGAACAGAGGGGATGAAAACCAACTTTGAAGAGGACATCTCTCAAATACATAAACAATGTGAAATCTGTACTTGAGATGGGTGGACTCCAGACTGAAATGCCCTTGTGGGTGGTGGATTATAACCTCTACCTTGTCATGGACGGTCATGCAGCTGGCTGCATCCTTCTGGAGGATTTCTGTCACCCCATTGGAGAGCCTCTCATACTTCAGCTTGGGCTCCTCCTCGCTGTCCTCCTCCTGCTCGAGAAAGTAGACTTCACTATAACACTTTCTGAGAGGTATTCATTATGACAGCACAGTGTCCTCTCACAAATGTTATTGTCCACAATGTTATTTTAAAGCCATTAACAAAATCCTTCATGTAGTGAACTGAGATATTCAAAATGTCCACTTAAAGTCATTTAACTCATGTGCTCTGTATTAAGATATGAGCTTTTTTTTTAAAACAAATGAGGCGTTGCAACTCAACTTAAAGGCACCTTGTGGTGTTTTTGACCACTAGTGGCCCCATGGAGCAGTGTTTTGACGTGGGTGTCCCTGTTTTGTTTGTTTCTTGCATGAGAGTGCGTGAGGATGCGGGTGCTGTGATTTATATTCTGCCAGCGTTTTTACACGATTCCACTGACTGACAGTTGGTGGCAGTAAGGTGCCAAAAAAAACATAACGCTTTTAATGCGCCAACAAAAGCTGTGAAGAAGAAGATGGCTAGATAGTAAACATGTTTGTAAATAATTACAATATTCAATCAGGGAGGGAAATTCAAATTTTATAAAGTGTTCAAAGTCACCTGCCACTCCATAATAAATCACTATTTTCTGTCGGAAATTCTGTTTTCAATACTTCAAAAAAATCAGCAAGTACAAGTCCAGTAATGACGGGGATGAACATGTTTTGGCGAAAAACACTCGCTATGTTTCCATCCAAATGTATCACAAATTTTAACTGAGTTCTTAGTAAATTGGCGAAAGAATGCTTGTTAGCATCTGCTACTGCAGTGCAATTATTACGAAGCGGTTTATCAAGATAAGCAGTAGATGGCGCCAATTCTCAAGTAGGAAAAAACATTATGCCTTTGCAGAATAAGGTGGCGCAAGATAACGTACTCAGAAGTGTGCCAGTCGAACCTCAAATGGTAAAAAAAACTATGCAGAAGACAAAGGAAGTCTGATATTTCTCTTTGATTCATGTGTTACTGTGAGGAACATTAGGTCAGAGCTGTGTGGAGCGATCATGGATGTCTTATAGAGTCATGGTTCACGACATCAGAGCTTAATCAGAAATCTTAGTCAGAATATATTATCAGAACATTACTAAGAATATTTTTCCAATACAAAAATGAACCATGATGTGCAAAATGTGAGCACAATCACATTAAATGACTTAAATTTACTTCAGTTCAGTTAATTATATCCCTCTATACATCAGACAAAACTTTTCACAAGAGAAAAAAAATAGACATATTGTTGGTATTTAACTACATTTTCGCTCCAAATACTAAATTTCCCTTCTTCAAGTTAATTCTTGAAAAGGTGAAACCAAAAGTGCCAATTTCCTAAAAATATTTTTTTTGCTAAATCTGATCAGGAAGTCAAATGTTGGATCACATTTATCTCAATTTAACTTGAACTAGAAAACCAAAATTCATTAACAGCTGCAACTAAATTATTTTCATTATTAATTAATCTGCTGATTATTTTCTTGATTGATCATTTTGTCCATAAAGTGTCAGCCCGTTATTATTTCCCAGAACCCAACATGACAAATAGGGCTGCAACTAGCTATTATTTCCATAATCGATTAATCTCTCAATTATCTTCTCATTTAATTGATTAATAGTTGTTTGGTCCATCAATGTCAGAAAAGGGTTAAAAACTGTCAGTCTTGTTGTTTCCAAGATTTTCAGTTAACTGTCACAGAGGACTAAAGAAACCAGCAAATATTCACACCTAAGAAGCTGAAATCATTAAAAAAAAATGACTCAAAACAATTCGATTGATTATCAAAGTAGTTGGTGATTAATTTAATAGTAGATTAATAATCAATTAATGGTTGCAGCTTTGCTGTCAAATGTCTTATATTCCAAACCTATTGTTTAAAACCCAAATATATTTAGTTAACTATCATAAATGACAAAGGAAAACATCAAATCTTCATATTTGAGAACCTGAAACCACAGAACATGCGGCTTGAAAAATGAATGAATTTATATGAATATATATAGATATAATACTGTCATATAAAAAGCTAATACACAGGGATCTTTCATAGTTGTCAGCAGCATTCCTGCCTGAACCCAGCAGGAAAACACTAATGGCCAATCCTACATGTATTCTGTCCTCTTCAAAGAAATTCATCTGTCTTGCAGGTGTGTATCTGGAGATTTATGCACAAAGACAAATTTCCATTACCTTGCATGAAATGCGGCATAAAGTTATTTTTTCATGAGCCCGTTCATCCCCAGTGACATACATGAATTTAGTCATTTCATAAAGCAAACTTAAGGTATTCTACTGTGTTACACTTTCCAGTGCGAGCCAACATTTGCGGCCAGTCACAGCCTGAATATTACTCATAATTCAGTTTATAACCAATGCTGCACAGTCTGTGGCTGCCCAGAGGGTGCATCAACTCAAAACATTGTCTGCCATTATGTGCTACTGGGTTGGAGGTGGGGGACAATAGCGTGGAAAAAATGTTATTTTCAAAAACAATCCTTTCCCACTCAACAACGCCATATCTAGGCTATTTCCTGTGTATTCTGGTTGTGAGATTTCTGATGCGAGGGCATTTGTCACGGGTTTCAAAGGTGTATCAAACAACAAAGGCAAACTTCATCCCCAGAGAGAAACTACCCATTTTCAAACTTTTGCCATCTCTTGTAAGTTCCCTTCTGTTTTGTCAACTACTGAGCTTGTCTTTGTGTGAGAACCATTTTCACCATATTCTGCTTATTGACAGTTAGGACAAACAAGCTGGACCAAGTCCTCTGTCTGTAATAAGGACAACATTCTACTTTCAAACAACACACAGAGGACATGTCCTTTTTAACATTAAGAAAATAATCAGCCTGCCTCCCAAACCTCCATTTATTTCTGTCTCAAGCACAATGCACAGACTGGTGGTGACAAATAAAAGGAAAAATCTGAACAAATGAGTGAAGAAAGTTGACAAATGCAGGTGCTTTTACACTGAAAGTTAAGTGAAAATGTGAATCCTTTGCTATGGCCTTAATACATACATACTGTACCAGTGAGAGATTCAGGGGAGACATGTTTTACAGAGTTCTCACTGAAGCTGTTTCTCAACACTTTGTTGTTGTTTTTTCTTTAATTTTCCACCCATTTTATGCGCTTTTTAGGACTGTATTAATTAGATAAAGCATATTTTGAGAACTTGCTTTGTTGTGTCAATGACTGACCTGGCATTCTTTCACCCATATTCTTAGCCTTTTGGCAGGATTAATGATTTCTTGTTTCTGTAAGATTCTGTATTGATTGAGTTTAATCATGAGGGACATACCTCCCTAAATATTAAGAAAGTAATGACTATACTCCTCTATCCACCATAGCATGTTTTTCTGACTCAAACACTTAAACATAAGGATGCATATCAGCACATCACTTGCTGATAAAGACTTAAAAATGAAATATCTTTATTGGTCTGAAATGAATATTTCTGCCATTGTGACAGACTCTTAAAATATGTGCATGTGATATGCTATACCTGCAATGTGGAGGTCTTTAGCAACTGCTATTTACAATGATTGCTCAGGATCTGTCATGCGAGAAGGAGCCAAATCACATTCTTTCAACACTACAGATTTAATTGCTCATCTTAAAGGACCAGTGTGGGAGATTTAGTGGCATCTAGTGGTGAGCTTGCAGATCGCAAACACCTCACCTCATTCTCCCCTTTCAAACTATGCATGTATAGTTCTCACATTGCTGGCAAAAAGTAACAACAAAACAACAACAAAAACATGAAAATGGTGTACAGCGACAGCCCAAGACAACTTCCTTGGGGCATCCCACACTTTACAGTTTTAAAATCTAAAACAATGCCAAGAAGAAACAGAGGAAGAAAAAAAACTCTTTCCACTTGACATATTGTAAATATTGTGAATAATTTGACTAGGTAGGAAATCCTCTGATTAGGATTCAGGAAATCTGTTGAGTACTTCCTTACTGGCCGATGATTCATTCATTCATGTTTCAGTGTTAAAGTGAGTGAGATGTGCAATAAGTGTGTTATGATAGTATTATCATGTGTCATCTGCTGCTAAGGGTTTGATCCACTGTACTAAAATAAAACCTATTCACTTCAAAACAAAACAATCAGAACAAGACCAAGCAGAAACACTCAAAACCAGGCTTATTACTGCATTATGTCATTATGTCAAATCAGACTGGTCTGGCAAAATTACAAAGGTAGTGAAGAGCATGCTTCTGACTTTCAAGACAAATTGTTATCCTGCTCATTTCTTCTGTGAGTAGCAGAGAGTAGAGCACACAGGCCCTCGCTGCCTTTATCCAGTGAGGCTGCTGTCAACCAGGTAACAGCAGCAACAGACACAAGGCAGGCTACATTATATTGCAGCATTCTAAGCAAATAATCAGCTGCTTGCAGCCACTTGGAGGAGAGACACAATCTCACAGTCCCCGGTGCTTGTTTCCTGTGAGTGTTTGTGTCCTACAGTACTGAACACATTGTGCACAGACAGAAAACAGGATGCAGGAGCACTTTCTCATTACAAGTCTGAAAATTCCCCCTTTTCCTTTCACTCAATCTTAACTGTTTTCTTCTGAGAGGTGCAGCCTTGCCCTGATATTTCATTCTATTCTCCGTTTCCTATAAAGTCAAACTTCCTTCCTCCCTGCCAGGCTGATGTGTAAAGCTATATTTTATTTAGCCTACGTGTGATTCTCAGAAGAACAAGTGCACTGTAACATGCTCAAGCTCAGTCATAATATTGATGGGATCTGGAAAGCTATCTGTAATTCATGAGTGTTTGACACCTCTCAAAACCTGACAAAGATCCTTCTGGGATCAAGCTGGGTTGATAAAGGCTGGCTATGTATTATAGTCCTTTCAGTAGGCAGCGAGATTTATGAGAGTTCAAAAATCACCCATGCTTGTCAGAAGTATGCAACCCCTGTCATCGGCAATATGTTGCTGTTGATGCATTTTTCTAAATTGACACACTGGTGCAACTGCATGACATTTTTAGGAATATTTTTTTCCCTGACTCTTTTATGTATATATAAATTTCCATTTCAATCTTTGTTAGTTTTTTTGTAGGAGAATGAAAGAGCAGCACACAGTGATGTTAATGTGTTTCTTACCTCAGACTCATCTGTGAATTCCTCACTTGGCTTTCTTCCCTGAATGAGGACACAGTTTTAAGTGATTTCAACAATCTGTCATTAAATTTTAATATATTAAAAGCGTACAGTAGTGCAACATGGAAAGTTTGTGCGCATGGAACACAATTTATCTCACACACAGACTGTGGAGATTATTAGACAGCAATATTTCTGTTCACAAAAAGCAACTCATATGTAATGGTGCTACCAAATCGCAAATATACGCTTGCCATGTGTCAGAAACGGTTACATAAGAAGATAAACCAGCTCAAAAGGCAGCTGACAGTGTACATGCGTATGAAACATCAACATTAGCCAGCTAACGTTAGCATGCAGTGCTTACCTGCTCCTCCACTTTCGCCATCGTTATTAGCTGTATCCGAGCAGAACGGTTATAATATCTCAACGTGTCGTTTGAAAATACATGTTAAAGGTCCACAACACCGCAATTACGTTTGTTTTATCCTAAGCTATCCACAACGCAAGAAAAGTGATGTTTGTTGTCGGAAGCCTGCTCCCTCTGTCATAAGTTAAATCACATGACTAATGCGACGCCGTGAGGCATTATGGGTATTGAAGTCTTTTTTTGGGCAGAGAGACGACAGCAACCGCAAAAAGGGAGAGGAGGTGACTCTAATTAACTAATTTGAGCTGGTGCGACCTTTAATGTGTGTTTCATCGTGGTATGAGTGTTTATCAAAACTTACAACGCCACTTAAACTACTTTTTGCTCGGTTGTAACTTTGTTTCTTTCACTTATATTCATATTGAGCGGAGTTACCTTAATGCGGTTTTTCACAGTGGATATTCGTATTTGTCAAAAGCTTTCCCGCCACTTAAACGGCCTTTTGATCGGTTTTTACTTTGTTTTTTTTTTTCATCTCTGTCCATGTTTGAGACCGATATCTATCAAGTTCATGAGAAGTGTCCATTTTTTTAATAGTATACACAAGCTAAGCTAGCGATATTTTTTTTCCCAAGATGACCCGCCCTCTTCTGCCTCTGATTGGCTTACCCCACCTTCTTTTAGCCAATCAAAGGCACGCTAGTCTCTGCCACAACTTCTGGCAAAAAAAGGGTGACCTCTACCTATTTTTTCTCTTTGAGATAAAGCCCAAGGTCCTTTACACTTTCAGAGAATCAAACTGTGCCAAATACAGGTAGGATTCTCTTAACCACAAATCAAAGTTTTTATTACATCGACTTTAACCATTTGAAAATTAGCCAAATCCAATAAATTAATGTCAGTCCTCCAAACCTTCCTCAAGTGTTTAAAACAGCTGATGGCTGCTGTGACGGAAGAAGTATTCAGATCATGCAGGGTAACTGCAAAAGTAACTGAAAACATCTAAGCTACTCAAGCACAGCTGTTTGAAGTATGTTTGTGGTACTATACTAGAATATTTCCATATTATTATTATTATTTACTACATTTCAGTGAGATATATTGTACATTTTACCTCACTCGCTACATATATCTGACAGCATTTTCATGTTGTAACTAAGGTTGAAAGAATGTGACATATTTTTTTTTATTTTTTTTTTATTTATTTATTTAAAGAGGACAGTGCACATTCATTATACATTTCTGTAAATGTGCCAGTGTTAGCCAAAGGCTAGTTTCCAACCGTAGTCCTCCGGCATGGTGTCAAAAGCCATCAAGACACACAAGGGTCATAACACATTAAGAAAAGAAAACAAAAAACAAAAAAACAAAACAAAACAAAAAAAAAAAAAAACGATAAAAAAACAAAAAACAAAACAAAAACAGGGACATAGGAGAGATAAAATTTGAAGTAAGAACACACCATATCAATATGACACTAAAAGAGAGACAATCAATACAATACTACCGAGACAAATACAACAGATGGACAGTTATACACGACAAAAACCATTATGTGCGGTGCAATTAAATACAATTGGCAGGATGAACTGTCAGGGATGAGTTATTGAGATGAAAGTGCAGCAATGCAAAGACCAGAGCAGGGTTTCTTGTTGGAGTTGCGCTAAGATGGAATGAGAGACACAACGAAACCAAAGACATAAAGTGCAACAGTGCTCATGGAGAGTGCTGCAGTGCTCTGCTCATAGAAATTGTTGGAGTTAGGGTTAGCTGTCAGATGTGAGTAAATGGAATGGAGGTGCAACAATGCAGAGACCGGAACACAGGTTCTTGTTGGGAGTTATGCAAGATGAGTTAAAAAGAAGTAGTACATATCTAAAGTGCTGCAGTGCTAAAATGTTTGTTAGGTACTTTAAGTTGAGTTTGTGTTTACGGTGTAAAAATCTGTCAATTAGATGAAGTGTGTAAAAAGTACTGTACTCCTCTCTAAGTACAGTAGTTGAGTAAATGTACTTAATTACTTTCCAACACTGTTCAAAACAGCACCACCGCAGACAGCTACAATATTAAATTACAACTACATCAGTAATAAAAATCAAATTCTATCAATTTATAATAAGTATTTTTAATTTTGATACTTAAATAATTGTTGCCCGTAATACTTTGATACTACATACATGCATACATGCACACATACATTTTTTGTAATAGAGTATTTTTACAATGTTGTATTGCCACTTCTACTAACTAAATGATCTGAGTACTTCCTCTACAGTTGAGTAAAAATCACATTACAGTGAATCAGTAATAAGACCTGTATTATTAAAGGTATTAATGGCAAAATATACCAAACATAAAAGTACTTATAATGCAGAATGGTATATTATTATTGTTATGATTTGATTATCATATTGAGCATCATATTTTGGTTAAGCGGATCAGGTTTTGTATGTAAAATCTGATTCTGCAAAGTGGAACTATCGGATCATGTGAGCAGAATGTGGTGTAAAAAGTATTTCACTCTTAAGTGGAAGGATGAAGTATCATAAAATGCAACCTTTACCTCAAAATTATTCAATACAGTACCCGAATAAATGTACTTAGTTACTTTCCAACGCTGGTTATAAAATCATATATATATAAAAAAGAAATAAAAAGCATTAAAATTTTTAGTAAAGTAGCCTGTTGGTTTTGTATACATGTATTTCCAGACATTCCTGGACTCGGTGGCCAAATGAGTCCCTCAGATATTAGTCGACTCTCCTGGTCCTTCTTCATGCTGCTGACAGCTGCTTGCCAGAGTCCAGATGAATGCCAAAGGTATGATTTGCCTCTTCTTTATTGAGATTGTCTCACACCCCCATCTCGCCTCATCCATCCTCAGGAGAATCCTAATGCACTGATACCAAGGGGGAATAATTTTTTTTTCTTTACAATCTACTTAGCAATGATTTATTGATTGTGGCTTCCACCCTCACAGAGAATTACCGATCCTTTTTGGGAAATCAGATTTTCACACTTTTCATGAGTGTGTATGTGGCGCAGGCCTCCAGAGACAATGTGAGGGGAAACTGACTTTGAGGAGCAGCGGTGTGTGAATCTCTGTGGTGTCACTCCTCTGCTGCCAATGGTATGCCCAATGGACGGCCCTGTGATTCTCTGCTGCTCTCTCTATAGTTTTGCATTATTTATTGGTTGATAAATATCGTGTTCGAGCCTGATTTCAATATGTTTTCATCCCCTTTCAAACCTTTAAAACACATGGCTTGCCCTCTTTCATATCATAAGCATGCAGGAGCCCCTCTAAGCATTCCATAAAAAAAAAAAAGGAAAATAATAAAAACAACCCTTGCCCTCATAGGAGGAGTCAGATTAGTGCGCTGAAAGCTTTGATGCTCCAGAATGTCAGCTCCATGGATCGATCTAGCAAAAAACACACACACACCTGACCAATCAGAGGCGTCTATCTGTTGTGGACCTGCTGGGCACCGTGGTTTACAAGCTTCAAAGAGCTCCTTTTAATACACTGCTTTGATAGCCCTCAGCCTTCACTGACCCGCCGACCATTCACTGGGGAGCATTTTAGCTTTAGTGGAGTAGAGAGGGATAACTGCTGATCATATTAATGAGGGTGGAAAAAAATAACCTCATATTTTGACTACGTATACCACCGGTCTGCTATTTTAAAAGGGTGTATCCAGAGGAAGTAGATTAGCTGGCAATTTCAGAGAAACAGTAACACAGACTTGCTATTTTTTTCATTAGTAAATCATAAAATGATTAATTATTCACTTGTAGACATCTGCATGCATAGAGGTGAAATCGTTGCTGAACTACACAAAGATTCATTTACCCTGATAGAGGGGAACAGTTTGGATAATAACCCTAAGGGGGAGACAAATCATCATCTTCCATACCACATTAGACACTGAGGTCCTGGGATATTTGTCCAGTACAGTAGGGAAACACAATAAAACAGTTATTTAAAATCGGTGCTTCAGAATTATTGGTTATTGCCAACCTTTGACTGATATATTTACACAAAAATGTACGTATGAATGAAGTTCTTGGAATAAAGTTGCAGTTTTACTTTTATTTTCAAGTCATTTTTAGGGATGGGTGTTGAGAATCGGTACAAAACTGGTACTTGTTCCTGACTGGTCAGTACTGAAATATAAATAAGCTCCTGGACTATACTGCTGTTGGTATTTATATAATGTTGCACAAACAGTTGACATGTCAAAATGCTCAAAAGTGTGGGCTAACTTTTTTAAATTTGATGAAAATGCAGCTAAATGCAATAACTCAGGAATCTATTTAACTTGTAATTTCTGCCAAAAAATTTAATTAGAAAATAACCGTTGAATCTATTAACATCTTTTCATGTATTATCAGTTTGAGTATCAATAAGTATTTGTATCAGTAAAATCCAAACGATACCCAGCCCTAGTCACCCCTAATAAAAGTGGTAAAATCTTATGTGTTATGTTAATTTTAAATATTTTTACATATCATTGCATCCTGTATGAAAAGGTCGGATGGACATCTCTAACAGTAAGATGTAAAAGGCAGTGGTTTCTGTTCATTTATGAAGCCTGAGATGGAAACTTACCTTCATAAATCACTTCCTTATTAATCTGATCCACTAATCATTCTTCAGCTTGCTCAAGTGACCTGAAGTGGTTAACGCTTGAAGTCCTCTGTGCAAACATTAATTTTGGAAAAACTGCTTTTACTTTTTGCACACTTCACACCTGTAACACTTTACGAAGCACATTAAAACTTTTGTTTTATTGTGTGTTTGTTTGCTGTTATTTATTTGTTGTTGTATTTCTTCATTGTAAATGAGGGTACGCCATCAGTGATTCTGTGAGATTAAATGAAGATCGAATGAATTAATGTGCAAAACACTCCTCAGATACATATAAGAGCTCAAAAAGCCTTCATTTTACATTTTGTTCAATTTCAGATTCCTGGAAACCTAAATAAAAAAGCGTAACTGACACATTACTCATTTTATTGCAGCTAAGAAAACAAATTTATTATGGCTGATATCGGATATTAATTTTGGCAGTATCCATGTCCTTGCATTACTTGAGTCATTACGATTGCATTACAAGGAATACTAACTCATTAGGTTCCAGCAGAAAAACAAATCAGCTAATGACTGTATGACTTTTTTTTTTTATTTTTAGCCAGTAACCCACATAGACCAGTGATAATGAGTCTAAAATGGAAGCTGCCATGGATATATTGCAGTCAATAACTGATTTGTGTTTTGCACTTGTTATCTCAGAAAGTCATATGACCTGACAAGTCAAACACAGGATTTGATGACAATACATTACATTAATGTTTATAAGAACGCGTGAAGCCTGAAAGACACATGATAAGTTTTATTTTGGAAAGATTTTAAATCTCATTCTTTTTCACACCAGCTTATTTAGTTTAGCACTACAGCCATAGGTGTAGATTTCGGTGGGGATGGAGGGGACAGGTCCTCCTCAGTATTTAGAACACATGCATTTGTTTCCACCCATTAAAAAAGAAAGTAGCAGAGGACTTTTATTTTGATGGAGCGCTTGCTTGAGAGCCTTATTGCAGTATATTCTTTTATATTCTGAATTGTCACCTGATGCCCAAATTTTGGGCAAAGTTTTCCTTTGCATAAAGACATTCCCACTGTAAATTGATGCTGAAAAAGATGCAAATTCATGCATAAAAACATGATGAATGCAGGAAATTAAGTGTTTGATGCTCAATATTTCCTTTGGGGAGGACCCTGGCTGAGTAGCCTATGTGCACCCCCAGTGTTGAAGAGAAACTTACACCCTTGGTTACAGGTGTGCTGAGGCCCATCCCAGCATGCACTTGGCACAAAGCAGGAAAATGGACATGTAACCAGTGCATTAGTGTGATTAAAAAGCACATAACCTGTGTCCAGATTCATACCACATACTAATGTTGAGCAGGTTTACATATTTAATGTGTTTCACTGGAGAAGTAAGAAAAGTGTTCACATAAATATTTGTATACATAATTAAAAAATGCTTGATTTTGAGTGTACTGTTGTGCACCATACTTACTAAGTAGGGCTACAACTAATGATTATTTTCATTATTAATTAATCTATTGATCGTTTTCTCACTTAATTGAACAGTTGTTTGGTCCATAAGATGTTAGAAATTTTTGAAAAATGTTGATCACTTTTTCCCCAAAGCCCAAGGTGATCCACCTCCAATGCCTTGTTTTGTCCACTGTCTATGACAGTTAAAACCAGAGCATATTCCACATTTGAGAAGCTGAAATCAGAGAATTTTGACATTATTTCTCAAAACGATTAAATGATGAATCTACTAATTGTTGCTGCTCTTTTCCACAGTGTGATGCAAAAGGAAAGGGGCAAGGGGAAGCAGCAAAATATTACATTAATTGCACCCAGTGGTGAGACAGATTGAAGAAGATATTGCAAAAGAAAAAAAAATGTATTTTTTTTAAGTCTTTTTGCTTTTATCATGTGAAGTTTTATTGTCACTGACATTCCAAAGTCAGTTTGTGTGAGAAAGTTTCATTTCTGGTATGTAGGGCTGCAACTAGCATTCATTTTCATCATTGATTCATCTGCCCATCATTTTCTCAATCGATCGATTAATCTTTTGTCTGGAAAATAGTGAGAGATGCCTGCTGTTATATGCCACAGCTCAAGGCGATGCGTTTACCTTGCTTGTTTTATTTGACCATCACCCCATATCTCAAGATGTTCAGTTTACTATCATGTTTAACAAAGAAAGGGATCAAAGTTTGAAAAGCTGGAACCAGCAAATGTCTTAGAAAATAAAAGCGACTAATTGATTTTCGAGTAATTGTTGCAGTTTTGTGCACCTGCACTCTTTTCAGCTGCTTCTATGGCCTTGCTGTTATCTTTCACCACAGCATCTCCAAAACCAGAACAATAATTGTCTATTTTGATATCACACTATTACCAGTTTCTTCAACAATTCAAATGTTTGTCATCAGATGTATTGCATCATTTCTTGTTAGTACAAAACAGTGAAGTACATCATTTTTCTGTATACTAACTGCTAACAGAGTATGTATGAATGCAGCTGTGGGGTTTTCTGTTTGGGCAGTCCATGTTGAATACTGCTATAAATATTAAAGATCACTGTGAATAAGATTAAACAATATTATGACATTAATGACAAGTATTGATTCCTTTTTTCTCTGTTCAATAACCAGAGGAGCCCTGAGTGTTGGAGTGGAGTGTGCAGGTCTCAGGCTGAAACCCCTCACCCAGTGTCCCTCACACTGGGACAGCACTGGTAAGACCACTCGCTATTAGCATGGATATCTGATGACGCTCGGGACTCTCTGCTAACCACTGATTATTCGGCCACTGGGGGTGTTTGGTGAGCGGGGGGCAGAGGGGGGATCGAGTGCTTTTTCTTGTTCCTGCAACCTGTTCCTGGGCTGTGGCCAGACTGAGTGAACAGAGAAGAAATGAGACAAACCTTCTCCCTTATGTCTGCTCCCACCAATATTGCTTTAACCAGAGGTCTCAGGGTTACTTTAAAAAATGGAGCTAATCCGTTACACGTCCACTGGTTAGCATCAGTAATGTAATTTCTTATGGTAATTTTTTAAATATCCCTTTTTATTACGGATTTTTACAATAAGATTACAGTTATCCCATTATATGTAATTGCATTACTGCCTGGACTTAAATGAATAAACATGTCCAATTTGGTGGCATGATTGCAAATAGGCAAAGCTAGCTGTTTTGAAATGAAGTAATTAACAGCTGCGTAAGATGGTGAGAGATGTGTTGCCCCCTTATCCTCGAGCCTCAGAGGCCAGGGGAAGATTAGAGCTCTGATCTCATTCCCAGCACTTGTTTGGAGTCTGTCAGGAAGAGAAATGCCAGCATTAGAGAGGTACCGCCACACTCCTGATATGATGAAATAAGGAGAAAAGGGGAAAGGGAAAAAGATGGAGGGATGGACAGAAAGGACCCTGCCCTTCTCTGAAGTGTCAGTAGCTTGTTTATTCTATTTTTCATCGTAGCTGCTGGGGCAAAGATTCCCATTTTTCCTTTATTTTTTTCCCCCCACCTCGTAACAAAAACCACTGCTCTCATTTTTTATAGGTCTTGCAAACTCTCATGCCCCAGTGAAAATTACATTGTGAAACGGTAGAAATTTCAGGGCTGCCTGTGCTCTGCCCTGTCCCTCTGAGCTTTCAAACAGTCAACAGACTGTGAAGAATAAATAATAAAAAACTATTGATTATTTTGATGACTGCAAGATTCAATTAGGTATTAATTTTGCCCTCCAGTGGACCTATCAAGCAACTCAAAGGAGAGGAGGTGGGAGGTGGGGGTGGGCCCAAATGCATGCAGAGTGTGGCCAGGCTCAGACAGAGGGGAAAATGTGTTTACCTCGGCGGGCAGGGAGGTGCATTGATGCGCAGTGTCCCACATTTAAGTGCTCCACAAATGAAGCCCTGATGACTAGTGACATTGTTACCAGGGATATGAGTATTGACCAGCCGGCTCACGTTTTTAACGACAGCTTAAACTATTTCTATTGATTAACATTTTCATAGATTATCATGTGTCATATCAAAGAGGGCTGACTCCTGTGATGAGCACATTAAAAAGGCCCCTCTGGGCAGGAACTCATCGACCAACCTGATAGAAGTGGAGGGGGGTGGTGTTGATGGGTGCAGGGGCAAGATAAAGACCCCCCCCTTTTTTTTCTCTTTCTGTGCTTATATGTGCTGGTCACCTGTCCTTTGCTCAGATATATTTAGATTGAACTTGATTCATAAATAAGGAAGAGGGCCGTAGTCCCGCTGTTCTATGTCTGCGTCTCAGAGCCTGAGGTGGGGTGAACACTGTCTGAGGAGCTCTCCAGTCAGGGGACACAAGGGGGAAGAGACAGAGGGAGTGAAGGCGGGAGGGAGCGTGTGTGTTTGTGTGAGAGGACGAGAGAGAGAGAGAGAGAGAGAGAGAGAGGAGGTGACGTCTCCAGTGCCTGTCTTAGGAAGCAACCTCAGGCTTGAACCTGTGGTGGCCATTCAGATACACAAAGGTTGAGTTGTTTGCTTGTGGTTCAGTAGAAAGCATGTACTAGCTGGTCTCTGCGCTGTGGTGGCATGTTTTAGCTGCTGTTTGACTCACTTCAACATTTGGACTTTGTGAAAACTCTTTTTTTTTTTTTACGTTTTTCTTCTGGAGCTTTGTTTAAGGTAAGAACAGAAACTTTCCTTTTAATGTTTTTAAAAGTTAAAAAAAATCCATTGACTATATTCTATTAATTGTGTCGATAAAATGTCCTGATCAAAGCATTAAAATGCTCTTCAATATACTTTCGTTTTATTTTTACACCTTGATGTTTCAGTTCATTTCAAAGTTATTAATTTTCACTTTGCTGAATATATTCTCCTCCAAGATGTTCAGACAGATAACACTCTAACCTTTAATCTCAATGCTCTAATCATGTAGATGCTGTTCATTCTTGTTTCTAAGTGCTGACAAAAAATGAAAATAATTGGGAGAAAAATTTGGGAGCATGAGTGACTTCATCTCTTGTTTAAATCAGGCCTTAAGTTCACGTTGCCTCACACTCTGCTGTGAGATGTCACCTTTGATCTCATTTTGTGTCCCCAGCTATGGGAAAATTGATATAATAACTGGTGTGTTTTTTTTTTTCAGTCATATCTTTAGATGTAGAATTATATTTATTTCATTTATTTATCATCACACAGCCAATGGAGCTCTTAGTAGACTGCTGTCAGCTTAGTGTTTGCTGAAGATGAGGCACATGTCAGGTAGTAATGAGCCCTTGGAGATGGATGTATCACCGTTTTAGGACTGCAGGGTATAATGGTAAAGCCACGCGATCCGTAACAGTTCTTCACCAGGCAGCAGCCGGCAGTATCAGCGGGGTAGCACCAGCCTCAGATAAAAGAGTGAGCTGGAGAGGGAGGGAGCAGGAGAGAGAGGGAGAGTGATGAGTGAGCAATAGAAAGGAGAAGCTGGGTAGAGAGAGTGAGTAGAGACATAGAGAAGGAGCCGGTGAGGGTGAGACGCCGAAGCACATCTAACCAGGGGTGTTTTCTCTTTTTTTTTTCTTCTCCTCCCTGTTTCCCACCTGGGCTCCCAGCTCCCTCCAGGATCCGATGATTACAGGGCAGCTGAGCAAGCCGCTGCTCTCCCTGCGCAGCGACATGAGCGCAGCAGAACTCCGGGCGGACGACAAAGCGGCCACCCCAGACAGCGATCTGAACGACGAGCCCCTGCTCCTGCCCTCCGAGGCCACGGACAGAGAGGGCACTCCCAGCAAGCTGTACGGTAAGTCGGCTCTCGCCTCCCATTTGTCCCTTTTCCTCCATAAATCTGCTGGATGAGGTCTGTTTGAGGCGAACGGTGAGGTGAAAACCGTGGGCTTCCAGTGCTGGGACAGGTGTCAGCAGCGTCAGGCAGCAAACTAAGTTTAAGTGCAACGAGCAAGTCAGTGTTTGGCTCTTTTAAAGCTTGGATATCTGTTTGGGGAAATTGTATTTTATGTTGTTTTTGTGTATTGAGATGTTTCATGCACCTTCATACTTTTTCCATATAAAGCAAGTTCATTATTTTAGTCAGGTTAGTTGAAAGTGTATTTACAACACAACAGGTAAATTATGTTGCTGTTCCTTTTGAAGACCACAAAGCACATTTTTTTTATTGTACTATCTGTGTTAAATACTTCACAAAAGTGTTAGTGGATAATTGTGATGCTTTATAACTGTGCTAAATTTTATGGCAGCTTCTGAGCATGGCTCTCCTTCACATAAAATGTATTTAAAAGTTTAAATGATCCTTAAAAATTTCATTTTGCCTGTCAGGATATTTTTCTTAAATTCCACTTTCATAACCTCGGTGGTGTTTATGTACTTTTTTCTTAATTTAAAATGGAGAGAATATCTTTATTTTGTATTTGAATATTTTTGTTTGGAATTTAGAGCAAATTAAGCTGATAAATTATAACTTAAAATAAAACCTGTACTTTATGCCAAATATTGTATTTATCATTAAAACATCAGCCATAATAATATTGTTCTTAGCAGAGGCTTATCTTCTTACAGTTATTTATTTTCAGTGTCAGTTTATTCACTTATTTTTAGTCATTTGGCATATTCAGTTGCAAATTATCCTCAAAATTAGCCAATTTCTCTATCAGCATGCCTCATTATTTTTGCAGTTATCTCATTAATTGAGTGTTCACACTCTATTTTGGTGTTTTGACTAAATTAGTGTGTGTGTGTGTGTGTGTGTGTGTGTGTGTGTGTGTGTGTGTGTGTGTGTGTGTGTGTGTATATGTGTGTGTGTGTTTATTAGCTATTTCAGTCATGTGGACTAATTCAATCACTGAGCCTCGTTATGAATCAATAAGCATAATGATATAAATTACCATTTTAGCAAATTTTCTAATTATTTGTTGTGATGAGAGAGGTAATTAAATACAATTAAAGTTTTTTTTTCTTGAGATGTTTTCATTAGAGAGATTTTATGATCATTATAATCAGAAATAATACAAACTGTATATTTGTATTTACATTAAATTACAGTGTCCAGTAACTGCAGATTTGTCCTTGTGGAGAGAGCTACAGAATATAAAATTGAATTTATGTATTTAATTTCAAGAAAGTTATTAGCATTTGTGAGATGTATCCTCCATGAAACAAATTCCCAAAACTGTTTTTATTAGCTTAATTTCAGTAGAAAGCTTCTTCGGACAGAACATTCAAAATATTGTGCAAAACAATATTTAAAGGACTCTCTGTAACATATTCTCATCATTTATTCTTTTTGTCAAGTTTTAATATTATCATTTGTTTTTTTTTATGTGGATGCAAGGTGACAAAAATCCCTCTCTAATGGCTCTAGATGTTGGTTTCCGTTTTGAATATGAACACAAACTGAAAATCTTGTCTCCTCTGCTGTCTGCTGTGTCTGTTTTTCTATTTCTGAAAGTTAAACTGTGTGTCTGTTTGTGTGTGTGCATGCCTCAGTGTGTATGTGTGTGTGAGATTCTGGCATATAATTGTTTTATTGGAGCTGGTTATCAATTTATACCACAGTAAACAGTGCATATTTTTTGTATTTTGAGATTTTAATGAGTGTTGTTAATGTAATATATCAGTATGTCTGGATCTCTGTCTGAGTGTGTGTGTGGTGTGTTTCCTGGGAAGTGGCAGAGAGTATAGTACACTGCTCATATACTGAGCTTGCCAAACATTTGTGAACAAAATAAAATGAGCGTTTGGAAGAGAGGATAGCCAAGTATTACTCTCAAACCTCATCAGTGAGAGTTCAGCTGTATTTTGAATCCTTATTTCAGGAATAAACTGAGGCTACAGTCTTCTAAACAGGCTCTGTGTACTGCAGGATTTGTCTCAGAAGTGTTGCAATTTGGTCTAATAAGCATCAAGTCTCTCCCTCTTTCTTCGTTTCTCTATTTGACTCCCCTCTTGCTTCTCACGTGCTACTTTTTGCTTCTCTTTTTCTCTCGTGCACACACTTAAATGTTGTTAAATGCTTTATTGTTTATTTATATTTGTAGCTATTTAAGTTTGACACAAATAATGAGACTTTGTTGATGAGAAGTTACTTAGGAAAAAGATGAAATTATGTTAATCATGTTGCTAATTTCTGGAATAATAAGATGACGACGATTTTTATTTTCTGTTTTGTGCTTGGTGTTCTTGTCCTCATGCTGCATGTTGCTGGTCGGAGCCGCTCCAGTGTAACCTGTGAATTTTTTTGGGGGGGCGATGGTTTCTCTCTGCCCGGTGGCGGGGCCCTGGGCTGTGCCAGCGGCAGGTTTGGTTTGGGAACCGCTGCCCACATGGCCTGTCAGAGAGAAAGGCCGGGAGTGACGAGGAGACGTGGCACAGTCGTGTCTTCTGCTGGGGGAGATAGGGGGCAAGAACAAGAGAGAGAGTGGGGGGTTGAAGAAGAGAGACTCAGCATCTTTTTATACGTTTTCTTAAACGCTACCAGGCAGAAGGGAAAGGTTCGGTGATAGTGATTGGTCGCTCAGATTTTTTTTTTTTACTCCATTTAAGAATTGGGATGGTAGTCTCCTTGCTTCAGAGACTGTTTTGTTTGGTGTTTAGTTGAAGTTTGATGAACATTTTGGAAACTTTTCACTTTGTAACTGCTGTGAGTTGAGTCGGTCCTATAAAACCAAGTGTAACACATGTGGCCATAAAGGAAAAAGCAAAAGATAGTTGACATTTTGAGGATATTCAATCTCCACACAATGAGACATAATGCATCTGAAGTTTTCAATCTTTAAAGAGCTAGACAATATATAAAAACAGACATTTTAGATAGTAATTTTATTTTTGATATACAGGTTGGATTTAGGGCTGCAATTAATGATTATTTTTATTGCTGATTAATCTGTCAGTTATTTTTTCGATTAATCGATTAGTTGTTTGGTCTATAAAATGGTGAAAAATGTGGATGTCACGATGTCTTGTTTTTTCCACAACCCAAAGTTTGCAGCTTACTGTCATGGATGAGTAAAGAAATGAGTAAATATTAACATTTATGAACCTTGAATGAGAGAATTTAAACTTTTTTTTAATCGATTGTCAAAATAGTTGGTGACTAATTTGATCATCGACAACTAATCGATTACTTGATTAATAGTTGCAGCTCTTGTGGATTTTATGCTGTAGTTATTTGCTTGTATTTGTGTTTGCAGTAAAGGAAGGAGATTGTAATAAGTAATAACTTTGCATTTCTCACTCTATTATCAACATGAATGCCACTGATATGAAAACAACCCTGAAGTGAGTCTTTAAACTAGGCCTTACATTATATTCACTCGTTTCCTTCATGTGGTTCTGAACCGTGCAGGAGCCACAAAGATCCTTCCCTTTTACTTGCGTTGCGGTGCAGAATAAGCAAGGCGTAAAAGGAAACTGGAGTGTAGAAAAATGAAAACTTTGTTCTGTTATTTTGCATAATCTCTCTGATAGAATGCTCCAATTTCATGATTGACATTTTGCACACAAACCAACACGCTTATCACATGAGCAGAATAACTGCACACGCTAGAAGTGGTTTCAAGGAAATGCAAATCACGTTGAGACTTAATTTGCTCTCCTAGTATTCAAGTATTACTGTATCTGTCGTCTCTACAGAACACAATTGATCTTAAATGCAGTGAAAGTTTAGAATAGTTTTATTTCATGTCTATTCAGCCAGCTGAAAGTGTGCCTCTCTTGATACGTGATTGAAACAGTTGGGAGGAGATCATATAAGTCTTGTGCTGGGGAAAATTTACAGATAATTAGTTTTAAACTCCCAGAAAATATATAGAGCAGTACAAGATCTCTTGTTGTTAGGGCTGTTTGTACAAATGGTGTGACAATATGGAACCCAGTATGATACTGAACAATTTAGAATCATCATTGCTGCAAAATTTCCGCTGTTACTCTCTGAACTTTAATATCGCTGTGTCTACTTTGTGCTACGATTACACGTGCCACATACGAGCCTACCACAACTTTTCTTCGCTGCACAGTTGATGTACAACTTTAGTTTGTGCTCGTACAAGAAGGAGAAGTCAGTGGGAGACAATGACAGTAGCGGTCATGTTTGTCTACAGTAAATTGTCCACCTTCTACACCCACCACATGCTTACTGCAGTGGTGAAAGGGTCGTTCTCCTCCTAAAAGCTTGCCTGTGCAAATAGTCTTCCACTTCAGCTAACAGGGGCTACGAGGCACCACAAACATCCTGCCGCCTTGTATTTATTCCAAGTAGAAGTGGACATTAGGTGGGAAAGCTGTGGTTAGTAGGGCAAGCAATTTTTTCAAAGGACGAGATGGTGTTGGATGCGTACAGTTTCTGTCTTCTCTTCTCAAGCAAATCTCCCCCTTTCAGACATCAACAGACAAGATAATAAGACACTCAGAGCACAATTCCGTATTATATTCAGCAACCAAAGGCTCATCTCTTGTCAGTTTGCATTTACTCTCCCAAGGATGTGACGCTTCTATCATCATGCTGTCAAAGAGAGCCAGGCTGGAACGACAGGAGCACTCATTTCATACACTTACTGTCTACATGAAATGGTCTGCACTTATACGGATTCTGCCAAAATGGTGGAACATTTTCACAAAGGTCACCTAGACACCCCCCTCCCCAAAATGAATCTTTCATTGATTCCTGGTATTGGAGGTCATTCAGAACAAAAAGTCCACACCGAATGCCACATGTGCTGCTGTGATGCTGTGCCTTGTTTTTGTGTATTTCCAGGCTTATCAGGCCTCACTTGCGATCAGATGGCTGGATTAGTGAACTTAATTTCATCTGGACTGTTTGAGGACGAGTCACTCACACTGGACCATCTACACTTTGTCACAATATGTCTCCTTAAATGTAGCTGTAAACAGTTTCTACCATGCAAAAGTTTCATCAATCTATTTTTTTGTAAAGTGGATGTTCAAGTTGTCACAATACCATAATTTTAAAATTTAATACAATACTGTTACAGAAAAATGATACTCTGTCCCTCTTTCGATACCACAACAAAAAGAAAAAAAAATTCTAGGCACAGAGAATGGGGGAAAAAATATATATATATATTTTTAACAACAGTGAGAGCCTGACTGATATGGGATTTTTAAGACTGATACTGATTTTGTTGGTGAAAAATTCACCTATAATGACCCTTCCACCTATTCTATATTTAACAGGTTAAATAATTTTACATATACAAAACCAACCAATTGTAGAAATAAAATTAAGAACAAATAAAAATATATTAACTGAATTTGCTGAATATTTTTGTATTTTTTTGAATATTTTTGTATTTTTTAAATTTTTTATTTAGAATCTAAATCTAAATCACCCCAAGGGTTGTTTTCTGCGTTATATGTTCTGTGAAAAAGTTTTCATATTGGAGCATATCAATAGATAAACGCGCTGATCCCGATATATCTGTGAGAGACCCACATCAGGTGCTGCTCACAGCTGGAAAAAATGTAAACTAATGCCAGACAGCAGTGAGACAGCTTCAAGAATAGCTGGAAAACATAAGAAAAGTATGAAGCGTTTGCACTAGAGCACAACTGATATATCGGTCAGCCGATATATTAGCCCAGTATTGGCTTATCACAGCTATATATGTTTGTCTTTTTATTTCTAATGATTTATAATTATTAAAAATATCAGTGAAAGTTTGCTATTTGAGTAAACTTTTCTCATTTTGGACATAAAAGTTAAATCCTGCCTCCAGCGCATATCTGTGTCACAAGTATTTGATGAGCACATTTGAGGGGTCTGCTTTGGACTAACATTTTTCATTTTCTTTGTTTTTATTTTTTGGTATATTACCACAAGGGTTCACAGACGTTTATTTTTATGTCAGGAACCCCCACAACAAATCCACATTAGACCACTGAATCTCAATTCGAGAGATTTCATTTTTTTTCATTTGAAGATAATAAAGTCTTCATAGTCAATCAATGATCAGACTTATCACTTTAAATTAAAATCAGTCAAAACAACCCAATCTATTTCTTCTCTTGTTGCTCCAACTTCCAAAAAATGTTATAGAAGGTAAAATGTTTGATTCCTTCCTTTACAACCATCTTCAAGGACCCCTGTTGGTCGCTGGACCCCAATTTGAAAAACACTGTATTAACATACTTGGTGCATACTTCATAGTATTATTATATAGTGTAGATAAGGGACAAAACTACTGTCTTTCGTGCAAAATTCTGTTTGCAAATTCATACACCCATGTAGACACACAAAGAGACGTGCACACACACACTGCTGCAGGCACGAGTTCTTATTATTTTTGTGTAATCAGCTTAGTGAGCAGGATGCATGGTGGGATAGGCTGCTTGCTGATGCAAAGAGCCTCGTAATGTTGTGTGTTGAGGTTAAGTAATAAAGTGGCGCAAACCCAGTGCTGAATGGGCCACGCTGAGTAAATAAGAGTGGATAAAGGAGACGGCGGGAGAACAAGTCTCTCCCCAGGAGGTGGATCTCATTATGGGGATTTCAGCTGTCTGCGCAAACTTGAAAACAAGCTTAATGCATGCCTATAAAGCAGGTGTAATACATTTGCTAATGTGCCCGCAGTGCCCATGGCTACAGCAACACAATCACTGCATGGCATGGAGGACAGGCAGGATGAGCACAAGGCGGACGTCTTGTTTTCGATGCAAACAACAGCAAAGGTCATCAGGTTTCACGGATGCTTGGTTATGCAGAAATGACTTTCAGCAACACAGAACTTCAAAAAACCTGACAATATAATTCTCCCTGTTGTTTGTATATTTAAATTTAAGAAGATTATTTGTGCATTGACTAGAAAGTATTCCAAAGAAAAGTGCATTACAAGTTCTGCAGGTGGGTAGCTGTGGAGAAAATAAATTGAATTTCAATATGCATTTATTCTAGTTATACACTTTCCTTAAGTTGGGAAATCATTTTCAAAAAACTTATATGTTGTGTAGCATGCGCTCCATAGCCAATATCAATAAGCCTTTCATGTAGAGCTAACAAAGAGGCATCACATCTCCTGGCACGGACACGGTTGGTGTTGTTGAGATGTAATTGAAGCTGCAAGGGTCACATTTTCGGAATAGAAATTACAGTCTTGTCTTTGACTTGTGTGGCGTGAACCAGAGATGCATCCCACAGCCCTTGTGTCCTTCACAAGCCTTTATTATTTATAACGCTCGCTCTTTGAGCAATGACCAGTACTAATGCATAACCTTCTGTCCTTCTGGCTGATTCGCTTCCTTTGAAACCAAAGATTGAGGCAGGAGAAGTGGGTGTATGGTGGATGAGGCAGGGGTGTGGGCGGGCAGGGGGGGAGGAGGGGCAGTATAGGGCAGTAGAGATCCAGGCTATCGAGAAGTTATTATGTTTTTTCCCTTTATATCTGAGGATGTGGAATAACACTGTGATGATTCTTTTCTCCAGAATAGAGTTATGTGCTTCAAAGCAATACTATTTCCTGACGTCCCTCCTTCCACTATTTGTCTGCTCCACAAGAATAATGCACTGGGAGGGGTGGGGTGGGGTAGGATGGGTGTCTTTTAGCTACATGATTATTTGCTTGTTTCCACCTTTACCCACTCAGTTCTGTAAATATCACAGCTACAGGGGAACACAGTAACAACTAATAGAGGACTTTGTTCAGATAAACTCATTTCTGGATAAACTCTGTTTAGCTCAGCTTCAGTGGACGTAAAGATATACTCCTGCGCAGCTTGTATCACCTGATGTTATCCTATAGTGATTGAGCCTGTGCTGCGGCGCTGGTGTGATCCATTGTTTATTATACCTCTATGACAGAAGGAACGGGTGAGGAGGGGGGAGGAGAGGAGCCTTTGAGGGGCAAGGGGTAGAAAGTGGGACATAGGCAGCATTAGTGCCGGATAGCCTGGGGGGCCCAGGCTGATGTGTCAGGCATGACATGTGGGTGTCTAGCCCCCCACGCGCACACAAACACACACAAACACACACGCACACACACACACTGGACTGCCCTCACACCCCACTGGCTACTTCTAAATGTCCTGCAGTTGATCAGATGCAACGCAGGGTGGACAAAGAAGCAAAAATATGCTGTTTGTTTTATGATTATGGTTTGAAGGTCAAGTGCAACTTATTTTACTATTGATCAGTTATATTTTTAATTATACGTTCAACATATTAGTATGATATATCAATATTATGTCCACATCATTATATGAGAGCAGATATGTTAATAGATGTTTGATACTGTTATGTTGTCAAATGGCATAAATGTTGTCTCTTTCTGGTTTTAAAGGCAGTGAAGTGATATTAATTTTCTGTACAGATTGTTCTAGCTGTTCTGATATTTGCTTTTACCCACTTAGTCATTATAGCAACATTACTGATGATAATTTATCAAAAAATTCATTTTGTTAAATCACAATATTGAGATATTTGGAAAAAAAATATTGTGATATTTGATTTTGTCCATATAGCCCAGCCCTATCTGTTGGGTAGTTTA